>OZ012678.1:182113797-183313797 GCA_963942445.1 Argyra leucocephala
GACCGGATTTCAGTTTATTACACCATCCATCATCAGAAGACTATCACTACACCAATAACATTTTATTTTAAAAATTTAAATAATGTTTGATATGACAATATCAACATATGATTTATATACAACCCTGATAAAATCTCGATCTGAAAACCTTGCACCTGAACCAGTGAAAAAACGCAGCTCTTAATTCAATATTACCCTTGAATAAAAAAATCTTATCAAAAAATAAGAATAAATTTAAATATCTTAAAAAAAAAAACAGAATAAATTTAAATTTGTTTCCCATACTCTTTGGGACAACTTTGACATGGCATCAGATACATTATGGTTCCGAAATTATGTTTCAATTTCTTCTAATTATAAATTTTTCATAAAGTATGTAATATTGTCTACTGTTGCTATTCGATCTTGTGTGACTCGCAATATCTTTCGTATCTAGAAGAAATTAATTTTATCTTCCAATTGGTTCGTTTTTGCCAAACCGTTGGATTGCATTTTTTTATGCTTTTACCGAATAGGCTATAGAAAATTACGAAATAATTTAAAAATTGAAAAATTTATATCACAAAAAAAGTCACATTTTTTCCTTTGATGTACTAAAGCTGTTAAGTTTTAAAACCTTACAAAGTTACAAATGTATCACTCATACCTATACATATACATATATAATATTCATTGAACGTATAGATGCTAAATTTTGATTCTTTTTACTTGTCAATAATACTTGTGATGAACATTGTACGTGTCAGGGTCAGGGGTTCTAATAATATTTGTAATGAGCATTGAACTCGGCCCGAATAGATTACAGAATAGCGAATATGTAATCAGAAGCAACAGCGTGCTCAATAGTATGATTGAGGACATTGTACGGTTTGCAAAGGCCCAAAGACTAAGGTAGGCTGGCCACGTAAGTCGAATAAACGAAAGCCGAAAGCAAGCAGTGGTGCCGAATAGAAAGCCCGATAGCAGCCGTGGTAGAGGAAGACCAAGAAGCAGATGGGCAGACAACGTGAAAAACGATGCTCAAACCCTACAAATCCCAAATTGGAGACAAGCGGCACAAGATCGACCTTTTTGGAGGAGCATAGTGATGAAGCCCAAAGCTCACCCAGAGCTGTAGCGCTATAAGAAGATGATGATGATGATGATGAGCATTGAACATATCAGAAGTCTTATTACACTATACCACAAACTAAATAAACAGACATGGGTCACAGTAAGTATCGTATAATAAAATGTATATTTTTGTTTTTAATAGATAAATTTCTTCAGAAATTTTTTAGACCATTTTATATAATTTTGTAGTTATTATGTATGTAAATAATCATTTGGTAAAAAAATATTTAACATTTTAGCCGAATTGACATTTTTTAAAACGGCTAAAAATCGATTTTTGAATTTTTTTTTCTCGGCTAAGTTAAGAAGTACAATTTATGGTTAAATTTAGCTGTAAAACGACTAAAATGGTATCACTGTTAATTGTGTTGTATTGTATTTAATTTGAATTGAAGTGAAATTGTTGTTGTTGTATGTGAGAAAGTGTAGGTTAAGTGCATGCGTTCTCAGCCGAGTTCCTGTATCCAAATTTAGGAAGGTTAGTTTAGGTAGATAAGGTATAAGAAGAGGGTGATATAGCCTTAGTCTGTAAAAATAGGTATTGCATTATTTGTCTTAATAAGGTTAATAAGTAAATAAGTGTAAAAGCAAAGAGGTAGTCTTTTTAACCTTTTCCCATTTTTGTTACCTCTGTTTTTTTCTCTTGTTTTGTTAGGCTTGTTTTGTTTGATACAAAAAGCAAAGCAAAAAGCATTGGTTAGTTAGGTTAGTGTTAGATTAGATCAAATGGAATGCTAAATTTAGTAGAATTTTTACGCTTGCCATTTGCTTTTACTTGCTATATTTATGATTGTGTATAATGTTAGTGTGTCGTGCATGCGTTTATAAAATATATAACAATTATTAACATTTAGGACTATTCATTTCATATAAACAATAAACATATTACGAAACGCTACTCACTATTCACTAAAGTCACTTTACTATTCTACTCAGCCTCACTCATTATTTGAATTTTCAGTATTTCCATTTTTTTCTCTTAAAAATGCTTTTGCCTGTATTTTTTGTTCAAAATGATTGGAATTTCGAATTTCCGTAATTTCATTTGAGAGCCAGAGCCAGCTAGCATTCATTTTCATTCAGTTGTGAGACTTTGAGTGTAAAGCGTTAAATTAATTTTGTTACGTTTGTTCAAATAAGTTACGTTTTTTTGTTTTTTTTTAAGTAAAAAAAAATTGAGTGTCGTCGTTTTTTCTGATTTTATTTTCAATTTTATTTCCTAAGGTATTTCTTAGGAAATTTAAAAAAATAACAGAGATAAAAGATTTTTCTTCGTGTATTATTTTTATAAGAAAAATCTAATATAATAATTACATAATCGTCCATTTTTTAATTTTTTGTTTTTTAAGTGAATTTTTAAGTGCCTTTTCTAAACAAATTAATAAAATTTAAACAAAAAAAAATTTAAAAATATAATGCTATAACTATATTTGAGTACATATAAAATGCACACACAAAGTATTTTTTTTAGTTTATTTGATTTAAAAAATAGTTGATTCAACATTGAAATAAAAAAAAATAAAAATAAGTAAAATAAATAACCTACAAGAGAAAAACAATTCTTTGTTTGTTGAGTTGGTTTCTCTTCAGTTTTTTGTTTTAAATTGAAAGAAAAAAAAATAAAATTTTTACCTGTTTTAGTTATAAAGTAACGAGTGGATTGGATATATTCTTTCCTTACTTACGTTACTTATAAGAATTACAAATTCACCTATTTTATATTTGAATATTAAAAAAAAAAAAAAATACCTCCAAACAAAAGGTGTTTAACAGGTAAATTTTCTTAAAAATTGTTAAATTGTTAATAAAATGTTGCTTTAAATTGTTTATAAACAAAACAAAAAAATTCAAATTAAAATAACCAACAATTAAAATTAAAAATCTTAAATTGTTTAACTTATTAAAATTTTAAAATATAAATTCAACAATATTAAAATAAAATTAAATAAAAATTCGTTTTACTGTTATTAAAATAAATTATAAAATAATGATACTTACCTAATTATGAAAATGTTATTTAAATGATCAACGAGTAGAAATTTAAATTTTTTATTACAAAAGTATAGAAATAAAATAGCTACGCATGTAATTTTAATTACATTAATTATAAAAAATACTAACTAATATTAAATAATAATTAAAAATTCTAAATAGTAAATAAAAAAAAAAATATTTTTCACAAAAATTTGCAGTATTACAGTTTAAATTTTTCTTTAAAATATAAAATATAGAAAAAATTCAAGTGCAATAAATAGTCACATTTTTAACCACTCTACTTGTTATTGTTTACTTTTTTTTATTTCAAATAAAAATTAAATGATTTTAAATTAAAAGGAATATGCCATGGGATCTTGTACGAGACGACACTTTTTATTGTCAACATGCTTTTTGCAGTTGGTAAGTTAAATACAATTCTATTTTAGAAGTAGTTATTAGTTAAAAAAAATATTTTGAAGATACTTAAATACCTAGTTATTCTTAACACAGCTTTATTTATATAAAAGCAAATGAAATTTATCTCTCTTTTTTATTTAAGTAAAATGACAATATAAAACAAATTTTTAAACGATTTGTTTTGAAACAAAGGGAAAATTATCTATAAAAAAAATAAAAAATTAAAAAAATAATTTACTGCTTAAAATGTCTTCATTTGATATTAACTGTGGTTGTTAATTCAAACTTGCTTTTAAAATCATTTGCTAGCAAAAAAAAAAAGTATTTTACAAAAAGATTTTATTTAATAGCCCAGTATGCAGTCGCCAGTCTGACCCAAATTGTCTGTAGGTACTTTACTTAGATAGGTACCGATTTTGCAATATGACAAGTGTCAAAAATAATGGAGATATTTTAAATATCTTAAAGATATATATAATTAACAAAATCAATGAGTATACGTACTTAAGTAAACAAACAAGATAACAATTATTATTCATAAAACATTCGTCCATAATAAAATAATAACAGCCAATTTTCGTTTTAAAATTTCCAAATTCAGAATTTTCAGAAATTTCCAAATTTTCATTTACTGTTAAAAAACAAAGAAGCGAAGATTATTCTAAATTTTTAATACTGAGTTACATAGTAAACAAAAAAAAAAATAAATAGATATAACTAACACTTAATAATTTTCGTACATTACTTAGCTATTTATAACTAGATAACTATAACTAAGTACTGTTGTTATTAGAAAAATATTATTGAAATTTCAGAAATGTGCCTATTCCAATTGTGTTAAAAGACGAGATGAAATATTAAAAATTTTTCACTTCAATAATTTATCAATTCCAAAAACAAAATGTATGTGTTCGGGTTAGGGACAAAAAGACATAATATTTTAAAAGAAAAAATATATGAAAAGTTACTTAAGTAAAAATACAGCAGATCAATTTATTAGGACCGCAATCAGTGTAATACCGCTACATACGAGTTATTGGTTTTAAAAGACCAGTATCAAGTTTATATTTTATACCGATGTGAACATGCAATTAATTCCTATCATAGATATAATTAATACTTACCTATATGTGAATATACGGCTCTAAGAATGGTGTAAATAGCATCTTAAAAAGTAATGGATTGGATTTTTGTTTTTTTTTTTGAAGAGACCATCCTTGAAATTCCTAATTAGAAGTAGCAAATATTTAAAATCTAAGATTTTCTTATAAAATAACAAGCTATACTTAATTACATTCACCGAATATTTAGTACAATGCATTTACTTATTTATGCATCCATCGAAAAGTCCAAAACAAAAGTACATAACTTATTAAAGTGAACATACTTTAATAATATTTATGGTGATCTTAAAAAACATTAAATATTAAGTTAATATACCGAAATGTAACTCAACTCTCTTATCCACAAATATCACACAATTTCTTAACTTTAACATTGCTTAGTGTACAAAAAAAAAAAAAAATAAAAAAAATAGTGGATGTGGGTTCATTTAAAATTGTTACAATTCAATTGACAATATTTATTAAATAGGTTGGTATTGTTAGTTAGTTTATTTTTAGTACCTTAGTGAAGAATCAATAATTTTATCTATGCATAGAAGTTAGATATGGAATTTTGATATATTTACAAAAATTTTAAAATAAAAATTTTAATTACATAATAGTTTAAGTACTAATATTTTGTGTCCCTAATCTAAACAAAAATTTATATTTAAATTTCGTAGGTTATTAGTAGCTACTTAGTTATAGTTATTTAAATATTGAGATTAATACACGAGTATAAACAGATATGTACTTATTTATTTACGTATATTTAATCTATTTCATATACGGACCATTAACTATATCCGTGATAAAAAATATAAATTTTTCCGGTTGTGTGATCCTTGTTAAATAAATTTTCTGTACAAAAAAATAAACAAAAAATTTGATACTCATCTTCCTGACGACTATTTTAATTTTATATTTGTATTATATTATATAACTATATTATATATACTTACATACCTACATTTTTTAATTTTATTTTCTTTTTGGTTATGTAAAATTTGTTTTCCGATAACTTAATAACAAATTTTCAATATTAAAAAAAAAAATAATCCTTTTATTGGAAATGTCCTTGAAAAAAATATTAAATTAACAATTTTTTCTCTATGATTTGATGAAATATTAACATTTGGCATCAATAGTTTAAGTAGTTACTAAAAATTATTATTTTTTTTTTTTTAAAATGTTAAATAGTAATTTAATCCTTAACAAAAATGAAAGAAACAAATATAAAAAGGATATAAAAATATTTTGAAATAAACAAATTTGATTGTTCTGTTAAATTTCGTTTAATTCATTTAGAAAATATTACAATAGAACTGAGGTCTTGTAGCTAGAGTTTGAGGTAAAAGTTATGAATTTAAACATATTCGTGAGAAGAGAAAACTATACTTAATTTGAGTAACATTAAAACAGAAATTTATATTTACACTCGTAGAGGAGTTAAAACTGGAACCAAATGTTATCTGAGATATTAGTTAGTTATTTGAGTAGCATTAAAGCATAGTAAGTTAGTTAAAAAATTGAACCTGTTATTAAGTATAACTAGTTATTATATATATATATATATATATATATTTTTTCATTACTTATTCATAAAACAGTGAAATTTAATTTTATAAAATATGTTCGTATTAAGTAAGTATACTTAAGTACAAGGTTTAGTTCCTTGTAATAGTAGTAATTTCACATTTAATTGATTTAAAAACTAATATTTTGAAACAATTAGACGCCGTTTTCTCAGCACAATATTTTTATTTAATTTTGCATAATTCTTATTTAGTTGCTTCAGGAGAAAATGAAAATAATATAGTTAGATCTTTGTTATAAGAGGACACAATTTATATTATACTACTCTATTGCAAAAAAGTTGGCCCCACCTTTAAATTTAACATCACAATAAAATATGTTGTGAATAGGCATTTACTATTTATTTATAAAAAAATTGACTTTATATCGCATCTACTGAGATTTTATGGGAAAAATAAGAAAAAAATGTAAAATCATTATGCCAGTACTGAAACGAACTTCAAATACAAACAATCAAAGTATTTGCCAACTTTTTTGCATTAAGTAAGTACATATATAGTAAATTTTAAATGTTAACGCACAGATGACATCAGAATATTAAAGTAAAAATTACATTATTGGTTATGTGTAACAATTGCAAAAATGTAGAATAAAGACCAAAAGTTTAATTTTGGAAATAAATTAATAATTTTTTTTAATAAGACGAAAAAAATGAAATAGTTAGTTGCACTTAAGTAACAAATTAGATTTTCAAAATTGATTTTAAAATATATAATTTTTATTGCAGCTTTCTTTTCTTTTGTATTTAATATGCGGAAATTCATTTCAAATTAAGTATCTTGTTTTTATTTATTTTTGTTTATTTTTGATTGTTCTTATTTTTATTTAACAACTCATTTCATTTATTTTTTTGTTGCAAATAATAATATTTCCGTAGAAAGTTAAAATTAATAATAATAGTTAGTAAACAATTCAAAATCTAATCAATTTATTTGTAATCGAGTAATTTATAATAGAATTATTTCACAATCAAATATTTTGCGTTAATTAAAACAAAGAAATTTTGTTTTTTTTTGCAAAGCACTTGAAGTTAAGTAATATGATGTTTAATAATATAAAAAAGTGATATATAAGTTAGCGTGGTCCATAAAAATTTGAAATAGTTATTTTTAAATTAAAAATTTATTAAAAATAATTTATATAAGTAGTTAGTTATACTTATAGTAACTACTTAGTTATATTTTTTAGTTACGAATCTGATTTTAATTAAAGTCAAATAAATAATCTAAGATTCTATATAATAACTAGTTATACAAAACTATTTTCTTAGTTCGATTTTCTAAAAATAATGGGATACAGTGTTCATTTAGTACATATGAAGTGCAGTGAATATTCTAATTGTATAGTAAAAAGACTAATCGTCTTATGTACAATTTATATAAATTAAATAAATAAATAAATAAATTTAGTGTTCATTTTGAAGTTTTAATGCTTATTTACCGTAACTTTCGAAACGTCAAAAAATTCGATTGTGAGACGGATTGTTAAACTTTTAATACCACAATATTAAAAGCATATGTTTGATTTGTAATATGTACATTGTATAAAATACATTGTGTAGGTATTATTTGACATTTGCAATTTTATAAACATTTGGTTTTTCAATATCATGAAACAAAAAAATGAATAATAATATAGCAAACATATTAAGTAATTAATATTATATTTGATGATTGTTTTGCATCTAAAAAAGATAATTTAAGAATGAATTTACTTAAAATTGTTTTTATATAATTAATTTCCTGTTTTTAATTAATAAATTTCATTAACTTTAACGGTTCCAAAATTTTCAAACTTTTGTTCTAATTTTGAAAAACATGTCTGAAATTAAATTTATCAATTTTAAATTTAATTTATAACTACTTGCATATAACTAACATAAATGGATTTATATAGTTATACTTAGGTTTGTTTCAACTATTGTCTATCCCAAATAAATTACTAATACTTACTGTATATTTTCTACCAAAATATCATTCTTTACAGTTAAACGTAAGTCTTGATGATAATTTAAAATAAAAATAATACAGTGAATATCCAAATTGATTATAATATATTCGTAAAACCATTGCATTGTAAATCAAAGTAGTAAGTAATTACAAACAAATGTAAATAGATATTAGTTATATTCCTAAAAAAAATTAAATTCTAATAGGTATAAACTTGAGTCTAACAATAACAAAATTTACCCATTATTCCATTTTTGTATAATTTTTCATCTCCTTTTACAGTCAACCATGTACTTTCAACAACATTCCAAATTTAAACTTTTACCAAACTATAATTCATATTTACATAATTATTTTTACTATCCACACACGACTATAAATTTTATGATGATTGTTATTAAATTATACGGGAAATTTAAAGACAAAAACCTAACAATAATCAAAAATAAAAACAAAAAAATTCAAATTTGTTAGGTGAAAAAATTCACCTAATTTTTTTTTTCATTGGTTTTTCTTCTCTCTTCATACTTAGTTGTTTCTTTTGAATAAACGGTCATTTTCCTTTGTAAGTACCTATGTATATACATATAACTACTATGTATAAATAAAATTTACTCCTTTTATATTCACCAATAAAATGAAATAGTTTGGTACCCAGTATTACAATACAAGTCACAACTACTATTTGAAAAAAAAAGTAAGTAGTTAAGTATGTAATAAAAGAAAAAAAAAAAACCAAAATAATCGCGAATTCCGGTTTTTTAAATGTTTACCGAATGCGTCATTTTCGAATTAGCTGTTATTTACCTTTTGATTTCTTTTGTTGTTGTTGTTTTTTTTTGGTGATTTCTGCAAAGGCGAATAAACTTATTTAACCTGTATTTAATATCGAAATGGTCATCAATAATACGGTGAACATTTTTAATAAATATATTTGTTAATATTATTTTGTTACAATACAAGGTGTTTTGAATACAAAATTTTTATACTATTTTCAGGATTCAGGATTTAATAGATAGTAACTAAACTATGTTGAAGTAGTAATATATTTTATTCCAAACTAGAAATCAATACGATGTGCGTACCTTCATAGTATCAATACTTTATAAATATAAAAAAAATTAACGAGTTAGTGAAAGGTAGGGTCTTTATGTAAGTACCTACTAAGTATAAAAAAATTCATTTATCCAGATTGAATCGTTTTATTTTTTATGGGTTTTCAAAGAAGTCTAGAGTTCTAAAATCAATTTAAAAATTTATTCAGATAAGAATATTATAGACTTGTGAATGTCTACTATACTCCTACGAAACGTGAAAATGGAACGAAAAATAAATAAATTTCCTATATATGGTAGCTGCGTATAGTTACTGAAAATATTTTGACTGCATAGTTACCATAACAAATGCTGAATTGTATAACGCAACTGACTTGAAACCACCGATCAATTAATCAATGTATAAAGAGGAGAAGTTGAATATTGAATAAGAGTTGGATGTTGGAGCCGCTTTTGAAATGAATCCACAAGGTAGTAGAGCGTTCCATTAATACGGCTCCATTAATGCGACTCAATTAATAAATTCTAAACCAAAATAAAAAAAATAAGCTTAAATAGTAAAATATGGTGCACTTGGGGGCATGTCACTTGGCAAAACTCAGGTGACAAACTTCAATTTCGCCTAAATTCACTTATCAAAAATCTCATAATGCAAAAAATCACTTAACAAATTTGCATTTCGCAAATCCATTTTTTCAAAAAAAAATTAGGGGGGGTATTTTTGTGCGTAGCCGCTGTTGCATACAAAAAAGAAAATATTTCGTTTATCCTGATTTGACACACGCATATTTATGCATAATTGACACATTTCGAATTTGGATGAATTTCAGAGTTTGTTACAAAATACGCCTTTTACAGAATATTTATATATATATATATATATATATATATATATATATATGTACATAATTTATTTATATTATTTGACGTTAAGTATTTTAATATTTACTCTGCAAAGTAAAAGTTTATCATCTATACCCTTTTTGACAAATGCGCTTTTGCAAAACGAATTTTTTGCCAAGTGATTTTTTGCAATGTGAGTTAGGTAATGTGTCCTATACCCAGTGGACTTGTATTCTCTCGCGGAATCAAGGTCAGGTTTTGTTATTAGATTACACAAATTTACGCCTACTTTTCTAACAAAAATTTGTAAATGTTTCCCTTACTATAAGTAAGTACATACCAGATTATGTACTTTTTTCTGAAACACCCTGTTTCTAAATTATATATAAAAAAAAACTTAACTTTTTTTTTAGTATTTCCATATTTAAAAAACTAAGTAAACTAATTTGATGCAACTAAAAGAATTTTTTAAAAATTAGCTGACTCATATGATGGGGGTTTTTTTTATATTTTTGTTGTAACTATTGTACATATTTTGTTGTTTATTGTTTTCGTTTTTTTTTTTGCTTTGCATGATATTTTTATTTGAAGGTTAAAATGTAAAATTTGGAAAAATTGAGGTGAGAAATTTGAAAAAAAAAAAATAAAATAAAAAAAATTCATTTTGCAGTAGTGTTCCTTTTTTTAAAAGAAAATTTATTATACAATATACATATATAATGTACGTGTATGTAATTTATCAAGATGACTTATGTACATTTATAACGTACGTATATAACTATATATACTTATATTAAATTTATACATACAAGTATAATTCGAAATTTGGATTTACTTGGATTTACAAATTCATGTTCAGAATGAACCAATATAACTTGAAACAGATCAGATTTTAATATTGCAGTGATAGATTTTGTAAATATTCATTTGATATTTTTATTTTAAAGAAAGGATTAATTAAATTAGAACTGCAGCATTAGTCCTTTATTAATGGGTTTTATGTAAATTCAATATTTGTTTTTGTTATTTGATCAGTACAATTATAAATGTTTGTTTACTTAATTAATTGATTAAAAACTGTTTTTAATTATATATATAAATAAGTAGTTTCTTTAAACAGGTGGTGACATTGACAGCTATAGTTATCCGTCACTAACTACAACACTTAGCGGTTTGTGTTGACTATTACGATAACTTGCAAGCAAAATTTGAATATTGTAAATATAAATTTATATAATGTTGCTTTCGAAATATTGATATTTAGTTACAATCAAATATAAAAATAATAGTGAAAGCAAACTTGACAACAATTAAAATTATTTAAAGAAAAATATATGTTGCTATAGATATTTTCCGTCACAATTCGACTGAACAATAGAAACCGTAACTATCAGCCATTGATAACTATCTGCTGTACTGTACCGATACAATGGATTAAGTAAATTATCAATATATTGGGTCAAGTAAGTTGCTTTTGACTGCAATTAATAAAAGGTTGCTGGCTGACTAACTGTAACAAAGAATTAAAATTTCTTGTGAAACTCTCAAGAAAACCATCACATAAATAAAAAAAATAACAAATTCAGAAAGTGAAAATAAAATATTAATAACCTGAAGAAGAGATTTAGTATTATTTTATGAGTAACTAACTAGTTATGCGAAATTGAGTGCCAGACTTAATATGTAGTTTCTTAATAGATTCTATACTGGAAAAAGTGTTAATTGAGATTCTCAAGAATTTCTGATTTTGATGTCATAATTTTTTCTTAATCACAAACATTAATATTAAGTATATTTAAGTAGTTATGGAGTTATTTTGTTTTTTTACGAGTATTTTCATGAGTCATCAAATTCTTAACTGAGATTTAAAATAAAAATAAAAATAAACACATATATATGAATATATATATATATAATATAACTATACAAAATAGAAATTGATTTTTAAATTTTTTTATTTTATCATCATTTCAGACATTATAATGATAATAAAACGATGAGATATGAAAATAAAATTTATTTTCGTTTTGAAGTTGAAGAACAACTCAGTTAACTATATACTTTTTTTTTAAACAAATAGTTAGTTAATAAGTTAAGTTCAGTTAAATTAAGCAATAATAATTCAGGATCCAAACGAAATGAGCAAGTCGTTAGCTTATTTAATCCACTCAAAATACTATTTGAGAATTTGTAATTGCTTGATTTAAGCTTGAAATAAATAAATAAATAGTTATGTATAAATAGTTATGTATGTTTATTTATTTATTTATTTCAAACTAAGATCAAGGAGTTACAAATAATTTTTATATTTATATAGGTATAGTTAGTTATGTATATGTATGTACATATTTATTAACTTTCGTCAAAAACACTATTAAGGAAATAAATTAACTAAAGCTAAAATAATTTTAACTAAATAATTTCAGATAGCTATGGCTTCAATTCAGTTTCTGACTTCCGTTTTATTATTAATTGTATCAAATTAAGTAAAATTTAAGTAATTTATAAATTAACTTTAATCACGATGATAGGGTGACTTCCAAAATGCAGTATAAAAAGTTTTAATATACAGTTTAAATATACATAAATAGTTCTTACTACCCTGTAAAGCTTTTATAACCACTTCATTGTAAAATATATAACTAATAAAGCCTTTGCTGTATTTTAGAATACCATTTTGACAATATAAAATCACATGTATATATACATTTTGGCGTTTAATTATAATTTTAGTGATTTTGTAATATAAATCGGTAATAATCTAACTTTTTGTTTATCTTTCGATAAATTTACTTTTGATTTATCTTTTGTTAAATGAAAATTAATTTTGTCATTTTTTCATAGTTAGGTCAGCACATATTTTCGACACCAAAATATACTACTTGATTAACATATTTTTCTAGAACTTGGTAACAAACTTATTTTTCCGCCGAAAATATATGCTAACCTATAATTTAATTAATTCTGGTAACTTAATCTATGATATATAATGTATACAAAATAGTCTACATTTTTTCGATATAGTTACACTCTGCTATTATTTTACGTTTCCACTACGTACATTATATTAAACATTTTGGAATAGTGTACAAAATCAAAAGTTTTTGACATACATTTTTGGCATTGAAAGATGCTACATTGTAAATTTTAGGGTTCACTGTATTTTGGAAGTCAATAATATTACATACATGTAACAAATAAAATCATCTTAAATAAACACCCTGTATACAACCATAAGTATAAAACTAGCTTTAACTTTGTTTTTTGATATACAAATCAAAATTCATTTAAATACTTAGCAAAATAATTGAAGTTATTAACGTATTTATATGTAACAATTTAGGTCATCATTAAGATTAGTTACCCTTTATTTTTTTTTTCAAAACATTTTTGAGTAGAACGACTTATAACTATTTAGTTTTACATTTTTTTTTATTTTAATTTCCATTTTATGCATTTGTTTTATTTTATTTTTTTTTGCTTTTGCAATCAAAACCAGAAATGATGTTTAAATTTAAACCATCAAAGGATATTATTAAAAGTATAAAACAAGAAAAAAAAAAAACTAATAAAAACAACATATTCTTGAAATCCTTTTATCCATCGGAACTAAGAAAAAGGAATAAATCTTTAAAAAAAGATTTTTATAAAACAAATAATATTTTTTTTATTGTTCTTGTTTTTTTTTTTTTTGTAAATAAATTACTACAGCACAATGTACATTACATACTACATAGTGCATATTCAATATATATAACAACATTTATATATATATAATTGTGTATAGTTACAATAGAAAGAAAACCTTTCCAATTGTTATATGGAACAGTAGAGTTTTTGTTTTTGAGTACTAAGGTCTTTACCATTCTTTGTTCTAAATTTAATTTTTTTTTATTATTAATTTTTTCTCCTTTGAATGGAATTGATCCAAAAATAATGTTTTATGTGAGTTAGTTAAGTGAAAAATTTTTCAAATTTAGATTTGAGAACAAATCTTAATGGAAACATCCATTACACAGTGATTGCCATTTATGAGTTTGTAAACTGTTAAGTTGTAACTAACTAGTTATAAGTAATAAGTAATTTTGTTAAGTAAATGTATTTGAAAATACATAATTTTTCTATAGTAATAGGAGCTGTATATAATAGCCTAATTTTTATTTTTTATTATTATTAATTATTTTAAAGGGATTTCTTTAATAAAATTGTAAATAGGTACACGTAAATCGCAAATAGATTTAAAAGACAGAATTAGGTACATCTGTGGTCGTAATTGGCTCAAATTGAAAATTTCGAGCGGAAATATGTGCAATTAAATTTTTCTTGTTTTAGTCTTAATAATATTTTATTATTTATTTAGGAAAAATTTAATTATAATCGAAATAAAATAATTTAATTATATTTCAAAATATACTTACTAATTATTGTAATTTAAAAAAGAATTAAAAAAAGCTTGTACTTGTCTTATTTTTCGAATCTAAGCGTAACTTCTTATTACGGGGGCGGAAATAGGTACATTTACGTTACTTATCAGTTGTATTGAATAATAACTACAACCTTAAATAAATCCAGCTCCATATTCTAATTACAGTTTATGAATATGATAAACCTTTGTTCATCTTGAAAGATTGATCTTTTTCCAAAAATTTGTAATATTATTCTCAGTTATTGGTTTTCGGAAATTTTCGGTTACAATTCTTGTATTTTTTGATTAACTGTAAACTAGAATTTGCCATTCTAGAATGCATACCATTTTAATTTTATTTATTTCCCTCAGAATTAATACAAATACTTACTTAATTTTAGTATTTTTGCATTGTTGTATAAATTAAGTCTATGTGGCATAAAATCTTTTTTATAGTACTTAGTATTTACTTCTTATCTTTTTTATAGCTATATTTAACATTTTTTATTTCGATTTGACTCCTACTTAATTCTAAAAATAATTTCTTATTTATTATAAGTATATTATACTTATTTATTTTATATGTACTTACTTACTCTTTAAAAATAAATATTATTTGTTCTACTTCAAATAAATAATCATAATTAGGTAATTAGATCTGAATGATTATCAATGTAGAATTTCTCTATAACTAACTAAATAACTAAAATTATAATGCTAGTTAAATTAAAATCGATTTTTTTTTAACTTTCTTTCTTACAATTAGAAAACCATTGTTTACAAATTATCAAAAAAATTACTAACTAAGTAATTGTAAGTTAAATCAGTGGTTTGCAAACTTTTTTTTTTTTAGAACACAAACTGTATTCGTTTAAAATAATTTAACAGGCTTTATGAATTATTTTTACGACATTTTTATTTTGTTTATAAGTACTTACAAAACATCATCTTTTATTTCTCAAAAATGTCTATTGGTACCTTATTGGATCAAACATTTATATAATGTGTATAGTTACATCTGAAAGAAATTATGGAGTCAAATTTAAAAATTTTTTTTCAAATTTCAGATTTAAAAGATCAAATTTTATAAAGTTTCATTATTTTAGGAAAAAGGTGAAATTTTAACTGAAACATGAATCGACTTCGAATCCTGACATCACCCCACACCATATAGGTCAGCAGAACTATCGAGGTCACAATGTTTTATTTTTATAACTAAAGTCCTTGAAATTTAAAATTTCAATTTTTTTTTTCTCTTTGTATATAATATCAAAAAGAAAAAAAAACGGGTAACCAGAGCACACACCGGTTACGGAACACTGATGTACATGAATTATTAATTTTTCTTTTACTTAATATCCTTATCTAATAATAAAAACAAACTTTAAGTACATAACTACTTAGAATCCTTGAATGTTTAAATTACAACTAAATTTATATACTTAGTTAGAAATTTAATAAATATGTATATATATATATATACGGATATGTATTACATAAGTTTTCTTTGTTGCTTTAATTTTTTTTTCTCTTCAATTCCACTAGATATAGTTAGCAGAAGAATTAAACAACAAACCTATCTTGGTGGAAAATATAATAAATAAAAAATAAAATAAAAAAGTAAAAAAAAAATCAAAACAATAATCCTTTTGTTCCAAAAACGTTCACGTTCAATCCATTATAAAATTTAGGACAAATTCTTCTTCTTTAAGGTCTCTTTGGAGCCCAAAAAAACAACAACCAACATTTAAAACAATAACAATAAAAAAAGAAGAAAAAAAACTAAACCATAGACAACACAACTACCATCACATTTACATTGTAGACCTTCTAGACATAAAAACATAAAAATTGAAATAAAACTTTTTTTTTTTTTTTTTTTTTTTTTTTTTTTTTTTTTTTTTTTTTTTAGATTCAGAACAATGATAATTTATTTTAGAATCATACAAAAATACAGAGAGAAATATTTTTCTCACAAAAAAATCAAAACAACAATAAAATAATTAAAGAAAAAAAAAATTTATATGTTTGTGTTCTACATATCCTTTTTATTTTTGTTTTTGTAATATGAAGTAAAATCCTTGTGCGTTTCATTATAAAAAAATTATAATTTTTTTTTTTATAACTATTCTAAGAAAATAAATAAAGAGAAAAAAATAATCATAATAATAATAATAACAGTAGGAAGAAACTTTTTCCCATTCAAATAAAGGACCCAAAAACAAAACAAACATAACAACAAGAAAAAAAAATTGTTTAATTCACTATAAAAGAATTATTCTGACATGAAGTTGAGTTGAGTTGAATTCTTGGAGGTTTCTACATTATTATTTGTATATGTGTTACATATGAATGTACACCTTTGTATATTGTTTAAATATACATATTACATGTCCAAATTTAAGTGTAATGTTGAAAAGTATGTTGAAAAAAAATTATAATAAATAAATAAATGATGATATTATTATTATAAAATAAAAAAATTTAAGGTCATGTTCTAGGCGTGTAGCGTAGCACACATATATTCAACAATATATGTATAATAATATATTTGTACGTTGTGCTGTTTCTAGGTTTTTGAGTTTTTACACCTTGTTTCATACAATATAGTTAATAAGAGTAAACACGATTAAGTGTAGAAGTGTAGTAGGTGTAGATCTACAATGGTTTCGTGAACGCGCCCTTGTACTTGTTTACATATGACTTTAATTTATAGTGAGAAACAACTTTCTTTTTTTGACTTGTAACTCTTTTTTTCAATTAACTAATTCATAAAATAATTCAATTAAAATTTTTGATTTAAAAAATATGTCAAATTTAAAAAGTAAAATGGCATCTGAAGTACAATACCAAAAGTCTTGTAGAATATTTTTTCATATAAAAATGTTACAATGAAAATACACTGCTACACCTAGTACACCTAGTACAACACGTATTCGTGAATTCCTTTAATATGTAATTTGAAGAACAATATTTATGTATCGAACTCACTACAAATCAGTTTATCATTTAAATGTCTCTAGATCGATGGATGGGATCTAAAATTTAGAGCTTTATGACTATTATTTTATAATAACTGTGACATTAAGGCATCGTTTACACGTCAGAAAAAAATGTAAGATTTTATTGTAGACAAAGTCGGATAAGAGTATAAATTTCAGACTTTTTTTCAGATTTTATCCACGATTTTACGTCATATATTTTTTACATTTTTATAGACTTTCGTCAAATTCCGATTTAATCGTAATTTTATCTGATGTGTACTTAAACACTGTCATTTTGAAATTTTGCAAATAAAATTTTATTTGTAAAAGTTTCAAAATATTTTTTGTTGTTAAACCTGAAGTTCAATGAAAAATTTTTAATTTTTATCAAATTTTTGTCGCCGACATTGTCGTGTCGTTTTCATTGGACTTCAGGCTTTATTTTGACAAGTTTATTGTATGAGTTTGAGATCAAGAACAAATGCTCCAGCTTTATTTTGAATACGTTACATATCAGGTATTAAAATAAATTCAATGAAATCAATGCTTTAGTCAGATTACGTAATGTCAAAGAAGACGATATATTTTTTCAAACAACTCAAACTGTAACAATATAAAAAATTCTGAAAGTGATTCAATTACTAAAATTTTTGTTAATCCTGAAATAAACGATAAGGATACACAATAGATTATAAATAACTAGTTACTTGCATATTAAAAAATGTACTTAATAGAAAAAAAACCAAATACTTATAACCAACACTCCGTCTAATTAAAAAAAAAAAATCCTTTTTTCGTCAATTAAAAGACCAACTTCCATGTAATAGAAAAAAATAATAATAAAAATAATAAAATTAAGGTGTTGTTCAGGAAAGACAAAAATAAAACCATTAAAATCATCGAACCATAACAATCACTCTTTGAATTTCACTAAGAAGGTCTTAATATGTATAGAATTAATTCACTTCTTTATTTATATTTCTTTATTTAATGAATTTTATTTCAAGCAAGTGTCTCTCGTCTCTTTTCATAACAATATAGATAATATACAAAGTAAAAAACAAAAAAAAATATTCCCATCAAACTATTTAAGATATATAAATATAGTTACTAAAAAAATAAAAAAAGTTAAAAAAACAAAAAGTCATTTAAATTTACATTAATACTCGAGATTTAAACGCTCACTTTAATTCACTGGGAATTAAATCAGAATTAATACAATAATAATAATTATTATTACTTACTTATTATTATTTTTGTTTTCATTATTATTTTTGATTTATTCACCTGTCGACTGTCGTCTATTTTTAACCATAGACTATACTATATCATGCTATTTTCACTTTAAGTACATTTATGACATTTACTAAAATTGCTATTATGGCAGTGGCAAAAAATTTGTGTATTGTTACTTAGTGGTATAGTGAATGTCATGATAGTTCATTTTGGTCTCGATGACAGTAAATGAAAAGGATTTTTGTTTTTTTGAAAATAAATATTTAAATAATTAAATGTGATTTATATATATTATATATTTATTATATTATATACATATATACATATATTTAAACATCTTATATTCCATTTCATTTAGTTAATTAATTTTAAAATAAAAGAAAAAAGCAATTTACTTACGGTTTAAAAATGAAAGTAATTACTTTAACGATGACATTTATAATGTCAAAAATTTATGTTGAAAAGGAATTAGGTGACAGTTATTTCCGTAAAAACAAATTTTATTTTCTTTGTTTTCACAAATGTTATGATGGAATATTATGTACTTATGAGTATGACGTATACTGAGATTTATTATTTATATAAATTTATAGATAACGATATATATATCTAACACATATATATATATAACACTTAGTTAATAGCTAGTTAGTATATAATAACTATAATTTTTAATTGTTTTATGAAATTTTAATGACTATAAAATTTATTTGGTACTTAAGTAATAACGAAATGATATAAACAATAACAAAGGAACGACTTTAGTAAAGTGATAAAAATAAGGGCTGTCGCTAGTGTTTGTTAGGTCCACTATGAAACCTGTCCATAGAATTCCATATTTCGATTTTTATTCAAAGAATCATTTGGGAATGCTTACTTATATGTTTCTTATAGATTTTAGAATTTTTACAGGACAATTCATTACTAGTACATTTTTATCTTAACACTACAATGCATATTTGATAACAAATTATACCTAATTATATCTACTTGAATCACTTGAGATATTTTACGGTATATATATATATATATATATGTTATGTACATATATATATATATATATATATATATATTTACTATGTATATTCATAATTTAATTTTTCTTTATACTTATACATAACAGCATAACTAAGTACTTAGTAAATAAGTAAGCACATTAGTTAGACTTTTTATGCCCTTACTATTGTTTGAACTAAGTGTAACTCTAATTATGTTATTAATGTAGTTAAGTAATTACAATTTCCATTAATTACAACTTAACTAAAGTTATTATGAACACTATAGTTACAACTTAGGGCTATAATTTCATATTTAAATAAGAATGTAGATAGTTAACAATTTTTTTTATTTCTATTAAAATTCATTGTAAATAGTTATATGAAAAATTTATGACTAAATATAATTCTGGTTGTATTTTAAAAATTTTACATATAAGTATAGTTAATTAATAATTAACATAAATTTTTCCACATACACTGCACGCGAATTTTTAAAAATTAAACTAAATAAAACAAAAAAAAAAGAAAACAAACAAAAACAGCAAAAAAATTATTCTCATGAATTTGAAATGAAACTTTTATAATGAAAAATTAATGCATTTTGTATTACAAATAACTATACTCGCCCTCCACATCCCCTTTCTTATTATTTTATATATGCATTTGTAATTTTGATAATAAGAATATTAAAAACCAGTAGCGCCTTTATTGTTTTTGTCATGTTGTTTAAAATCGAAAAAATTTCTGAAAGTTTTCAAGGAAGAACTGAAATAATTATTATTTAACTTTTATTTTGTTTTTTCGAATTGACATTTGACCTTAAGAATACCCTGCAAATAAAGAATAATATGTCCAAATATAAGTGTATGTATATATATAAATGTGTATATTTTATGCCTACACTACAGTATGAGTATACGAGCAGTTATAAGCTTATTTTTGGGAATGAAAATGTAAATTTTTTTGCTACAGGGTTATTTGGGTTCAGTTTGAATATTGAGGAGAAAAAAATAAATAATTATATTCATCATTTGTTGGTGCTACAGCTCGGGGTGAGCCCTTAACATCGTTTACAACTTTCCTTTATCGTCGATTTTATTCTATTTTGTACAACTATTCTTTATCCGTTAACTTCAACATTTCGACATTTGTTCTCGGTTTCGTTCAGTCATCTTGATTTTGGTCGGACTCTTGCTTTAGTATTGTAAGGTATTGCTTCTAATATTCTTTATGATTATTTTGACATGTCTAAAGTCGTATTAAAAAATGTGGCCGACTAAAGTCTATCAAATAGAAAAAAACTCTATGATAATCTAATCATAGTAACAGTACACAATATTGACGGCTTGAGTCGATTTAAGAAAAAAGTCCAATTGCAATATACTTTTTCGTTATAAAAGATTTCGGTTTTCTTACTAAAAGATAATAAAAGTTACTTTGTTCTTAGTCACAAGTTTTGGAACTTCATTTATGCTGTTTTAAATATTTAAACATTTAATTTAGGTAATTAAGTACTGGAAGTGATTTTGTATTTAGAACTTAAGTCATTCTATTAAATATTTTATGTCAAAATTATTAACGTTCATAGCTTAAATAGTTATTTTATAAATTTTTCAAAGTTTATATTTTTATTTTGTTTGATTATAAGTTGGTTATAATTTTATTTAATGGAAAAATTGATAATTGATTTTTAAAATTTATTTATACTTAATTATTATAATGAAAATAATTAATAACCAAATTAAAAAAAAAATATTTTTGGCTATTTGCCAAAAATAATTTTAAATTGTTGTTTAGATAAAAAAAAGATGTCACCATTTCAAGTAAAATATTTCACTGGAATTATTTATTACAATTAACAGCAAAGATTAAATTAAAAGAAACATGAAAACACAAATTATTTTGGAATATGCTTCTTTTGTGAACAAATTTTATACTTACGTCAAAAATTGAAAATGCCAAAATTGAAGGTGTTTTTTTTTTCTGCAAATAAATTTGTTAATGTAATTCATCTGTTATTCTGACAGTAAATAAAAATTTAACGAAAAATTATTACGAAACGTCATGAACTGTCATTACTTTTTTAACAATTTTATTAACTAAAAAGTATAACCGTTTTTATTGATATGACAGTTATGTCAAAATGAAACTCATTTACATATTATTTAACGACAAGATTTTTTTTTAATAAGTTTTTTTCTTGACGAAAACTAAATAAGGTCCAATCCAATTATTATTCTTTTTAACTATACAAAATAGATATATTACAAATCGATGCTTCACTCAACGAAATAATAGTGGCGCCATCACCTCTTATTGCGGTTGGTGACTGAAACTAACAGATTTTTTTTTTCAAATGGGTAAATATTTCATATTTGGTATTTGTTTACTAGTTTTTTTTACCTGAAAACAAAAATCAAAAACTAAAAGCAATAAATAACGATTTATTAGTTATCAAAAATTGTTTTTTATTAATTTGTTCAAAGCATTTAAATTAAAATTAAATTAAGTACGCTCTTGCGGTGGGAGATTGAGTTTAACTAACGTAAAACCAATATTTTATATGAAAGATTATATTATATCCAAAGAATACCTGGGTAAAATTGCTGGAATTTACATTTTAGAAAATATAGTTTCAATTTAAGATCAATTGTTAATTAATAATGAAAAAAAAAATAATACTTAACTAAGTAAATTAAAATTTCTGAATTCCGATTTTCACATAATATAATCGCTATGAATTATTCATGAATTATTTACGCTTCTATACTCTCAATTATTTACATTAAAAATGTTCGATTCTTGCATCCTGATGACAGTGTAGTGATAATATTAATTAAGTAGTAGAGTTTAATATGAATGCTAAAACACTGTCTTAGAAGAAATAACTGATAAAGTATGTCAAAAAGAGATTTAACTTTTTAAAGAGTTAAAATTTTTTAAACCGTTCAAAAAGAGATTAAGAAGTTAACGAATCAAAATGGGATTCATTTTTTAATCTTTCTTTGAACAAAATGTGTGCCAGCATACATTATGTTCAATCACAAATACCGATATAGGTCATGAAATAAAACAGTGTTAAAAAAATAAATATGTTAAATATTATTGACCTAGTTATATGAAATTTAAAAATGTATAACTATACCAGATTATTATTAGAATTTAATTTAAAATTTTAATGCTTTAGCAACTTTTTGAATACTCATCTAAAATGAAACACCCTATATATCTATCGAGACGTGTACCTCATATGAAATTATATTATAAAACTCTTTCAACTTAGTTATTGTTTGTTTCTCCTATCGTATATGAATTCCGATTTTAAAACTATACTCACAACTCACTACGTACATATTATGCATTATATATACATAGTTATATGATTGTATATGTGATTTATATTTTTTATTATTTTTATTTATTTAAAATAATATCCTTTAGGACTTATAATAAATAATAATAAAAAAAAAAAGTCTGAATAATGTTTTAATTAAAAATTAAAATTATAAAATAAAAAAAATTGTATTCAGTTGCACAAAGTTTTACGTATTTAATTCTATAATGAGAACATGTCAAAAATAAGCAAAAAAATTTCAGAAATAGTAGTTACGTCATATAAAATTATTTGTTTTATATTTAAATGTCATTTCAATTAAAATGTTCATACATTTATATTTTGCAGTTGGATTTAAATATAATATATCCAAAATTTTATTTCATTATATCAAATATTATATACATATAGTTAATATAAAAAATTATCGAAAATATATATATGTAAATGTATATATATGTATATATATGTACTCGTATGTAAATACATAAGGGGTTTGAATGTACTACGTATAACCAATGACTATGTAATTATATGGTCATTGATATAACTTAATGAATCTAATATTTGAAAGGTAGCAATCCCCAAGATTAAGAGAAATACGTAAGTCAAATGCACGAAATTTGACAAGTAGTAGTACTAGATAAAAAACTCGATAGTAAACGTATTAGAAAAATTCGAAGAAGCAGATGGGCAAACAACGTCAAAACGATGGGCACAATTATGCTCTAACCCTAGAAATCCTAAACTGTATAGTATAGCGATATAAGATGATGATCATAACTAATGATAAACGCCAAACTTTAAAAGATCTGTATTCACTTGATCGCTCTACCTGATGTAGATTTGTTCAAATTTTATCCTGTGACGCTATTTCATATATCTGAAGTGAGCTATACTTCTTTGTATAATTTCGATGTCGGAGTCATGTAATATATTTAATCTAAAAATCTATTTAATTATATCTCGGCTGATGTTAAAAATTCTATTTTAGAATTTATTTATTATAATTTTTCAAATCTTTTATTTGTTAACTACATATAATAGTTAGTTAACTAAAGCCTTCTTAATAAGTTTCAAAGTACATGCATGGTTATTTACTCAATTTAAAATTTACATTAAATACTTACTGCACTGTGTAATGTAATTTAAAATAAACTAAATAATTTAATAAAAAAAAAAAATAATAAAAAAAAAACTATAAACATTTTTAAATTGAAAATTTTTCCCCTATACATCTATCTAACAATGTATGTAATGTTGATGTAGGTATATAAAAATTGTCTTAAATGAAGTGTCTCCATTTAAATTAAATAAAATTGGCGCATAGAAAAATCTAAATTGGCTATTGCAACTATATTAACAAAATTATAGATGATAAAATTTAAAGAAATTTCATGGTATAAAAACAATGTAATTTACTCCACTTATTTTTTTTGTTGATTTACGATAATTCTAGAATTTTTTAAGAAATATATTTAAAGTTACAGTAACTCTAAAAAATGTTTGAATAGTATAGAAAGGTTCAATTTTTGATTTGTATTTTGTAAAAAATGTGTTAACTGTTGTGTCGTCATTTAATTAATATTATATAATTACACAAATTGTTGATGTTAAAATAACACTTCACCTAACGTCATGTGAATTATTAAATAATTATATATGCCTATTCTTTTTCTATTTGGGATAGGCCTCCGAGGTTTGAAATGCTAAAAGCTCTGTTTTCGATTTGCTCTAGGTTCATATTTTTCTTCTTCATATCTTTTTTTGATGATCCCAAGCATGTTGCAATTGGTCTACCTGATACATATGATTTTTTGTTTTTCACACAATATGAGGCCATCCTAGGCGTTTAATAATCATGCCTAAAAGTAATATACAGATTCAATAACATGATTATATATACGGTAAATATATGTGGTTAGAGCAATATTGAATTGATCAATAGTTAACATGGACAACATTGAAATTAATGTAAGATATAGATAATTATTTTACTTGATAGTTAGCTAAATATTTGATCACTTGATAACCAGCTAGATTTTATTCGTATAACATGTTCATTCAAATTCTATTAGGTAATTTAGAAATTCTTCAAGCAGTTGATAGCATTAAGTTTTGCGTTAAAAATGTATTCAATCTTTCCCGTGCATGAGTGTTAGTTAATATGAGATAGCTAGAATATAATATACGTGATATTTTTTTGTTTAACATGAACGTAAAAGAGCTAAAATGAATAATATGTCAATACATATTTTCTATTGGTAGCTTCAACCAAAGTCACACACATATTTTTTTTTATGACATTTGACATTTGATATGATATTTGACATTTATTGGCTATTCAGTGTATTTGACATTGTGATTGTGGGAATAATTGAATTAAGATATCAGATTCATGAGCTTCTGTGCGGTTATTATCAAGCAAATATACCATCTTTTAAGCCGAATTATATCCTACTAGTATTATGTTATAAGATTTCTCTTTGGTTGGTTTTAATGGTGATTCAGACTGTTCTTGTACTTATTGCAATGACTCTTGTGCATGTATATGTACAACAATGAATATGAATGAAAATATTAAGTTTGTTTGTTTAATTAATTAATATCATTGATAATTACACATCTTGAATTTGAGGATCCAGTAACTACCATTTATTTTGTGAGGTAGTATAGCTTTTTATGTTTTCGTGGTAGACTTTAAAAATATTAAAATTATTTTAATAAATAGTAGTTATTTAGATTTTATATTAAATATATGATATACTACGGTACCACCAATACGTATTCATTAATTTTTATACTAAACTGTATTCGTATACACTATTATGTACCATAAGATTATTGCATTCATTCAAATTAATCTGGAATTTTGCATTTTTTTTTAACTAAGAAAAATTTATTACTATAATTCATTTAGATTTTCATGCTCTAATTTCATCATCTAGTTCCTTATTGGATTCAATCTGATCGCAGTGTCTGTTATCTATCGTTGCGCTTCAAATCTGATATTTTTTCCGCGTTTTTTGTTTTTTGTTTGAAGACAAACATAAAAACAAAAACACTTTTATTAAATGCTTGTGTAATTTTTTTTTTTACCTCAATCTTTTGACTTTCAACGATAATAAAAATCATCTAAAAAAAATTCAAATTAAATACTAGAAAATTAGTAGTTATGATTTTAAAAAAGATCAGGGCGTTGCAACAAATTGCTATGACAGACTAAAAAAAAAAATATTCAGATGTTTTAAATGAAATGTCTTGGTGCGATCAATTAAAGTAAAAAAATTGCATAAACAACGTAAGTAGTTTAGAAAAAAAAATGTATTAAATAAGAAAGTTGTACATTGAAATTACAGTGATTCGTAAACTGTTTTTTTTTCTTCAATTCTATTTTTGTCTGATTGATTGATTCGATTTTGTTTTTTATTAATTCAAGGGTATAAAGAAAATATTTGGACGATAATTAAACAAGCAGGGAGTGAGTGAAAAATAGTAGTTAATTTGTATTTCCTCCTTTTTGTTTGTCTTAAGAGCATCTAAAATTTATTCTTTCATATTATAATTATTCTTTCCGTTCCCCTTTGACATAGGATATTTTGTTCTATTTTGTTATTTTTTCATGCCATGTTGTTATTCGTTAGATCAGTTTAAGCTAAACTAAATGATTGATTTTAGATAATTAGATAGAAATTCAGTTTATAATTAGGTAGTAAAACATTTTGATACTGGGTGAAACGTACCGATCTTTATCGATTTTTTATCGATTTTTGCAATCAATGTTTTTGTGTCTAACTATTAGTAATTCTTAACAAACATTTAAGACCTAACTATTAGAAAAGAGTTCAGTTATGAAGTGTCTTATTGTTTATTGAAAAACTTGATTTATGTCAAATTTATTCTAACGAATGTAGTTAGTTATCATTGCAAATTTCCAAGTATATAACTACATCTACATACTAATTGAATTTTATTGTTTTTTTTTTTTAAAGAAAGTATGACGTCACGAAAATTAAAAATTGCATCACAACAATTAAAAAAATTGCGATACTCTGCTTTATATTTATTATAAATATAAATTTTGAAGATTTATTTCAATTGTAAAAAAAAAAAAAACAAACGAAACAAATTATAAAAATACAAATTTAACAACAATAATAACAAAAAAAAAAAATAATAAACAAACATGATAAAATGAAAATTAATATTATTATGTAAATGAAGTAGATATGCTATGCGTGATAGTGCGATACTAGCTAGGTAGTGCCACACTATATAAAATACAATAAAGAAAAGAGGAAAAACAAAACAAAAAAACTTATCAAAATTGTTTTCGGAAGTCATTAAAAGAAAGTGAGAACATAATTTAACAACTATACTTACAAGATTAGACAATAAAAGAGTTAAAAAACAATTTTTTGTTTTTATTTCAAAAATAATTCCCTAAAGATTATTCTCCCCCTTTTTTGTTTTTTTTTTGTGCTGTTTTTATTGTTGTTGTTGCTGTATTGTGAAAGTGAAATTGTGATTATGTATAAATTTATGATGTATGTATATTTCATAGTGGTGTAATCAAAACTTTATGTATACAATTTTTCTACATATGAAAATTATATATATACATATATATATATGTAATTTTAATTTGATGTGATATATTTGTTGCTCCTGTTTTTTGTTTTGTGTATGAATTTCCGTATTTTTTAAATTACAATTTTCTCTTAACAATTTTTCATTTTACTTGATTAAAAAAAACAATATGTTTAATTTTGATGTGTTAAGTTAGTAGAAATGTGATATGAAGGTACAACAAATGAACACGTTTTTTTTTTGTTTTTTTGCTTTTCAAGACTTTTGAAAGATATAAAGTTAGAAATTTATCGGACTTATTTGTTAAATAATTAAAATGTTAAATTTAATTAGCTTGTTTATACATAATATAAAATAACAAGTTCAATTTTTTGGAATTTTTATTAATTAAAAATTACGTGCTATAGAAGAAAACAAAAACGAAATTGTTAATGAATACTTAGTTTAGAGAAAGAAAGGGATTTGATTTTATTCAGTTAAAACAATTATTTTAGCTTAGATAGTTAACTGTAATCAAATGTTTTTAAACTGTTTTTTTTTTTTTTTTTTTTAAATTGTATTTGTTTTTATTTACAATTATAGTTTTAATTAAAAATTTAAAAGACAAGTAACTATAATAGCCTACAACAGGTGTACGGACATTCAATGAAACATGGTCAGAAATAACATATAATTAAATGTACAATTAATTTCAAATCAGTTTTAGGTTTTTCAACACGTTCATGAACATGTTTCTAATTTTACTAGAAAAGTTACTAATATTTTTGTACTTTTAGAGAATAATATTTATCTTTTGAATCATACTTGTCAGTTATCAAATCAAATATAAAATCAGACTAGATGTTTGAAGGTATTTGTGCAGTAGCCTGTAAAGTTAGTGTTTGATCCAAGAAGAACGATTTCCAAAAAAAAATTGATGTGGAACAACTTTTTCTAGTTAAATTTGATGTTTGTATTTTATTTATTTCATCAATTCATCACAAAAACTATCTGTGCTTACTTAAGTCCATTCTATAGAGAAAGTTTTTACATTTTTTATTTAATTTTTTTCTTTTTTTTATATTTCTTATCTCTTTTTAATTATTTTATTTATTGATGAAACTTATTTGAATGTTTTTCAAAGATAATAATTTAAACGATTTAAAAATAATCTATTAAATATACATATATATATATATATATATTATACATTTTTTTTTTTCAAATTTCCTCAGCAATTAATATGGCAATAAACTGTGATTTATTGAATATTGATACAATGTTATTTTGTAAGTACTAAATAATGAATATTGAATACTATACTTATCACATACATCACACAATATAACAAAGGCCATTAACTCTTGTTATATACGAATAACGATACATATGCAATATAAATGGATGGATGAACATGGACTTGAAAATGTTGCAATTCTAATAAAGAAAAACAGATTATAAAAATTTATTTATTAAAATTGACTTCAGTAAATAATTATTAACTTTAAAGCTGGCCATTACCTCGTTAACAAAAACAAAATGTGATACGTATATGATAATACAATACGTAGGTATATATATATATATATACGTATTGTTATAACAAAATGGTGTTGCTAAGAAAAGAAAAAATGTAATTTTAATTTGTTGATTTTTTCTTTTTGAATTTCCACAATGGTAGTGCTAAAATGACTTTCATGTAGATACATAATGTTTCAAATTATTTTTTTGTTTTGTTTTGTTTTGTTTTATATATTAAAAATTTTTATCGGTTGCATCCAAGTTACTCGCTTATTCACTGGAAACTATATACATGGGTTGTTCTATAGAAAGTGTTTGATTGTATGTCCCAGTGTATATATTTCGAAATAATAGTTACATATTAAGAAATTAATAATTTTAAAACTGTAATCAATTTAAAGAAAATTAACATTAGCACATTTGTTTTGACATTGTGTCATTTTCCATATCAAAGTTTTGGACAATCAAAAATAAATATAACCATAACTAACAATTTGATTGCACTCCAATAAATTTCAATTTTCATTATTGTCTTAACCTGACCTAATTATTTAGAATAAATTTAATTTTTAAAGGACAAAATGGCAAGTAAAAATCTTTAATTAATTATTTTTATTTTTATGCTAATATGAAACCTAATTTACACCTAACCTAAAGCTTAACTAACGTCTATTTGAAAGTTATATTATTTGAGTTTTTTTTTTTAAATTAAACGATATAAGTATATTGTTTTTATTTCATTATATAATTTAAAGAATTGTAATTAGTGATTTATAAACGTGTTCAAAATTAGTCGAACTCGAAATTATTAATACAGGCACATTTATCATTGTGCGGGATAAAAATTATTATTGTATTAGCTTTCGCTTCTTCTTCTCATTCCGTTTATTCTATTAAGAATGTAGTGACAATATTAATGAAATAAATTAATATTTATTAACATGGTAGCAGTGACAATGTTCCAGCTTTTATATCTTTAACTTAATACTAAAATGGTGCAATATGTCTGTTTGTTGAGTCGTGTCGTGGAAAATAATTTCAATAATTTCTTTGACGTCAGTTAAAAATGATATTATTTGTCAGTCTTGAAGATCAAATAAGAGTATTTTATACCGATTTTGAAAATGTTTTTTCACAAAATTGATATTCTAAGCTATCTGCACAAGTATAAGCAGAATTCTTTGAAACAAGTAACACAATAAAAAAAATTAAATGTTTTTTTTTGCTGTTCCTTCAAAACATAGTCAATATTAAAAACGACATCTGAATTTAAAAAATATTTTTGTTTTAATAACAAGTACCATTAGTACACTTTCCGTAGAACTACCCACATATTACATTTATATTATGTAGGTCAACATTTTTTTTTGAAAATGTACATACTTATACCAATATTGTATAGTTATATGAATTGCATGTGATTTTATGTAGGGTAACTATTTTTGGAAATAAACAATTTTAAAAGAAGGGATAACAGGTCAAGAAAATCAAAAAATATATATATATATATATAAAGACAATTGCTCTAAGTAACTACATAGTTATATATTTAACTACCATGAGTTATTTAAATGTTAACATAAAATAATATTTATTATTAGAATATTAATAGTAACTATAATTATTAAGTTATATTTTATCGATGCATGACAACATTCAACAACAGCAACAAATATTAAGAAGAAGAATTCAATGAAGGAAAACAATTACTGTCATTGACAATCATCATGTATGAAAATTGACAGAGCCGGAATCATAAAGCACAGATATTTCTGTTCCGTTTATAATTGCAGTTTGATATCTACTATTTAAATAAAATTTTCGAAAACACAGGGCCGTAACCGGGTAAAAAATGAAAATATGCATAGCATATAAGTATATATGCAAATATGAAATATATCCGAGCCGCGTAACAAATATGCAACACAAACTGTAATACATAGTATAAAAAATGCGTTAATATATATGTAGTTTTTTAATGATTTCCGTATTACATCGATGTTAATTTCGTAATACAGAGTAGAGTACAAAATGTTAAGATGCAAAAAAAATTTTGTGAAAGTAGCAATACGTGGTTAGGCAGCAGATCTTCTTGTTACACAGTAATCAACTTATATAACTGTAACTTTTAATTAAAAATATACGTATATAATTAGATTTAGTTAAAAAGTTTGTAAAATGAACATCAGGAAATCGAAAAATTTGAAAAATTAAATCAAAAATGGCAAATTTTGTTTTAGTATGGCGAATAAGCGGATAAATGTTTTGTGACATCGATTTTAAGTATATTGTATAACTATAAATCTAAATCTGGACACCAATAAAATAAAAGATGAAGCCATTTAAAAAAAAATAAGTCACAAATGAAAACTAAAATAGTAGTTAGTTATTGTATACCAGAATTTATCGCACTCCGTGGAACTTTTTACACTGGGTACTAAATGTAAGTTCCTTTTTTTAATCTATAAAATTAACAAATTTTTAATACAGAATTTTTAAATTTCGAAATACGTTTGTTTAGTAGATATAGATACTATATTTTGGGAAAAAAATTAGTGACTTTTAAAGCTTTTAGTTGAGATTTAACTTCTTAATTTTTATAAATCAAGAAAATTTTAATCATATAGGAAAGAAAAAAAATTAATAGCAAGTTGTAAGTGTAACAAATATTTGCTTTCCCTTCTAGAAAACACGGCAAAAATATCGTTAGATTTTAACAGTTGGTGTCAATCGATTGCTGCGGAAAGAAACGTCAAAAGCCATAAATGCAGCGACATGAAGCGAAAGTTAAAACTCTTGCGGAAAATCATGTTTGATGGAGATTTTCATTTTTTCTTGTCAAAATGTCATTTTTACAACAAAATGTAAACTTCAAAATATACTGTCAACTTACTGTGAAATATCAAAGTGCAATATTGAAAAGCTGTCAGAAATGTTGTAAAAATAATTTGTACAGTTCTCATCTTGAAAAATTAATAAAAAATTTTGTTATTGGTTGACAAAAATATTCAAAAATTAGCAACAAATATAAACCATTTTTTTTTGTTTTTAAATTTGTTGTCAAGTATCTTTTTAAAACTTGATATAAAATTAATAATTAACTATTTGGAAAAATTTCGAAATATACTTTTTATCTATGTTCATTCCTCTTGGGAGCCTCATGAAGCCTCCACAAAATTTCATCAACAAAATCTATTTTATGTTAATTCCTAATTAAATTTGAAGCACTAATTTACTTTTGAACAAAATTAAAATTTTCTAAAAAATTCAAACGAAACCATAACTAATTTTATAACAGTTTAAAAATAAAAATGTGCTTAAATTAAAAAAATTTAATAAAAATATTTTATATAAATTATTGCATAAATTTTCCAAGCTAATAAATTAGAAAATTTTATAAAAAATTAATTTTATTAATAAAATTTTAAAATTAATTGATTAAAATTTGTCTACTTTATACTCTAAAAAGAAAATGAGATTTTTTTTTCTAGTTTTGAGGATATGTCCCAATATTTACGTACAAAATTAAAGATTTATTATTATTATTATTATTCTACTTATAAAATAAAATTGAAAATAAAAAAAAAAAATGAGAAAAAGAAAAACTTTCGAAATATTTCATAATTCGAAATATATTTTTATTTTTTACAATTAAATGATTAATGACTCTTTTTTTATTTTGTTTACATTTTAATTTATGAAAAGTGACAGTTCTTGTAATATTATTGAGTCATGGAATTTTACTAATTTTTATTACAAAATTACTAAAAAAAAAATTAGTTTAAAAACATTTTTTTATTTTAAATTTTAATAAATTTAAATGTTAATATTTTAAAAATTTTATGTAGGGTGTGAATATTGTAGGAAGTTAATGTAGGAAATCAAAACAAATAATAATAAATCATCAGGAGGTGAGGTGATATCTTTCTTATCTGTTTTGAGTAGCTCATTCAACTCGTGAGTCGTGAGTGTTAAATTTGTAATAAATAATGTTAAAAAAAAAAAAAATGTCATAATTTAGTAACTAAGTTAAGTAACAAATTAAAAATAAAATTGAAAAGAAAAAAATATTTAAATGGAATTTCTTGATGTGCATTAGAAGAGTAGGACATTCAAGAAATCAATAATTTTAATCATTCACCCATATTCTGTTAGACCCATCTCGCGAGATCGCGTGAGAATATCTCTGACGAGATAGTTTTGTATTCTGTTAGACCTTTGACGAGACGAGATAGCCATTTTTTATCTCGTCAAAAATTGTAAGCGATAGAGTATCTCGTCAAAGTATTTTGTTTTTTTTTATCAAAAAATTGAATTAAATAAATAAATTGAATAGATAAAATAGTTAAGTAAAGATTAATAAACAATTTTTCATTATTGTTTTTGCATTATTATTAAAATTGTGTTTTTGCTTTGAAAAAAAAAACCATCTTTACTATTACTGTTTTACTACTGTTTATGTACTAAACTAAAAAATATATTTAAAACATAAATACATTTTTTAGTTTAGTACATCATCATTTATATTTATTCTTCATTTAAAAAATATTTTAAAGCTAATACTAAAACACCACTAACACTTTCCAAAAATTTTATAAAACATATTTCGTTTATATACCAATAATTTTTTTTGATAGTAAAAAATGATAAAGGATTTTTAGGTGAAACCGGACCCCGACCACCCTGTATATTTATTCAATTATTTTCGTTTTATATTAACTTTAAGTTAATCAGTGAAAAATCAATGGGTGAAAATATAGTTGAATGTGAAAGTCAACCAAAATTGTAATTTGGACACTGACAATTGACTTCAGTTGACTTTAGTTGAAAGTTAACTCGGAATTGTAAATTCTTGTAATAGTTAACACCTTTAGAATATTTTTCACTGTTTGTTTTAGTCACAATAGGTTCCATCGTTTTGAACTATAACTTAAATATATATCATTCTGATTCTACTACTATTTTGTTTTGGCTACTCAATATATTTTCTCTTGTCATTTTCTGAAATAAAAACAATATTTTTAACAGATCTAATCATGGACATTTTGTTTAAGCATTAGATCAGTCGAATTTTCCATATTTTTAAAAATTTAACTGAAAATTCCAACATAATTTTTTTAAACTTTTTTCATAAATAAATTTGGATTTGATTTTTCTTAGGCTAAATTATTTTATAAAATAAAACTTGTTTACTTGTATATTTAAGTAACTATATATACATCTAGTTATATTTTTAATAAAAAGTTATTACTAGGATCTGCATAATCAACTTGTAAACTAGAAAAATTTAGTAAAATTACAATTTATCGACGTGATGAAATGAATTTTTGTAATAACTATATATATATATATATATATATATATATATATATATATGTTAGTGTAATCAAGAAAAATACGACTAAGTAAATTTGAATAAACACTATCATAATTTATCCAAGCAAAAAAAAACTTAGTGTAGTTATGTAGGATAAATATATTAGCCTTGGAACACTTGGAAGTAAATTTCATGTATGAATTTGTGTAATCCTTAATTTTTTTTAAAGTTTGTTTTTTGTCTCTTACTAACTACGGAATAAAAATTAGAACTGTAAAAAAAAATTTAAGGAAAAATTTTCAATTCAAGTTAACCTTGAAACTGTTGAATAAAGATGAGAAATCATAACTACTTAGTAGAAATTTTCATTTTATTTTTATATTGGAAAATTTATTGGGAAAATTTTTTTATTATATTTTTTTTTTTTGATAAAGTTTTAAAGAAGCCCTGGGCATCTTAATAGTTTTTAAAAAAAAAAAAAATTTTAAAGGGAATTATTTTTGGTAAAAAAAAATATTATATAGTTTTGAAAAGAGTTACACTTGTCAACTACACAATAATAAGTTATGTAATACATTTTGTAGGAAAATTTTGAATATTTTATTTTTATTATTATTATTTCAGTCTTTTACGTTATCATTTGTTGGTTCAATGTATTTTGGTATATCAAGTTCGTCTACTACGCTTTAGAGTTAAATAGAAAAACTGAAAATTCAGAGACAAATATATGTACATCTCAAATAATATTATATTTATATTACATCTCTACATCAATGTTTTCATCAATACTTGTTAATATATTTTCAATATATTGATGAGAAATTAATTGAGGGTAGTTAGTTAGTTCTATTCTTATCAATTTTCCATTAATGTTTTCATCAATGTTCTCATCAATCTAGTGTCAAAATCTGTAGGTACTTATAAAATTTCTACTTATTAAATTATGTAAAATTGTAGTTAAATTTAGACACTAAAATGAATTTGTTATTATTAATCAGCTGAGTTAAAAAAATTACTTTTTTTTTGGGAATGTTCAGACAATTTTGATATTAATTTTAATAATTATAGCCATTATTGTAATAAAACAATTTGATATGTTATTAAAATGTTCACAAAAATAATTTTTTATACACATTTAGGTATTCTAAAAATTCAATTTGAATTGAAGTAAAAAACATTTTTCCATCATTTATATTTTCAATGTCATTTATATATATATATATATGTTTCGAAATTATTAAATTAATATATTCAGAAACACTTCTATATACAATATTATGTTATTGCAAAATGTCAAAAAATGGGTTCATTATGAGTTTAACATTCGTATATAATAGCTCGTCAATTTAAATTGTCAATATAGGGATGTTAAGTAAATTCAGTATTTTTTGTCTTTATAGTAAATAAGTACCTTCCTTTAGTTATATATCGCAAAACAAATAAAACTAAAAATTTTCGCAGCTTCAGAGAGATGATGTACCAATGCAAAACAGTATTTTTGTCTAACTAGTAAAAATCCGCTTTAAGCTATTATTGATAAATCAATACAGTTCAGTATTTTAATTTCTTTTAATTTAATTAGTTAGAACATGAGGGTATCCATTAATACTTGAATTCAATAGAATACACATACACCAATTTTACTCTAAAACATATTATTCATGACATTATAAAAGTATTGGAAAAATTATAATGTCAATTTTGAAATTCAAGTAATTTGTTCTCTGTTTGAATGAAAGCCACCAACAGTCACAAAACAACTAACTACAAAAACAAAAAATATTATACGAAATTACACAACACACATTCAACTGAGTAACAATTTTTATTTTTGAAAACTTTTTTTTTGGATGAATTTGGATCAAATATTCAATGAATTTCGCTTGAATTTACTTTTATTTTTGTTTTTTGTTTGAAGAGGAAGACAAAAATTATTTTTAAAATATTAAAATATATAGAAATAAAAATATATGTTTTACATACGTGTATGTATATATATATAATATTTAAGAGAGATGATGATATAAATTTTAAAAATTTTTTTTATTTCGTAATGTAAGAATAAAAAAAAAAAATTCTAAATTTGATGGTCAAGGTAAAAACTAATCATGAATATTTTAAAAAGAAAAGCAATTCAAATGAATATGAAATATTTATTATTTTAATATTCATTGAGATTTAAATTTTATTTCAAATAAATTAAAATTTTTTTTTAAATTTATTAAAATAATAAAAAATAAAAGATTGATACTTTACTTACGATTATATGAATGTACTTTACAATGCGAGGATATAACTATAATAATTATCCTTGAAGAGTATATGTATTATATATGTATATAAATATATATAAATATATAGGTATATATTGAAAAAATTTATGGACAGAAAAAATATTATTATTGGTATTCTGTGTCCTATTCTGTTTGTATTTTTGATACTTTAATCTTATAAATTTGAATTTTTGACCTTCTCATGTCAAGTAGTTGGTCTTGCTTGTGCAAATTTTTTATTTCAGTGCAAAATTTCTTTCGGGTTTATTTATAATGAAAATGGACTTAAATAATAAAAAGGACAAAAATGAAAATTTGACACGAAAATAAATTTTTGGGGTTATTATTCATTTAAAAATATTTAAGTTGATATTTTCAAAAGAAAAATAGTGTACAAAAATAAAATTTGTTCGAAATTATTGTAGTTAGTATTCTGATATTAAAACTATTATGCAGGAAAAAGGATAACCACAGTATACCACCTGTGAATTGGAAATTCTAACAATCAAGTTCCTACTTTTAAATTTTCATGTTTTCTGCTACCGGAAATGTGTATCATTCTGGGATTAACAAGTGAAATAATAGACTTTATCAATCAAATTGAAAAAATAGTTCAATAAAAATAAATTTCTTTAGTGTGCGGTACTGCATCTAGCTCTGTAACCCTTCGAATTAAAATATAAAAAAAATGTTGTTACTTATTTAATAACACAAAAAATCAACTTGATATCTAATGGCAGAAATTAATCGAACGGATATTTAATAATTTTTGCCATTGACGAATTTTGTTCTATTGAATTATTATAAATTTATAGCGATTAATTGAGTCAATAAATTCATAAAATGTAGAGTAAAAAATTAGTTATAATTTTTAAAAATGTATTGTTTTTTAACTATAATTTTTCAAGAAAGAAGTTTTACTAAGTGGCGATTTTGTTTAATTTTTATAACTTACATATTATATGGACTTATTTTAAATCTGTATATGAGTTATGAAGTTAATTACAATCAAATTAGAAGAATTAGTGTTTACCTAAAACTTCTTTACCTAAAAATCCAGCTTAAATTTTTAATTTTGTGCAATAATTTATTTTACAAATAATTTGTTTTTTTTTGTGTTCAATTGTTCATTGTTGAGTTCATTGATCAAATGGATCACTAAGATTAATAATACAGTACTAATAAATAAACAACTACATTCATTACATTCATCTACAATCACAACTACATCAAAACTTGAAATATAGTGCAAATTTAATTTGATTCTCTTTCAGTTGTTGAAATAATACCTAAGTACATCCAATTAAAATTCAATGTCAAAACTTAATCAAATTGATTACTTTTATTATATATATTTCCTATCTGTAAAACAATAACATAATACATATATATATACAACATCTAGATAACAAATTTACCGACTAATTTAATTAAAATAATAAACATAATGTTAAAGCATAAAGCATTAAAATTTAAATCGATCAAATGATTATCATTATCATCATTACTATAAGCAACTATAAGTCAATGAATTGTTTAATTGACCAAAAAAGCTTTAAGTACAATAGGACTTGAATACTAACTAAGTGTATTGTATTTAAAATTAAAAAAAAAAAAATTGTATATTGGTGTAAAATCAAAATAGGTGAAATGAGCACCTAATATCTAATTTAATTGGATTGAATTATATTCTTATTAAAATTCCAATCCGGTAGGTATATAATCTTATTCAATATATTTTGACATATTCGATTATACATACATAATATAACTAGTTATAGTTATGTACAACATCATCTATTTACATTAAGTTGTTTTGAATTTCAATTGTTTATTGTTAAAAAAGAGGATTTTTTGTGGGAAAAAATTTATGTAATTGAGTTATGTTTCCATTAGTTTTATTGTTCGGAAAAATATTTACAGCAATTTTGAGTCTTAAAATTGAAAAAAAAAAAAATTATTTAAACATTAACTTGAATTTTCAACTAGTAATTTTAGAATCCTAAAACTAAATATTAGTCCACTGCGATATAACGTCAAACATCTGCGATCAATCCACTTGTTGTTAAATAATGTTGTGAAGAATAATACCTATCATTATACGACTACTAATTTCTGTAGCTGATTGTGGAGCAAAGAATCTAATGAAAACTTACCACTGAATGCGGTTCTATACAAGAAGATGACGTTCGTCTGTCTCAAAGTTAAATTTAATTTTCGAGAAATTGGAAAAAAAGTCGTAAGCACAGTAACTAGTTAAGTTTTTAACCTAAAGTATGCGAACATTTTTGTTTGTTTTATTTTAATAAATACTTAAATACATAATAAATAAAAAGACCTGATTAAATAAATGGGTCCTGTTATAAGTGCCAATAACATATTTGGATATTTATATTTATTACTTTTAAACATCAATTTAAACGTCAATTTTAATGCCAAATCAATTAAATGTCAATTAATTTAAAAATAGAAAATTTGTTATTAATAAATTTAGAAAATCAAAGTTATAAAACAACCTCATGGTTGTGTGCGTGAAGCCAAAATGCACTATTCGTCATTCGAAATGATTCTATTTTAACAGTTAATATCATTGACATTCTTGAAATAACTCTTTGTTTTTATTTAGTAGCTGATTCGACTGAAAAAAAAACCATTTCGTTTATATATCGATAAATCATGTTGATGAATTTCGATGTAAACCAATTTATTTTAAATTTAATCATTCGAATAAAGTTTTTTTTATTAAACTTCTTTGTGCTGATTATAAAAAATTAAAAATAATGTTTAATTTTTTTTCAAACTTGTCACATATTAAAAATTTATTTAATTTAAATATTAATTTACATGTTGATAATAATTATTATTAATTAATTTTATATATTTTTCTATGAATTTATTTTTTCCAAGATAATAATATTCATCATCATCATCTTAGAAATTTGATAATATATTTTCTAGAAAAAAAATATATTTTTAATAAATAAAAATTAAAAATAGAAAGAAAAAAAATAAATTCCCAAGTCTTATCAAAAGTTACAATATTAATGAGTTTGCAAACATGTCAACAATTATTCTGATTATAAATTTCGGATTTAACTAATATACCCTACCTACTTTGAAAATATGGAAATAATATAATTATTGTTTTTTGTAATAATAATTGTAAAAATAATCTACGATTAGTTGATTGACATTTTATTATAAAATATAGTAAAACATATTTTTCTATTACAATTGATTGATCTACATGGTCTCTAAAGTATTGATTTCGTTTTGTTTAAATTGGTTTATTAATAGTATGGTGGCTAAATTTTAATTTGAAAAATTCGTGCTCTTTATGTTGGATAATGGCAAAGCTTTTGATATTTTGCCTCACAGCATTAAATTGCTTAAATTAAAAAAATTAGGGTTTCCTTTACTTTTTATAAAATGGATTAGTTCTTATTTAGTTGATAGATCGTATAATGTTTTATTTAGGTCATCTCGATCGACTTCTTTTGTAGCAAACTCTGGTGTACCCCAAGGTAGTCACTTGGGACCTCTTCTATTTATTATTTCGGTAAATGATGTAGCCTCTATGATTAAGAACAGTGAATTACAAATATACGCAGACGATATGAAAATTTTTAAAAAAATAAAGTCTGTTGGTGACTCTGCCCTACTTCAAAAAGACCTAGACAACTTCTTCCATTGGACCATTAACAACAATTTATTGTTAAATATTAAGAAATGCACTTTAATGTGCTTTACACGTCGCTCTCAACCAATTTCTTATAGTTATTCTTTTAATGAACAATTTCTATCAAAAGTTAACTTTTTTAAAGATCTCGGAGTGTATTTTGATGATAAGTTAACATTTAAATTACATTTTAACCATATAATAAATAAATCCAATTCCTTACTTGGCTTTATTAAACGTTGGTCTAAAGAATTTCGCGATCCGTACATTATTAAAGCCCTTTATATTACATTGCTTCGGCCTAACTTGGAATATGCTAGCCAGGCATGGTCCCCATACTATGATGTTCATATTCAGAGAATCGAAGCAATTCAAAGAAGATTCTTGAGGTTTGCCTTGCGTAATCTTCCTTGGGAAGACCCAATTCGTCTACCACCTTATGAACAACGACTCAATTTAATTCATCTTGATACCTTGCAAAAAAGGAGAGACATTGCTGATATAACCTTCATTGTTCAAACTGTCAAAGGTAATATATTATCTCCTTATATTTCTAATAAAATCAACAAAAAAACAAGTTCTCGACTTCGATCCGTAAACCTTTTCACTGTGTTTCATCATAGGACAAACTATGGAAGATATGAACCTATTAATAGAATGTTAATATTGGGAAATAAATATATGACATTAATTGATCTCTCTCTTTCAAAGACCGATTTAAAAAAACAACTCGATCAACGATTGAAATAACTTACATTCCCTCTCATACCATCTGAACACCTATATACATCTTTTAGTTCTTAAGATTTTATGTTTTTTTTTTTTTTTTTTTTTTTTTTTTTTTCTCCTATTACTCCGCGTGGTAGCATAGGGCTTTTATGTTAATGAATTTAAATGTATTTATTTTTAAATTTTTAAATGATTTATAATATTTTGTTTAACTTTATATTTAAGTAAATATTTTTGTAACTGCTTGATTTAAGCTTGAAATAAATAAATAAATAAATAATAAATCTTGTTTTGTTCTAGAAATCCTGTTAATCTCGAAATTTATTTCCCTTTTTTGCGTATAAATTTGTGTACTTGTATGTTTCAATTACCCTTGATGTAATTTATTATAATTTTAATTTTATTAAATTAATTTAAATAAATTTTGAAATATTGCTTTAAATAAAATTATTAATAAATTAATTTATTTTTCTTTTCAGGTGAGTTGATAACTTCATTATTATATTCTATTACTTGATTTAAATATGAAAAAATAGTAAAATAAGTAAGTTTTTATAACTATAAAATTGGATAGAAATCATTCTTATAACAAATTTTGTAATTTGGTCGTTAGGTTAGGTATAAAATTAAGGATTCAATTTTTAATTTTTTTATTCAAAGTTATAATCGAAATTTATAATCGCTTATTAAGCTTATTCTAAGTTTTTTGTTTCTATTATAATGTCAGTAACTTAGATAGAGTTACTTTTAATGCAATTTACTACATAATGGGATACGATTTGCTATGTAGTAAATTGCATTACGAAAATTTAGCTTTACCTAAGTTAACTACTGCAGTTATAAATTTCGAATGTAACTTTGAATAAAAAATATGTACATATAACAAAAACTATAAAAGAGTTGAAATTGAAATTTATCTACTTAAAAAAGAAATTCGATAGAAAGATAAAATATTATGCAATCAAATAATTTCATTCCCCCTCTCATATTTTTCTTATTTATTTTGAAAAACTATTTCGTTTTAAAATATAAAGAGTTAATCTGGCGCTATTTAATATCAAATTATTTAATTTTTAAATAAATATATTAGGTATCATGACTTTATAAATTATATGTAGACTATGCACATATGTGAATTAATTTTAAATTAAACTAGATTTTAATCTAAGTTATTGTTACGATTTTTATTGTTCCGAATAATAAAAAGGTAATTTTATATAGACCTTAATGACTTTTTAAAAGACTTTTCTAAATTCTATTTGAAAAATCATAAATTATAGTCCGAAATTTCTTTATTCCAAATACCATTCACATTAATTTCTAATAAGTTTCAGGTACAGTCTATAAAAAACCTTTTGTATTTATGTTTCATAAGAGATTCGTTGAATATAACCTATAAAAACTTTTTTAAACGTCTTCAGATAATTTTTTAATTTTTTTTTTTTTTTTTAAATTTCTTTTTAAAAAGTGATCGTTTCTTTTTTTTTCTCTCCTAGCAACAATTAACTTTTTTTATTTTTTTTTCTATGTTTACTGAATTCTGTTGTTATTGTCATACCTTTGTCGCATGTTTATATTCAACATTTTTTCGTTGAATCTGCTGCCTTTTTTTAACACAACAATCCAATAAGAAACTTTAAAATAAACGGTTTTCAAAAAAGAAAAAAAAAAGGAAAAATTAAAGGAACGCACGTACACATAAATAAAACTTAAAAGGCGACAGGTGCACCTTTTTGTTTCATTCTCATCTTTACCATCATCATCCATTGTATATTTGTATGGGTAATTTTAACTAATACATATATTTATGAAACTAAAAAAATTAAATGACTAAAATGAATGAAATTACATATAAGATTCTCTTTCATGTTTTTTTTCCTTTTTTTTCTTTTATTTTTTCCTTGTTATTGTTTTTAATTTTATGCTGCATTTTAAAAACATAATCAACATTGAATATTATGTGTACACTATACATATACATATCACATGCATACATCATTTATTAGTAAAATAAAATATAAATAAATTTATAATATTATATATGAGAAAGTCAAGTGAATGATGAAAAATGTTTCGTAAAAGGAATTGCCTATAATTATTAAAATATGTATAATAAATATTCTAAGAAAATTATTTTATTGTTGGTCTTATCAAACGTTTCATCAGTTTTATCAGTTATCTAATAATCAACTACAAGACAGTTTTTTTACTTACTCTTAAATTTTTCAATTTATTTATTAAGCGGACAATATAGGGGTTGCACAATAAAGGGGTTACTACGATAAGTAGTAACTACTGATAATTTTGAATAAAAATATCAATGTTTTTTTTTTCTTATATTATATTGATTAATGTAGATATTTATGACTCATCAACTAATCAATATTTTCGGTAAATTGTTTTATTTTTTCCTTTTCAATTTTCTTAGTAGAAATTTTTTTGGCAATAACTAGTTATAGAAATTGGTAGATTTGAAATTACAAATAAATAAATTTTTGCTAATGATCCTATAATCTACTTTTTTATTTCATATTATACTTATAGTATGCATTTAATACTAGTACTGACGAAATATTTGTTTGTTTTAGGTATATTCTAGGTTATTCTTATATAAAAAATTATATCTGTCATAACATATCACTGTCAAAACAATACTATATTCCGCAATCCCATTCCGCAAAAATTGAAGGGTAATATGTAACACAAAGTTGAATACAACGTTAAGATCATCTTTAAATGTCTACAAAAGCTCACAAAAGCTTGAGACTTTGATTCCATGATCACAATTGTTGTTGACGATACAATCGCGACCGCTTTGGAAGTATTTGGACTTACAAATTTTTTTAAAAACAATGTTGTTCAGTGTTAATATTCTGTTCATTTTGCTTGATGCCAAATGAATTAAAACACAGTGTCTCAAAAAGCTCTCATTACACAATGTTGGCAACTTATGTTAAGGATTGTTGGCAACATTTACAACCTTGTTTTTTTAAATTATATCAGTTTGAGGGGGTTTTTTTTTAAAGACATTTTCGATGTCATCGATACTTTATTTTTTTATATTTTCGCTTTTTGCTTATATAAATTTCAGGAGGGAAAATGATATATTTACATATTTTTGTTATTTTATTCACATTTAAGTATTGTTAAATATTTACAGCAGCGATTTAGTAAAAGAATGCCGTTCTATATATTTGGTAAAATCCATAATTACTGTTGTGTTATTAATTTAAATTATATTCAATAAAAAATAATAATAATAATATTTATGTTGTGTCAGTTTATAACGCATTTTAATGGTGTTAATTTTTTCTTTATTTTTCCCTACTTTTGTTTTGCATTTACTTTTGGTTTTCAAATGTCAAAATCCTCGTTACCTTTCTCTAGTGTGACTGGGTTGTTTTTTTTTAATACTGTGGTATTATTTGTGGTTTGGCATTATAGTGTGAACAGCATTTATTTATTTTTCAAGCTTTATTTTTGTTAGTGTAATTCGATTACAAATCTTTCAATTTTTAGTTATACTTTTAGAAATCGAATTATTTTTTAATTTCATCAAAAAAATATCGATATTTTAAACAACAAAATTATTTCCAATGGGTTCTTGTAAACGAATAATTTTTTATTCTGATAATTATACATTAAGTATATTTTCGTTGTATTTTTTTGCGTTCTACATGTATCGAATTTGTATGACAACTGATCCCTTTCGGCAAAATTTTACAAAATGCTTCCTGTTTAATTGTATATATAATTAAAACATGATTATCAATATAAAGTACATATATACATTTTATGATTATCCCAGCTATCAATTATTGATATTTCAAAAACAATATGAATAAAATTTTATGTGTTGAAATTTATGATAACTGGACAGACAATAATAATATTGAAAAAAAAAAATAAATTTTCTATTAATAATGTTTTCATAATTAAAGGAAATAAATGCCATCATGTTGTTGATATTCTGACATTGACTTTAAAAACAACTTTCGATTAAAAAACATTATACATACACATGTTGTATTCAATTTCAAAACAATTTGGTAGCATGTTCGATAACTTCTGTTTTAGAATATGAACGTCGATTCAACTTTAATATTATGTTCTTATATGTTTTCTACTTATAGATAGATAGATTTGATATTGAAGTTGCAATCATTCAAAATGCAAGCAGGAAACAATTCATTTTTTTTTTTTTTTAAATAACTGAAATTCATAAATAAGAAACTAATTTCTATTAAAGTGAAAGAAAATTTGTTATAATGAAATTCTTAAGAAATTGAATTCTCAAGAAATGAAATATTAAAATTAGTTAACTATAAGTATTAGCGATAGTGTTAGACTATTATTTAGTGATAATTTCAAATACATATAAAATGACAAGTAATTATTTTTTTTAACTTAAATATTTTTTAAGTAAATTTTTTAATTGTTGCTGCGTTTTCTTTCAGTACTTAATAGTTTTCTTTTAATTCCAAATATCGATATTCCGAAAGTAACATATACTTGCTTCTTCATTCTTCATGATTAATTTTGTTTTGACGGGAGAATGGTGAAATTTGGGAAACCCTAAGTGTGACATTTTAATTCTCTAGAACCATTAATATGTGACATTTAAATTCTCTACACTTAACTGATTAACGTATATGTAAGTCGATTTATGGAAATTTTCGTATAAAATGTTTTTCGTATAAATATGCCGTGTTTTAGAAATTCAATATAGAATAAATTGCGAATCTAATATTTAAAGTGTCAATTTATGAAATTTAGTTAATTTTTTTGTGTGATTTGAACTTGATCTACTTAGTATCGTTCGCGTAACTTAGCGACTAGTAGAAAATACGAATTTTACCTTCCACAAATGTTAATTTCATTCCGACGATAGATATTGATAACAGTTGTCATCTCGCCATTTCTACGAGTTTGTAACCGACTGTATAGCTTATTCGCTTAAATACATTAATTTCTTCAGTAATCGAATTTATTTGCAGTTGCGCGAAACACAGTTTACACGTTTTAATGACATTGAGAACTGATAAGAAATAGAGTAAAGGCTACTTAAATTTATTTTTGAAAAAAATGTTCATATCTAGATAGAGTATTTCAAATTGGTCAAAAATTTATAATCAAAATATTTTTACATGTATATAATTAAATTATTAAAAAAAAAGCAAATATTCCCTAGTGTATATATAACAGTTATACCAGTATGAGCGATTTGCTTTCAGAAACTCATAATTACTTGAGAATTTTGCTTCAGATAATATTATCTTAATTTTTTGCGCGTTTTCATATTCGTGCTTATCAGTTTTATAAAAAAAAAAAAACCAAATGCACAATGAAATTTCGAAAAATAAAAACTCAAAATTTACAATAAAAATACAATTATGTATTATTATTTGATTAGGTTCTTCCGGTTGAATATTCAACAATTCCAGAAATTGTTAATAAACAACCAAACTGTACATATTCACTTACACACACACTAAAATACACTGTAATTCCTAATCAAATATAAGTAGCTCGGGTATATAAGAAGTCGTTTTATTTGGTTTTATCTTCAAAAACATTAAAATTATTTTATAACTTTCAACTACAAACTTACTTTAAGTACATTATATATATACATATATATATATATATTTTTGTTACTTTTAAATTAAAACAGAAATCACGATATTTCAATTAAAAAAAAAATTATACAAAATTTTGAGTTAGTCAGCAGCACCACTCAATTTGATTACTTCAAAGAAAAGCTCAAAATTGTTTTTATTTTTGTTTTTGTTTTAGTTTTTATTGTAAAACGCAACACATAAACTTGTTAAATTTACTTATCCTCCTGCTGTTGTTTATTACATTAACTGTAATTTTGGTTTTTTATAATTTTAAATTGTGAAAGTGAAAATTTAACTGGTTTATTGTAGTGGTTAACTATAGTTACCTATTACATATAAATGAACCTTTAATTTTCATTTTATTATTATAATTTCAGTAATGCGAAGTTAAAGAAGAAAGTAAACAGTCGTAATGAAAAACAAAAAAAACACTTTGCAGTTAAATACTTTGCGCGAAATTTAACGTTAATTAAAAAACAAAATTTACTAAATTAAAGTTCAGTTAGTGTTAAATTTGAACAAACATTGTTATTTAATGTACAGGTTACTACTGTGTATAATTTATTTAATTATTTATTTTAAATTATATTCAATCAAAAAAAAATAATATAATAATAATTTAGAGGACCCTAAGTGCAATCCGAACACACAATCTTGATGTTAATTGTCTGATTATACAAATACAATATACCCCTTCTGAATTCAAATCATTTACCAATTAATTTGGTATTGTGTGTTTTCAATAATCGAATGTTCTGGTTTATTTTTTATTTAATGTTGTTGTTTTGATTGAATTTATTTTAAAATTAATTATATTAATATTTAAATTATGTATATATTAATTTAAATTCATAAAATAACTGCCTGCATTGTAAATAATACAAAACATTTAAGAACAGGAAATTTTGTTTGATTTTTGCACTAAAATTTGCTTTTCTATAGATAAAATGCCGTTAATTTTTTTTTTTATTGTCCTTAACTTGTATTACCCTTCATACGTTGAATAATGTACTGCAATATATGTATATGTAACGGGTGGTCCCATAGCATGCATATCGGTTTTTGAGAAGAAAAGGAGCCGTTATGTTACAATTAAAAAACAAAAATTATTAATTAAATCAAGGGTGCTCTATCGATTGGTGATATTTTCAATTTCTGGGAAGAACCGGAAAAGGGTTTTTTAACCTCAAAATTCGCCGAAATTGGCCGTAATCGAGATTTTCAAATGGGAAGAGATACTTTTTTATGCAAATTAGGATTCTACGTTAAAAAATAAGAAAGCAGATGATAAGCTATACCATATATAGGTCAGAAATAAATAATAAGTATTAGAGGTAAAAAATGAGCTAAAGATCGTCGTATGTAGATTATTTTTCAATTATAAACTTGCTTAAAGATGTATCAACTTTTACGACATATTTAATCATTTCAATGACAGCAGTAATTTAAGCCGATTTCACATGCAAATAAGTATATTGTATTTAAAGTTTATCGGTGGGTATTCAATCAAAATAATTTTCCAAAATGTTCACTTTCATCAACAGTTTATCATAATTTTTATCATACCATTACATTTTACAATCTTATAATCATACTACTATCTAAAAACTCAACAAAAGAAAATTTATGAGTGTTGTTTGTTTAATTTATTAAATCCAAAAATTATTTCATATATATATACATATATGTATATTTACAACAGTATTATTATATATAATTACCTATAATGAGTAGTATTTGAGTAATATTTTATTTTTAAATGTAAAATCTATGACAATTTAAACTTATTAGAATTTATATTTCTGATATTACGTCATAGTTAGAAATATGAATAATTGAAAATTTGTTATTCATACACTATCAGATCACCTGAAAATATTATTATCGGTTAGGTAATAAAATGCATTAAATTGAATTGCAACGAATCATTTACTTAGATTGAAATTACATACTACACATGCAGGTGATAATTAAATTATGAAATCATTATAGTTAAGAATCTTGAGGCATTATTTATATCTGAAATGTTTTAAAAATTTTATCATGAAAAAAAGTTTGCTAATTTAACGAAAATTTACTAATTATTAGCTGCGTTTGTTTTTACCAATTCAAAATTTAAAACAAAAAAAAACAACCATTGTGGTTCAATCGGGGTTTCATAGAATTCTTTGATTCAGCTTCACCCATGTTTTCTCTATTTCTTCTATTTATTAAAATTGTTTAAGCGTTATCAAGATTCATCTTTATTTGAAAGATGTATTTTTTAACGTAAATATTTTTCATAACTTTGTATGTAGGTATACAATAATATTTAATAATAATTAATGGTGAAAGTGAACATCCTTATTTTATTCTATTTGTATACTTATTCTCAAGTATTTTGGCATCTTTTAATTAATTTGCAGAGTCGACTTTTTGTTTTTTATTTGTTTTGGCTTTCTTAAATGGTTACACTACATACCAATGATTCCAATACAAACTTTAAGAACACAAAATCTATATTGAAATAACATTTTTAAGATCTGAAATACATTTAACTAGTACGTTGTAACAACAAATTAATAAACCCATGTATGCACATATTTGTATAGTGTATAGATGTAATATGGTATAGGCACATATATATGTATGCATTTTAATAGCAAAAAATACTTTGTTAGATTTCAATTTAATTTAATAGAAAATTTTTTGTTTTTATATTCTTTTATTTTGCAATATGACTTACCGGTTTCTATCTATAAATCTTTTATATTATTATGTAAAAATATATACAAATATGTATACATGTATGGTATAGTTTTTTAGTAATGCGCGCGCTAAACTCGTTTAATTACTGGTCTTCTTCGATAGAATAAATAACAAAAAAAAAAAATTGAAGACGAGAAAAAAAAAGAAATGATTTTCTGTGGAATGCAATTTTTATTTTTATTTTTTTTAACTTGATTGAATTGGCTCGGACTAAAGAATCAATGCTGCCAACCAACATTTTTTTTTTTAATTCTAAAAAAATATAATATGCAGTTCACTTCTTTATTCTTACAATAATTCTTCACTAAATTATATTGAAAATATTTTCTATTGAAGATATCTGTCGCTAAAAACTATTATTTGATACTAAAAAATTAATAATAGAATTGAAATTAAATATCATATTCATTGAAGTTGTACTTAGAATCGTATTTGTTAATACTCTTGTAATATTGATTAGAAAAAAAAATCTACAAATAATAAATAGTTAATACCTACTGAATTAATAAGGAAGAATTTACAAGATTTTTTATTTTTGTTTTGTTTTGGTTTTTTTTTTTTTAATTATTTTAAATAACTTAAAGACTCGCATATTCTTGTTTATTGAATATTCATTTATAGTATAGCACATGTTTTTATTTTACAAAAAAAAAAACAACAACACAAAAATGTCATTAAATTCAATTTTAAAGACTTGTAATCGTAATTACTATAGATATTTAATATATAACCAAGAATTACTTTCTGATAGAAACCAATTAAAATCGTCGTTCTTATATTTAGTAAAAGGTTCTATAATAATAATTAAAATAAATAAAAAACAAAAAACACAAGAAAAAATACATAAAATCGAATTATTTACTAACATTATTTATAAATAATGGTTTATATATACAAATAATGTACCATTATATAAAATGCAAGGATTTTATTGATTTTTTAATCGAAACTGGACACATCACACACACACACGATATACGAGTAGATAATAATAAAAAATATAAAATTTTATAGTTTATCACATTATTTAATATAGAGTTTTTATTATAATATGTAATAATAAATATTTTGTTTTTAATATTAAATTATAAAAATAATTTGCGGAATCTATACTTTGCAGATCTGTAAATTATTAAATTTTATTGATTTTTATGGATTTTTTATTTTTAAATTAATTTTAAAATATGTGTATATAGATACTATACAATCATCTTTTTAAAATATTATTATTTAATTATATCGTATTTTATATGAATCTGCTCTATCATCTATCGCCTTTAAAACTTAATGGTGGTAGTATTAATTTGTGAGTCATGTTCTGAACTTGAGTATTATTATTTAACAAGATATCAAATTGTGAACATGATGATAAATTGAATTTATGAATTAAGTCAGTGTACATTAGTTATGTGTCTCCGAAAATGCAGATCAAGAGTTTTAATTACAATGTAGTATGTTCCATAATGTATATAGTACAACTTAATTAATTTGAACATGTTTCTATTCTGTTTCTTACTTCGTAGTTAAAGCAATAAGCAAGCATTTTAAAACTATTTACATTGTATATATATATATATATATATATATATGTTTCGTTATGAAACATACTAGATTGTAGTTAAAACTCTAATACTGCATTTTCGATGTCACCCTACTCTCTCGTGTACCACACTTATGTACCATAGATATAAGGCTCGTATATAGAGTTTATAAATAAAGCTCGTATATATATAGAGTTTGATAGTTCAAAACATTTCTATTCATAACTCAATAATTCAATAGCCAAAGCTCTACGAAATATCCATATATATATTAAATTTATCTTTTTATTTTATAATATTTACAAATTATAATTTTTATAATTTGGGTTTTTAAAATTTTAATTTTTCTGCCACCAGAAAGTTGAACGTTATTTAGTCATTTTCAAATTACTTGGAAATAAAATTTTAAAAAAAGCGTAATTTTTCGATATTAAAGATCGAGATTTTGAAAATAGATATGACATTTCAAAAAATTGAGATTTTCAAAAGCGAACTTACCCTTCAATAATATATGGTGTGCAATAATACAAAAAAAAATTTAATAACTAAATGTTATGAAATGCACTGAAATTTTAAAACAAAGGCTTTATGTCTATATCTGACAAATTGTCCCGGATGCGCTAGCGTCATTCTATAAAAACTCCCTGAATATGTATGTGTAAAAAGTATGCTCCTATTAATTGTCAAAAAATGTTTAAAAGCTTGTTTTGTTATTGTGACACCCGTGGGTGGGATCTGTGGGAAAAAAGCTCGTGGGTAAGAACTCTCGGAGGCAAAATATTTATATATTTACAGCAACAAAATCTAATTTTTTGGTCCTGCACCCGAACATTGAAACCAACCTTAAATCTATAAAGCTAAAAAAATACTTAGACTATAACAAAAACAACAAAGTCGTAAACAAAAAACAAAATTTTTTTTAAATATTTAATTTACATTTTTGTACATTTCCATTTCTTTAAAGAAAAATGAAATTATAAAAACAAATTTTGTTGAATTTAATGTTTTTAATATTATTTTTTTTAATACACCTGATCATGAATATCTTTTTTTAACCTGAATTTCAGTAGTAATTAAAAGAAGTGATTTCAACTCTAATATCATAAAATTTTATGTTGTGACAATACATTCAAATATGCAAAAATCTAAAAAAAAATGGAAAATTTTTGGCACAAATAAAAAACAAAGTGAAAAAAAAGGAATTTAGGTCAATTCCAATAGCATCTATAAATCCTTTTTCAAAAAGCAAAAAAAAAAAATCAAACTGATTCAATAATTATTATGTAAGCATATAAAATTATGATTATGTGTCTATGTTTGAGCGTGTGAAAGTGAAATTTAGCTATATACTTATGTATATCTATATATATATATATACTTATATATGTTTATATATATATATATATATTCTTTTTTATGTCATATCTTGGTTAACAATTTATTTTGATTTCCTAGATATTTATTCTTGTACCTTGACAGTTCAAGATTTTACCTAAAATATCTTAAAGAATGTTTCCCCCATTATAAATTAATTTAGTTACTGTGTTTTCCATTTTCTTTGCATGTTCAAATGAAATTTTAATTTTTATAATATATTAAAAAAAAAAAAATAAATAAATAAAATAATCTTTCATATAGAAAGTGAGTGTCAAAAGATAATTTAATGAAATCCATTTTGCAAAATATAGCATAGAGACAAAGTATGAATAATCTATCAAAAGTTTAGATTGAGCTAGACTTAGTTAACTCCCAAATACTGTTACCAGTTTGCTGAACGATATGATGTACTTTTATGTCATCCGATTACTAATTAGAAAACCCTCACGGTTTAATTCCGCTCGGGTTATGGATCTTGTAAAAATCTTTTTTTTTTTTATTGCTTCGGAATCAATTGAAAAGCAAATTGGTTATCACTCAAATAAAATGGAACTATTCTATTATCAAGTGAATTTAGTCTACAATATAGATGTAGTGTGTCAATTAAATTTGACGTCGTTGATACTTCAAAAAACAAAAAAAAAATATTTATTGTATCTACACTGTTTTTGTTAGATTGTAAAAATTAAACACTCATCCCATATAATTTCCGAATAAAAGCAAAAAAACGGACCAATCAAAGCTAAAACTTTGCATTACTATTATTTTGAATTTGAGTGATGCTTATTGACCCCTGATAAATGCTTTGTTTATATTTGTTTACTTATTAACTTACTGGCTTTAAAATTTTATATATATTTATATATATATATGTATTAATATTATACCAATAATTATTTTGTTACAACAATGGTTACACAGGATCGCATTTTCTTCATAGTTAGATATATTAAGTTTTTTCATATTTAGTTATACAAGTACTTCATTAGTGCTGAGTGTTTGGATTCGAAGATTTTCGCCATCATCATCATCATTGTCCTGTAACCCAATCCGTGGGCCATAGGGCGGAAATAGAATTTTTCCATCGGTTCTTAGTTGAAATTATTTTGTTCGATTCATTCTAATTTTATCTTCAGTGAAAAATCTGTGCAATTATTTTGAAACTCTCTGTTTAATATATATATATGTATATAACTATTTATATATATATATGAAGAATTCTAGCATAGAAAAAAAGAAATATTTTATGAAAAATACTTTTTAACAACTAATCAACCCCTTTTCAATCCACACCTGACTGTCATAATTTTCCTTTTTTTTTTTTTGGTTTTTTTTTTGTTTTTTGTTTTTAACCTAATGTTATATTCGATCTCAATTCTGAACATTCCTTGATAAAAATATGTATATAGTTAGGCTGTTGTAAATTCAGAACACAATCATTGTGGTTTTTAATTACATTCAGTCAGAGCTTTGATTTTAATTATTTTTACAAAATAAATGTGTATACTTATATGTTTATCGTTATATAATAATATACAGGGTATATCACTCTCAATTGTGGTTAATCATGCACTGGTTGATAGCAGAAAACAATATAAACTTAAAAATATTATGAAGTGAAGAGGGCGTCTATTTAAAGTACTAATGAAGCCTTAAAGGTTTTTCAAATTTGAAAATTACTTTATTTAATATTATATACTTTTTAAATCGAAGTCATATAAGATTTGGAATAAAAATAGGTAACTACAAGTATTTAAAATGTATTTCAGATCCCTCTAAATTATTTTCAATCATTACTCTAAGCCTCTTTAATTGAAAATTATTAGGTCCTAAAATCCTAAAATAATCATTATTAATTTTTATAAACCAAATATGATTTAAATTCGTGATTTATATATGCACGATTTTTTCTTTAATTAGACCTCAGGTATCAACTAGTGTACGATTGACCATTGAGAGTGAAACACCTTGTATAGTGTATATATATAGTTAGTTAGTGATGAATTTCAAAGTCTTAACTTCTACAAATCTTGATTACAGAGCCATGTAAAAATTGGTTAATTTTTATATGAAATCTTATGTATATATATACGTATTGTATATATGTAGTATGAATTCATAGATTGCATGGTGGTATAATATTGAAGAAATCACCACAAAAAAAAGGAAAAAAATATTCAAGTGTGGGAAAAATTAGGTGAACATTTTCTTTGTTTTTATACTTATTTTTTGTTTTTTTAATTTTCTTTATTTTTGTTTCGGATTTAGTCTGACCTTTTGAATATTTTTTTTTTTTTTTTTTAGTTCGTTGTAAAGTTTTCCTATACATTATTCACCATTATTATTATTATTTTTTTTTTAATGTTTTGAATTTTCTTTTGTTTTTCTTCATTTCGCATGACTGAAATTTCCCATTTCTAGTTAGGTTTATTTGTACTTTTCGTTTTTTTAATTTCATTTTTTTGTTTTGTTTGCTTGTTAAGTTTCTCTGTCTGATCAATTCAAATTAAAAATCTTCTTAGTCCAACATAATCTCTATATAGAGGTTGACTCATTAATTCCACAAAAGAAAAAAAAAACAAAAAGTAAAACAAAAATAAATTTTTATAAATTGATTAAAATTAACTGCTCCCTACCGTCAATTTGAATCAGTATCTCATCACAGATGTGCTTAATTTTTTTTTACTCTCTCTTGTATTCACTATTAAATAAATTTCCTTATTGAATTGATTGGGGAATCCTTTGTATATATTTTTTTTTGTTTTTCTTTAAAGAATTTCAAATAGTTTAAAAATTTCTTAAATTTCCTCTTTATTTTTTTTTCTGTTTTTAGACTGGTTTTTGTATTTCAGTTGTTGCAGTTTCTTTGCATTTTGTTATATGTAGTATAGTTTTATCATTGCTATATTTATAAAAGAATATTTAGAAGGAATACAATAGAGAGTTGAAAGGAAGAAAATGTAAATTTATTCCGTTAAATTTTTATTAACCAAAATATTGAAAACAAACTTTTAAATAAATCTTGAAAAAGAAGAGAATGCCATTTTGAATTTCATTTTTCAATAAATTTATGTTCTAAATTATTGATTGATTTTTAATACTTAAATATAAATTATTGATTTATATTTGGATTGAACTAAGCTAAAAAGAGTTAGTTGAATTGGAGTATTACTGACTGTAGTGATATTTCTTCGTTCATTATCTGTTCTGAACGCTATGATTATACATTCATTAATACTATTGTTTACCTACTATTTACTGGAATAATTATTATTATTCTAGTGAATGGTGAGTTTATTTATACTTTATTTTTATACTATTTCAGACTAAGCATTTAAATACACAAATTTTTTATATTATTTTATTGTAAATTAATTTAAAAATGTATTTTTGGATTACAATAGTCGTAGATTACAATAAATGGGACGCAGACCAGGAGGTGTAAATGATACTTTAGCACTTCCCGATGGTTTGTGTATTATTGGCTTTAATTAATCTTTGTCTTTACTTTCAATTGTATGATCGTTAATTTGTTAAGTTGTTAAACTGTTAAATTTTTACATTATTGAATTATTTAATTTTTTTTTAGATTATTTGTTATATTTCCTGTTTAATATATTAAGTGTTCTATTTTGTAAATTTTTAAATATTTTTTTGCTTATTTTTATATTATATAAAGACCCACATTCCCAAAGGGAAAAGGGCCTGTAGGTGGTCTACTGACTAATCTGTAGGTTCACTGTTAAATAAATAAATATATAAATAAATTCATAAGCACCGATATGCAAGATTGTTCTAACTATATAGCTATAAACTAATTAACTATATGTACATATAATAATAACATATTTGCTTTATGTAAAAACAACATTAGATTTATATAACATAACAAATACCATTATATTTGTATAACACTTAAGCTAACATTTCTTTAACGGTTTCACTCGGTTAGACTTGATTTAGATTGAAATCATAATATATAATTTTTTATTTCCTTTAGTATTAAATAAGTGCCTCTAGCTATAAGTATAAGATGTATAAGTAATAAAGACTAAATTTAAATTAAATTATAACAGTTTTATTATTTATTTCCGTTACTTAAACTACTACGTTACTTACTATTCTCACAATTGTTTTTGAATATAGTGGAATATTTTGTAAAAAATTATTTTTAATGTCGTGATAATGGTTTTCATAAACAGTCAATATTGACAATATTGCTTATATTTATAAGTAATTTTATCATAAACAAAATGTTGCAAACGAAGTTTGTTGATAAACAATTTTTAACTTGTTTATTAAAAGTTAAATTTAAAATTTGTTCATAAAAATTTTTAACTAATTTTGCAGCAAGAAAACTGCAAAATTATAGTAGATAGCGATGGAAAATTAGTTGTACTACTGTTTATAATTATAACACAAAACTATGCAAATGTAGAAAATTCAAAATTTAATAACTCTGTCAAAAATTTTTTTTCCCTGCAGTATTGTGTTTTTGCAGTTTTTGCAGTGTGTAATATGAAAATCGTTGATATGTTTTACTTACTATGTTGGATTAACTGTGTTCGTTCAAACAAATTCACTGTTGTTGCAGTGAACAGTAAACTGACATTTCTCTCTTTCAAATTTACTAAAACAAACTGTATTGATATTTATCTTGTCCTTTCTTTCTATTTCAATTGTGGTTAGGATTACAGTGAAAAAACAAATATTTTAGAACTGCCTATAAGAATACATGGTAGAATAAAAGTTTAAAATAGCACAACCCTATATCAAAATTCATTTCACTCATCACAAAATTTGAAAAGTATTTAGTTTAAAAAAAAAAAATCAATTTACCAAAAACAACCATAAACAGAAAAGTTTAAGAGAATACTTTGAAATGCCAATAAACTACTTCTGTTCTGACTATAAGTATTGTATTATTATTTGAACACAAACAATAAAATACAATAACTTAGGAACTAAAAATTTAAAAATTTGAAACGTATTTTTTTCCATATCAAAAACCCTCACTTATTATATTAAATTTCAGTTAAAATTTAAAAAAAAAAAATATTTGAACTTTTGATGAAACTGCAACTTATGCAAAAACAAACCATAAACAAAAAAAAAAAACTTCCCCCAAAAAATAATACTTCATCTCTCATGTTACAAAGACATTGTCTTTTAGAGTCTATAAAATTGTCTAGATAGAATTAACATTTTTGGCTTGAATATAATTTTCATATTCAACAACAAAACAAAAAACTACAAAAAAAAAAACTGCAATGAATAGAAAGAGGAGTTTTTGGTTAGATCCATTATATAAATATTCAAACAAATAATATACATACTCATTTTTTCGCAAGGAACTGGGGGCAGGAAGACAGCAAAGAAAACATTTCAAATGTTGAAAATTTAACATTGAACAAAATACATTCATTCATGTGTTTTTTTGTTTTTATTATAGTACAATTATTCTATAAAATCATTAGATACTTCCTGTTTAAATTTGGCATTAATTTTAAGTTTTATTATTGAAAACAAAAACAATAACAAAAAAAGAAACACATTTTTAAAATGCAATTTGGTTATCATCAGGTTCATTGTATAGAAGAATTCTTTAATTCATAATGAAAGAATATTGTATACTTATATACATAAGATTAATTAAAAGTTGATTATATAAACGTTGGAAGGATATAATTGTTAAGTTTAAAAAATATCCAAAATTAACGGGTCTCAGTCAGAGAAAGCAATACGTCAATGTGATTGTCAATATTTACAATTGTCAGCATTTATTTAAAATTATAGCACTCAGTGCAACTGTTACATGTCAGTACTAATAAGTATCGACACAAGCGTGAATCTTGATACTCAGGAAGACATCAAGCATATGCTGTGGGACCGCTTAGATATGGCGAAAACTTAGATGGCTCGTAGAGTATATGTTTGACAACTTGACAGCTATCTCATTATTTGTAATTGGATAATGATATTTAAAGCTTGCAGATAGAGTTTCTGTACCGTACAAATCGAGTTCGGTAAAGCCGGTAAATTGTACCGATTATCGGTAAATCTATCTGCATAATTTTACCGGTATTTTTCTTTATAATAAAAAAATAATAAATTGCCATACATTTAGGCGCCATTGTAATTGCAATTTTACTATTTTTTGACAAATTACGATCAAAATTTCATGAAACGTCATGTTCTTAAAAATGTTTCAAATTGAATTTGACTAATTGTCAAATTCCAAATCAATCGTTTTCTTATTAAAAATGGTTCTATTTTTTGAAATTAAATATATAGGATTTTTCCGTGAGTTAAAAAAAAAAAAACTAAAACCGATGGATGCTGGTTTTTCTCGAGAAAAAATTTTAACATTTACCGGTAATCTGTAATGCGGTAAAATCAGAAACCCTTACTTGCATAGTATTATTATCCAATTAATTTTCTTCAAATGTTGGATTACTGTTAACAAGATGTTATATTGATATTAGCGCTCGTCACGCATTTCGTATCTTCGTATTTCGTAAATTTACGAATGTCAGTTTTGCGTGAAGAGTAAATTTGTAAATTTTGTATTTTTCATTTCGTAAATTCGTAATAACAGCTGAATCCATGCTTCTAGAAAACATTTCAAAAGTAAACACAAATGTTTATTTTAATTTACTTTTTATTTTTCTTTTTTATAAAAATTTCATTTACACATTTAAATTTAAATTTAAATTTATTTTTATTTTTAATTTTGAATGTTTAAGTTTGTTAAAAAAAATTAATTTGATAAATATTTTGTTGATAATTTGTATTTGTTTTTGTTTATTATTGATATTTGACATTAACTGTCAACAATACGAAGATACGAAATGAAAATTAAATAGCTCAAAGGCTTCTTATTTTTCTTTCGTAAATTTACGATTTCGTATTTTATCATCCGTTCGTTTATATAGCTTTTGTATGAAAGTGTAGCAAACTTTTTTGATTTTTAGTATGAAGTGTAGCAAACTAGCATTATAAAAGAACCAAAATAATACGAATCGTAAATTTACGAAATTGCGTGACGGGCACTATTGTTTTCTGTTATATGCTCATCATACAGAAAATTTTCATTCACATGTTTATTGAATGCTGTTAATTTTATTGTTGTGTTCTGTTCTGTTTGTTGTGGCATAATTGTTAAATTAGTAATCGTAAAACTTGTCGCAAGCACTGATGAAAAGAAGTAAGTTGCTTCCGAAATATCGATATTTTCAAAATAAATACAAATGATTAGTGAAAGGAAACTCGACTTTTATTCCATAATTGGAAAATTAGGTTTTAAAAATAAAATTAATTTTGTTTAACATATCCTTCTGAATTTTGTAGCATTCATATTGTGTCTTGTTTGGATTTATTCATGTCTGGAAATTGTCCTGTCAGGATTTTGTTACTAATCCCAACCAACGGGTATTTTTATTGTATTTTTTTTCTGTTCTGTAAAAAAAAAATTTAGTTCTGTAAAAAAAAAATATCACTAGTCAATGCTATTATTAACGGTAACAATTCTTCAAGAATTCTCCAAAATTCCTTCCGTTTTGGAAGAAACTACTTGTGTAGTTTTATAGTATAAAAAATTAAATCTTTAATACTCAGAACGAATATTCGAGTTTTTTTTTACATTTTCACGGTATTCCGGATGTTCGACTTCTTAATACCATATATAATATTCCTAATCCAAGCTCATTGTCGTTTTCAGGATATTATTTACATATTCAGATATTAAAATCTAAACCAAGCTTTAAAATTATAGAATAGTTAAAAACATTTTTTTATGTTTACTTATAATTATTCAATCCAAAAAGTAGGTTTAACTCTTTACATTGATTTCTGTCATACAAAAAAAAAAAAAAAAAACAAATCGTGAACTAGATTAAAGTACGCCAATTTATAAACTCACAAAATAATAATGATGATTGTATAGATTTTATATTATTATCCTTCCAGAACACATTCATATAAAAAAAGGCATGATTTTAAAATAGATTTATTCAGATTTAGTTTCATACTTTTTTTTTGTGTGTTTATTGTTTTTTTTGTTTTTACAGGAATTTTATCCTAGATTTGGCGTATCCAACTACGTATATCTTTTCTTTTATCCTATTCTGTCAAATGTTGTCTACTTATGTATGTTTTTTTTTTTACCAAATTATTATGTACAAGTCAATAATATTATGCTGCATTAGTACAATAAAATTACTACAACAACAACAACAACAACAATAATGACAATAATTATAAAACAAAGAAATGTGTATGAAGGGAAAAAATTAAGATTTAAAAGATTTCATTTCGTATCTATATAATTTTAAATTTGGACTTGAGTCAAAACGTCAAAAAAAAAAAAAAAAAAGACAAAATTATTTGAAAAATTACTTGTTTTTGAATATAAATGAGTCAAGTCTACAGTCTGAGATGTGCTTTTTTTGTTTTTTTATTTTTTTTTGATTGGCTGGTGCATATCAAGTGAAAATATTTTACTTTCATGAATTTTTTTTTTTTGTGTCAGTTTTTATTTTAGGGAAAAATATAATGAAAAAATTTATTTTTCTTTTTTGTGAAATTGATAAATTATCATTGAAATGATTATAACTGTAAGAAAAGAAAAAAAAATCAATAAAAAGGCTGGGAATTTTACAAAAAAAAAAAAATTTGTTTTTTTTTTTGCAGATTTTTCAAAATGTTGTATTTATTTTAATGACATTCAAAGTTTTATTACTAAAAATCTATTTTTCTAAAAAAAAAAAAAATTACTTACATAATATTTGAAATTATTATTTTTTTTTTTTTGCGTGTTTACATTGATGTTATTAACTCTTTGAGGTCAGAGGTTTTCAAATGTAACTTAAAATTCTTTTAGAAAATTTGTTTTTCATTCAATTCGAATTTTTCTTCAACTCTTTTTTGTTTTCGATATGATTTTGTCTTTAATTATCTAATTTTTTCCTGATTATCTGTTTAATCTATTAACTTTAAGTCTCATTATGACCAATTTATTTTCAACTGCAAAATTAAATTACTTATTTAACTCCACGAAGACTCCATTAATTTAGGATAAATAAATGAATTTGAAAACGTGACAAGACCCAGGATAACCCACAAAAACTGAAATAAATTTTTTTTTATCATTGTAAATTCCTTGGAGCTTTGAACTGATTATAAAACTTTAAATAAAAAAATTATTGTTTATAGGAGTTGGGATTCCTAAGTAAGTCTGACTATTAAACAAATGGTCAACACTACTTTTTTAAAATTGTTAATTTCTACGAGATTACGATTTTAAAAGTGAATATAAATATAAAAAAAAAATAGAAATATAATTTAAAACAAAAACTTAAGCCAGAATATCCTACATAATATTATCCTTAGATATTTCTTTACGAAAACTTGAATTCTTGTATTGTTGTTCTTTGTACTACGAACCATATTTCGAACAATCCCTTTTTTTTATTTCCTTAATTTTCTTTAACTTCATATGTCAATTTAATTATTTTCTAATTGTTTCGTTTCACCTGTAAATATCATAAAACTTTAATTAAATTAACACTAGCTATAGCTATAATAATAAAACAAGCCTAAAAACTATTAATTAAAAAACAAAACGTATCTAAATAATTTCTTTTTGTATTGTTGAAAAATTGAAAGATTTTTAAAAATGTGTGTCTTTGATTTTCTGAACGTACTCATCATACATAATAGATTTTTAACTGATTTTCTTTTTATTATTTTTTTCTCCAAAATTTATTTTTTTTTTATTTTTTATTTTTATGATATAACACACCTTATAGGTAAATGACTTTTTCACTTGGATGCGTTTATTTTTAATTTAACTACTGAGTTAAAGTATTATGTATTTGGTATCGTGGCGGAACAAATAGACCGTGTAAAAGTATTATATAAGTTACAAGGTGGACTATATTTACTTATAATCTAATATTTTTTTTTTTGTTTTTGTTTCCTTTTAAGTAGTTGTTATTATTTTTGTTATTTAATATAATTATAAGAGAATTATGTTTTTTTTTATTTATAATACTCTCCACATTAAGTACAGACCAACTCCATTAAATAAATGAAAGAATTATAATTAAAAACCAGGAACTATTATCGTAATTTCAAATAAAAAAAAACTAAACTTCTCCCTTTTCTGAAATTTGATAACTTTGAAAGGTTTACTCAGGTGTAGTTATATGTAAAAATTGATTTTAATAAAAAAAAAAGAATTTGAAGTAAACTTTTCTATTGAAATCATCTGTTTATGTTTTAAGTTTAAAAGTTTAATAAACTTTTATTTAAAGTTTTAAAGAAAATTATTAAGTATTATTATTTTTTTATTTAAAATATTTTTTAGAAATAGTTTTATATTTCTTTGCGATAATTTCCTATACTTAATTTAAGTTTTTTACAAATTTGCTTATGTAGAAGGTAAATATTACATAAATAATTAAGTATTATAATTTACAATTGAGTAACTAAATCAACTCAAGAAGTAGTTAAGCGTATAGGAAATTATGTTATTGAATTGTAATTTTGCATTTGCCAGATTAGGACGTTGGTTAATGTATATATAGTTATATATTAACTTATTGTACATATTATTTTAATGTATTATACAAATTGTGATTAAAAAAATATATAAGTATGTTACATATTATTTGTCATTACATTTCGGTTTCTGTACATGCTTGTAGTACCTACATGATTGTAAATCATTCTATATGCAATTTATATAAAACCATTTTACATATACAAGTATTTAATTATTTTCATAATTATTATCCTTAATTCAAAGTATTTAGCTATATATATATATTTACTTAATAATATTAGTCCTTAAAACCTAAACTTTATTGTTTGGATAAGTCTATTAACCCTTTATTTAATTTATTATAGTATAATGTACATATTATATTTGTTTACATTTATGTATGAACAGTATTTTAAGCCTTTAATATTTACATACTTACATAATAAATTCCATGAATTTTCAATTTATATAAAAATCATTTCATATTATCATTTTACAAATCTAACGAAAACATTTAATTAATTTACACTAATCAATATATATATATATATGTAAATATGTATTACAATTCAAATATATCATTATCATTGTAACCAAATGGCGTGAATTTATCATTTTTAAAAACAAATTATTTAATTGTATAACATATTTATATTATATTTATATAATATACAATATTGGATATCATGTAACATGAACTGGAAAATTTTATTTGTATTTTTTTTTCCTTTACTCTAAATAAAAATTGGGGTTTGAAGTTTTCATATTTTCTTACCTATTCGTGATTAAAGGTTATAATCGAAGATAAGGAAAAATATCAGAAAACTGTCAAACGCTATAACCGCATATAATGAATGACTAAAATGTCATTTTCTTATCAAAAACTAGCGGTCAAATAATATAATATTCTATATTAAGTGTTCTTGTAATAAATTTAATATGTATGAACGTGTTTGTATTAATTTAACACTACATTGTAAACTGTATAACTACAACAGTTCAAATTAAAAAAAATAAGTATTGCCAGAAGGAATATTTTCGATAAGGTCAATAAAATACAATTTGGTATTCAAAAAAATGTGTCAAAAAATGTTGGAAATAAATTTTTTTTGTTTATTATAAATTATGTAAGAAGTTTATCTGATGAGAGTTAGTTTGATGCATTTTGTTTTTCTGCACTGAAAATTTTATTGGGGAGGCATTAGCGTTGAGAAGGTAGATTTATAAACAGAAATAACACACTGTAAACTGAATTTTGGATGTGAATGTGTGGATGAAAAGAAAACTAATTTATTCTTAATTTTGGATTAAACCATTTTTTTTTCTAAACAAAAATATCCTCTAAAAAAACTGTTCATGATCAAATCATAAATTTAAAATGAATTTAACAGGCATCTGCCAAAAAACTTATTTATTTAAAATAACAAATTATTTTATATAAAAACTGTCAAATATAGAAAATGTCATTTCGATCGATTAAGAATACATTTTTAATGATTCAGGTTATAAAACTAAATATGTGTATGTGTATCCTATTATATATTTATTCCTGTATTTAATATAATGTACATAGAATAATTGTATATCCTAAGGAAAGAGGATAAATACTTTTTCGAAAATATAATTTCGATTAATTTATATCTGTACATACTATGAGTAAATATATCTTACACACGTATAAAAAAAAATATGGAAATTTATAATTCATATGCATATTTTGTTAAATGAAAATTTAATGCATCCATACAATATGGACTGCACTATTAAAACAAAAAAAAAAAAAATATTATTTATTTATTTTTAAAATTTTCAAATGGCATCCTGTAGTTTTTTTACAATAACATTATACCACTTTTATATAGTTCTATTTTTAAATTATTTATTTGTTTTTTGTTTTTAATAATAAATGATTGTGTAATTGTTTTGCAATTTATAAATTATTAAAAAATAATTTTTTAAACGTTTTGAGGAGTTTGACCCTATTGTGTTATTATAATAAATTTATTTTTTTATATTGGGTTTGAGAAATGATAAAACGATTAAAGAACTTTAAATATGAAATAAATATTAGATCAGGTACTTACACGTTTTGATGGAGTATACAATTAAAAAAAAATAAATAAATCTAAGGAACTATAGAGAAATTAACTCGTCTTACAGAAGTTGAATAGAAAATTAGAGCCTATATAAAAAATATTTTCAAAACAATATCCAGACAAAAAATTCGAAAAAAGTTAATTCAAATGGCGTAAAAGTGCTGTTTTGTAAAATGCTTCTAAAAAAAAAATAATTGTTAAAAATATTGGAAATGGGGACTTTGTGTGCTCCCACTTTATCATATCATTTAAAAACGAATTCCGTAATCACTTCTAATACATATTTTTAATTTTATTTTTTTTTTCAGTTAAAACAGAATTTCTTTTACTTTGTTATCGAATTTCCATTGCAAGTAACGTCAAATTTTAATTATTCTTATATTACTAATGGGCAGTTAGCCAAAGTATTTAAGTAGCAGCTCTCTATCTCTCTCTTTCTCTCTCAATAATATAACGAAGATTTAAACAAAAACACACACAATTTTTTTTTCTTAAATTAACCGTGCCCTAGAAATTTGTCACGAATTTATTTTGTCTCGTCATAAAAATAAAAATATAATCAAAATAACAATAATTGTAAAAAAATATTTATATATTATATAGTAAGTAAGTATTATAAAAAAAAAAATTAAAATAGCAGTTTTATGCGTTCGCTTGTAGATGGCTTTTGAATTAGTCACAATATAAATAGCACGAGTAAAATATATATTTTGAACGTATTAAAATCTATGAGGGATATAAGATTAAAAAATTTCACACTTTATGGGTGATCTCATAAATATAACGGTTAGTCTCGAATTTTCTAATACGAACTATTTTTTTTATAAAAACGATAATTACGCTTGAAGTATAACTGTATATTTTTGGGTGGAACGTACAGTATCTTTCAATTACATCTGCATATCTATATAGTGGAATGTGGAACTTGACTTTCATCATAATTTTTTTTTTTTTACGAACTTGTTACTAATATCTTATTATAACCATTTTTGGATTGATGTAAAACTACGAAAAATTTTTTAATTCTATAATACTCTCCGGAGAAATGAAGATCAAGCTAGTTAACTGTTGCCGTGTTGTGTTTATACCATAGCTAATTTAACGAGGCTAACGTCAACACGAGTTTGACAATTGTAGTAAGTGTTACCGTACCTAGTTATAAATGTCCAAATTGGGCAAATAATAAATTTTGAATTAAATACAATATTTTTTAAAATTATTTAAAATTGTTAAGTGTATACAAGATTAGAAGAAGTGCAAGCTTAAAACCAAAAATAATTCGAAATCAGAAAAGCAGAAGGTAGTATAGAAGTTTTAATATGCTGTTAAAATGATGAAAATTTTTTTTCCTGATTGATTGTAAAACTAAAATAAAAGATAAAAAATTATAAATAAATTTAACTATAAATTAAGATAAAAGAAAAAAAATTATAAAAACAAATACAAAAAATTAATAAAAAAAAAAAAAGCAATCATTAAATTTTAATTTGAACGAAATAAAAGAAAATTTCAAAAATGATATCTGTAGCAACAATTATGACATTTGTAGCAATAATGTGGTGTTTATGCCGTTGCTACGTAACTCTATCTATATTTAGCTGAGCTAAAAACCTCCACCTAATTTATTTATTTATTTATTTATTTATTTATTATCGTACATATACATGAGACGGTAAGTCTCTATAAGAGTATATAAAGTGTAAGAGTATAAGCTAAATAATGTGGTGTTTATACCTACAAACGTCAAACTCCAGTTAAATTTTCTACGGTACTAGTACTAGGGTACTACGATAATTAGCTAACAAAACTAGCTTCATTTCACATGCCATGTTTATATGTGAAGTGAAGCTCGTTTTGTTGTATGGTAGCGAAATTTGATTAGTTACGAAAAAATTCAATAACAAAATTCAAAGTAGGAAGGACTTTGTTTTTCAAACGAAAAGTCCCAGATTCGATTCCCTATCAAAACAAAATGCTTTATGAGTTTTTCGACCTCTTTAAGCTTTTATCATTGGCAAAAATAAGATAAATTGGCCAAAATTCCGAAAGGGAAAAGGAGTTGAAAATTTATTTGTATATTAATATGTATGTAAACTGTTATAATATATAAATGAATAAAATTCCAACCTTTGTTTAATAGTTGCCTACATCAAATTTTTAAAAATATGTTGATCAAGCAGGATTAATAAATATTGAAAAAAATCAGTAAAAAACAGAGATGGTCAAAATCGGACAGACAAACATCAATTTTATTGATTTATTTTCTTTATTTTCGAATCTTTCATATTTACTAAACTCTTTTGTACATCGCAATTCTATACATTTCGAAAATTTAGATTGATTCGTATTTATTTTATTTAAAGATTTCATTTACTTATTTCCATTAATGTAAATTATTTGTGACTTTATGAGGATTCAGAAAAACAAAAACAAAAATTTTTATTATTAATTTATTGTTTTTGTGTATCACAGGGGATATCACTGTACATGTATAGTCTTCTATGCAAATTTATAAATATTTATTATAAAAAATGGAAATGCAATAAAGTCATAAATTCTGTAAGTATTTTTAAATCGATACGCAAGCTAAAGATATTCATTTTTTAATCCATTTACATTTTGCATATTACATACATTTACACACATATATAATATACTCTTTTAAGTTTTCATCATCAAGAATTGAGTTAGGTGATGCACTTACAATTTAGTAGAACTTAAGATAAAAATAGATTTGCCTGCCTTATGGACTATGGCAACAAAAAATCATTTTTGAGATCATGTTCGGTAGTATTGAGATTTTTCAAAAGCATATTTGTGGTTTGATTTTATTTGTTTTGTTTAATTTTTTTTAATTTTTTATTTTTATTATTTCAACATTATTTTTTATTTATATTTATACACATTTTTTTTAAGTAATTTGAGTGTTGCAACAAAAATTACTGATGACAAGAAAAGATGAAATGTGCAGTTTTTTTTTCTTATACGATTTTATTAACCTAATCAAAATGAAAGAGAAAGACAGAGAAAACAAAAGCAAAAGAAGATTTTAGTGTTTTGTTAAGAAAAATAAATAAATAAAATATAATATATAAGAAAGAAAGAAACAAATAGAGAAAAAAAGCGATTGATATATTTAAGGTTGTTGAATGTTGATTTGATACTCTTGCATTGCAAATATAATAATACCAAAATAATTACAAATTTTTTTAATGAAGATCGTGAAATATAATTTTTTTTTATCGTAAGTTTTTTTTTTTTTTGCATATTTAATCGAAAATTTTTAAAATGTTGTGTACAACAATTTGGTTGAGGATGAAAAAATATAATTGAAATGGTAATAAGTGAAAATAAATTATTGCTACACATACACATAAGTAGATGTTGTGTTAAATTAAAATTGTATGAATTATCGTTAATTTCCATAAATTAATCCTTCTTATATTGATCTTTTGATTAAGAGATGACTACCTATAGAAAATTGAACAAATTTTAAATTTTGTAATGCCTGATATTTTCGTGAAAATTAGTAGGTACGTAGAAACAATAATACTGAACTTAGTAATTATAATAATATATTATTGTTAGGTAGAATTATTGTAATATTATTATACCTATAATAATAATTGTAAAAGCTGACGTTTTAATACATATCAAATTTTTGTGTAAATTAGATTCTATTAAGTTGTTTTGAAAATAATAAGTAAGTAGGAAGTAAATTTTGAATTATTTAATTTTGGTAAACAAGTTTTTTTTTATTAATAAGAGATAATTCAAATAATATCTAGTCAAGTATTGTTTGATTAATTTATTTACACTATTATGCTAATTTTTACTTCTTTCAATATATATATCGAAATTGGGATTTGCATTATAATTTTTGTATTTCAGAATACAAATTTATAATAATAACTAAGATTCATAATAACAAATGATTTATTTATCAATAAGTATTAATGTATTATGAATACAAGATTAATCGTCGAAAGGGAAACTTTTATAATAGTAAAAATAGTCGAATATTTTTCTTTTAATTTTACTGATATGCTTATCATACAGATACGCGTATTTCAAAATTAAAATTTTACTCTAACGTTAGAAAACAAGTTTATATAGGGAAACTTTTGTTTCAAAAATTGTTTCAAAAATTAAGTATAATTAAGAATAATTTAATATATGTATTAAATATGGGTTAAGTTTTTTTATTTACATTTTTAACATACTACAAAATCAAATAAAATAATTATTACAAGAAACTATTAAGGCAATGAAATAATTAATATATTGAAAAAACCAGACTGATATTTAGTGTTATAACAGTTGCTATTACACTTTATTAGAGCTTAGTAATTTTTATGAAAATTTTAGTAGATAGGCAGGTATACTAAATTTTATTATTTTAAAATTTAGACAACTAAACTTGTCTAATTATATGCTGAAAAATATGCTTAAATGTATATAAAAATTATTTTAATTGTAGATAAAAAACCTTTTGTTTCTAAATTTAATTTTTAATTATATTCAAAATCAAAAATTATTGTAAAAATCCTTGCTTTGGTTTGTAAATAAAATAAAAAAATAAAAAATAAATAAAATTGAACAGAAGAAAAATAATTAAAGCTAATAAAAAAGTTGTGTTTATTAGTTACCATTATTTTATCAATAAATGAGTTTTAAGTGATATTTTTTTGATTACAAAATTTACAATATTTCAGGTTAGGGATTAGAGATTTGAATCAGCTTTAATAAAGCTAAGTTTATTTTATTGTATGGTTACGATAATATAGGAAAACAACTAAATCAAGTTTTAATTCAACAGTGAAATAATCTTTAAAACCCTATAATAAATTTCTAATTGGTTGAGAATAGACCTTCTTTTCATCCAATGTTTGTTTGTTTATTTAGATTTTCACAATCATTTACACTCTTGACAGTAACTTAGATAGAATCACCTTTTAGTGCTTAATTAAGTACGGTACTGCAATTTTACACAATATTTCTTATATTTATTTAACAAATTACTGGCTCTACTCATTAAATGTGGAAAACTACTTACTGCTATTGTCAGGAATTAAGCCTTCTTAAATAGAATAGTTTCATTGTATTTAATTTGCTACCAGATTATAATATATGCTCATCTAGTTACATAACTCGTTACTCGTTCTGGTCCATTCTGTGCAAAAATATAATTTAAAAAAAAAATTCGCAAATTTCCATTTTAAAATTGTGTTAGTGACAAAATTGTATGATAATACTGATCGTAAACGTCAAGTGTTAAAAGTAAACATAAATACAATAGAAATATAGTTATAATTAATAAATTAAATAAAATATATTAAAAAATAAGATAATTACTAATTCAATATTTGAGTCATTTTTTTAAATATACTTGACAAAAAATCAATGAGATAGAGAGCATAAATAGTTTTATAAATAAAAAGATATACAAAATTACAATTACGTAAATATTTCTTAATTTTAAAGTAAATTTATCAAAATAGTTAAGAGCTGCACTTTACTTAATATGAAAGTGTTAAAACTAAAAAAATATATAATAATTATTGACAGATTGTTTCGGTAATAATCTGAGATTTCTTAAGTCTACCAATCATCCCTTGGCAGATAATTATAAAACATACAAAATATTAAGCACGAAGGTCTATTCATTCAGGTATATTCTCTTCGAGGTATGGAATTTTAAAAAATTGTTTTTCTTATTTAAAGTAATTAAATTAGAAATTAGATTAGAATACACGTTTTCAATATCATATTATTAATTTATTTATACGTATACTTATTTATTTTGTAGCAATAATCTCTCTCGCATATTGTTCTCACAAAATCAATAAATAACATTTTTTTTATATTGCTTAGCGATAATATATAAAAAAAATTTAAATTGACATTACTACCAATTACTACTAAGAGATGTTTCAACACTTTTACAATTGATTGATTGAGATAGAAAAGCTTTTCGTTAAATTTGAATTTGTTAATTTTTTAAATTGTTATATTAGTTACCATTCAATAGAAATCAACTGTCAATGTTATTTAAATTAATACTCAAGCACAAATTAATTTAATTCTCTACATTATTATAATAAGTATGTAATATTTAAAAGAAGAAAGTTATTATACTAATTTTGAAAATCAAATGAAATCCTTATTAAATAATACAAAAAAAAAAAATAATAATTAAACTAGTTATTGAGATTTTTGTTATTGAAAAATTTAATCACAAGAAAAACAACAAAAAAGTGAAATCATATAATATTTTAGTTAATCAATTTTTATGATAATTTTTATTATTACTGTAATTATTGTGATGGTTAAAAAAATGGTAACTTTCTTTTCAATAACAACAACACCATAATAATATAATTTTATTTTATTGCAACAAATATGTATGTTCACTTCCATTTTTATATACTTACAAAAACAAAAAATAAATACTTTTACTATTTCTATTTAGTTATCAATAGATGGATCAGATCACAATATTTCTATTAAGATTATTGAACTTATTCATAATGATTGATTCATATTATAAAAAAAAAAAAAAAATAGAAAATAAAAAATAAAAAAACGTTAAATCCCAGTTAAGTAAAGTCATAAAATTAATGTGGAATTTAACACCAAATGAGAATAATAAGTAATAAGGTCTGGTATAGCATAGGGGATAAATTTTATTTATTTTTGTATTTATTTATATTGGAGTCTTGCCTTGAGTCACACTCTTATATATACATACTTATATAGATATGACTAAATTATAAAATTGATTATTCGTTATTGTTACACTGAATTTGGAAAAATTAAATGAGTTATTGAAAAAAATAATTTACTTATATTTAAATTTTTATATACTACAATATTATTCTGATCCACGTTAATACTGTATACTTGACCTAAATTGTTTTCTATTTCGTAGATAAGATATTGCGATTTGCTTAACTTTTTATGTTTTTTTTTTCTATAGAAGTAACAGTTTTTTATTCTTTGATTTTAATGCTGACGATCATGTTCAAGGATTGTTCGTGTCATTATAACTGGATTATTGATTGACGGTGATTCCACGTTCTGTTATTCAGTTAGGGTTTCAGCCTGAAATATTTTCAGTTAGTGTTATTCACTTAGTGCTTCAGCACTGAAAAACTGAAGAGTAACTAATTATAGTATCAGTTTTAACTGACGTTTTGTAACAATTGAAATAAGTGAAGAAAAATTAAATCGGTTCGGTTTAGCATTGTTTATTTAGCGCCATTAATTTTAAAACTAAACTTATATGATAAGAAACGTTTTAAATTATTACGTATAAAGTGAAAGTTTTAAAGTTGCACTAAGTAAAGGAAATCCAGTATTAAATTTATAGATACAGAAAAAAATTTCAAAATTAAATTAATATTAATTTCCCTATATTAATTTAAACTTAAACTAGTATACTATGTATCTCCAAATATTAATTAAAAAAAAAAAAAATTCATTTAAATCATAACCGAAATGATTTGTTTAATTAATTTCCGATTTCCCTATATATATTTACTTTTTTTCACTCTAATTTATATTTCCGTCATTGAAATGCATTATATAAATCGAACATTTTTTTTTATGTCAATATATTGATAGTTCAAATCCAAATCAATAAAATAAATTTTTTAAACAAATTTTTCTAATTTTTGATATCATGTCTACCTACTCTTTTAAAAAATTCCATTTAAAAAAAATAAATTCTCAAGAAATTGCCATAAATTTCTTAATATTTGGTGTTGTCGTTTTGCTTTAATTGTAGTTAGTTTATATGTATAATTATACATTTAACCCATATTTGTTGTCCCTAATATCCATTTTCCATTTTAATCTTAAGTATACATTTTTATTTCTTCTAATGAACACAGATTAAAACATTTTTGAACAGAACAGTTCAATTAACAAGAAAATATTGAACACAAAACAAAACCGTGTTCTTTTTTACTCTAGAACGTTTTAGAACGTTCTAGAACACTTTCCGGTACACAACTAATAAGTATTTCATAAATGCCAAATAATTGTATCTACTTTTAATTGTCAAATAATTGTTTTAATAACTGTTATGTCAATTAATTCGTTTGATGAAAATTGTTGAAATCGTTTTTATACATTAGACATGAGTTCAAAACAAAATTCTTTGGAAAATTTAAAATAGCTACATACATAAGTTTACTGTACACTTAATTCTATTTTTAATTCTACAGGCACAAAATTAACAATTCTTTAAAGATGTAAATTGACAACTAACAATACAAGATTTTAAATTATCAATTAAAAATGTATAAATTAATTTTATCTTTGTTTTATATGTTTTCAATTAGAGTTGAACTTTCATCAATTAGAATTATTTCGAGTTGACTAATTCAAAGACACAGACCTTTTAAATTAGTCAATTCTAATTCAATAACTAATTTATTTATGAAAATATGTTAGTTATAATAGAATTAGTTTTTTCATTAGGCATCATACCCATAATAGAGAAATGCAGCAATTGAAGTAAAATTTTGTAGTTAAATGTTAAAAACCGTAACTGTTTATTTTTAAGTAAATTTAAGTTAAAAAGTAAAGTTAAAGTTAAGTAATTTTTAGCTTCGACGTATGTTTGACAAATCAAACGCATACGTTTATGTAAATTTACCTTGACATTGTACATTTTATCCTTAAAAAACGGTAAGACTTTCAAATGAATTTCATAACACTTTTTTTATTGTTTTGTATATTTTTCTTAAATCTCTTTCGTAAACAAAACGTGCGGTGGTAAATGTTTTAACGAAATTTTATTTTGTATTTATAAATTTCTTAAACATCCCATTAAAATAACATTTCCTTCCGCTCTTAACCAAATAATTCGTTTTGTTTTAATTTTGTTCATTTCTCATCTCTATTATAAAAATAATTAATTCAAAACAATTTTCAAAAACATTTGTTTTTGTATATATTATTTTTAGATGTAAAAATCCTAATTTCAATATTGATCTATAAACGTCAACAATATTTTATAAATAAATTTATTTTAAGTACCTATAGATTTATTATTTTTCTCATTTATTTGAACTCTTTAATAAAATATATTTACATACACTCACATACATCTTTCTTTTTTATTTTTTTAGATTACAATTATCGAACGACAAGTATTCGATTTCCTTGGATATATGTGGGCACCGATTCTGGCAAATTTTTTTCATATAATTTTTGTTATCTTTGGATTTTATGGAGCATATCATTTTCGTGTCAAATATATTATAGCGGTAAGTATACGACAATTTGTTAAAAAAAAAAAATTATAATAACAAAATAAGTACGATAATTTTTCTTTCGAAATAGAAATGTTTTTTTTTTTGTTAGGAACGGAAAAAATGATTGACAATCTAAGAATTTACAAAATGGTTATTATTTGAAATTTTTGACAAAATTATGATGGTAAACAATTAACAAAAATGAGATAGAATTCAATTAAATTTGGTAATTGTGTAATTGATACAAGGTTATGTTGCCGGTGGTGGTGTATATCAAATTAAAATAAATATGTCAAAAATAAAAAGAAAAACAAAATATTAAATGCTTAAATATATGTAATATATATTATAATGGCGCTTTAATATTGTTACTTAATGTCAGATGCTGTCATGTTTTGACGCCTATTTATCAAAAATAACACATTAAATATTTAAATTTTTTTTATTACTTTATAAACAAACGTGACAAAAAAAATATTTTTTTCATTGAAAAAAACAAAAATTGTTTTTTTTATATGGAACATATTTGTTTTTCTTTTTTTGAACATTAATGCTTTTTTATTTTGTAGATTTTTAGAAGGTAATTTTTAATAATGTGCAACAATAGTACAATTTAGGAAAACACTGTAAAATAAAAGTGACAATAAAAGTGTGACTTTGATATTTTTAATTTAATTTAAAGTTATAAAATTGTAAAATAAACATAAACGTTAACGTATACGTATGTATCTTGTAAAATTAATTTTTCGTAAACTGATTTTGTAAGATTGATATAATAAAATTTTAATATAGTAAATAATTATTATAGCAAAATTTCGGATTGATTATTTTACTGTCAAACTCATAAACAACCATATCAAAATTTAAATAGTTTAAAAGATATTTTTGGAAACGAGTTAGTGTTAGGTTTTTAGATATCAATTTTTATCATTTGATATCAAATTGAGATCGAAGACTAATAAAGTTCAAATTGAGAACAAACAATTTGAAAATATGAGAATTTAAAAATTTCAGAGTATGTAAATAAATAATAAGCTTACATTTACTATATATTTCTAAGAGCCTACTGAATTTATTGTAAGTGTTCTAATTTCAACTTTTCTTCCCAATTTGAAATTAATTATAAAATTAATTGTAGCCACAATTGTTTCCCAATTTGAAATTAATTATAACCACGGAATGAATCGTGGAAATAGCTCTAATTAAACATCTTAATAATGTCGTACCGAATTGTATATTACTTTCTTTTATGACAGTATCTTAATAATATATTTTATTATGTTTTACAGTGAGAAAACCCGTTAATATATTTTGATTTTTTATTTGATTTTGTTTCAAACATTTCTAGTTAAATTATAGTAATTGCCTAAAAGTATTTGATAAGCCAAATTTAATTACTATGAATAGTGATAGAAAAAAATACTATAGAAAAAGTTGGCAGAGTTTCAATATCTACCAAGTTAAAGAGAAATTTGATTTTGAGAAAGTCGAAGAACCCTAAGTATGTGAAATAAGTATATATGAAATATTTTTGAAACCCTATTTTAAAATATTTCAAACATATTAACGAATCATCGAAATATATTTTTAATATATTTAATTATATTTTTTTGTATGTTATTAACTGGTTTTATCAGTATTTGTTAAGACACTTAGAAATTGGTTTACCATGGTTTAATTTATTTTATATTATAAAAGCTAACAATTTTAGAAGTAATACAAATTAATTACATATCAGTACATAATTCAGTTCGCAAATTAAATTTAATATACTTAATGTTGAATTCTTAATTCAATAATGAGAGATTCTTTACATTTATCAAAAAAAGTTTTTTATGAATATGAAAGCAAAATATTGACGCTAGTTTTCATTTTTATCTTATCTCTTATCGATCCGTATACTAAAAATCAATAAAAACAAAATATGTGAGATAAGCAACGACAACAATTTTTTTTTTTACCCAAATGAAATTAAAAGTTTTTGATCGGGTATTTAGCTATGATGTAATTTTATTGTGAATTTTATCTGGAAAAATCATGTTTATTCAGTCGTATGTTAAGTATAGATTATTAGAAAATTGCATAAAGTAGATTTTATTACAATTAAATAAAGTAAATAAACATTAAAATATAATTTGAAAAGTAATTTGGAAAGAAAGGGTATATTTATAGCATATATTATGATAACTGAATTTTGATGGATTATGATTCATAATAAATTTAATAAAAGATAAGCTGAACTATTTTTTGTTTTTTATTTCAAATACTAGTACTGTATCGGTCTCAGTTTGTGATGCAAGGGATCGTTATAAATGTTACCTAGTGTCGTAAAAATGACTAATTATCGTAAATTGTAAACTTAAATAGTTATTTGCAGACACCCTAATTGAAGCTAAAAAAAAAAGAAACTAAATACGATAGCAATATTTTATAAATTTTTATATTTTTTGTATTCAAATTGAGTTATGTTCATAAACGTTTTTCAGGTTAATTTTCGAAAAAAATACATACGAATCAATGAAGTTAAAAGAAAGTTTAAAACGTGAATATTTTTCTGTATTCGTTAAGTTTTATGCGCTAACTATAATGACATAGAACTATATATGTAAATGTCAAATTGCCTAACGAAGCTGACATATATATTTGTTAAAGCATATTATGTCGATCCATAATGACATAGTAACATTAGACAATATTTCTTAGGAAAACAACAACAAAAAGAAATTACATATATATCGAATTCGATGCAGTTTAACATAAGAATTCTATGTTTAACGATAATTTAACGAATCGTCAGATTCAACTTAATTGCCGATTGTGGGCTTTTACATGTGTTTTCCATATCCGGAATATCACATAATGTTATGATATGGCATAATGTAGCTCGACATATATCATTTAAGTTAGCGCATTAGTTCTAAAGTGTCAACCAAAGTTTTCGAAAGTCTACAAAAATTATGTCATTGAATATGATTTCACTATGTATATAATGTGAACTGATGTTGATTTGTTTTACAATCAAATATCAATTTTAGTTGATTATTACATTAGCCTGTCATTAATTGTTGTATTTTATTAAATATTTTCATTTGATTTTGCATCGTTGTTTATGCTTCCAATGTGAACTTCCCAAATTTTTTATATTCTATGGGCTAATTATTTATTATATTTTTAAATCCATTGGGACGAAATAAGTTATATATATAATCCAATTGAAATTTAAATTAATTTCTGTATTTATTTAGTTAGAGTAATGTTGCTTAGTAAATTTCATGACAGTTTATTTTGGTTTAGGCTTAAAATCCTAAATTCAAAATTTCAAATAACAAATCCGATAAAATATTTTATTAATTTTAAGTTTGTAATTTCGAAATTAAATTTTTTTTTCTTGAGATTAATTTTCTTTTGAAATTTTATGTCTTTGGCATTTTCTTTTTTTAACATTTGGTTACAATTCTTTTTATTATAAATCTGCAAGTAATTACATCTTGTTTATATTATAAGTAATATCTTTAAATTACTTCTAAATATGCTACAACATAAAATTCAAAATTTTTATTAACAAAATTAAAAACCCTCAAAATATTTCAATTATTTGCCAAAAATTTACAGAACATTTAGCCAAAATACGTTTTTGATAGACGAACGAACAAACATACGACCTTATCCCAAATTATTGACATATAATAATAATTATTATATTATGTACTTTCTTAAATTTTACATAAACGTACCCTTACTCATAGTGAACATCATATCACAAATCTTCTCTCCTCTCTTTATTTCACTTCTAATTTTTCTTTATAAATTAGTACACTAGTACCATACAGTAATTTATTTATAACCACCTTCAACTATTTTAATTGTATACAAAAACAACAAAATAAAACAAAACAATTTAAACTTAATTAATTACCATCTAAAACTCATTATTATAATTTTGGTTAGGGTCGAGAAATAAACCAAGAATTAATCTAAAATATGAACCCCCTTCATCATATGATAACAATTATAATGTTCCAAAAAAATAAAAATAAAGTCATTTTTAAAAAAATGAATATAAAACGGAGAATAATAAAAATGATTAGTAGAACAAAATAAAATAAAATAAAAAATAAAAAAAAATATTGTGAATGGCGTCCGAGGAATTTTTTATGGATCAATTATTCTGACCCAAATAATTCGTTTTTTTTTTATGAACTTTAAATCAATTTGCTACTAGAAACTTAGAAAATTGTCTTAATAGATTTGCCTTTATTTTCATGATTATGATAATGATAATAATGATGATGATGATGATGATGATGATGATGATGATGATGATGATGATGATCACAACTGATTATAATGATTGAAGATGCTAGTAAAAATTACATAGCTATATAATTATGTATATAAATATTTGTATAATCATAATCGTATAATAGAAGTTTACTACTTTTGTCTACTTTGGATGTAAAATAATATTTGACATTTAATAGAATAATATATAATAATAATAATAGAATATGGAAACAAGCAATTCCATCAATTCAATTGATTGGAATAATATTGTTTTTCTAATATTATGATGGTATATATAAAAACGAGTTCAAGAGAAGATGTAACATATATTACATACATATTCATTCAAATATACAATGTATATAAGTATGCATAGATTTTCTCAAGCGTTATAAGTACGTGGTAGTAACATGATATAATGAATGATTATATCATGAAGATATTTGCTTTAGGAATATAAAATAATAGTCGGATTAAACAGAAATAGTTCTAACTTACTAATTTTAATTTTCGAAGTAAATGAAAATAAAAATTTAGATATTTTTTTTTTTATATAGAAGCATATAGATAGATATATGGCGTAACCGCGTTGTAGACTATAGGTAAAGCATTTTCAAATAGTTAGTAAAATCAAAAATTCTATGTAAATATTCATGTCTATGATATAATGTCTTCTGATGAAACAATCGAAATCGGTCAACATATTTAAATGAGCTTAGTGAAACATATATCTCGAATTTTTAATTTTATTATTAATGACAACTGATGAAGTTATTAAAATTGCATACAGAATCTGCTTTTGCAATTAATAATTTAATATTTTAATTAACTAATTTTTATATATATATTTCTTGAAAATATAAACTCTAAAATAATTTGTAACAACAACTAAAGCACAATTAATAATATACAAAGTTAACTTAAAAATTATAAATTTTTCTTTTACAATAGCTGAGTTTAAAGCTAACTTTTACTTTAGCTATTATCACATAATGCATGTTAGATTGTTAGATCATGTCGAATCGAACTATATTGTTTTTTAAATTAGATTACGATAATTTGAGAATATATCGATTTCAATGGGTAGAAAATGATGGAGTGCATTTTCGAATAAAGTTGACTTTGACAGTTTGATTTTATTTTTAGACTTCAGATTGAGTGTAAAATCTAATTCTATATTTATCAGATTACATATTATATAGTTTTAGTTCTTTTAAATTAAATTAAATTCATTCTCCTTCATTCTTATACTTAAGCCGATGTATTATAATTCGTTAAAGTTCAAATTTTGACTTTAATATTTTAAAAAGGAATTTACCAAAAATCATGAAACTTTGTTATATCTAAATTGTTTACTTATTCTTTAATGTTAATATACTTTTTATTATAGAGGTTTATTAACTGTAGAACGTTGTTCAAGGAACCTGTCTGTCGTTTTAAAAATTTTATAAAGTTATTAACTTTATTAACGTTTATAATTAATTAGCCAACATCGGCACCCACCCCTAGTTTAGGTATATTCATGTGTAAAACTTTAAATAACTTAAAATCAAAAACATATGACTTAGACCACTTTTCGAATAAGTAATACAATTAAGAATAATTAATTGTAAACAAATAATTTTTAATTAGAATATTTTTTAAAAATTTGTTTAATTTAAAAAAAAAAATTTAAATTGGATTAATAAAAATAATTTTAAAATATTTCGCAAAACGAAAACAATTAAAAATTAGTTTTAATTACTCTGAGAAGGCAAAATACAAAAAAAAAAAACTATAATTATTTTTTTTATTATTAATTATAAAAATAATTATTTAAAATCGAAAAAAAAAATATAAATTTAATATTTAGTATTTACTTTAATTAATAAATAATGACAACATCTATCTTAAAATTATTGTAAAAAATAACAAAAAATGTAAAAATTGGAAATCAAATATGAATTTCAAATTCGAAAAAACAATAGTTAACAAATTAAGAAAAAAAAGGATAGTTACTTAATTGCGATATTAAATTGAAATATATGTACATAATATATATTTATGTATAAATAAATAAATTACGATATTAAAAATTTAGTATATTAAAGTGCTTATATTAAAGAGCTGCCACATTTTGAGCCACTCATTTCGAATTTCAATTTAAGTCCAGATATCTAACTGCATTAGTGTACGTACGTACGGGTTCTGAAGGTCACTTTGTTTTTGAAGCTTTTCAACATTTACTTGATTTATTAAGTTTAATTCTTTATTGTCTGGTCCAAATGTTATCATCATCTGTTACAGCTCTGGATTAGCTTTAACCTTCTTTACAACTTTCCACTATTCTGTTTTATTTTTTCTCCTTCGCTTATTCCAATCTTTCAATAATGGTCCACAATTTCCTAAAGCCATCTTGAACTTGGTCTATCTCTTATTGTAGCATTATACCGTACTCCGGCTCTTTTTGACATTCATTGATTATTGATCCGCACTGATCCAGTTTTGTATTTTTACAAATAATAATTAATTTTGAATAATTTATAATTATTTTTGATTTCAATTGGTTTTTTTATTAATTTTTTTAATTTATTTTAAAATTTCAGTATTTAGTATGGAGTTTTATTTGGATTGGTTGGAATGCATTTCTAATATGTTTTTATTTAGATGTTGGGATATTAGATAAAGTAAGTTTATTGTTTTTTCGAATAATAATTTTTTAATTTAATTTTATATAACCTTTAAAATTTGTGTTATTCTTTTTTTTTTTTTTTTTTAGAACAGTGATATATTAAATTTAGGAACCGGTAGTGTGTCATGGTTTGAAGTTAATGGTTATGGTTGTAAACCAACTTATTCAACGAATATAACATCAATGGATCCATACCGTCCAGTTCGACCAGAAAGAGTCGATGAATGCCTTTTAAATTATTCAATTATTGAAATTATACATTCTGGTGTACAATGTATTTTAGGTGTAAGTATAAATTAAACATTTTTTTTTAAATTAATTATATTTTTCAATAGTTTAAGTCGTCATGATGTTTGCAAGTTCGAATTAATTTTTTTTTGTTATAGTTATAGAATTCAGAAAAAATAATTATATGAACTTTAATTTTATTTAATTATGTTACATTTTATTTTACAGTGACAGACTTTAATACCTCTCGAATTCAAAATGAAACATTCTTTGACTCAAATATATATATTTTTTTTGTTTTGTATCTATTCAAATGTACTTTTCGTTCATGTTCGATTTAAAATGTTTTTCAATTATATTAAACTATTATGAAAATGGCTATTCCAGCTTTTTCTCGTAAGATAATTAGCACCAAATTAGCGAATTTATTGCTATTGTTTGTTTTTAAGTACCTATCAATTCGATTATTGAGGCAACGTGCACGGTTCAGGAATTTAATCAGATCAATAATATCCCTACCTGATATACTCTTCTACTTAGAAGTTTCACTTATATTGCGTAATCTAAATCTAGACTAACAACGTTTTTATTTAATTTCAAATATTTTTAATACATAATTAAAGTAATTTATTTTTGAAATTAGTAATTTTTATTTAATTTTAGGTGTTTGCTATTGTTGGTGCAATTTTAATAGCTTATTTATTTATTGAAGAAGATGATCAATGTAAGTAAAAATTTATTTATTTAATTTTTAAATTTATTTTATTAAAAAAAAAAAATATTTTAAATCTAAATAGTAAATTATAACTTCTCATTTTAATTCTGTTCTCTGTTCTCATTTCTCATTTATCATTTGTCATTCAGTAGTTTTTAGTAATTTTTATTTTTATATTTGCGATAAAGTGTTTTTTTTTTTCTAATGTAAACTTTTGTTAAAGTAGAGTAATACATTTTTTTTAAAAAAAATTATTATTTTTTTGTTATTAGCACTGAACTGTATGAGTATACATACTTTATAGATAACTTTTTATTTTTTGTATCTTAGTTGTTGAGGTTTTGATTGACTGTCACGAACAAAAGTTCGACGTATTTTATTTGTGACCTATATTTTTATAGTTTCCAGTAGAAAAATATTATGTATATCCTAGATTGTACCACATTCTACTTAGTAAACTTGTAATAGAATTGCAGTAAATGATTAGTTTATGTCTTTGGGGATGGTTTATAAATAATGTTTTATTTCATATTTTTTGTACAATATTTTTTTTATTCGTTAGTGATTATTTGTCATAATTTTTACTAAGATTTTCGAATAAATAATCAATAATTTCATAGTAAATATTATTGACTAAAGACATTATCTATATAATAATTTTAATTCATTAAATTATCTTGCTATATTTTTTTTATATTTTCAAGAATGTATTAAAATTGTAGGTTCTTAATTTGTTATCCGCCAAGGAAGGAAAGTTGCACAAAATATTGTTAAACTGTATTTTTGAAAATAGATACTCTGATCGTTATGTTATTGTAAAAATTATGAAAAGAAATTCAGATAATTGAAAAGTATTTTTTAAATTTATATTTATTTATTCGTGCATATACACATATACATATACATATATATGGATATATATCTATATATGTTATGTATTTGCATATTTATTTTTTGAGTCAATTTTAGCAATTCATTGTCAAAATAAAATGCAAATAAATGAATGATCTAATCATTCATTATTTGCTGAATTCACATACGTACGTACACGTATGTATATTATATGAGGTACATAATTATATAGTACTTAAAATGAATCAATGAATGATTATTGATTGTATTGAGTATTGGTTTATTTTCCCAATCAATAAATAAATATTTATGTTTTATTCTACAAAAAGAAATTCTAATATTGATTGAATTTTAAGAATTGAGTACATAAAAAAAAAGAAAAAATTACGTTATTATTTTAAAGTGCAGTTTTTATGATATCGAATTTAATTTTAGTAAAACTTTACTTTTTTCCTTAAATTTTTTTAAACATCCTACAGAATTTATTCAATCATTTGTACATATAAGTATACATGGACAATATTTGGTTTGCTCAAAAATACTAAATTTATTCAAAATCATACAAAAAAAGTTAAAATGTGTGAATTAATTCAGTGATCAAACATCAATATGCAATATGACAGCTGAATTTTTAAACTTATTATCTGCACAATATCGATCTGTCAAAATTTTAACCAATCAGAATTTGATAGATTCATATTTTTATTTACAAATAAGCTAAGTTTGTATTTGTTTTTTTTTTTTTTTTTAATATTCAAGCAAGCGAAAAGAATATTTAAGCTGAATTTTTAAATTAAAATTCTGCAAAATTAAATACGAAACTGCAAAGGTTTAAGTATGTTTTAAACTGAATTTTTAAATTAAAATTCTGCAAATGTAAATACGAAACTGTCAAAATTTTAGAAATTTTATGTAGAAACATTTTTGACATTTTTGTATTTAACTCTACATTATTCAATTTAAAAATCCACTTTAAATTGCTTGCAATTTTGAAATTTATGTCTTGTAATCTGAAAAATGTAGTTTTAAAATCAATTTTTAAAAAAGGCACATACATATTTACTTAAATTTCAAACAAATGATGGATTTATTTCATATATTTTGCAATTTATAAGTGTTGCCATTTTTAAATATGATAGGTTTCTTTCGATTTAAGAATACATGACTATTTTATTAATTGGCTGCAATATACGTAGCTGTCACCTGAAGCTAAAACTGTTTTGATTATTTAAATTTTGACAGCTGTAAATATTTCTCTGCAGGAGAAAATTGAAAAGCGACATTTTTGTTTGAACTATTAGAACACAGTGAATCCATCTTAAGTGTTTCATAATTGAAAAGATTCATGTAGTACGTAAATAAATTATTTTTCTATATATTGGAATGCAATCTGAGGATCAGTATCAGTATTAGACTGTATTTTAGTATATCCTCCAAATTTCAATAAATGAATTCATTTTTGAAATTTATACTATGAAATATGTATAATAGACGACAGAAATGTTTTTTTTTTTTATTATTTTGATGAAAATATTATAATTAATGTCATGACAATATCTCCATAAGTTCTCTAAACCAATTTTTTCAAATGTCCAAATCTACTTCCATGCACCTCTATTTTGAGCGCGACTTCCAACACCAAATATTAAAAGATCACAGAAAGTTTAGACCTTTATTTAAATTTTATTGAATTAACAAAGTGCGATTCTTTTAAATCTCATACAGTTCAGGAAATTAACAGAAAAAAAGATTTTTCCATTTATACAAACATATAAATAATTACATACATATACTTCACATTTTTATTTTATTTAATTCATAAAAAATATTAACGATAATAATCTTCATTGCGTGTCATAGCTTGAATAAAACATACTTATTATTTTAACATCACCACAAAAAAAAAAACCATATTTTAAAAAATTAATTCTGCTTAAATAAAAATTTATTAAAAAATTAATAATTAAAAATTTTAATTAATATTAATTCTTATTAATATTTTGATTACATATTTTATTATTTATTTTATCAATGTGGTAACTTATAATGTTTTGTTATATATGTATAATATTATATAAATCTATATGTATATACATGTAAATAAGCTTCATTTTTAATTTAATACATAATACAGGGTGTGCAAGTATAGCAAAAAAAAAAATAATAATTTATTTTAATATTAAAATGACGTACCTATGCACATAGTTTTAAAATTCAACAGGTATAGTTTACGATATAAATTTGTTAGCAAATAATTATTATAAGTAAAATTTTAAAATAATTTATGTGAGTGACTTTCTTTTGAGATGAAAAATCAAGGAGAATTAAAAACATTTTTTTTTTAATATTAATATTATATTATTAGTCATGCTCCTTTATACCATTTGAAGTCATTTGAAAAGTACTTTTAAAACTGTAAAAAGTCTGTCTTTTGTTTAAAGTACATACTTTGAAAATTATCATTTTTTTTTTAATTAATTTGTTTTTGTTTTTATTAAATTGGTTTATTTCCATCTTAAAAAACCATCTGTTGACAAATATAAATTACTAACATTTTCAAATAAATTGCGATATTATCTTTAAAAGTACTTTGCTCATCTATTCTTTTTCAATAGGTAGTTAGAATAGATGAAATTAAGAAAATATTAATTTTGTTTGAAGTGCAAACATACTTCAGAGTATTTCAAAAAGTTTTAAAGGAACTTGACTTATGATACTTAGTCAGGAATAACCATGAATATTATGAAAATAAGAACTGCAATTGGAAATATTAATACAAGCAATATTATAAAAAAAAATTAATTTATGAATGTATAATATAAAACTAAATTATTATTTTATTTTACAATCAAATATGATATTATGACGTAATTTTGGAAATTTTTATGTTTTGAACTAAAAAACGAAAATTATGGAATTAGAAAATAAAAAAAAAGGTGAAAATTATCGTAGTGATAAATACAAAGGGATGTTTTGAGGCATCAAAGTGTTCAATTATGATCTTTTCTTTAATAAAATAAGCACATGCCAACCTAAACTATAATTTATAATACAAAATAAAATAAATGTTTCGACAAATAGTACCATATTAGAAAAATTGCTGTTCCTTTATTCCCAAAATTAAATTCAATTAATATATTTTCATCAAATTTATTAAACAATAATTCTCATAAATATTTACAATACTTTACACACCTTAAATTAATAGATTAAAATCAAGTAAATTCAACAAAGAAAATAAATAATGGTTTCGTCTCAATCAATGATAGATAAAAACTCAGTATCAATAAAGATTAAGAAAATTAATTCCAAAACTGTTTGTGTTTCTTAATTTTTTAATCGAGTTAACTTGAATTTTTCTTATTGCATTCGAAATTGATCATAATATAATTTTTTTGGTTCAATATAGTATCAAACTATCATAAAATTTGTCATTATTGTTATATGTTATATGTACTTACATATTTGTATCGTTTATGAATTAATTAATGCTTCCTAAATAAAATGTAGATATTATAAATTTCATTAAAAAAAAAAAACACGGTATGTTCATTATAAAGAATAAAAATAAAGGTTGACTATTCCAAAGTGTATTGAAACTACCAAATAGCCCTTGGAATACACTACAGTGCTATACTGTTCTGTATAATAATTTGTACAATTCAATAAGTTACACATGAAAAATTATCACAACTCTAACATTTTAATATATTTTCGTTGTGAATTTATTTGCCTTTAATCTATATTGATTCGCAGTAATGTATACAGATTGTTTGGAAATCAGTGATTAAGAAGTATGATTTATTCAAAATCAAAATATACCAAAAAAAAAATTGTATAACAATAATAATTTGTGTTGTTTAGTATGCAGTGTTATCAGATTATCAGATTTTAAACTTAAAAACAAAATTTTTTGTGATATTTAATTAGTTTAAATTTTTTGCTGTAATAATATAGCTGTTTAGTATTGATAACTGATTTTCGAACAACCTGTATACATTGTTATAAAAAAAAATATTTATAATAAAATAAAATAATTATTACAAATTACTTAAAATTTCATGATATATTTTTTTTGTAATTAAAAATTAATTTCTTTTTTTACCAATTAAAACTACTAATAAATAATTAATAAATGTTTGCATACACCCCTGTATTGTGTATATTATTATTTATATTATTTATTTCTTTTAAAATTATTTTTTTTTATTTTTTTTTATTTAATATAATCTGACTCCATATTCAATTAGAAATTTTGTGTAAAATATAAATACGATATGAAGTATTATTAATATTATATAAAAATTAATATTATTTATAATATACATAAGTATTTCATAATACATGTGTAGGTATATATAGTAATTTTTATTTTTTTTCAATGTTCTATTTTCATAATATATGTGTACATAAATAAATTACTTTTGAAATTCAAATTATTATTATGTTCTTCAAATAAATTATTATTAATTTGTTTGATCGTAAAATATTATTTTAAATAATAAATAAATTTGTATGGAGTCAAATTGTATTATAAAGCAATCCCTCGACCAGCACAGTTTACAGTTACCATTTAAAATTTTTAGTATCATGTTAAATTTGCATAACTGTAAACTGCATAATAAAGTTATAATGGGAGTTAGTATAGCAGTTAATACTACAGTAAATACGATATTAAACAATTTGAAGAATATATTATACAAACTTCATACAGACTTATTATTAAGTGCAACATCAGAGTACAATGAATGCAGTAATGCACATACATATTGTACTTTTTTTTATTCTAATGCGGTACTCATAAATAAAGTACCTTGCTCGAATATTGAATAAATTACGATCTAATGAGTTATAAAATATTTTCTTCTATTACAGTTCTATTTATATTAAAAACTAAAGTATTTCAAACACAATTTAATTTCAAATATTAATAAATTATGATCCTTTATTTATTATAAATTTTATTTTCAAGGTTTTGAAACACATTAGAATAATTATTTAAAAATAAATGAATAAAAAATTATTTTTAAACACGTGCAAAAAAAAAAAAACCGATTAGTGTTGCATTTTCGTGCAATCACTTCAAATACATATGAAAATCTGGGTGGGATTGCTGTATATGTATATTATTTTATTTAAATATTTATGTATTTTTATTTATAAATGTATGTAAACTATATCAAATTATATTATATTCACATCATTGTTGTTTCGTCCAAATTTTTAATTTCATAATCATTTTTATGCCATTACAAAAACCAAATATCTATGTCCATTAAAAATCAAAATTTTACTAAACCAAAAAAAAAAATTAGAATTTTAAATATTTTTTTTTTTTCTAAATTTCAAATAATTTTAAATTACGCTATTTACAACAAACAGCAAAAAAAAAACAATTATTTTTTTTTTCTTTCTTTTTTTTATTTCAAATTTAAAAAACTTAAAAAATAAAAATAAAAAAAAAAAAAAAATACAAAAATTCAGTCGATTTCATGGGTGGTGATGCAAAAAGTCCTCAACATACATCTGTACATCCAATGTACGTGAGCTATACTAGCATACCAACATCAGCTAGCGCAACAATGTTATCAATTAATAAACATAATAATAACAATATTAATAGTCTTAATAAGCAATTAATACACATTAATAGTAATAATAACAAAGAACAAAATTATAAAAATTTTAATTATAATGCAGCTGATTATTTTAATAAAAAACCAAAATTGACATATTCAGATAGTTATAATAGCAATAATAATATTGATAATGACAGTAGTTTTATTAATAATAGCAATAATGTTATTAATAATGGTGTTATTAATGATAATATTAATAGCAGTTTAAATAACAGTTATAATAACAATAATAATAAAGCTATATCATTATCTCGTGCATCAACTGTTTCCTTGCACAATAGTAATAACAATAGTAATAGTAATAATAATAATAACAGTAGTAATTCACAACAAAGACAACATCCACAATACCAACAACAGTTACAAAATATAAATCAAACACAAATACCACAACAACAACAACTCCAACAACAAAACTTTCGAAATTATAACAGTCAAAGTACTCATCAATTTAATAATAGTTTAACAAACAGTTATAATCGTAACAAAAGTTCAAGTTATAACAGTTATATACATCGACCTGATATAAAATATACTCAAATAATAAATGAACAATTATCATCATCAATAAATTATCCAAATGATGATATTACAAATAATAGTTGTGCAATAATTCCATCACCAACAAATTCAAATATAATAAATTCTACAAATACCAGTACAATTCTATCATCAGATATAAAAAATACAAATTTAGATGATACTAATGACAATTTTGCATTACAAACATTTAAAAATATTTCACGTTCTGGTTCCAATTCTATTGAAAATACATATGTTCCCTTTCAACATCCAGTACCGATAGGTTCATTAAATGAAACTATTGAATCGACAATTCCTATTCAACCAGTTGTTAAATATCCAGTTAATATAAAATCAGAACAAAATGACATTGATAATAATAGTTACAATAATTATAATATAAAAAAATCACCATCAAATTTTAAACATTTAATAAAACAAAAGCCAACTACACCACCACATTTAAATTCATTAGATGAAGATCAATTAGATATAAAAGAAAATGATGATTATTGTCATATAAATAGTCCAAGTTATTCTATTATGCCCTCAATACATGGACATAATAGTATAAATCAAAATTTATATTCAAATAATGGTCAGTCCAATATACATAGAATACAATATATTAGACCTGCACCATTAGCTCCAATACCATCTAATGGATTCTCAATAAATACAATTACACCACCAAATACAATAACTTCATCATCATCATCTTCATCAAATCATCAAAATCATCAAAAACAATATCATCATCAACCACATTTACATTCTCATCATCATCATCATCAGCATCATCAACAACAACAAAAACCACAACCCCACCCACAATCACAACCACAATCACAACAACAATCACAACCACAACCACAATTACAACCACAATTACAATTACAATTACAACCACAACAACAGCAACAACAACAACAACAACCACAACAACAATATCAAACACCTTTTATTAGACAATATCAACGTTCTGGTATACAACAATATCCAGATTTGTCACCAGATATTACTGAAAAATATTCAATGCCACAACAATATATCTCAAATTATAATAATATTGCCCATGTATCAAGATCTCCAATACCAAGTCGAATTGCAGCAGCAGCAGCTCGACGTCGTAATCATTATAATCATAATAATAGTAATAATATAAATAGTAGTAGTAATACTACAAATTTTTGTGATCAAATTCGTGATACACCACCTGGTTATATAAATAATATAAATGATATGAATCCAATGAATAATTCATTTATTAGTAGAACTAAATCTCATGACAGAATATCAAGTCGTTTAAGACGTAATAATAACAGTAATAATTCAAATCAATTACATAATAATAAACCTAGACCTAGATCTTATTGTAATAATATGGCTAATAATAGTAGTAATGGAGTATTAACAGAAGAACTTTAAATTGTGATGGAAAATTTTATTGTGGTTGTTTTGTTTTTTTTTTTTGGATTTAGACTGTTACTATCAAATATCTGTCAATGTAGATGTCAAAATGTTTTTTTAAATGTTTGTAAATTGAAATCGTAAGTGATTCTAAATTTATTAGAACTTCATGAAAAAATTAATTTTAAATCGATGATTCACAGATTCGATTGAATTTCTTTTTTCTTTTATTTAATGTCTCTTCTTTAATGAAAAATTCAAAAGCACAAAAAAGTCACTATTTTAAATAATATTAAAACAAAAAACAAACAAAATGACTGATGGCGTACAATGAACAGAAATTAATAAAAATTTAAATCTTAAAAATTTACATAAGCTATAATTGACTTTATAATTATTTAGGAATTTGTTTCTACCATTATGGATATCCTCGTATGAAGTATGGATTGCCATGCATTGAGATAAACTGTTATAATTATATGTATATCAAATTTATATGTTGAATCTACAATAGACAAGTTAATTTTTAATAATTTAATCAGTTGGTGGACATTAATTACAACCAAATTGACATAACCAAACTTGATGTTACTTTGTTCCTAGCAGTAGGATAATCCCAGTCCGGGTTTCACTTCTATTTTGTACATACAATTTTTTTCTTCAATTGAAATTTAACAATAATGTCAAATTATTGTTTTCGCATGTGATTTTATTAATTCGAAAAAAATTTAAAATTAAAATCAACAAAAATAATTTTTGGAACTGTCCGGTATTCCGGAATTTTTGGAACTGTCCGGCGCTTTGCACAATTAAAAAAAATAATATTAACTAAATTAGATATTACGTTACGCAAGCAGAGTTGAATAAATAATAATTGTTCATTTTAACTGTACAGATTGCTCATAATTAGAAAATTAATGGAATATTAAAAATTATACATATATAGCATGACCAAAATATAACCTTATAATATTTTTTTATTAGTAAACAAAAAATTTGATTGTGCAAATTATATAAAAAACAAGACATTTAAGTACATAAAATATTTTATAACAGTTATCAATTACATCAAATTGTCGCAGCAAAATAAAATAATTTAACACTACTGCAAATTAAATTGAAACAAAAAAAACTTCAACATTAAACTTGACATTTAGAACGCAAACATACTGGAATAAAAATGACGTCATAGGTGACATTTCTTTAAAACAATTTTAAATGTCATTTATTGAAATCAATTAAAAACAAAAAATGACCCTTTTGATTTATAGTTAATACAAAATAAACGAATTCGGATAGAATTAAACATGACATGATAATCTATCCGAAATAAAAGACTAAGATATGAATTCGAAAAAATTCTTCTCCTCAAATAAGACTACATAATTATATTATTGTATGTATAATAAAATAAGAATAATTAACTACTGAATAAATTCCTTATAACATTCTAATTTTATCATTTTAATAATCTTTTTTTTTTTTTAATCATTCATTTCACAATTTAAATTCATTTATTAATAAATAAAAACGAATATTTAAGGACTTGCTGCCAAATTTTGCATTTCTTTTTTTTTTTTTAATTTTTTTTTATGGATAAATAATTTAAGTTACACATATTTTTTTTAAATAAATTAAAAATAAAATTACTTAATTGTGAAAACTTAATACTATTAATAGAGAAAATGGTAAAAAAAAAACAAGCAAAAGAGAAACATACCTAAGATTTTTTAGATTTAGTGAGCTTTAAGCTTTAAAAAAAAATAATGCCTTATAAAATTTAAAATTAGAAAAAAAAATACGTAAAATATATTTTAAAATGCAAAAATTTTAAATATTAATTTTAAATAATATATTTAATAATAAATAATAAACAAATTGAAATTAGGGAATTATTAGTGTAAACAGTTTTTAATTAAACAAAAATTTGAAGCCTACAGCTTAGATTAATAATTACCATTACAGTTCAAAGAGTTCGATTTTTGTAAATAATAATTTTGCAATACAAATTTAATTTTTGTTTTGTGTTCTAAATCTTAAACAATTACAATAGCAATTCACTTGATTTTGGACAGTGTCTTGGTGGTACAGAAATTAAAATTATTTTTGTTATACATTCAAATTTATGACAATCTAATAATGAATACAGATTAAAAACTCTAAAATTTAAAACTAGGAGTTACCTTTGGCTTAAAAAATAAATTTTAATAAAAACAAACTGACTGCAACATACAATTAGTATTATAAATTAGTAACATAAATTAACAACATACAACAAGTTTTTATAAAAACATACAAAATTTTAACTGAAAAATATTTTAAAAGGTGATTCCTTGGAATATTTTAGGAAATATTATCGGACCACCCTGTATAACACATTCCACATAAATTGATAGTATGTACTCTTTCAAACTATGTATGTTCTCATAAAAGCAATTTATTTTATTTTCTGATTTTGTTAGTATTTTTGAGTTATTTTGTTAGTAAGCTGTAATTTAGTGCATATATTTTGGAGAAATTAAGCGTTAGCGACAGAAAGACGATATATTACAAAAACTATGAACATATATAAATAATAAAAACTTATTTACTACTAGACTTGACTTAATCAAATCGATTACCATTTAATTGATGAACTGTGAATATCTGCGACTCTATAAAATCTCAGGAAAAGGAGTTAAAAAATAGTTATAATGAAAAATGTTTACTTGCACCCATTATCCACCAAGACACTTTAATATTTAACAGAATTGTTTTTATTTTTTTCGTTTACATAATATATGATCACATCTATATACAATATGCTATACATGTTTTTAATTAATTTAAAAAAAAAAAAACTAAAATAACAATTTCAAATTTAACTTTCGTGTTGATTGTAATTTGGATCGTGTATAATTAATTTTTACACAGTATTATAATAATTACAAATATTGATCTCAACCTTTACTAAAATTGAACATACAAAAAAAAAAAACAAAAGTGGTAAATAAATTAAAATTAAAATTATTAACTATTTTTTTATTATTTTTTTTATTTCATTTCAATACATAGCGCTATATAATCAAACAAATGTAGAACTGCAAAGTTTTACCAGAAAAGAAATTGATTATTAAAAAAAAAAAATTATTTCTATAAATTTAGAATTTAATTTTATTTGGGTAAATATTTTATACAGATTTTTAAAAGAGAGTTTTTGATTGATTGTCTGAGATTTTAGTTTTTTGATTTTTGTTATCATTGTTTTTCTTTATGAGATTTGAATTCACACATCATCAAAATCTAATTAAATTCATTCAAAAAATTCATTTGAACATTTTTTTTTTGCTTTATTGTTTTTGTTTTTTTTTTTTATTAATTATTCGAATTGTTTAATTTTTGTCGAATTTTGTGTATGATCGGTTCATAATATTGTTTATGAGAGAACATGAAAAATTTAGTTTACTTTATTGATCCCAATTTATGTTACATAAGAATGACAGGGCATTGTCTGTGCAAAATCTATTATTCATATTGGCTTATTCCGACCCTTTAAAATTAATTCTAAATTTTCTATTTACGAAGTGTGTGGCACATTTTGTAAAGTGTTTGGCCAATTGAATTCCATTTTTTTTATCATTTAACCGTTTTACTATCTATGTCCATTACAATGGATCAACATTTTAAGCATTTGATTTTATTTCATTTCACATAATTAGAAAGTAGAGTTGACATTTTTTGCATTGAACTCATTGCTTCATAATTCAGGAGTGAAAGGGTTAAACATTTTTGAATGTTTGTTCGTCCCCACATTTTCTTTTTGAAAATTATTTGCGGTCAGAATATGTACACAAAATCTGTCTCCAATCTTTGTTGACACTTTCCATACAACGATCTTTTTTATATAAACGAAATTAAAAGGACGTTTGATTTGAAGAATTGAAAGTTTCAAATTTGTCGATATATTGAGCGATTTACAAATGTTTCGCAAGGCATTGTAATTTTTGCTTTGGGAAAGGATTATCGACATTCACATATGCTATTTACAGTAATAAAGCTACAACGAATATCAGAATGATGCTCATTACATTATCAATATTCAATTTATATGGAATTGAATGGATTGACTTTTATTATGTTGACCAGTATTTGTGTTTTATTGTGTATCTACTGATTTAAGCTTGTTTTTCACATCACAACATTGGTGTTGATGAGCAAACAAATACAAATGTTAATATAAGAGGGTGTATTTATAAATATTTTTTTTAGTTATTTAAATATTTGAATTTATATTATTTATATACTGCGTTGTAAGACATTTTCATAAACAAGCAGTATTACTAATATTTAAAATATTTTGCTCATAAGCTAAAGTTGCAAATTAAGTTTATTCATAAACTTTACTACCTTCACAGAAAAACAGCAAAATTATAGTAGAGGGCAGAGTTACAATCGGTTGAACTGCTTTTGCAAAATTAAAATGACTAGTACTGCAATTATCATTTCTTTCTTTTTGCTTTTGCAGTACTGTGTTTGTTTCAACATTTTTATCGAAACTATTTCAATTAAAATTAGTCCGATTATAATTAAATATTAAAATTAAAATGAATTCAATTTAAAATTATTAAATTTTAATATTCAACTTTCATGTACATTTTATACATACATAATACATATTGAATATAATTTTCCCTATACATAATTTCATTTTAATTATTTATTTTTTCGGTCATTAAAAAACAAAATGTTTTTTTTTTTTAATTTCTCTTATTTGTAAACTGTGATATTTCAAAATTTTATTCTTCTTATCTAATTTTATTTTTCAATAATATATATATTAAAGATAATAATATATATTATATATTATGTATTATTAAAAATAATTTTTAATTATTGCCTTAATAAAAATAAATTATACAAAAAATAAATAGAAAGAAGAAAAATAAAATGAATATAAATTTAATGAAATTATAATACTTAATATTATTATTTCATTTACTTACTAGAAAAAAAATATTTTTTTTATTAAATTTAAAAGTATAAAAATATTATATATTATTATGTAATAAATATATAAATAACCGTTCGTATATATACAAATATATTTTACATATAAATCAAGAAATTTACAATTAGTGAAGAGAGTGAATATTTTACATATTGACTTTTAATGTCGATAAAAAAAAAATATTGAATTGAACTTTCTTGAATATATAAGTTCTAGAAGAGAAGTATATTTAATTACATAAAATGAAATGAATGAAAAAAACAAAAAATAAAATAAATAAAAAATTGAGTGCATTCAGTGAAATAGAATTCTAGTGCAGATTATTTGAATAAAATGTCAAATTAAATTAATTTACTAAGTTTTCAATTAAATATTTTTACTATTACCAAATCTATGGTATGAATGAACATTCGAACTGCTTTAATTGCTTGAGGTCAAAGAATTTTGACTTAACCCAATTGACTGAATCCTAAATAATGCTGACATACTACAGTCATAAAAGACCACATTTCGAAAAGGAAAAATACCTGAATGAAGTTGGCCTGCAGATTTATCTGGAAGTCCGCTGATAAAAATAAATAAATAAACAATAGTCACATAATAAAACACTTATATATATAATGTGATTCTGAGCTCTTATTAATAATTATAAATTGAGTTTTTCTATAAAATATTAATTTATATAAATAAATTTTAATTTATATTAATATATTTTATAAATATTATATTTCTAATAACATTTATAAGTCATCATATACTATACATATATACTATATACATATATATACTTATAAAACTGGCAAAAATTTATATTTCTATTGTCAGGTTCTAATGTCAGATTTTGTTTACATGTTTACACGTCACTCGTTATTTTTTCATCAAATATGTAAACGTTTCCTTGCATGTATACACCGTTATTTCGGCAATAAAAAAACATGATTTGGTATGATTGGTGAAACATGATTTATGGGATTGATGTATAAACATGAAATTATTGTAACCTGATCTTGATGAAAATAACACAGCTGATATTACGATATCAGTCAAAGGGGTAGTTCTGCATTACATTATATCGAGGATATTGTAATACTCATGTATTACATAATTTATATCGTCTGATATAGCATTAAATTAAAAACTAAGGGTGCACATAATCGGAAAAGTGAAACTGCAAATGCAAAATCAAATGCAAAAAAAAATCGATATTAACAAAAATGTTTTTGCATTCAAACAAAATTGAATTGCCAACTTTTGTTGAATATACTTTTGCTGACAACTTCTTTATATTATATACAATGACGAAACGTCAAAAAAATGACATGAAAATTTGCAGACAATTTTTATGACACTCAATTTTTTCATAATTCTTTTTGACGTTTTCTTTATATCTTTTTTTTATTAAGGTGGTTATGCCGAAGTCCGAAGCGGAATTTCTCCGAAAAAAAATTCCGATCCGAATACGAAAAAATCGGTATGCTGAAGTCCCTTCGACTGCAAAGTCTGTGCTGAAATCCAAATCATATGTTTCGGAAGATTTTTTTTTGTTTTCATATTCATTTCAAACATTTTTATTTTAAATTTTTTTTTATTTATTTTGTAAAAAATTTTTAATAGATAATGTATATGACATAATGTATATATACAATATGCACACATAAATTAAAAGTAAAAGTTACAACTTTCTTAATTACATATGTAGTATGTATATATATACAAATTAAAATAATAGTAATTTTTTGTTACATCAGAGAAAATTTAAAATTCTTTAAAGAATGTAAAATATATATGTATCGTTTTTAATATATATACATATTATGTTATAATATTAAAAACAATAAAGTATACTATTCTTTTGAAGCGCTTTTTTATTCCTAAATAAAAAAAATATTTTTCATAAATGAAAAAAAAATTGAAAAAAAAAACTATTATTACATTTTCTACTTCTCCTAATATTCTAAATACAAAAATTGTATGCTTTATAATTCATTTCCGAACCATTCTAATACTTCCGAATGAGAAACTCCGGCGTACAATTTTCAAATTATTTTCCGTTCCGACGAACTTCAGCATACATAAATTTTAAAATTTCGGATAAATAATGACATTTGCAGACTGCGGAATACTTACGGACTTCAGCATACCAAATACGGAATGTAATCGGAATTTCACATTCCGACGAACTTCAGCATAACCACCTAAATTTCATAAAATTTAATTAAAAATAGAAACGTCTTAGAAAAACTTTGTCTATTACCTAAAATTATCAATAATATTACAATATAAAAAAAATTAAACTATTTAGTTTATACATCAAAGGTTTGGCAAATATTTTAGTAAATTTTTAGTAAATTCTTTGTTATATTTTTATTATAATTTTTAGTAAATTATTTAATATTTTCAATTTGCATAAAAAAAAAAAATTAATCTATGCTTCAAAATCAATTGCGGCGTTCATAACGCAATGCCATAAATATCAAAAAAATTTGCACAGGTCATACCGCTCGCTGTTATAAATATCAAAACCTATTTATTATTAAAAGAAATTTAAACAATATAAACTCTTTTTCCATATTCATTATATTAAATAATAAAATAATATGCAAAAACATTTTTATTTTCTTTTAAAAATTATATTTGGTTCTTATAATTACTGAAATAAATAAAATTATATGTTTTAATGTTTATTTTAACATTTGTAACAATATTAGTGGCATTTAAATTGTGCTACAATGGTTGAAAGCTAGCTACGTGACTGAGCTAAATTGGTTATTATCTTAAGTGCTAAAATAAACTAGCTTAAGTGTTAAAACTAGCAGTTCTTAAAAAAATTTGTGTTCACGCCATTTTCCACAAAGTCAATTTATCTTAGCATCAGCTGAACTTACCAAATTTCATCAAATTATGCGCATTTGACATTTCTGTTAAACAGATTTTTGTTTGACTAAATTTCAGATTGCGCTGCCTTAAACGAGTGCAAGTGCAGTAAAATATTTCTTTTTAAATTGGTTTTTGAAAATTATTTGGGGTTTAATTTTTCCGATTACACATTAAAATATTTAATTTAAATTATTATTTTAATAAAAAACTTCCATTTTTTTTTTTTTTTGATTTTTAGAATTCTAATCTGCGACAAAATTATGAATGCTCTAATTTTAAATAAAATAAATTATTTTATTCAAAAGTTTATTCAAAATCTAATACGTCCGTTATAAATATGAGTAGCTTCAAATTACTACTTCTGTTCATATATTTATATGGAAATTTCAAATTTCAAGTCCAACCAACAGTTTTAATTTGGTTTTTAAAAACAACGAACAAAAATTTATTTTTAATGAGAAATACTTTTCATAGGTAAAGACTAAACTATTTCTCAAAATATTTGGAATATTTTGATGAAAAAACAAATTTTCAAGATTTAAGTAAATAATTTTGTTTAATTGTGAATGTTCTGAAAATTTTGTGAAATCAAAAAAAATTGTATGTTAAACTTATTCAGTTATGACAAAAAAAAAAAAAAAAAATAAAAAGCAAAAGAATAAAAAATAAAAACAAAAATCTATTAAATAACTTTATTAAAAATTTTGATTATTCAATTTTAATGTATTTTATTTTGTAGTCAAATCAACTCCATAAACTATTTCTATAATAGTAATTAAAAAAAAAAAAAAAAAAAAACAAAAAAAAAATACAATATTTTTGAATTAAGAACCTATTATTAATTTAAAATTAATTAAAAATTAAAAAAAAAAAAGTAGTTAAAACAATTAGAACTGTTGTAGTTTTTTAGAGAAATATTTAAAAATAATTAAATTAATTTAAAAAGAAAATATTAATCAAATTTAAAATAATTATCTAAATGTAATTTTTTTTTTTATTTTAGTTTTGTTTTGTAAGTCTGTAAAGTTAAAAAAAATTTACAAAAAAAAAAAGAATAAATAAAAATAAAAAATAAAATAAAAATAAAATGAAATTTGAATTTTTTGTTAATATATTTTATTAACTACTTATTTATACTAATATTTTCTGTTTGCTTTTTTTTTTTTGTAATTTTTAATTCTTAATATAATTTTTTAAATGCAAATAAAAAAAAATAAAAAATTAAAAAAGATTTTCATAGAAGGTGTGTTATAATTCCATTTATTTTTTTTATTACATTTTTTATTTCAAAAGAAAATGCATAATAGAGAGTTTGGCCAAATTTACATAGAAATAATGTTATCAAATATACATAAGTGTCAACATGTTGTTTTCATACGGCAATGTATGTACTTTTGGCAATACAAAGTTTATGTAAATTTTTCAAGTTTCCTATTTGCAAAGTTCTTTTTCTAAGTTATTTCAGTTTTCTTGCAATTCTATTTAAAAAAAAAAAAAAAGGTGACTAACGACACTTTACTTAAAATGATTGGATTTTGGGTTTTTATTTTATTATTTTAAATTTTTTCTATTTATCAAATTTAAATTAAGAAAAAAACATTTTTTTTTAATATGATTTATGTAATTTTTTAAGAATGCATTTTGTTTTGCACATTAGGTATTTGTTTTCTGATTTTAATTAAAAAAAACAACAAAAAAGCTTACCACACACGAATTAAAATATAAAAGTTTTTTTTGTCAAAACTTCAAATAATGAATAGCAAACAATTAAAAAAAAAGGAAATAGTTTTGGAGTTCCAGATGAACAAATAATCTTTATTAATAATTTTTTATTGATGTCAAAATTCAAATTTGATCTTGATATTTACATGTAATGTGATTGTCTGACTTTCAATTTCTTGATTAAATGAAATTATCTTTCAGTTCAAAATCTATTATTCTCACTTCTCAGTGTTGCCGGGATTTTAGCTTCTTCTGTCAATTGTATATATAGAGATTTCAAGTTTACTATTTAAATTATACTACTCATTGTTGTAATGAACTCTTCTTCTGCCACTTTATTGAATAGGTTACAGAATTCTTAATTCTTGAAATTCAATTTAAAAAAATGTCGTATCATTTTGCACTTTCTTTTGTTCAATCCATAACAAATTGTTGGTTTAATACCATGAAAAATGGAATTTTGTTTTTTTATACCATTTTTTTGCATTTTGGATCGATGAAATTTCCTCAATTGAAATAAATTTTGCAACTAAATGTTATTTCTAATAAAATTTGGTATTCATAAAAACTAAAAAGTAAAAAGAATTAATTAAATATAGTTTTTGTACATTTTAATATAAAAGATTAATAATTTAATTTTTTATTTTATTCTCTTAGCTGATGTGGTAAGCTTTTTTTTTCTCAAAAAAAAAAAAAAAAAAAAAAAAAAATGAATTGAAACGAATTTAACTAATTATAATATTGTCTTGTTTTTTTTCTTCTTTCAAATAATAGTAACTGCCGGTAGCAAAAAATCAAAACATAGACAATCATTATATTCAATTGAATATGGTACACCAATTGATACGTTACGTAGACGAACCGATACAATATTGGATTATGATGACCCAATTGATGATCGTAGTGGTTTAAGTCCAAAACCAATGACACCAAGAAGAGTCAAACGTAGATCTTTAACAAGATGTTCAAATAGTAGACAATCAACAACAAGTAGACGTAGTGGTTCAAATAATGGTAGTAGTAGTAATTCTGGTACAACTGGTCGTAATAGTACAAGAACTTCAAGACGTAAACATCATCAACAAAATCCTGTAACAAAATTAATTGAACAACAACAACAGCAACAACAACAACATTTACATCATCAACATTTGTCAAATAATATGCAAATATCAACAATAAAACCACAATTTGCTAGTTTTGCACAAGCAGAAAATCCTCCATTAACAGCATCAAATTTACAAAGTTTAAATAATGAAATTATTGCAAATACAATTTTAAATCGACAAGCAACAAATTATAAAAGTTTTACAAAAAATATACCACCAGATCCAATTTATTATAATATGAATGGTAGTCCAGTTGAATTACCATCACCAACATCATGGAATTTAGAAAATAATAGTCCATCACCAATATTACCATCTCCACCACCAAATATGACATTTAATAATAATGGTAATTCAACGATTGGTGGTGGTGTTGGCGGACATTATAATCCAACATATCAACATTCAACCTCTAATTTAACAACAAATGATAATGAACATAACGATGATTTATATAATAATAGACCACCATCAGTTAGATCAAGTTATTCAAATTTTCATGGTGCAAGACCTTTAAGCTCATATAATCCAACAACAGAAAATGTTTTTGCTGGTATTACCGGTGGAAATACTAATTGTGGTACTAATAATATTAATAATAATAATATTGCAACTGGTGCTACTATTTTAAGTCAAAGTGCTAGTAATTCAAATATATATAATAGTAATACTAGTCAACAGCATTATCAATTACAACAACAACAACAACAACAGCAGCAACAACAACAATATCATCAATATCAACAACAACAACAGTCAATGGGTATGTCACAAGCTCAACAACAAGCACCACTACCACCACCACCATCACCATCGAATGGTATTGTTCAATCTCCACCACAAATGATATTACAAAGTCGAAGATCAGCATCTAAAGAAAGTATGCGATCTATGGCATTTTTAAATAATGGTCCACCAGCATATAATTTAAATTATCATACTCCACCAGATTCTGAAACAACAATGTAATTCTAGTTTTTAGTTATAGGAAAAACTACAAAAAGAAAATTGTCTCTGCTACTTATAACTGTCATTTCGATACTAATTAAGAAACAATTTTCATGTAAATTGTATGAATTTTTTATTTTAATAACAACCTTTAATTTTTTAAAAATTACAGGATTTTTCTTGCCTTCTTATTTTAGTGCTTCCAATTCAACCTTTTGGTTTTTTATTATTTTTTTTTCTTAATTATCTTTTGAAATTCTTTTATTTAATTTTATAAGGCCAATAAAGACTTGATAGATTTAAGTTTGTCAAAAAAATTTTTTTTTTTTTAGAAATTTTAAGAGTAAGTACCAAGGAAAGAAACGAAGATCACTCCGTCCATTGGAAATAAAAATAATTTAATTAGAAAATTACGGATGTGCCTTAAATTAATTTTATTTTATATTTATGTAAATATTTAATAATAATAATAATTAATAAGATATATACGAGTATAGAATTAATAATCAAAATTAAAAAAATTAATACATATTAATATTAGTTGTTTAAATTGTTAATTATGGCAAAAATAATGTGGAAAGAGAGAAATTATGAAAAACTAAAATTAATTTAACCTAACCTGAACATTTTTTTTATTTTAAAATACGGTTTAATAAGTTAAAAATAAATTATTTTGTAAATTATCAAATATGTATATTAAATGATGAGTGTGTAGAATCGCTTGATTTACAAAAAAAAAAAAAAAAAACAATAAAATTACAAAACTGAAATTATGCAGTCTAGTTCGAATTTGGGTTAATTTAATTTAGAAAATTAATTTCTCTCTTTTTAATATTTTAATTTAAATAAAAACAAAATATTCTAGCTAAATATAAAATTCTATAAAATTAGAATGAATTCAAATAATAAATGAAAATTAGAATTTAGTTATGCCAAAGTTTTCTTAATTAATTCCTATATTAAATTATTAGTGCTTTTTAATTTAATTTAATTTTAAAAATTTTCTCAGTTGTTGTAAATATATAATATATCTATATAAATTTTTTTTTGCTAATCTGATGTGCTAAAATTAATTTAATACAAATAAAATAATTAAATTTGTGAATATTAATAATTATTAAAATAAAATAAACAAAAATTCAAAATTTGAATTTAGAAATAAAATAAAAATCTTTTATTACATATTTTGCAATCGCAATCCTATTACATACATATACAGAATATATACATATGTAAGTAATTTTTACCTATTGCTTTTTACAACATCAAACACTTAAAATTGTATAAAATAAATATTATAAAATCCACTTTTATCAAATTAGAATAAAATATTTAGAATATCATTAGATACTACATAATTTTTTCCCCGATTCATTTCATTCGAGAGCGCCTGCTTTGCTAGAAAAATTAATAATAAATAATTACACGAATAACATCGTAGTTTCCACATATAATTAAAATATGCAATACCATACTTAATGCATGAAAATTATTGCAGAAATAATATAATAATAATAATAGAATTGTGTAGCCTGAAATAAACTTATCAAAAATATGTGACTGAAATAAAAATATCAAATAAACAAAACAACAATTGAATGAAATTTTTAAAATTTACATTTATTATTCTTAATTATGAAATAATTAATTGGTACAAAATCGGAACAATCTTTAACAGAATATTTTTGATTAATCACTTTGACAAATTACATGAAAAATATTTGATAGAAAATGTAAATAATCTTCTTCAACTAATTGAACATATGATAAAGGTGTATATTGTGGTCCAATTACTTCAAAATATTGTATTTCTTCGTCTTCTGTATTCAATGTTGATTCTTCTGTACAAATAACTTTAACTGAAGTATCATCAAAGGATGTTTTACGAACAGTTGGTCTACCAGTATTTGGTGTCGAAGATTTTGGTTTATTTAAGTTTGTAGTAATTTGTTCATGTTTTGATTTAGTAATTGGACTTATATTCACAGACATCTCAAAATTTTGTTTTGATTGTCCACTTTCAAAATTACTTTTTAAATGATGTTGTATATGTTGTCTTCTAACTACATCCACTCTCATTGATGGTTTTATAGTTCCGATAGATGTTTTTCTAGTAGATGAGTCTGATTTTGTTTGTGGTGTTGATTCGGTTTCTCCATTTTTACGACTAATATTTATTTTCATCATATTTATACCACGTTTTTTACGATGGCATACATCACGATGATCACGAAAATCATTTAATACTTTTTTCCTGACAAATTCATGAAAAGTTATCAATTCAGTTGTTATTTCACGTCTTATTAATTGTTTCTCACGACTAGATAAATTTGAATTTCGCATAGCTAAGTAAGTTTGACATGCTATTAAAGTTAAAATTTTCTCCAAAGCCATTTGACACAATTCTCCATCTAAATTGGAAAGAATTTCATTTGGGGGAGCGGTAACTGATGATGTTACTGAACCTATGGACACTGATTTGTTAAAATGAATACGATTTGCAGAAGTTTTATCATTTTGTGAAATCAATCGTGTTTTTTGTTTTTCAATAGTATGTTCCGGTATTTCATTTAAAGGTATTTCATTGAACCCGTAACTGTTTTGCTAAATTTCATGAAAAGAAAGAAAACAAAATGAAAATATTTAAATTTTAAAAATATTTTTATTAAACTTACTAAATTTAATGATTTCGTTAGGATTCCAACAATATTCAAAACTGTTCCAAAAGTCAATTGATTACTATAATCATTTAATTTTGGCGGTCCAAATTGTATATCGAATAAAAATTCCCATTTGGAAATTAAAAATTGTGGTTCACATATAAAATTTAAAAGTTTTGGACTGAAGTTTAGCAAACATTTTGCACAAACAGTTATAATTTCTACCAAACTACAATTAGAATTCATTAATCATATTTTACGTAATTTTCTGATAATTACTTACTCATTCAAAATACTTATAATGTCATCAGGAAAACATTCGTGATTGTATTCTTTAATTGGATCCATTTGAAAATTAATACCTTGCATCAATCTTCTAAGATTTCTTTGTTGATTGAACATAGATATTAAATGCCCCAAAAGAAACTGAATACTTTTCTGAAAAAAAAACAACAAAATATTTCACTTAACTTTAAAATTATTCAAATCAAAATAATATCACATACCCTCAAATTAAGCAAACTTTGAGGATGATCTAGCTGCCATTCATTTTCATATTCAGACAATAAGCAAATCATATGAACTGTATTTTTAATTAATGCAATTGCACTTGGTTCCAAAGATTGTTTTGCCAAAAATATGCAATCCATTAAATATTCCTCATGTATACCAACAAATAATAAAATATCTTTCAAAAATTGATGTTGATGTCTCTCAAGTAAAATAGTTACTAATTCGATTCCTCTTGAATATATTGGCCACCATTTCTCAATTGTCCATTTATTTTGATTTGATTTCATTTGATTTTGTTGCAACATATATGGAGCTTCTAAAATTTCCTTTGGTGGTATAAGTTTCAACCATAAATAATCTTCAATATCGCAGAATAGAAATTGATTTGAACAATTTCCTTTAGCAAATACTATTAAAACATCCAGCAGTTCAATAGATAATTTACGTTTTGAATTTAATTGAATCACTCCACTAGTACAACTCAACAATCTATTGAATACTCTATTGGAGTGGAATGGAGCATCCCAATTAGATGGACCATCATTATGAAAAATGCTTGCAATTGTTTTTAATAAATTTAAACTCAATATTAATGGTGTATTTTCTTCATTACAATTACTTTGCTGAGATGTTATTTCTGAAGTTCCTTTTTTACTAGCATTTACATTTTTATTGTGAAGTTCAATACATACAGATCTTTCTAGATTACTTAATTCGCAGCATATAATATTTACTATTGGATGAAGAAAATTCAAAGCATGATTAATATCTTTTGTTAATTCAGTTGCTGATAAATCAGCAGTTCGAATAGTTATTGCCAAACAGGCCATTTTTGCTCTAGGATGAAGATCTTCATAACAAATTGATAAATTATTAAGTAATGTGCTTATTAATGTTAACATTCTTTTATCTTCTTGTAAATTTTGTGTATATGAATGTTTAAAACTATTTAAAACAATCAAATAGAGTTCGGACAGAATCACGAATGGCCTCAAATCATCTGTATAATCTGATCTTTTAACTAAATAGAAAAGAATAAATAAGAATAAAACTATATATGTACAAGTTAATATAAACTAAACATTTACCTAAAATTTCCAATGATTTTGTAGCCAAAAGCTTTTTTTGTGTATTTGGTATCTCAAAATCTTTTAAATTTTTATTTAAAATTATAATAATGAATTCTTTAAATGATTGAAGCCGACTTAACCAGTCTGGAGTTGCATCTGTTACACAATCTTCAATACATACCATTGGTAAGTCAAAAAGAAAATTTAACCATTTTTCAAAGAAAGTTTTTTCAAAGAATTTGTCTAATATCTTTCGTAAGTTCTTATCAATATTGTTTTGTGAAGAATTTACAAATATTTCCATACCCAAAATATTTAAAATTTGACTATAAGCTCTTACTTTTGGTTTAAATTGTTTGGCAAATAATGGATTACACAATGAATTCCAAAAAGTATTTTTTTCTAATAAATTTTTAACTAAAATTTGTTTACCACTTTTCCAAAGAGCGTGAAACAAAGACATAATTCTTGTTGGAATCTCATTCTCAATAATATCTGGCATTTCTTGTACACTAGATAAGTAAATATCCATAAACACAACAATGCTATCAGCAATATTAATATCTTTTTTTGGTGCAAAAATTCGATTTTCTTTTTCTGTATTGATTTTAAAAAATGCTTCTGTTAAACCAGGTTGTTTTTCAATGCATGCTTCAATAAATTCCAAAATTGCTACTTTTAAGTCATCTGATTCTAAATCGTCTGGTAAACTTTGTAAAAATATTAAACGAATCTGATCGGGTTCCATATCAAGGCATGCCAGTAGTGACATATTGAATTCAAGGGCAATTCTTCTTAATAATCGACTTGATAATATTGGCAAAGATCGATCAAATATATTATTAATATAACTTGTTACGACTGGTATAATTCTTAAAGTATCTCTTTGTTTAGGCTGTGTATAAATTAAATTTTCTAAGGGTGATAGTCCATTGTTAATGAGAAGTGTTGATTTTAAGCGAAGTAAATGCATTAAAATTCTCATTGATAGCCTTACTAAACGTATAACACCAAAATTTGAGACACTCAACCAATTTGTTTCCATTTCCATTGATGATTGTAAAAATGGATTACCTATTGCAATAAATCTTAAAAAAAAAAGAAAAAATAATAATGATAAAATTATAATGTTTATTTTAAGATTTACTTCAGTAATGCTATTCCATTATCAGAGTTAAGAAGATTATAAATGCATATGTCTTTTAAAATTTTCTTCGAATTTCCATTTGATGTTTCAGAATTTTTAATTGTAATATTAAGTATTTCACAAAAATAATCCAAAGTTTCTTTATAAATTCGATTTCTTTCACACTGTGACTTAAATCGCCACGAGTGTACATGAGGAAATACTTCTCTTAGTAGAAAAATTAAACCAGGAATTTCAAATGTAAATAAATTATTTGGAACCATCTAAAATTGATTAAATAAAAATTCAGAACTCTTTTCGAATATAACTTATCAATCAAATTACCTGTTCCATATTTATATTTGAATATTCTTTTAAGAATTTGATGTAAGCCATTAAAAAATCATATCTTTCAATTTTTCGTTCATAATTAATCAAATAAGTTCCAACTAAATTTGAATCGAAACTTGCTCCTTGAGCGTATTTAATAAAATCTAAAATTTCACTTGTTACTGATGGTAGAATATTTAAATTAGCAATACGAGATGAAATCTCATTTTTAAAATTCCTCAGTAGTGCTGTACAAACATTTAAACAATTTGCTAAAAGTTCAATAGGCGGAATATGTAAGGTTTTAAACTTATTTAAAATGTCAATACACATTTCCGTAGGAAATACCATTTCTGCAGCAATATGTTCCGGTTTTTCCATTTTACTTATAGCATAAGCCAAATATTCTATTCCAGCATTAATATTTTTAATACGCTTTGCATCAATTTCTACATATTGTACAACAGAACTTAATAAACTATTCATTTCATTTTGCAGAACATCAAAATAGTTGACAGAAAACCTAAAGTGAACGAAAGCACCATTTTCATGACTTAAAATTGCAGCACTAGTTTTTATTGGAATTGTATAATCGATTCCACGAAATGGAGAATACGGTTGAGTCGTAATGTATTCATCATTACCTAATGGCATAAGTTTGTGTTTGCATTCATCATAAAATTCTGTATAAATAGGCAATTGCTGAAATTGTTCTTTAACGAAATTTACTTTTCCAGCTTTTGAAAGTGCTAAAAATACTTTAGTAATACTGTAGAAATCAATTGGAAAATTCTCCAACAACCCAGTATATAGTGATCTAACTCCACAATCTAAAAAGAAATAGTTTTGTTTTATTTAATTTTTTATAACTTAAAACTAAATTTTACCTTCATTTTGAACAAATTCTTTTGCTATAGATGGTGTATGCAAAAGTTCACTCAATAAATCATATACTCCAATATGTTTGCCAACAGAACCATCATCAAATAATTCGCATAAATGATTTAAATGATTATAAATTGTTTTTCTAACTACCCTGCTTAAAAGACTATCATCTTCAAACATTTGATGAGAAACAATATTTTTGAAACTATTGAACACATTTAATTGAACAGCTTTTCCCCCATATTGACGAAATTTTCTGGATGCCATATCATCACCTTCTAGATCAACTACTCTAAAATTAAACAGCATCCAAGAGAGTAAAAGAGGACCATGCTCTGGACTAGATTGACTTAAAGAAGGTCCATACTTTATTGATGTTATACTTTCATCTAAACTTTTTATAACATTATATATCCAAGCAGAATCAATATCTCTAAAATATTTTTATATAGAAGTAAAATAATAATACTAAATACATATATTGAAAGATCAATTACTTTTGTGATACATCAATGCATTTCATAAACAAAACCACTTCACTGTATCCTAATTTTAATATTAATTGTGAGTGCAATTCATTCGATTCACTTAAAAATCGTTGTTGTCTTCCAAATGAATGCATTTTAAAACAATCCATTAATTTAGTAACTTCTTCTACTGTAACTCCAGTAAAATTAACAATTAATATCAAAATATGTAAAATTTCAATAGTTTCTTTGCAATTTCTCTCATTCCAATCGACTAGTTTCGCTTGATGATTCCAAAATTCTCCACTTGTTAATTTCATTGGAGGTGCTTCTTTGATTAAAAATTCCAGTTGATTTAAGTATGAAGTCTTGAGTTTGTCTAATGTAATTTTATCTAAAATCTCTTTATACTGTTTATGGTATGGATGATATGGATTTTTATAAAATTCTAACAGATTTTTAACTAATTTTAAAAATATCATTCTTTTTAATGTATAATAACGCCAAATATCGTCCAAAAATTTTGTCATATTTGATTCTGTTGCTGTTAACATTGGTAAAGAATTTGCTGTACCACGAAACTCTTTTGTTAAATAATAACATAATATATCCCAACATTGTGATGGTTCCAAATCCTTTAAAATTGAGGTTACGTAAAATTTATTTATATACAAATAAGTTAATTTTTACCAAAATATATTGTAGTTTTGTTGTGAAAGGAAGTAATTTTTCTTGTTTTAAGACTTTTAAAAGTTTTTCCAGATGATCGTTGTTAAAATTTTCTGGTTTTTTAAATTGAAATATTCCATCTTGAATCTCTTTACTTATTTCTAGTAACGTATCTCGAACAACTTCTTCAGATGTATTATAATGTATACCAGATATTAATTGCCATATTCTTTTCCAATCAGTACTAAAATTTAATGTAAGGGAAAACTTATTAATAAGGAAATATTTTCACATTTAAAATTAAAAATTTTTGAATAATTTTTAAAATAAAAATAATGGAAAACCAAAACATACACATCACATGTTTCGTTTTCAGACTCTTCTTTAATATTTTTTAATCGTTTAGTATTAATTATCAAATTAGAGTTCATTTTATTAAAAATAAATAAATATAATAAATTTACGCGGTTTTAATTTTAAGGTTTTGTACTAATGTATTTAAAAAAAACTCGGAAACTGAAATCCAAAATTCAAATGTCAAATTTCAAACAAAAACATTTAAGTTTGACAGTTGTTTGATTTTTATTTAAAAAAAAGAGAGAGGATGGAACAGAATTCAAATTAGATGCGATGAGTTGCGTTGCGAAGATTCCTGTAACTCGCGTTCAAATAAAACTTTTTTTTTTTAGTTAAAAACATTTTCTTTTTTTTGATTCATTTATATTTTTGAGTTTATTTCTATAAAGTAAAGATAATTGTTATTCTAATTTGTAATATATTCAATTTGAGGATCATATTTGTTTTTCATCATTTGTCTTGTAATTACATACATATATATGTATAATATTTATATAGAACTTTAACCTAATACTGATAATTTACATAGTTTATTCTTGGAAATCTTAATGGCAATATAAAATCTTTTTTAATTTTTAAATAAAGTATTTTAAAAATACAATGGAATATAGTTCAGCATTGAATTATCTATAAAATAACTTATATTTTTGTTTTTTTTTTGTTAAATACATAAATAAATAGAAAATCCATTAAATCTTTTTATGACTCTTTACTTCTACTAGTTTTTGTAGGGTAGCTGTTAAATTATTAATAGCTTCAATTTTTATTCTTTCAATTTTTTCCTGTTGCATTAAACACATTTTGTTATAATTCATTACATCTCGGTGCATATATTTTTGTAAATCAATTTTTTCTTTTTCAGTTTCTAATTTTTTGTTGAAATAATCTTTCCACCAGTTACTATCATATACAAGATCATTTTCATCTAGACAGTCTGTATTATTGTGTTTTGTATCATCTGTTCCACCTTCAACATGAGATATTTCTAGAGGTAATCTGTCTATTGGGGATTCATAAAAAACATCTTCAAAACCGTTTGTTTGTTTTTTTCGTTTTGATATTGGTTTTTCATAATTACTTTCTTCTTTAGGACGTTTTCGAATATTATCTTCTTCATCCACCATTTGACATTCAGGTTCATCATTTGGGGAATCATCATAGTCTTGTGATGTACCAGGTGTTGAAGATTTTATTCTATCAGTCTTTTCTGAATGGTAGTGGGAATTCCTTGATTGTTCTTGCCTTTGTCTTAATTGAGACCTTTGTTTTTGTATTCTTTGATGTTGTTGCTGCATTTGCTGTTGCATTTGTAATTGATGGTCAGATTTTGATTGGACTTTTTGATGTGATGAAGAATTTGGTGTGGAATAATTGTCACCAGGATACTCAAATGTTTTTGCTTTTTTACCTTTTAAGTAAATGTACATATCTTCAAAAAATTCCCATGTAATTGTACCGCTTTCCTCTCTTTTAGAAATATTTTTATTGTATGTAATTAATATATTATGCCATTTTTTTTGCACTTTAGCAGCACTATAACGACATCCCATTTTATGTAATTGTTTTGTTACTTGTATCCAAAGCAATGTGCGTTTAGCACGTCCTTCAGAAAATTCTTCTTCCATTGGTCCACGGATATGAATTAATGCTCGTGTAGCTAAAATTTTGTGATGATTTCAATATATATAATTTTTTTTAATAAACATAAACAAAATATAATTTTTGATTAAAATGTATAAATTTTTAATTTTAATATACCTTCAGTAGTCCATGCTCTTTCGTATGGTCCTCTATTTGCTGAAGAATTTGGGTCAGATGTATTAGTAGATTCATCGTTTCTACCATAATCTTCTTGATTATCATCATCACTTATTTGATAACAATCTAAAAAAAAAAAAAATAATAATAATAAAAAAATTACAAATCAAATATCTATCAAGATTTATCTCAAAAAAATTTTCCCAAAAATCTAAATTTTTAGGACGCCATTTTGCTAAGCTATTTTGTAATCTAAATGGTGTTAGATCTAAATCTAATAATCTGTTTATTAATTAACCTCACTATTATTTCATTATCTTTTACTTACTTGTATTCTCATCCTCGTACATAGATTTTTCCGATTCCATTTTTTAAAAAAAATTTTTTTTTTTAATTTAGTTTTATTGGCTTTAAATATTTAAAGAAACAAATCAATCGATACACATAATTCGCCTTCTTACTACTTCAATATAGTTCTGCCTTCTAGCTTCTATTATTGTTAATTAGTTCTTGAAGTATCATCTAGATTGAGTAAGGAACATTGATGTACATGTATGGATGTTTGTTTATACTGAAATACACATTTCTGTATGTGTTAACTTAATATCTAATGATTAGTATATTAGGAAGGTATGGAATGGTCATTAAATAGTTTTTCAATACGGGAACGGGGATGCGCCATACAACACAACAAAAAAAAAAATAACCTGAAGGATTTTTGACACGAAATTTTATGATTTGTTTATGTTTACATTTCTTAAATAAACAATATTATAATTTAAAATTTAACAAGCATAATTGATTTTTTCATGTTTTTCACAGTACATATAACACAATATTTCTTATTAACAATATCCAAAAATTATAATTTTAATTATTAATTAAATTTTTTTTTAAATTGTAAAAACTAACACGAAATGATGATTGACGAAAAAATCTTACTATTAAACAAATTAAAAAAAAAAGAAAATAATAATTAATTTTACAACTCGACTCAACAACTTTCTCTCTTTTCTCTTTTGTTTATGGAAATTTTGTTTTTGTAGTAGTGTGCTTAAGTAAATTTTGACATTTTATGGATGTCAAAATGCAAAGTGATTCCAAATGTTTTATCTTAATTTTCAAATACTTTTGGTTGTCATTTTTCGAGTATCGATTCATATTAGAATATTTTACGGCAAATTCGAAAATTATTTTATAATGATTTATTTGATTTATCATTTATTTTGAATAAATTAAAATATATGAAATCAAAGAATAAACGGGATATCAATTGAAAATATGCATTGCAGTTGATAAAAGATGAATTGATAACATAAATAAATAAATATAATATTAAGGTCATTTGTTCGTACATTGCTAGTTAGTAGCTGAATGCACTTGTTTTATTGATCAAATCTTTGAAATCAACATATGTTTGTTTTTATGTAAATGACTACATGAGTTATTGTTGCTACATATTTCAATAATAATCCTAGCGGGTTTTTCTTATTTTTTTTTTTTTTTAATAAAGTTAAAGGAACTTTTAATTTTATTTCTTAATGAAACAGATATGAATAGAATAATATTGAATAAAACATTTTTAATAAGTACAATCGCAAGCGGTTCATTTCTATTAGGTGCATTTATTGAAAGGAAAAGGTTATCGAATGATTTAGAATTTTATTCATCACATAATTTAGGTGAAGTTAGTGTTGGTATCAAAATTGTTATATTTTTTATTTTATATTACAGTTTTTACTATATTTAATTTTAGATAAAACCCGCACCTTGTTTGCCAATATTTTCAACAGTATCAGCAGCTGTGCCAGTACCCGCAGAAAATGCTATTACTTCAACACCAGGACGAACAGCACAAATTATGAAATATGGATTTCCTGGTTTAGATAATGTTCGTTCTTATTCCGATTATGTTTTATCATATGATGCAAGAAATCGAGTTGCACATTGGGTTTTTGAACACTTAACAGCCGAATCAGTTCAAAAAAATGAAGCTGTAGATCGTTCAAAATCTGATTTTCGACCAGATTCTAGTATTCATCCATTTTTTAGATCTGATAATTCTGATTATAGAAGATCTGGTTTTGATAGAGGTCATTTAGCTGCCGCTGGTAATCATAGAAAACATCAAAAACATTGTGATGATACATTTTATTTAAGTAATATGGCACCTCAAGTAGGAAATGGATTTAATCGCGATTCATGGAATCGTTTAGAAAGTTATGTAAGAAAGTTAATAAATATTTATCCAAATGTATATGTATGCACTGGACCACTTTATTTACCGCGTAAAGAAGATGATGGAAAAATGTATGTAAAATATCAAGTTATAGGAAATAATTCAGTAGCAGTTCCAACACATTTTTATAAAGTTATTGTTGGCGAAACTCCAGGTTAGGTTTTTTTTTAAAGCATGTAAAATAAACATTTTTGCTAATTTTAAATTTATATTTTAGATAATAAATTGGAAATGGAAGTTTATGTAATGCCAAATCAAGTTATTAGTGATAGTACTCCTTTACAAGTATTTCAGGTTCCACCTGAGACAGTTGAAAAAGCTGCAGGACTTTTATTTTTTGATAAAATTAATAGAAAGCAACTTTCTAAAATTAATGGAAAGAAAGTATAAGAAATATTAGTTAATTATGTAAATATGTTAATATGTTTTAAATTAAAAATAGTTTACAAAAACAAAGTTAAGTTATCTTTTATTTTATACAATTTAGTTTTTTTAGGTGTGTTTCAGGTTGGGTTTACGATTTGAATTCAAAGTAAAAATTAAAAAATGGTTCGTTATGATGATGGTTATTATTGCGAGTGTAAATCCTCTACTATAAATAAAAAATTAAACTTTTTTTTTATGTTACTTGAATATCATTTATTTATAATTTTCATCACAACACCACACATAAAATTCTGCTATTCAGTAACAACTGATATAATTGATTTCGAATTAGAAATATAATCATATAATTTAAAGAAGCAGTAAAACATAATATAACATTATTAATATTCATTTATAACTTTTAATAATATATTTATGGATGTATGTTTATAATTTAATAAAATAATACATTGAGATTTCAAAAAGGAATATTTTAACTTAAATAAAATTTTAAACTTTTTTATAATTTGAATATCAAAATTTAAAATTAATTATTTCAAATTATATAATTTAACAATTAAATATCACTCAATCTATTTTGTATACATATATGTATGTACATACATATATTTGTAAAATAGATACTTAAGATTAACAAATTCCATCTTAAAATAAATTTTATATAACATAAACATTTTTTTATTCTACTGATAACAAAAAAATTATTTATAAGTTATTAGCTCCTTATTAAATAATTTATTTATTGATTTTTAATTGACAACTTTTCTTTTTAATATAATATACATAATATGAATGTATGTATGTAAGTATTTTACTCAAAAATAAACTATTAATAATTATTAATTTGTTTATATTAAAATTATTATTGTCATAAATTTAATTTAATAAAAATTTTTGCGAAGCATTGGATTAATGATTATTTATAATGTGAATATGCAATACCAAAATGTTGGTTTATTATTTTTTATATCTTTATTTGCTTGTTTGTATCAAATTTTTCTAAATTTTCAAAGAGATATGTAAGGATTTTCGGTGAAAGATTACATCAGGATTATTGCTTTTTGTGTAAATTTTAAAAGGTTTTTTATTTTATTTTTTAACTACTTACATATATTGAAAGAAATATTATTTTTAAATTGCACATTTTTCATGATAGTCTTATGATTTAATTTGTCTTTACATTATCTTTATTTTGTTTCATATCAAGCAAAAAAGAAAAATGTATTGTAGATGTTTTCCACCAAATAATTATACATATAAAGAATCAATTAAATATTTTATTTTAAATTACAAAAGTTCAAATCTTATGTAACTGTTATAGAAGATTTTTAAAATTTTCATATTATTTCTAATTATTGTCTTGTCTTAAGGAATTGCTTAAACAATTTCAAATCAAGATAAATTTCAATTAAAAATTAATAATTTACATTTGAAAATAATTTTCTGTTTACCCATAATTCAACTTAAAATTAAAATAATATCATCTACACATATACATATATATTATATAACTACAAACTAAATTATATTTAAATGAAAATAAAATGCATAGCATTAAAATAATTAAAGAACATTTTCATTTGATTCTTTGTTGAAGCGTTAAAAGTTTCAAATTATTCATTTAATTTTTGTATTTTTCTAAGAATACTTTATTTCTTTTTAGAGAAAATGTTTAAAAATTTTTCCTTCAAAGTAATTGATGACTATAAGCCGGGTTTATTTTGATCTTCTGAATCATATGGAACTGGACTGGAACTGGAACTACGATCATATTCGACTGTTGATGTTGTACTGCTTGTTTCATCAGAAAGTGATTTTAATTCCTGAAATTTTAAAAGTTTATGAAAAAAATGTTCTACTTTTCATCAGGATTGGCTTTGTCTAGCCTAGCCTAGACGTAGATAAAATGAAAGAGGGAAAATTATAATTAGAATGTTAATGTTAGTGTAAGTTTTGTGTATAGGTATGTTAATTAAAAAGCCACATTTGAAATACAATAAAATTTTGTTTAAAAGAATAAGCTTTTAAAATTTTGTCCTGCATAATTCAAAAAGGAAGCATCAAAAACAAAGTCAAATATGTAAAATAATATTATTTACTGCCGCAGACAATTACAATATACAAAACCAATATTGTATATGATAATTTTGAAACCAATTCAATAGAATTCAATGTTTTGTTTATAAGTACATATGTATGTAATATTGTTCAAAAACTAAGCTAATGCTATACATTTAAAATAATTTTAATAAAGTAGATATAACTTTACCTCATTTGCTGAAACTGTATTTGAAATAATTTCAGCTTTATTTCCTTCATCATTTGATCCATTTTCAGCATCATATTGTTTTATATATTCAACAATACGAAAATGACCAAATGTTTCGGCTTCATCCATTGGTGTATTACCCCAACGATCTTTAATATTATGTGGTACATGACAAATTTCTAATAAAAATTTAACACAATCCAAATGACCTTCAGATGCTGCTAAATGTAATGCAGTACGTCCATCATAATCAGCTAATGTTATATCCATTCCAGATAATTTATGACGACGTAAAGCAGTTACATCACCACTAGCAGCCGAAAATAATAAATTAACAATTGATAAACCTTTTGTTTCATAACGATGTTTACGAGGATCTTTTTTATCAGATACATGTTTTAAATTATCATAACGATGAAAATTGAAAATTTTAACAAGTTCTTCACAAAATTGTATTCCTCTACAGCTATTACCCAATTGATCAAGCGGTGGTGACCATATAAAAATACCCATTACATTTGGTACAACAACCATCATTCCACCACAAACCCCAGATTTAGCTGGTAAACCAACTTTAAATGCAAATTGTCCAGAATAATCGTATGTGCCACAAGAATGCATTATTGATAAAACATCACGTACAACACTTGGTTTTAAAACTTTTTCTTCAGTTATTGGACAAATTCCTATAAAATTGAAATTAGAAAATTTTATGATTTTTAATATTATAATTAAACAAACCTCCATTAGCTAATGTTGCAGCTATAACTGACATAGTTTCACAAGTTGCTTCCATTGAACAACACTAAAATTCAATTTGAACTATAATTATTTTTATTCACTTATTTTAATTTTTGCAAATTTTTACCTGAAAATAAAAATCTAATACTTCCTTTAAATTAGATTTCTCTGGATAACAATTGTTTTCTCTCATATAGAATCCAAGAGCATAATTTCTGTCAGCTGCTTCTCGTTCCGATAAGAAAATTGCATTATTAAATCCAATGTATTCACCTCCAGCTAATTTCTAAAAAAAACATATGTAAAAATAATTAATGAAGTTAGCTTTACCTGTTAAAATTTTTTAATAATAATTATCTAAATAAATTAAATGAACACAAAAAATAGCTAATCGTATTTATATACCTTAAACCATTGTTGTGTAAAATCAAATTTCTCTGCAATATTCATTTCAGGTTTTATTAAAGTTTGTAAAAGTGAACATGTTAATATTGCTCCAGCATTAATCATCGGATTATGTGGTTTTTCTTTAAATGAAAAAAAATAAACAAATTAAATAAAATATTTTATAAAATGAAAGAAAAATATAAAAAATAAACTTACTGTTATAATCCAAAATCAATTCATTGAACATACGACCACTTGGTTCTTGACCAACATATGAATGTACTGTATCTGGTCCCAAATGTTCTAATGTAACTGCATATGTTAATGGTTTACTGCAACTTTGTATTGTAAATGGTATTTCAATATCACCAATTGAATAACGTTGACCATCAATTGTACATACACTGACACCAAATAATTCTGGACTAACCCTTGCCAATTGTGGTATATAACTTGCAACTTTACCTTCGGTATTATTTTTACATTTCCAATATATATCTTCAATATCATGACAAAAACTTTGAAAATCTGGAATAACAAATTGATTACGAAAAGCTCTAGCGACAAGTACAATATTTTTCGAAATAACCCTGTTATGAAAATTAAATTAAAAAAAATAAAATAAAATTAATTAAAAAAATTCAAAATGGCTTCATAAATTTTGTTTAATTTGATAAGTATGTATTATAAATTAATTCTAAGTGGTTATAATTAGCCAAAAAAAAAACTTACGCTTTAAATGTTTCACGATTCAAATTTTGTGTTTCAGCTGAACTTCCTTCATAATTTGATAATTTATGAACTTTTTTAAGATTTTCTATCATTTCGCGCATTCTTGGATCTGTTTTTCTAATACCGCATGCTTTTAAAGCCTAAAAATATGGCAAAATAATAATTGTATTAAAATTAAATTTAAAAATTATATGAGAAATATAACATAATTAAAAAAATGATTGTCTTAATATGAAACTTACAGCCAAAAATTTTCCCATTGGTAATAGATCTTCATTAGGACCTTTATCTATTTTGAACATATCAAATAGTAGATCTTCAGCATCTTTTTGTTCTTTCTCGCGGTGACTATATAAATTTGAAAAATTAAATCGATTATTAGATTTGTATCAACTATTACTACGATTAATGTGAAATTAAAAATTTTTAATTAAATTAAATAACAAAGCAAAATTAATATTAATTAAATGCAATGCTTAAACAAAAATACTAAAGTATATAAATTCTAAAAAGAATGTATTTAAAATTTATCATACCTAAACAATAAATTAAAATTAACAAAAGGTATTCATTTCTAACTTTATACAATTATGTAATTGATTATTAATAATATTCAACAATGAAATTAAAATTTTATAATATTTTATCGAATATATTGTGAGCTGTAGGTGAAACATTTTAAAATAAAATAAAAACTCAAAGTATATTTTATTTAATTGATTTAAGTATTGATCGATTTTATAATTGTTAGAAAAACTGATGAACTCAGTTTTCTGATAATTGTATAATAACCGAATTCGAACAAGATATTTAATAAATTTATTGAAACAAACCTAGAATTTTTATTTTATTATCAAATTTAATTTATATGTATTACAAATTGATGCATTACTAAAATTTAATTAAAAAGAAAAATTAAATTGGTTCACTGACAAGTGGTATAATCAAAGACCGTTAATATATATTATATTAACGGTCTTTGGTATAATATTATAATTTGTATAGACATTTCTTGTCACTATACAAATATTTGTTTTACTTCTTAAGCCATTACCACCATATTAACTATACTAGTAATGGCAATGATATATGTATTGACTTCTTAGTCCCGATATTTATTTAATTAAATATTTTGCTTTTTTAGACATCAATTAAAAATATTTAATGCGGCAAAATTTTAGATTAAAAAAAAATATATAGGTATATATTTAAAAAAAAGATATATGTATATTGTATATATATATATTTTTTTTTTAAAAATTAACTCGTGTTATATCATAATTAAATTCGTGAAAGTTAAGTTTTTTGATTGTCGATGTTGTTTAGTAAAATAATACATATATTAAATTTTAAATATATACATATATTACTTAAAATATTATAATTCAACAAAATTGTGTTCGATTATTTAATTTTAATGTATAAAATTGTATTAAAATTTAATTTTAATTTATAAGATTGTATTCGAATTTCGATTATTTTCAATTTTTAATTATTAAATATTGCGCTGAATACTTGAAAATTAAATTGAATTCAAAAAAATTAATATTCGATTATTTTCTTTTAATTTAATTATTGCATTGAATTCTTTAAATTTCAATTGAATTCGCTGTTAAATTTGATTAACAATAATTAACGTCTAAAAAAACATTTCAATAACATCGAATCGGATCAAATAACTAATTTAATATAAGTACTGCCAGTTCTAATTTTATAACTCAAAGCAAATTATTCTTTACCGATTTGTTACGTTGATTTATAATTGAGGGATTTTAAATTACGCATTAACAAAATATAACGAAATTATGACATTATTATTATTATTATTATTATTATTACTATAAACAAAAGATTATTTGAAACTCACGAATTGCGAGTATATATCAGGTGCTAGTAAGTGCTAAGTGGTGTACACTAGTGTGTACTAAAGTTTTTTTTAATATATAAGTATTTAGATTAGAGGTTAGGATAAATTTAGTGAATTAAGTGTTGAAAATGCTTATTATATAATTTTTTGTGTATTTTTATATGTTTAAAATGGCTTTGGTAAACAACTCTACAAAAATGTTTTATCACTAAAAATATTTTTTATAGCATAAAAGCATTTTATAATAAATATTGTTAAAAAGAATAAATATATATATAAAAAAACAAAAAATAATTTTATTGCAACATTATTGTTTTAAATATAAAAATTGAAACTATGTATATGAAATAAGAAAAAAAATATAATTGAATTCAAAATTTATTTGATATTTTATATAACGATATTACAATTGAACATTAAATTGCACAACACCAAAAAATACAATTATTAATTTTTTGTTATTTGCTTTATATTTTTATTAAATATTTGATGGTGTTGTTTAAGAAAATTTTAAATTGAAAAAAAAAACAACGAATAACACTACAAAAACATAAATAATAATATTTTTGTAACATAAAAAGATGGAGTTTTTCAAAATTACTCACGGTCGCACTGAATAACATCGTTTTTGATAGCTGTAATTATAATTGTGAAATTATGTGTATTTACATCAGTGTTTTATAATTTTAAATAATTAATTATTTTTTGTATTACATATTATATACAAATAAAAATTTAAATGTGTAATCAATTAAATTCAATTAAATTTAATGTTTCGTAAATAAATAATAATAAATTTTCAGAAATATTAAAACTGGCACTTATATAGATGATTAAAAAAAATTACTGTACAACATGAGGAGAAAGTTTAAGTTTAAATAGTAGTATAAATTCAGATGTTAATAATTTTTAATTTTTTAAGAAATATATAAATTATATTTTAATATTATAAAAATAAATTATATTCGAAGTTAGTATTAGAAAATATTACAGAACAACATAATCTTTACTATATTATATTTTCTATAATAGTTAAAACGTTATTAATATTCTTGTTAACCCTTTTACTACCTATGTACATTATAAAGGACAAAAGGTATAATCGAAGCAGCTAGAATTTTATTTATTTGTATTCCATATTGTATAAGAAAATAATGAAGGTAAAAAAATTGTTTATTGCATTATAATTTGGTAGTGAAAGGGTTAAATAGTAATAACAGAAATTATTTATATATAGTTACTTTATGGCAATAGGTATACTTATTTTTCATGCATTTCATAGTTTTTGTTAAACTAAATACATAGTTGAGAAATTCTAATTCTATTTATTTCATATTAAGTATATTGATTAGAAATTAAAAATAATTAGACAAAATTTACAAAGTAATATGAATAGGTATATATTATATATAAATTAAAAAAAAAATAAAATAAATTACAGATACATGTTTATATATTCTCCGGTTCGACCACCAATAGTCTCAATAATCAACCTTTCATGACCAGAATGATCTCTAAAATCAATATATTTATTTTTGTTTTTTTTTTTATTTCTTATATATTTGAAAATAATATGATAATAATTAAAATTCTATTCTAGTATTTTAATTCTAATATAAAAAATTGTACAGTTCGTTCTAGTTGAATATTATTTTCTTATGTCCTTTTAACTCAACATTTGTTTGGATAAATAAAAGTCCTCTTTATTACTGTCAGAATTGTTTAATGCAAGTCAAAATGTATTTAGAATTATTGCAATTTATATCAGAAATTGTTCTTCCAACATACGAAATTGCTAATCTCATTTTTATCTAGTATACTGGAGAGATTATCTTATAAATTTATAGATACCTAACTTTTATAGGGTTTGCGTTCAATTTGTTTATTTTATTTTTATGTAAAACACAGTAGCTATTATTTTTTCAGAATATAGATTTAAGATGTTCTTAGTATTATTATACTACTTTGAAACAAGAGTACAGTTTTGAACTTTGGTTTCAAAATTCATAGAAATTATATGTGAGTTAAAACAAGTGATAAATTAGTGTAATTTATTTATAACTAAAGTATAATAATTAAAAATTTATATATAGTTTTCATATACTGTAAGTTATTATTAATTTGAAATTGATCAGTTGTAACACTTAACTAAACTGAAACCCGAAATGTTCGTTGGATCTAGGATACATATAGCATGACATGTTGCTATTGAAGTACTATGCCATATTCAATTAAAAACCACAACATTTTTTTTAGTGAACTTATATTACTAATAATTTTGAATAGCTTATTAAGACCGATTGTTCGATCAATTCATCGTTTTATATTTTCGGAATATAAGGGATTAAAGAACAAAACTGGGCCAAATTATGTATAAAATATAATTTAAGATTTACTAAAAACTTAAAAGTTTTTGAAAATGATATAAAATCACAATGGAGTAGAAGAAAAATATGTATATATATACATTTTTTCAAAACTTAATAATTAATAAACACTATTCAATTATTAGATTTAAAAAAATTAGAAATAAAATGTTAAATTTTTTTAATGTTTTTAGTCTAAATCACAAGTCACATATAAAAATTAAATTTAAATTTGATGTAAACAAAAAACGATATAAGGTTCATAAGTTAAATTTTTAATTCAAATTAAATTATTAAAATTTTTAAATTATCGCTTTATTAATATGTGTACATAAAGATATTAACTGAACCAAGTTGCCTAAAACTGTCTTTATATTTAATTTAAATAAATACAAATTTAAATCAAATCAATTAATATAATTAAATTGATATTGGGGTTTCCTTAACAAAAAAATATCAAACTAGTTTATTTTTATTTTAGAGTTTAAGAGAGGAGGAAGTGAAGAGAATAGTTTTTTTCATATAAATAAATTTAAAATGAACCTTCTACAAAAAAAAAATTTCTTAAAACTATATTTTTAACTTTAAAAATATTTAAAAATAAAAAATTAAATATTTAATAAACATGAAATATTATTAAATATTTTTAATAATTAAAAAAATATTTTATTTAATTAAAAAACCCCAAATAGATTTATTTTTAAAATTTAATTTTTAACTGTAAAAAATTTAATCTTTAACTATAAAAATAGTTAGTTCACTTGTATTTTATAACCTCTAAAGAGTAAAAAAAGGTATAGTATAAGTTCATTACAAATGGAATTATAAAAATTATAATTTACTAATTTTTTTTTTATTTTTAACTTTAAAAATAAACCAGCCGTGTTTTAAAGTTTTATATACAATTTATCTTAGAATTAATTAAATTTTTAACAATTAATTGAGTTACAGTAAATCAAATATAGGAATTATTTTTTGTATAAAACTTATTTTTAAATATTAAATATTTATAAATTAACAAAATTTAATATTATAAAATAATATACCTAATGAATTTTGCAATAATTTTAACTAAAGCTTCTCTTTGTTTCGTTGTAATCCCATCAATAAGTGTTTCATCTTCAATAGATTTGTTTGTATCATTGAATTCTTCAACAATATTACGATGATTATTATTTTCCATATTTTCATAAAGGATTATTTCACCACCATTGCCATTTAATAAATCATTTGTATTTTCTAATATTAAATTTGCCATGGTTTTTATTTTTTAATTTATTTTAATTACTTTTTTTTTAATATAAATAACAATTTTTTTTTTTTAAATTTATCACAAAAAATAATTAAATTTATTTTAATTTAAAGTTATTTGTATATATATTTTTAAAAAAAGATTAATTTTATCAAAAAATTAAATTTTGTTTTTATTTTTTTAATTTAATTTTTTCTATAAAAAAAAATATGAATTACAATTGATTAGCTAAGTTAATAGATTTAAATTTTTGTTATTTTTGTATAGTTATTAACTTCCAAAATCAAGAATAAAATTGAATTGGAATAATTTTAAATTTTCCTTTTTATAGCAAATTTATTATTGTGAACTTATATATGAAATATGTATATACATGTATAATGAATGATAGATAATATAAATACATATGTATATATAGAATAAAAGAACAAAAAAAAAAACAAATTTTTTTCATATCAAAGCTAATTTGTTAAATCAATTTTTTTTTTTTTTTTGATTTATTTGTTGTATTGGAAATATCAAATTTAATAATATATGTATATTATATATATATGTATGCATACATAATTTATATGTACATATTAATATAATAGAATCATGTAATAAAATAAAAATTATCAACTTTGAATCAAATTTTATTTCAATTATTGTGAAGAAATTTAATGAATATATTTTTTGTTGTTGTTTTTGTTGTTTTTGTTATAATTAATGTTTTTTGCTTTTTCTTTTTATTTCTTGTCGTTTTTTTTTATTTGTACAATTTTTCTATATCTATGAGGATATCAGTAAATAATTTAACTTTCTTTTTATTGAAATAAATAGATTTTATTAATCTAATTTTTTGCAAATATGTGTAGGTACTATGATTATTATAAAATGAATTTAAAAAGGACATTTTAAAGGATATTCTGATAAAAATGAAATAAAAAATGGCATTTAAACAATTTAATTATATAAGATTTTTTTTTTTGCAATTTTTTTTGCCTGTCATTTATATTTAAAAATGTTTGTTTAATCATAAATATGTCGTTGGATCAAAATAATTAAATCAAAATAAAATAAATTTAAGGCTGTGTTTTGTCTACTCTGCGATATTTAACTGAACAATAACCAATTAGAGCATTCTTCATTCGGGAAATTTAATTTTCCTAATTATGTGAAAATTAACATTTCCTAATACTAATACTATTTATCTATGATACTACATAATATAATTCGATATGTATGTACCGATATAATTTGAATAATCTTTAAACCACTTTAAGCTGGTGGCTCAACACCAAAGTCGATATGCAAGTTAATTGGAAATCACATTACTTATAGAAGTTTTTTTTTTATAGATTATAGCTTTCGAACTCAATTAAGGCTATTCCAGACCTTTTTTCTACTTTTTTTTCCTTATCAGTTCTACTGTCAACATTTTTTTCAAGCTAGTGAAATTGGCATTTTGTAATTTCAGGTCTGTTTACGTTTTTAAAAACTTGAGAAAAAATGAGGGGCATTATGTTTTTTTGTAAAAGTGAGAGGAAATTTATGTGACGTTTTTTCAAGTGAATTTTCGACTTGCGAAAACTTACAAATCAAATTTTGTTGTTGCTTTTTCGTAATTGTTTATTCTGTGTATTTTCGCCCGCTAAACTATATTAGGTTTTTCATAAAATAAATAAAAAAAAAGCCGACGAAGAAAATTAATTTCAAAAATATCATTTGTCTGTCACTCCTATGACATTTATTTCACTTTGAATAGTGCATGATTAGGATGACTTAATGGAATGAGTATTTGTTTAGTTTTTATTTTTTTTTATTTAGAATTATACAGATTAAAGCAGTTTTTTTGTTTTTGTAAATATAATATTTTGAATTTCTCGAAAGTTTAATTAACTGAATGATAATTTCTATTAATTTAACGTGATTTACAGGTTATAAATTTTCTATATACTCTCATAATATTAATAACTTTTCATAACCTATCTTAATAATTTTATTATTTTTATTTTTTTTTTTTATATATTTTTAATACATGGTAAGTTGGTTGACATTATTAAAATTGTACTGATCTAAACTAGATTAAAGCTTTAAGTAAAATAAAAATAACAAAAAAGAAAGAAACAACAACAAAAATAAACAAATTTTGTTTTTGATTAAAGCCTAATTTTTGTTTTGTTTTAACGATTTAAACAACAAGAGTTAGCTAATCACATTTCATGAATCATAAATTTTAGAAAATATTTAAAATTTTCTAAAAATTTAAGCACTAATTAACTATTCTGATACATTTTTTTTTAAATATTTAAGTGATGAAAAAAAAAAGTTTAACTAGTCCTCCTAATTTCTATTTTTCTAAATTATATATTTAATTTTTAACTTTTAGCTTTAGAATTATTTAAATGAATTTCAGAAAATAAGGATAAAAAAAATTATGTAAGGACTTACACCTATAGTCAAGTACAAATATTATTAATTTGTATTGAATTTGAATGTAGGTTCGATTTTGAATAATGCCCAAGATACAAAGGAAAATATTAAATCCTTGTGGGAGTATAATCTGGTAACAATTTAAAAAAATGGAACTACGTTATTTAAGATGGTTTAGTTCCTGAGTCTGACAAAAAATAGTAGTAGTTTTCACATTTATTGGGTTGACAAACCAGAAATTTAATAAATAAATGCTACAAAAATATTGTAGTAAAATATGTAATATAGTAAAAACTTGCCGTATCATACTTAATTAATTAAGCACGAAAAGGTAATTTTACCTAAGCCATAGAAAAAAAAAATTTCACCTAACTGTTAACTAAAAATCTTTTCAGTGTAAATTTTGATTAAAAAACAAGTTATAGTAACACTATTGAGGAAATAAATATTTTGTTTTTGTGCAAATAAATGTTGGTACAAATAATTATACTATATTTTACTTAATTCGTTCTATGAAATAATAACATATACAGGGTGTTGCAAGAGTATCGAATACAAGATACATACTTGGAATGATATTTTATTGATAAAAATATAATAATATTTGTATTTGGAACCTTTCAGCATTTCCAACAACAGTGGAAATCAGAGTTACATCCCAAGTAGCATGTTTTTACATTGGCACGTGCCTTGCTACTTATTTTGCTACAAACTGTTTAGAAGAGAACTTTAATCAGCTATACCTAACCTGCTTCGGAGTTTGAAAAGAATTTCGACAGCAAGCTACAATTTAAGGTAAAATACAATTTTTGAAGGATTTAAACTAAACCCTGTCTTGCCTATCAAACATTTGTTTATCAACATCATCATGTCAATTCTCTTTAGCTTTAAATATTATTTACCCTGTATATTAATTAAATGAAAACATATCTTCTAAATTATATTTTTTCTATTTAAAAATTTGCAAGAAAATGTATTTAGAAATGACATTTTTATGTTGCTAAAAATATATTTTTAATTTCGATTCGATTCCAATCGATTGAAACATTAAAATTGATGTCGGTATATAATGTTTAGTTTACTTATAAATTATAATTAAATGAATTTAATTTAAAATAAATTGATATTGAAATAAAATAATACATATATATATATATACGTATCATATCATAAAATTAATAAGAATGTTTGTGAAGAAATTTTAAATTCTATTCGCATACTCGTATAAAGAGAATTGCGATGATTATTTACGGCGACATTCAAAATATGCATTTAGTATATTTCAAAAACAATTTAATTAATTATAATTTACTTTTACTTGTAACATTGTAATATGATATATTTGAACGGTATTTAATTAGGGGGCTGTTTCAAGAAAAACAATATTGATATATGTTATAATAAGTCTTAAACTGCTTTATATTTAAGCTTAGTTAATGTACCATCATGGTATGGTACTGTTTACGCAATGAAAATGTCTAATGTGACCTACATATATAAACATACAGATTACAAACATTTATGTTTTAACATAAAAAAAATATCTGATTTTAACCCGTTTTTACTGGTCATAACATAAGTTAAAGATGTACATTGTACATTATGTATTATGTCTCGTCTAGACCACAAATAAAGATAACAAGCTTAGACAAAGATTAAAAAAAAACACACAATTTAAAAAATAATTTAATAAATTTAATAGAACTATACTGTAAAAAAAAAAACATTTGATGTTTTTTTGGTGTTTTTTTTTTTTATTTTTCAAAACAATGGTGGTTTTCATAAGCAAGTAAACTTGTAATAATTGGTAATACTGTCTATATTGGTAATACTGCCTATATTCACAGGTATTTTGTTCATAAACAAAATGTTGCAAATTAATTTAGTTCACAAACATTTCTAACTATGTAGAACTAGAACCAAAACTGCAAAATTATAGTAAATAGAGCCAGTTAAAGAGGCAGTTAGTTGTGTTGCTTTATTTATAACACAGAACTGCAAATGTAGAAAATTCAAATTTAAACAACTCTGTCGAAAAAAAAAATTTCTACAATATTTTGTTTTTGCAGTATGTGTTGTATATAGTTCTTTTATCAGGAAATAGATTAGTGCAGCAGTTTTCGCATTCAATTTACCAATTACACCAAATTACCACGAACTAACACTGAACTACGCTGAAAAGTTCAAAGGAACAAAATAAAACATAGAAATCACTTCTTGATGTCGAAAACAATGAAAAAAAATATATTTTTTTTTACTTTACAGAATTAAATTTCTATCCTTTGATTGAAAAACAAATAAAAATAAACTAAATATGTACAGTGTTGTATTTGTTTTATTATAGTTTATTGAAACACACCCCCAACTATATAATAAATACATACCTACTTATGTACATAAGGTAAATTATTTTAAATAACAAAAAGGGTCAAAATTTCGTTGACATTTAATTCCACAAAAAAAAAAAAAAAAAAAAAAACAGAAAAGAAAATTAAATGGATAATTTGAAATTATTTCATGTCAAATTAGAAGTGCTAATAGCATAAAGAATAAAGGTATTTTTTAAAAATGATCTGATCAGATACCCATCCATTTCAAATAGAATAATATTTTTTTGAAAAATATTTATTATATTCATTATCATAAATTTCTATTATGTACCAGTATTCTAAAGTTGAAAAATAAATGTATATATATATGTATATATATATATATAATATGTATGTATATTTATTTTTCAAAAACATGTGACTATGTGAGTTTAATCAAGAATTATTATTATTTTTTTTATTGCTTTTGAACAATAATTACTATTGTCGTCAATAATAATTGATGATGGTGTTGCAATAATCTTGATTCCAAGAGAATGAGAGGGAGGAGTGTGCTGGAATAGAACTTGCCAAAAATAAAAAAAAAAAATATAAATATTTTTTAAAATACGAATTTTACTATATTAAATAAATAATTTAATTTATATTGAAATATGATTCGAAATAAATGAATCATTCTGATTCAAAATAATGGATCAAATAATGAATCAAATTAATTAATTATTCGAATTTGAAAGAATATAAATTAAGATGGTTCCACATTCACGTATTATTAAATTAAAAATATAAAATAAAAATTAATTTGAATTAAAATATACATATAAGTATGCACTATATAGTTGAGTGTAGTTGAAACATTTGAATAAATCTTTTAAATTGTTTAATAAGCTTTTTCCACTTAGAATGGAAATTCACAAATTCAACTTAACAAACAATTTAGCATTTGGCAAAAATACCTTTTGGAAGTAAACATTTAATAAAAATGAACACTTGACAAATTGAAATGCATTTTTAACTATTTCTACATTGCAACCTTACAATTTCAATATTTATATTTGGACTCTGTTGTGTATAGAAAGGAATATATCAAATTTCACCAGAAAATTTAACAATTCATTTTTATGTCTCTGTTATAAAAAGAGTCAATCTAGGGTAATAAAAGTTATCAAATTACCAAATATGAAGTGTTCATTTGTTAATTGTGTTTTTGCAAATTGTCGATTTTCTCAAACGTTTGTTTATGACAAAAATTTTGAGTGAAATATCCGCAGACCAAATTTCCATTTTGCAGATCCATTTTTCCAAACGTTTGTTTTTGAAATAAAATTTTTGTATTAATTATTCTCAGACCAAATTCCCCTTTGCAAAGTGGTGAAATTTGCCAAATGTACTTACTATACCCCTTTAAAATAACTTTTTTTAAACTTTTTAATCAAACCAAGAGTCTTGTAAACGTATATTTTCCCAGTATATTTTCTTTGTTTTATATACATAGTTTTGTTTTTATTCAGATTTGAACTATTTTTTATTTTCAAAAATAAACTGTCACAAATTTATTATCTTATTTACAAAATAAATATTTATTATTTAAAAATATGTTGAATATGATATCATATTATGTTTCTAGATAACTTATACATGTAGAATATTATAACAAAAGTACGTAATAACTTGTTCAAAATTAAAGAATATTTTTGTACAGGAACAAATCACAACAATTAGACTTAAATCAGAAGGTAAATTAGCTTAAAATATTGACTGATTATGGTTTATGGGTTTGGGCTTATTTTTAAATAAAAAATTTAAAAAAAAGATGCTTGTACAAAAATGAGTCAATTGGTTCAAATAAATCAATGAGTAGGTGGTGTTTCAGCGGCCAGACGAACGACGACTATGAAGACAAAATAGAATTTTTATATGTATTTCACAGTTCTGGTTGAACGAATAGTTGTATTTAGGGCATATGCATAATACTTTTTATTTCGTCAGAGCCAGATTATAAAATGGATATATAAAAAACAGGATGATTGCTTATACATTACGGATGACACAATAATGTTTTAGATGATGTTACACAATTGATAAAATTATTGATGATTTAATGACACAGATTGCATAATTATATATAAATAAGAGTACTCACAATTAGTACTGCATTGTTGCTGCGGTGATAGTAGGATCTGGCCCTTATCTATTATATTTACATATAAATCTAATATAGCATGAAATGTGATAATTACATAATAAATTGAATATGATATATAAATAGACTAAGAAAATTAATGCAAGCGATAAATTTAAACGGAGGATAATATTTATATAGCGAAGTATAAGTGAAAGAAAGACAAACATTGCGAATATAATACACAATATGTACTTATCATATTCATAATTATTTGTATATAATTGATTATTCAATGCTTCTATTTAATTTTTTGAAAAAAAAAAAAAATTCCATCCAAAAATTTAATTTTTAAATTTAATAAAAGTAAATAACATTATTCGCGTACGTAATACCATATTATTTATTATATATAATTTATATTTCAATTAGTTTCTATATGAGAAGTTTTCTATTGAAAATTAAATGCAAAAAAAATGAAGAAAAAAAAACCCAAAATTCATATTTTTTTGGTTGCTAACCTTATTTAATTCAAATGACTTGTGAAAGTTATGTACATAATACATATTTTGTATATTTATTTAAAATTTTCTTTATTTTGGAGGTTCATTGGTCTTATAAATGCATATATCTACAGTCGATTACAAAATTATTTGCACAATAGAAAATAATTTATTCCTTGTAAGAGTTAAGACAACGATGATGTTCCATTACTCTACTCAACTCATTAGTCTTTCCAAAGCATATTAATTAAGCAATAGTGCTTCAAAGATACTAATAAAGAAATTAGACAGCTACAAAAAAATAGCTTCCGTATATTTAAATATGTAATCGAAAAAAATAAAGATGTTGAAATGACCGTATTTTGTATTCTGTAGCAGTCTAATTTTGTATCAGTATCTTGTAGCGCTTAAGGGTGATAATGATTTTTAATTTCTTGCAAAATTTGGTTCGTTCAGTAAACTGTTCTAGAACGATCTAGTAGTTTGTTTAGTATGTAGATTGTCCAAAACAGTTCTAAATTTTTTTTTTGTTCTGAATTGATCTTTTTTGTACTGAATATTTTTGACAACAATTTTGGACAATTTTTTTTGTTGTTGGTTTTTATTTAAATTATAATTAATAAGTGTTTGACATTTAACTGTCATTATCCAAAACAGTTCTGTCTGATTTTGTTCTATAAATCTACTGAACAAATTTATTAAAAGTGACAACAAAAACCAGAATAAGAAGAGATTAAATTTCAAACTCTGGGAAAACATTCGGAAACTTTTTTGATATTTCGATCTTTTTATTTGATCATAAAATAATTTTTAAATTGTCACAAAAATTATTAAATTTATTTTTTAGACTATTTAAGTATGTTAAAATAATTTATAATTAACAAGCCCAAAGCGTCTTTCTCTGATCCATTTTGTATTCAATTTCATTATGCACGTTTATGACATAAGTATCAAGTACTTGCAAAGATATGATAAGTGAGACGTATTGATTTCCATCATTTCAATTTATTCTTGGCACAATATAATTTTTTTATATATTTATCTAAGACAACAACCACATACGTATTAATTTATTATTTATTTTTCTGGCGTGGAAAAGAAGGCAGTCTGCACTTTGGTGAGTTTGATAATAAGGTATTTGTATATCTATGAAGTGGATTTAAATTCAAAATTGAAATCTTTAATGAAAAAATATTTCGTTTCGCTATGTCTCCTTTTAAATATCTATCATTTAAAAGAATAATAATGAAAATCAGTTATGAAATGATTCAATATATTTGTACCGTATTTATCCATTTTATACCGTAAATTTACAGTTTAAATAATAATAACGATTAAATACAGCTAATTCTGAAAGGATTACATTTTTTTTTCTATGGTAACAATAATTTTGTGATCTACTGTTGTACTGGTGTACATCTAAATAAAATTAAAAAATAAAATATTTTCTAATCAAAACAATTCACAAAAATTTGTTACAATTTTTGCGCATTATCATAATTTTTCTATTTTTAAGAACTGTAGGTAAAAGGTAAATATTTTGTTTTTAAGTTGTATAATTTTTATTTGATATTTATTTTGTAAAATTATTTCTATTTTTTCTTTTGTTATTTTATAGTTTACATTATTTATTTTTTTCTTCACATATTTATGTAAATTTTAATTATTAACAAATTGTTGATGTAAAACGGAAGACAAATTCTATCGACTTTAAATAACTATAATTATTTATTATTTAAATCTAATTTATTATTTTAACTCTAAAAATAGAAAATCAAATTGATGAAAAACAACTGTATCTATTTGACATGATGATAAAGCAATAATAATAACTATAACGATAAGTCGATAAAGGGTGTGTTCAAATTTAGAATGCATATGATATTGTTTGATTTTTTTTTTGTCACGAGTCACAAATTTTATGTCATACGACGACATCGAAGTTTTAATTACGAATAACAAAGGCTATCGATTAATTAAGATATGGAAATAAATTGCAGAAGGAGTCAACCAAACCTACAGTGGTTGGCAAAATCAATTGAATGTAGATATTTCATTACTTGATGTTACCAATTAGAGAGGAGGTATTCAAGAGTTAGTACTATTTTAAGATGAGTGAGATGAAAATCTGTTATTCGGTCAACTAAATAAGTATTTATGAATGCTGTAATAAAATTTCGCATTCGAAAATATTGTGTTTGAAAAATAATATAGTTTCAGACAATATAGGTAATAATTGTATAGACAATAGTAAGTAACAATTTTAAGAAATCTTGTGCCTGCCACACAGATATGGTTTGTCTGAAATTGATAGTATATTGTTTTTTTTTTTATTTATTATATCTAAAAATAATTTGTTAAATCTCATCTCTTGCTATAGTCGGTCTGAAATTGACAGTTTAGTTGACATTATACTAAACTTGTGATACAACTTTTAACGAGTGGAAATAATATATATTAGACTACAGCGAGCGAAAGGTATAATTTTTATGAAATTATTTCAGAGAATGGAATTAGCTCTGTTGAAAAATTATTTCGATTGTGAAGATAAGAAGATTTTAGTTAAATAATGATGGTTTGGTTGAATTCAATCCCGTCGCTGTGTTTCAATTTAATTGTAGACAATGTTCGAACTATGGGCATCACTAACTTTATTGGCTAAGTAGTCAGCAATTTCATTGCTTGTAATTTTTGCTATGACCCGGCATAATAATTTGACTATGATTGTTCTTTGAAAATAGTATGTACGAACTTGAACATCAATAATTTAATTGGCTAAATCGGCCGCATTTTTATTGCTTGCAATTTAACTATGACCCAGCATAGTAACTGTGATTGTTCTTGGGAAATAGTAAGGTAGTACTAAAAATAAGTTTACATGCAAACTGCTTGTGCTGCTTATAATTCTTATTGACTGTCGATGAAATCTATTGCTTTTTGGTTTCTGTATACTCTCTTTTTTTGTTTTCTCTTAAACATAGTTCATTTTTACATATTTCTGTTTATTCCAATAATTGTTTAAACTTGCATAGAAGAGAGAAAGGTGTTAGTTAATGTTAATTTTTGATTTAATAAAGTTAATAGAAGGAACACTCTTCATCTTCAAAAAATACATCTGATGATACACAAAATATCTTATTCTATACTTATGTGGATGGAATTAAACTTAGAAAGTTCGAAAATTTACATTGGAATGATTAAGTCTTATTTAATTAAAATCATAATATTATGGTACATATTTGTATTTATAACTGCGCAATATTTAGTACATTGAATTTATATTTGTGTAGGTATATAGGTAATATGCGCAGGATTTAATCAATTTCATTTCTAAATAATGAAAATATTATTTTGCAAATGGAAATGATCAAATTGCGATGACATTTTTCGCACCTTTTTCGTAACTAATCAATTTGTTTTTGTTTTTTTTTTTGATTCTATATAATAAGGCGTATATATTTATATATACATATGTATATATAAATATTTATTTTAATTGAAATAAACGAAAAAATAATAATTACAACATGATATTAAAAATATGTGCACCGGAAATTTCGATTGGAGCGAACTGATTTGTTGATTTGATAAGAATAAAATTTGAAGGCGAATTTAAAAGAAAATAGCGTAGTTGCATTTTATTTAAATTGTTACCAGATCGTACTCTCAATTATTTTTTCTCATTTATTTTATTCCAAGGACAAGACAAGGATAATGTACTAGGTCAAAAAAAACTCATAAAACATTTTCATTCATTGGGAATTAAATCTGGTATTTTTCAATTGAAAGGCAGGCGTACTGCTCCACCCAGCGTGTTATACGTTCACTTCGGAATATACCTTTAAACTACATGACTTTTAGTTTATAATTTTATAAAATAATTTTTCATAGTTATTAAAGAATTCTTAGAAAAAAAATGAATATTTTTTAACATTAAATTACAAGTGGTTTCATAGTAGGGAAAAAATCCCAAATTTAACAGTTTGCTCATCTTCATTAATGTAGTATGATACATGTGTATATATAATCATTGAAAGAGTATATAACAACCACAATGAAATTGAGTCATTACACACTAAATTGAAATAGAAGAACACGGTGTGTTTTAGTGTATATCTTTATATATAATAATTTTGTTTTTGTCTGAAGCCTTTTATAACAACAACAATAATAAAGAAAAAATAATTCATTATGAGGAATAAAAAATTAAGGCTTGACTACTTGAGAGAATAAACCATTTTTTTAATGTATTATGTAAGTAAGTGTCGGTAGAAGTAAAATGTAGTGAGAAAATAATGTAAATGCATTTTGATGAGAGATGATATATATTTATTTTACATTGTTGTTGGTGTTTTTAGTATTAAGGTGCTTACTTTTTTAACTGCACCCAAACTTTAATAGATTAGCAATGGATTAGCAAAAATATACTAATATAATGTAGTATATAATATAACCAAAAAACAAATATATTTGTAAACGTAAACTTTTAACTTGTTTTTTTTTTATTTAATTATAATAAAATAATCGTAAATAAGTCGTAGAACAGTTTTAATCTCTATTTAAATTCTATAAATATAAGTCTAAAATCTTAATTTTATTAAAATTTCTAGACATACAAAATATTCTTATTTAATTATTATTAATTTTGTCAAATTTTTGTGTAAACTAAAAAAAAAAAACAAATTAAAAAAAAATATAGAAAAAAAAAGTTGATTGATCTGTTTTTGAATAGATGCAGTGTAGGAGAGTACTATACCACCTTCTTCTAAAATAATGTCACATCGTATTGTGAAATATTGTAAAAAAAATTACTATCGTAGAGCACACTTATATTTATAGTTATACTCTTCTAAGCGTGATTAAGCATTTTACTTAAAATTAGCATCTTTATTGAAAGTTATTTTGTATATTCTCAGAATTTTTGATTTACATTATTGATTTTATGTTATATGACTATCTATAATATAATTTTATTTTTAAAATACGATCTAAATTGTTACAAATTTTTATTTTGCTAATAAATTTTATTAATAAATGATAATCAAAATATAATCAATTTGACCAATATTAATTATTTAATTAAATTAAGAAAGTTTTATAGGTATATAGTGGCGAAAAACGAACTTTACTCTATTTAGCTTAATTATGCTCTAGTTAAATTTTGAAAAACAATTCTGACTAGTTGTTGATTTAGAAGTATATGTATTTTTTCTTAATTTTGAAAATACATAAACCTTTTTCCGCCGTGAGCCCCACGAATGGAATTACAGGACAGTAATGATAAGAAACCTATATTTATAAATTATATACTAGGGGCTCCTGTTGAGTAATTATAATTCAAGTTGATTTTAAAGTTTTTAAAAAAACAGTAATTTACGTACTGACATAGACTTCTCACGATATAACAGAAACCTCTCGTGTTTCTATAAAAAGTTTTGTGGTTAGTAAGTTTTATTTAGGACTTATAATTACACGTCCCTCATACACTGTTTCGTTTCCGATGTATTCCCTATAGTAAGTTGCCTTTAGTAAATATACTAAAATAACTTAAAATAAAAAATGTTGTCATTAAAGAGGTATATATATACCTATATATACATAATTTTAATAAAAACTATATTATTACTACAAATAACCAAAATTTAGAAACAGTTACTTAAAAAAATAAAAACTGAAGAATTGATTTGTTTTCTTGTTGTTTTTATATATTTTTTATTTTAAATGTATTTGTTTTTTTGTTTTTATTTTATAGTACAATGTACATAGGTTCCATGCAAGTAATAATAATAACACTGATGTTTTATAGTTGATGTTTGTTTTGGTTTTTATTTTAATAAGAACCCACGTATGCATAATATATTTGCTGAATAATAAAACCATATGAGTTAAAAATTTTCAACTGTGTGCGCATTATTGTTTTATATACAACTTATTTATTAAAGTGAAGTGAAATGAAATGAAAAGGTTTCTACTGCGCAGGTCCTTAAATGCTTGTCAATTATAATTATAGATGTAGTTTACTGCATATATCTGTCAATTTGACGGAACACTCCAATACATGTACAAATCGCAATATATATACAGAAATTGCTTTGGTCTGTTTTTAACATGAAATAAATATATTTCGATACGCAAGAAACCAGCGCATTAAATATCAAAAATAATTAAAAGTAAACAAAACAGAGCAAATAAAATATTGTGGACCAAAAAAGTACCACCATCATAAAATGAAATTAACTGTTTCAGACGATCGTGGCTATGAATTTTTCTAAAATTTGTAATGAAAACTCTGATGAAGGTCAGAAAAAGCTAGACTTTATTTTGCTTCCGTTATTTATGGCGGGTTACAAAACTAGTTATTCGTATTGTTCATAATTACTATAGTATTTTTATAAATCGATACCAGCATCATTTAATCAAATGGAGGCTCCAAGCAGAATAAAAGTAAAGTCCTTACTATACTTTTTAATATATCACTACACTAAAAAAAAATATGCTAGATCTAATCTGAAATTGGTTGTCTTCTATATGCTTAATAAACATGTATTTTCGTTAAAGCCAACAGCAGGCACCTTCAAACTAAAAATATCTATATATATTACGCAACATCATCTTATAAATTTATTAACCACAAATAATTTCCAACAAAATGTTTTCATAAAAAAGGAATGAAATGAAAACAATAGTAGACATATAGAAATTTGGCAAAGAACATGATTAAAATCATGTACACAGTAAAAATCTGATAATAATTTCAGAAAACAATATTTTTTTGAATTTTCAGGGTATTTCCTGTGACGAAAAACTAAAAAAAAATTGAAAAAAACAGTTAGAGTCAAAGCGAATACTAAATAAAGAAGGTGACTGCAAGAGACTAGTGATAGATCCTAAATATCGCCCAATGTCTTCATGAAGAAATTTTAGGATAAAAAAAAAAATGAAGAAGAAGAAGAAAAAGAAAACAAGGAAGAAGCAGAAGTAGACAAAGATAATTACAAATCTAGCTTTTCTCGAGCATTCTTATTACCCGAATCACATAAAGAGAATTAAATCTATACAAAATAATAATTTTGTGTCCTAACAGAAGTTGTATTAATCTAATCCAGTAAATCACATATATAAGATTCGATTGAAGTTATTAGATTGAAAATCATTAAAATCTAAAACAGAAGTTCCTAATATTATATTCATCAGTTTTATCAATTTTCAACTAAAATAATAAATTCTAAATTATTTAGTGATATCATGGAGTCTCATATAAACAATGTAGTTACTCTTTATATACGTTAAAGATCTTAACAAATTTATTTAAAGAATAATTATATTATATTACCTTAATATGAAACTACTCCTGATTTAGAAAAATTTAACAACCAAAATTAAATTTTATTACTTTGTTAGTTACAGAAACGTTCCAGTTTTTCAAATATCATTTATGTTTAATTTAAAAGTGTAAAGTAAAGTAAAAAATAGGCATGTTCGTAGTTGCAGTAAAATATGCGTCGGTGTCTTGCAGATTTTTTTTTCTGTCACTATGAACAAAAAAACTTGTGCAGGCGCGCAGAAAATTGTTTAGCAGCCATTCTTGTTCATAGAAGCAGCACATGCGCAATTCGTTTATATAGTAATATTATATTATTTATAATTATATTATTATATATATATATATATTTATATATATTTAATATTTTAATATATTTTATATATATTTTTTTAAATATATTTTATAAATATTTTTTTTAAATATATTTTCTTTTAAATATCTAATATTTTTTAATATATATGTTACTTATATATTAAAAATATAATATATTTTTTTCAATATATTTATTTTATTATATTTATATATTATTATTATAAACAGATTTATTTTATTTTAGTAATTAATTTTTATTTTTTACTTAAATATTTTTCCACGACATTCTTATTTATTACATTTTAAATGACATGCACTTTAAAGATCATTCTAAAGCAGGCGCACTAAAATATTTGCGCAATCTGCCCGACGCTGACGCGACACCGATTACTATGAACACAAGCGCCTGCTTTTTATGTGCGCAGAATTTTTGATTATATGCAACTACGAACAAAAAATCTTTTTTGTTGCGCAGACGCGACCACTACGAACACGCCTGATGCCTTTAAAACTAATCTGATAGTGATAGTTCAAAAATCTATTTATATAATTCAAACAAGGCAATTAATCGTGTACTAAACGATTTTCACTTAAAATTTTGTCCTTTCTAACATGAAACAAGCATCAGAGATGACAATAGTATATACACATCTTTGGTACCATGGTTATGCCACAGTTCTTTAAATTTTTTTTAATTTTAATTTTAATTTTTTTATTATTTTATTAATAATTAGGACTTGTATGTTGTTTTATCATAATTTGTAATATATTTCTTAGATTTTGTTTTATATCAGTATTAACTTCAATTTTATTGATTTGACCTATATTGAGGCGTGTAATGTAGTGTATATTAAGAGTGTACAAACTTGAAAATATGTAAACATAATTAATATTAGTTTATTTTTTTTGTTTTTATTATATTTATTTTTCAATTTTCAATAATTTTATTTAATTTTTACATAGCTAATAAATAAGTAACAAAAAAAATAATTAATGTCTTATTTTTGATAGTTTTCCTATGTGAAAAACGATTAAGTGTGTCGTATTATTGATATCACGATTGACGTAAATAAAATTTATTTGTTAAATTCAGCATTAAAATATAATCATATATTTAATTATTATAATAACCAAAATTGTTTTTATTATATACATATATATATATGTATATATATAATACATAAAATTAAACATAATATAATATGTATAAATAAAATATAATACACAAAATTATTATTCTTATTCTTACCTATTTATAATGCCTTTCGAGAGGTGATGAGATCCATCTCGTTTGAAATTTCTTAGTTGAGTCAGTGCATCCTAAAGGATAAAGATAAAAACAAATGGTAATTAAATATAAATAATTTTTATTTATGAAGTATTTTGCTATTATTCTATAACATTTTACATATTATTCTAGATAGATATAAATGTTTGAACTTAATACAATTCTTTATATTTATATATGATATTTTTAAATTGGTTAAATCATATTTGTTCATTATTTATATGTAGTCTTTAATATCTGTACTGTAGCTAGCTACCTTTACTGTGAATAACTTTTCAAAACTTTCATAATCAGGCACCCAACCGCATACTAACAGTTCAACTTTCGCTTTCGTTGAACAATTTTTCAATTTTAAACTGTGGTGTATTCTTTAATGGGAAGTGCACAGACACAACGGAAGTAGTATAAATTTAATTAGAATATCATTAATGACAACAACGTGTACGTATATAGCTTTGGTACCACAAGTCGTGTATAATAAGAATCGACTGAAAATAAACCTTACTGAAATGTAACCTTATACTGTTGCAAATATTTATTATTTACTTAATATACCCGGTCAGATATTGCTTAGAGCTAGCAAATCAGACGTTTTATTATAGACGAAAACTTGCTTTATGTTTCTAAGCGTTGAGATCAGCATTCAGTGGGCTTAGTATCCATCACCGTTAGTAATTAATGTTAGTAAGAGATAAAAATAAATATAGCTAAAATGCTATTAGCTAGTAAGAATGTTAAAAAAAATAAATTCAAATACAAAAAGAAAGTAGAAAAAGAACAGAAATATCAATTCCAACAACTATATTTATTGGTTATACAGGGGTGGCATTATGTAACTTTGTTTCAAACATTTCGGTCGAAACAAAATGTTGTCGAAACAAAATTTGGATGACATTATGTAATTTGAAACGTTAATTTATTTTGAAACGCTCGAAAAAACAGTAAAACACTTTACATAATTCCATTTTTGATTTGTTTCGTTAAAATTTCAACAATTACTGCTAGAAAATAATATTAAAAAAAAAATGGAAGCTAATGATAATACCAACATTTTTTATTTTTTTTATTCCGAAAATTTTTTTTCTTGAAAGAAAATCATTATAAATTTATTTAATTTTTCATTTTATTGGAATTTTTATGTGAGTTTCTTAAATAAATATTCCAATAAAAATCATGTATTAATTTATTATTTTTTTTTTAAATTTACCTAAAAGCGTCAACTATTTTTCAATCGGCAAAATTTGGTCGTATCAAATGTAAAAAAAGTAGCGTTTCAACTTTACGCAATACCAAAATATGTCGTACCAATTTTGAAAAGATTGAAACAAAATGAAAATGGTCGAAACAAAATTATGCAATGCGTCTTTTTGAAAATAGTCGAAACAAAACGACGTTTCAAATTACACAATGCCACCCCAGCTTTAATTTAAAGCTTCTTTAACGGATAGAAATTAAACAAGCTGTTCTCGATTTAGATTTACGTAACATTCTAGAGACAGGCTGAAATTTAACGTAGCCAGTACTATGGTTAGCAAATATTAAACAGGTAAAGGGACCGTAAATTACGCGGATTAAGTTAAATGCCACAGATGCGTAGCTGAACATAATTTCAATAGTAACGCTTTTTACGAATTTCATACATGGCACATACTTATTGCATAGCATCTCATATTCCTAAAAGAAATGCGATGCGAACTTTTTTGAGGTTAGGTGCCCGGATCATAAGTATAAAATATATATTTTTGTATTGGTCTAGTATTCCGAAGTAGGGCTACTCGATTTTATAAACTAATTAATAGGATAGTGACATAAATTAATACATTCATGTAGAAAAATATGAAAATTTAAATCTTGTATGAAGGCACAACAGATGGTAGGATTACAATTTAATTTTTTTTTAAATATAATTTAATTTAATTATTTCAACTGGACATAAATGTACAGTTAAAAATTTAAGGTCTTTTTCCAGGTAAGATGTGTGTTTGAATGTAAGATAAAACAGGATTATGTGAACTTAAGCTTAAGAGAACAGGAAAAATGTTTATTGGATAAAAATATGTATTAAAGTTAACGGTATTGTCACACAGGTCAATATCAAATATGCAACAATGTAATAATCTTATTGGCTGATAGTGATGACAAATTTTTAATATTATAATTAAAATTAAGCTCTTGAATTTTCAGACATCATTTACATTTACACAGAAATCAATTAACAGTTTTTTTTTCAATAAATTATTGACTTCCTTTTTCAATTTAAATTATTAAATTTATTAATTTCTAAAAATAACTTAATTAATAATTATTTTTATTTATAAAATCGAAATAGAATTTCATATCAAAATAATGCAAGAATTTTTCTTTTGAATTTTTATTTTTATATATATATTTTTTTTTACATTCAAGTTAAGGTGTATATTAATTTAGATAAGTTCGAATAGGTATAATTATAATTTTTATTATCTTAAAATTCCAATAATTAAAAATCAAAAAATGAATCATTTTCAATTTCCTTTCTATAAAAAAAAAAAATAACAAAAAAAAATTAGAATTCAGAAATTTTGTACTAAAATTCAAATTTGTAACTAAATTATCACGAGACAAATATTCAAAAACGACGTTGTTTTTTTCGACAAAGATTATAAATTAATAAATTATAAATAAATTTGAAAAAAAAAATATATATATATTTTATTTTAATATTTATGATGACATCTACTAAATTATTTACTAATATAACACTAATTATTTAATTCAATGTTGCTTAGTACACAAATTTTATTATTTGAAAAAATAATCCTGATAAAAAGGTGTGAAGTAAAGCTTAAAAATTTTTACTAATTTTTGTGGTTTTTTTTTTGGTTTGATGTTTTTTTTGGTTTTTATGAATAAAAAACCGACCTACGCTATACGATATTTTTGAGGAATGAATTTGTTTTCTATAACTACATAAATTTTATGTTGTGAACTTTTTTGTTAGAAATTTTTTGAATTAGTTGGGATTATGAAAAATTTGATAAATTTTAATCATGTTAAGCCACTACAATTTTTTTGTTGTTTTTATTTAATTGGAAATGTTCACATGGTTTTCCCCTGTGTATTATTTTTTAAGATTTTCAAAAATTATCACTGACTATAACGGAAGTTTTCATGAGAGAAATTTTGAGAAATAGAAATTGAGAAAATTATTGTAGATTTTCTTTTGGTTCGGACTACCCCGTTGAGGGTGAGAAGATTATTGTAGTGATTGGGACACACTGTTATAGTTGTATTTTATTTTGTCCTTTACCTTCTTTCCGTCAGTTTAAATTTTAGGAAAGATGGTGAAAGATTACTTCCAACTAAGTTTGTCGTTGCAGAAAAGAGTGAAAACTGGGGAAAGATGCCGCTATAACAGTGTGTAATATAACCCATTAATTGCATTTTCTCACCAGGTTCAAGTCCAAGGTTTGAAAAAAACAAAACGATAGAGGTTTTATCGGTGTCAGGTCTAATATAGATCATATCTTTTTTTATTATATACATATTTTTATATCCATAAAAATAGGTTTTGAATTTCCAAATGTACATGTACTATAAAAAAATTAGAAATTATAAAAATTAAAGATGGTGCGGTTCGTGAAGTGAATTTAACGTGGTTTTTGTTTTATTTTAAAATAAGCTAAAAAAAATAAATCTAAAGATCCAGAACATTTTATCAAAACAATACAAATGGGCAATTGGATGTTTTACTTAATCTTTTGAAATCCGGAAATATTGCAGACGTAAGCCGGTATTGATCCAGAAATTCGTTTAGTGCTCACTTGATGCAGTTAAAATATTCAATATTTAATTCGGTATTTTATTTTTTATATTATAGCCAAAATAGATTGTGAACCTGTGAGTACTTGCTAGTTGGCTATTTGAAAAAAGGAAAGGGTCGGTATCGGTAAAATTTATTTTCATATTTTTTAAGACGTTTAAAAAGGCTGTCGGATTAGTCAAATCTGACTGTCGATGACAAAAATAAAAAATATATTTATTTTGGAGGCGATAAAAAATTTGTTTGCATGGTCACAATTATGAACAAATCAAATACACAAAAATGTAAAGTGGTATCTTCTGATGATGGTAAAATGATAGAAATCGATCAAGAAATTAATTAATTAGTCAAAAATATCTAGTAGAGTTTTCAATCTATATTATTTACATATGCTTTAATTTTAAATTGTATTCTAAGCTTTTATTCACCAATTTTTATCCTTTTCGTGACGCAGTCCGTTATTTAAGCATTGCGAAATCTAGTAATAATATTTAAGAATGTTAAGCTCTAAAGCTTATCAGGTTGCTATACCTTAAGCCTAAACAACCTAGTTAAACAATTTATTGTTTTTAAATAATAAACTCAACATCAAAGAATCTTTTGCCTAAATAACTATGTACATTTTTATCGATCAAAATAAAATAAAATTGTTTATTATTATTCAAAATTGATTTGATTATGTTACTAACTCAATCAAACTGGGTTAAAAATTAAATCACTGTGATTTATTTTAATTAATCTTTTGAATTGTATATTTGTAAATATTTATTTGATTAATTTATTATATTTTAATAAGTTAGATTAGAGTAACTACCCACTAATCACTGGGGACCGTTTTGATACATAAATAATGTAATAGGAATCAACTAATAAATATCTGAACTGATTAAGAATCATACGGTATAAACATTGTTAAATTCAAAATTGATATTATTAGGAAATAAAAATTATTTTTGAATAATAAAAAAGTTTAATATTTTTTAATTAGCATTATGATCTAAGTCTTTATGATGTCGCAAGTGATCAATTGTGCCCTTTAGAAAATCTTCTACAGCTCAAAGCGATATTTTTGTTCAATATATTTTTATTAAGCTTGATTCTTGTAAGGTATTATGGGTTGTCTAAGTTTTGCATAACTATAACTTGTGGGTTGCAAGATCAGTATTCTTCCTTATATCAATTTAATACCAACCGATATATTATATACACTCTGTATGAGCAGAACTTCTCTTATTAAGAACTAAAATAAATAAATAGCAGTGGCTTTTTGCTATGGCGGCGATGAATTGCTGTTGTTGCTTTCAAACTAAATTAAATTACTAAATTCAATATGGTCATTTTTATTCAGTGTATTTCAAAAAATTATTGAATAATAAAAATTATAAAAAATAAATACTCAAATAGACTTAATATAAATAGAAAATAAATAAATAAATAAATACCTAAAGTCACAATTATTGGGTTACTGAGGCAAAAACAAGAAACCGTATCTAGTTCGACTCAGCTATATAAAAACTAATCTATACAGGGATTATAAATCCATAAAAAAATAAAATATATGAAAACTACGAGTATTTATTTTTATCTGATAGGATTACTTAATGTTTTATGCTTGTTAACAATGGAAATTATAAATAAAAAATATTTTTTTTTATATATTTAATTTCCTCTTTTGATTATGTATTTCCTAAAAATCGTTTTACCGTTTTTTGTTTTGAATTAGATTTTATAATTTTTTGTTTCCATAAATATCTAATAATCAAATAACATTTTTTTTTTTTTAATAATCTTATTAAATGTTGATAATACTAAATTAAATTAAATATTTTTAATGTTTGTTTTTCTGTTCCTAGTTGATTTAAGGTCTTAAGGTTGATTTAACGTACTTTAAGCGTACGTTTTTCACTTAAATAAATTTGAAAAAAAAAAACAATTTTTAAATAGTTATCAAATTGTTTTTTACTTTTGGGGGCTCGTATCAGGATTAGAATTAAATTTTTATATTTTTAAAATTAGAGTTTTAAATTTAAAAATTCGAAAAACAAAAAAAAAAGTTTTTATTGCTATGCTGTTGCTTGAACTTGTTTTGATGTGAAAATTTAAAAATAAAATTTGAAAAAATGAAAATAACGAAAATAGCAACAGAAAAGGCATTTGACCGCAAAAAAATTTGTACTGATTAGAAAATTAATTTTTACCGACGAAAATATTAATTAATGAAAATAAACGTTTTTTTTTTGTTTTTTTTTTTTGATAATTTGAACGTGTTGTTTTTTTAAATGAAATTTAGTGAAAAACAAATAATATAATTGCAATTAATTTGGCTATAAAACAGATAATATATATATAAATAAATATTATAAATTGGGGTTTATATTATTGTTTGTATGAAATTTCAAAATAAATCATTCGATTTATTCAATAAATTTGAATTTTTAAAGAATATGTACTGATAAAAATTGAAGTGAAAAATAGAAAATAATGGTATAAAAAATTATATAAATAAATAAAAACAGGGTGTTTCGGATTCAATAATCAATCATGATGATAAATGGGCTTGAAAAATATTCTATAATGGTCTTCTATTAGAAATTATTAGACCGTAATATCAAATATTTTTAAAATATGTATTGACAAATTTGCTTCTATGGTTAGTTTATCCACAAAATAATGGTATTTGCATATACATTTTTTTTTTTGTGATTTTTCTACTTTTTCTTCCCCAAATTTTGAATCTTAGATCAATATTATAATTTTTAAAAGTCAATACTTATTTTTATTCTATTTTGTATAATGCATAAAACACATACATAGTATAAAACAAAACATTGATGATCAAATCCCTCTCATCCCTCGAATGTTGTAAAAAGTTATTTTTTTTTTCAATTATTTTTCTAAGTTAATTTCGAATTTGATAATTTATAAAAATACAAAACGAACTATACTATGACAGTATTTTCCGGACAATACAAACAGAACAGAAACTGTCAAATGAACTTTGGGTTCGTTCAGTAGCATTAACCGGTAGATTTGGAATCCATTTTGGATCCATGTACCATATATCTGGCCACTGAACGCAATTCACCACAAAATTTTACCGCAATACTAGCGACATCACCCGAAAATATAATAAGCAATTTTAAAAATCCATTAAAATTTAATGAAATAATAATTATTTTCATACATATAATTTATTTTTTATAACTCTTAATTTAAGTTTTATGTACATAAATCTTCCTTAAGAATTTAAATTTTCGCACTAATTCAAAAAAAATTAAATTTAACAACTTTCATAAAAAATATTAACATTTAATTGTTCATACAGTAGATGTCACAACACTCAAATGAAAATTGTTGTTGTTGTTTTTACATATTAAAAGTCAAATCCATGAAATGTATCTAGAACTTTTTCAGATCCATTTTCATTAACCGCGATACATTAACCGGTACATTTACCACACCGTTCAGTAAACAGATCCATGGATCTGTGGATTTCAGATTTAATGGTTAATTTCACTGAACGCTACCATTGACAGACAGAAATTGTCAAATGCACCATTGAAGAATGTTATTATGCATGTTCATACGGGTAAAAATCGTTCTAGAAATATACCAAAACTTGATGTCGATAGGTGATTTTGGTAAAGGGTAAGCAAATCTAACAAAATTTAAAATTTATGGTAGATTTTTAATGTCTTGAATTTTTTTTTCAGGGAATTTATGACAGTACCAACACTTTTTATACACAAAGTGCAAAGATGTTATTGTTGATAACGTAATTTTTAATCTATATTAATGAAATAAAAAAGATATAAATTTATACAAACAAATAATATTATTGAATTAACTTTAGAATAATAATCAATGAATTTGCTAATAATTTCATTTTCGGTCATCTTGATATTTCAATAATTTGACAGCAACAGTGGCAGAAATCTACCAATTTTTTTAGACTTCTGCGGCAGATCTGAGCTGGATTTCTGCCTCGTATAAGCATGGCATTGAGATGCATGATTTAAATAGTACAGATATTGACAATAAGTCCATTTGCAATTGCATTGGTATGCGGAAGACGAATTAACTCTACAACTAATGCGATTTTCCATATTCAAATTAATTCTTTTATCAAAACATCCAAAAGAAAAAATTATTGCATGTGATTGTGTATGCTCTGCTAAGTGTCTGCACAGTAGTAAAAATAGTTTGCATAAAAGTAGCAAATAGATTCGGGGACTGCGATACGACTTTCTGTTAATTTTAAGAGACCCTTAACCATACGATTTTTTGATAATTTTATTCTCAGTTCATTATTGACTACTCTTCCTTCTCATACAATTTTTTATTCATTTTAATCTCAGTGCTTGATTTTTCATCACTTGTGGATCTTCACATCGTATGGTTCAGTACCTTTGCTTTGACTTCCGTATAATACTTTTTGATCGAGTCACATAGTTAATTTTTTTCTAAGTATTTTTCTGATGTAGCAATAACTCGTTCTACTACCTGAAAATTTCCCATTCATTATTTTGTGTTTTTCACAGCATGTATCATATCTATTATATCTGTTCCATTTTCTCATCTTAATATTTAGACTAATTTATTATAAAAGTGAATTATTATATAATTAAGTATTTGGGTATACTTTATTGAAGTCTGAAACATACCTTAGGTCACGTTATTAAATACTATATGGGTCCTAGTTAGTGACATTAAGTAAGCTAAGTAGGGAACATTTAAAATTATCGTGTGATCTAAGGTATGTCTCAACAAAGTTTGAAAAAGGTTTGACAATGTACCTATACAGTAAATTATATCCCAGCATTTGTTATAGTAGGTCTGTATATTAACATTCAAATTTATACAGTTCTGTATGTATGTTTACTTTTTTCTGTATGTATTTTACATAATTCTTTCAAATGAAATATTTATTTGCAAAAATTTGCTAATTTGTTTTTGTTTACAGTCAAAAAAATTTCAGAAAATTACTAATCAATTTCTAAAATAAAAAAATATGCCCATAATCTAAAAATCAGCTAGTTTTTCACATAACGAAATTTGTACAATTTGTTGTGCAAATAAAATTATTTTCACTGTTTTCGCCGAATTTTATGAACACGTGATACTCTCATTTGTAAAATTTTTGCAAATATAAGTAAACATACAGATTACAGAGCTAGTGTAACTACTACAATGTTTCAACTACGTTTTCAAAAATTTGACAGCATCCGATAATCTAAATAAATTTTAAGATTAGATTCCACTAAAGAACATTATAATATACATAATGTACCTACATATATTATAATATGTTCGTTGGTTCTACTTTAACAATTCTACGAAACAATTCTAACAATTTATCAAAGCTTTTGTTTACATAAATTACGTTTTCGTGCATACCTATAGACGTTTACTTCAAAGTACACAATATATGCAATTTTTTATTTATTAACATTATCATTTATTTATAATTTGTTATCAATATTGATAATATTATTATAATTTATTTCTTTCTTCTCTAATTATTATAAAAACTTTTCTTTTATATGTAACAATGTAGCACGGTACACATATTAAAAATTAGATCTTCAAATTTGAATATTTCTTTCTAAATACACAATTTTTGGGTTTTTCAAGTTCATATACGACTTGATAATTGTGCCAATTTTTGAGGAAAATTTCAAATTATTGAAATATTTTTCAATATCAATTATAAAATACAGTATTGGTAATTAAATAAGTTTAAATTAAAAAAAAAATAACATCACTGTCAAAATACAAGAATTTAATACAAATTAAAAATTCAAAGATAAAGCTAAAAGTTAAGTACATAATTATATTGATGGCTTAGAACATACTTACATATATATGCTAAGTCACAAAATCATAATTTTGCAGTACAGCAATTTGAAAGTTTGATAGCTTTGCAAACGCATACTATTCAAGTTATAAAACTGGAACAAAATGGTTTTTTTTTACCATACACATTTAAACATATTCAGAAAAATTAAAAGATTATGATTTTGTAAATTGTTTAAGAAACTGTTTCGAAATAACCCCACACGCGATTATATTTCACAAGTTTGGAAATAAGTTTTTAAACAGATTTAAACGTGCCCATTAGATATATACACGATAGAGCTTTTAAAATAGCATATGTGGCATAATCAGAATTTTGAAAAAATTCAACTTAACATAAGTGTTTTGTAAGCCATCGATTTTAACATAAAACACAATTTAAAATTGTACAGATTTATTCTGAATCCTTATAAAAAAATAAATTTCATTTTCATAATGTAAAACGTTATGAAGAATAAATAAATTAATTTAACTGTCTACTATCAATATTAAAAATCAAAAATAAAAGAATACATACATAGCAATTTATGAATAGAGCATCAAATGTCTTTAAGGACTTGTATAAGTGAAGATAATATATACGAACAACACAACAGGTATCTTCTAATTCAAACCATCAAAAAACTATTATCAAAGGAGACCATCACCATATTCTATATAGTTGTATAGATATATACATTAAAAAACTTCCAATTAGTTGAAGAAAACTAGCCGAGTAGACCGGTATCTGAACTAACTTGATCCATCAAGAAAGTAAATAAATAATGTGCTACAAGTTGTATAATCATTTCTATGACCACCAATGTACTTATGTATAAAAAAACACTCTTATATTTTCTTTACAAAACATAAATGTAATTTTTGCAAAATTAAGTGCATGATAAAGAACCATTTAGAACCGTTTTTACATTCAAATTTCAAGGACTTAAAAAAAAAAATAGAGAATACGATAAAATCTACTTAAAAATATATTATACTACTTATCCATATTACATAGGTACATTGTATAGTTATAGTGTTAGTAGTTTAAGTGTGATGTAAGCAATAATAATAATGATAAATCTATATACAATATACATACCTCATTTGCAATGTGCTTAGATTTAAATGTAGATGTAATTGAAACATTTTCTTTTTCAATCTTTTCTATATGATTACTACTACTACTTGTAGCATAAAATTTCGGTAGAATAAATCGATTTGATTTAATATAAAATCTTCTGGATACCTCTTTAAATACTAAATGAACAGCTGATCTTTTAATCATTTTCTTTTCAAAGGAAAATTTTCAATTCTCTCTCAAATTGTTTAAAATTATGTTTTTTCTTATTAGAAGTTTTGGTGGAGAAATTCCCTTTCCTCAGAACGTATGTATGTGTTGAAATTTTTTTTTTTTATTCCTGTTTTCGGGGTTTTTTTAAGGTTCAATTATCTAATTTATATTGTTTTATTAACTATAATTGAAATTTATATACAATTTTCAAAAAATTTAAGCAAAAATAAAAAAATTTAAAACAACAAATTAGGTACGTTTTTTTTTTTTTGATTTTACAGGATAATTTTAAAATGGAAAATTTATTTTTCAAATGAAGAATCTCTAAATTAAAATTCTCTCAAAATAATGATATTTCGATTACGAAATTAATCAATTTTAAATTATATTATAAAAATTGGTAGTTTTATTATATTGTTTTTTATTTTGTGTGAAAAAAAAATATACAAAAGCACACACACGTATAAACTTTATTAAATTTTGAAAAGAAAACGAAAAGACAATTTGAGGTGACAAATTTCGAGACTAAACTAAATAACGACTTTAGGAAATATTTTAGTAAAAATATTTCATTTTTTTTTTTTTTTTGATAAAGCTATTTTATAGAGGAGAATAGTATACATAAAAATAGTTACATAAAAATTCAAAAATCAACATACAAAGTTATGTACTTAATACAGATATGTGGGTACACTTTAGATATATATAAAAACAATTATTATTAAAGAAAATAAGTAACGAGACCAAGAAAATAAAAAAAAAAAAGCTTTCATTTATTCGACAATGTTGAGTAAAAATTCTTGCATTATACCATTAAAGTGCGTTTAGTTTAAGTTTTCGAAACATTTCAGAAAGGATATTAAAATTTTTGTTGTTGTTATAATAAAAATGAATGAGTATGTTGTTAACTAAGATTGAACACGGATTAATCGCTTTATATGTATCTCTAAATTATTATAAATAAAATTATTTAGATCTTGTTTTCAATTTTTTTTTTTTTTTTAAATCGTTTTTCTTTAAACTTAAGTGTCAGTAACTATTCATATTCTTTGTATAGTATACAATTGTATAGATACTTATCGTCTCATGTATATGCACAAATTAATTGATAAATAAATAATAAATAAATAAATAAAATTGCGTATTTCACTTACTATTTGCACTTACGTATGTATATAGTTTTGTTACAGATACGAATTTAATTGTGAAGTAAATAACGTTAAAATTGTGTTACATGAGACCGTCATGGGTACACTTGTGGCCTAATAAGTTTAGAACAGTGGTGAATATCACTTATTTACATGCTAAACTACAATGTGAATAAAGATGATTTTTCCAATAATTTTGTTCAGGTAAATACGTTCCTGTGAAAAGTTCAACCAAGAGCAAGCTAACATCTTTGTATTTTAATCCACAGAATTGACACGTTATTCGAAATATATTTTTAATGAAAAAATTATTATTTTGAGTAAGTTTTTACATATATTTTAAAATATAAGATCAATATATAAGATCATACAGCTACGGCTGAAGATGACAACTACAACGTTGTCGAAACATGTCAATTTTTAAATTTAAAAAAGAAAGTCGTCCACATAGACGGAAAATAAAAAAGTAAAAATATTTCCTATTTCAAATATAAAAAAAATTTTTTTAGATTTAAGGTTGATTAGTATAATTAAATGTAAATGATATTGAATTAATAAAAAAAAATAATTAGAGTTAGTTGTGTTGGTTAACTGGAAAATCGAAACTGAGATCTCGAATACAATGTTAAAGAAAATGAAGAATAATCAAATTTCGTGAAAAGTTATTGGGTGATGTAGATAGAGCGGAAATGGAAGATACATAGGTCAAAACACGAATAGGTGGTTGTGGAACAAAATTACGAAGCGCAAGAAGTTAGAATTCATATTTTTCGAAAGAAGAAGTTCATAATTTTAGGCTATTTACTACTTTATAGGTCACATATTAATTATATTATACATTAACAGGTTCAATCTAATATTTGGCTGTTAAAATAATTTTTTTATTGTTTAAAAAGGAAACTGAGTTAACACTTCATACAATTTTCGTTAAAAGCTTTTGAAATTGCATTTAAAAAGGTTCTCTATATTTTATATATCGTTTTTAAACATATATACTATAAAATAAAAATATTATGTAGGTGTGTTGTGTTTTTATTCATGTTAAAGGGATTTTTTTTTTCTTGAAAAAAATTGGAATTTGTATGTATGATTTATGCTAACGGTACTTGCGCAATAAATATGTTTATTAAAATTTGAACACGAGGTATTTGAAAATGACAAAATGTAAATGATAAGAAAAACATTTTATAGTCTTCATATGATTCAGTTTTTATGCGTATTTTGTTATTATTATTTTTTTTTTAATTATACAACTGTTATAAAGATTTTGTTACGTCATAAAATACATTAATATTTTCAAAGCTCAAAATATAAAATGAATAACTATGTATGTACATATACACAATGTAACACTATAATACAATTTATTATAAAATTATATCTAAATTATTAGAATATGAAGAGTGTCATGTTCAATTAAACTCAAGCTATGAATTTATAAGATTTGATGTCTTTAGGCTTAAATCCAGAAAGAACGATTTTAAATCAAAATATTTTGTTGTGTATATATCGTCTTATTGGTCCAAAATTCTCAAATGACAAATATGTATATACTGAATATTGTGTTAATTTTTATCATAAAACTTCTTCAGCTCCATTTATTTAGGAGGGTAATGTCGATAAAACTGATAATATCATGTCTTATGTATATCACATCACATTTTTTTTTAAATTCTTGAGTAAAAAATGTTTTTGCAAAGCGACAAATATTTTTTATAATATAGTTAAATACTAAAAAATAAATTCTGGAATAAAAAATAATTTTGCAATGCAACAAATATTTTTTATAATACAGTTAAAAACAATTACAGTTAAATAATTATAGTTAAAAATAATATTACGATTTGAAGAAGAAATTTATGTAGATCCTTGTTGTGATTTGAGAAATATTTACTCAATTTTTTCTACCAGACGGTAAGTCGTATGTAAAATGACATTTCTTAAGTTGTCAAATGTCAATACAGTAAAATTTAACCTTACTTTTTTACTATTCTGCTAATGAAAACTTCAAATTTCTCTTGTTTATCTATTTTCTTATAAATTTTTTGTTAAATTAAGAAAAAATGTCTTCGATTACAAGAATATCAATTAAAAAGTTAAATCCTAGTATATTAAATATTTGCGGAAAAAATATATTGCGAAATTGTTCAACTGTTGGAGGAAATAATCCAAGTTCTAGTGAGACTGGTACTACTACAAAAAGTGGATTTGCACAAGCATATGAGAGGCACTCTCAACCTTTAGATAGTGATAAGCCAAAGGAAATTAATCAAAGTTTTGCTAGTTTATTAAGACATTCAAAATTTATTGATGTAAAATTCATATATTATAATGTTAAGAATAATTAACTTAATACAATATATAATATATTTTTTAGCTTGGAGATCCAGAAGATAAAATTGTTAGTGGTACAATTTATCATATTGTAGGAGATGATTTATATATTGACTTTGGTTGGAAATTTCATTGCGTTTGTCCAAGACCATTCCGTAATGGAAGTGATTATGTTCGTGGATCTAAAGTTAGATTACGTGTGAAGGACTTGGAATTATCCACAAAATTCTTAGGTTCCCAAAAAGATTTAACAATACTTGAGGCTGATTGTCAATTATTAGGATTAATATATTCACCAGCTAGAGCTTCAAGAAATCAAAGTGCGATTAGTACAGAAAGTTTTTCTTTTGCAGAGTAAAATTAATTAGTTTAAGGTTATATTTTGTTTTACCATAAATTTTTTATTAACACATGTTTATTGAAATAAATTGATATTTATACTAGTTAATTGAAGTTTTTTTTATTTCAATTTGAAAAAATTTTAATTAATTTTTATAGAATATTTTATCCGATTATTAAAATAAAAAAGCAAACAATTTTAGTTTGATCAAACTGTATTTTCATACACAAGCAAACTAATAAATATTGTCGAACATGTTTGATTTCTATTGCTTTAAACTGTCTAGAATTAAATTGTCAAACTCAGCTGTTTTCTGTTTGAAAAAACTTTGTTTTTTATTTGTTATTCTTTACATGCCGACGACTTAATTGTGAAAGTTCAAAAAAAATATCAAACGCATATAAATCTAATAATTAGTTTTGGAATTTTACAAGTTCAAACCAATTATTTTATATGAAAAAAATATTGTAATTTTTCAAATAAATAAAAGCAAATATGGCTATCGAAGCAGAAACAAAGAAAAAGGATGAAAAACCTGTAATTAGAGATAGAGAAAAAAGTAGTCGAAATAAAGTAAAACCTTTGACTAAGGTAAGTTAAAAATTAATTTTCTTTGACTCCCTACTTTTTTTTAATTTACTTTCACCGGAAAGTTACATATGCTTTCACTAAATTTTCAATTGGTTGTTCAAAAGCAAAATGAAAATTCAAAATTTAATTTTTTGAAAAGAGATTTATTTTTACTTGAACTTTCATACAGTTAACTTTAAATATTTTATTTATAGGTCATTGTCCGTCGATTACCTCCAACTATGTCTGAAGAAGAGTTTTTTCAGCAAATTGATCCAATACCAGACACCGAAAGTTGTTATTATTGTATGGCTGATTGGTCTTTGGGACAAGATGCCACGTGTCGAGCATATTTGAATTTCAAGAATCAAGATGATATATTTTTGTTCAAGGATCGTTTTGATGGATATGTTTTCGTTGATAATAAAGGTGTTGAATATCCAGCATTAGTTGAATATGCTCCATTTCAAGGATTACCAAAAAATCGTTCACGTAAACGTGATCCGAAAACAGGTACAATTGAAACTGATCAACATTATATAAATTTTTTGGAGAAATTAAAAATCGAAGAGAATGAAAAAAGTGAAATGAAACTGGAATTTAACTTGCAAACAACTAAAGATCCAAAAATAACTTCAACACCTTTACTTCAATATGTGGCAAATAAAATGCAAGAGAAACGTGATGAGAAGAAAAGAAAGGCAGATGAGAGAAAGCAGAGACGAGAAGAAGTACGCCAGAAAAAGAAATTGACAATTGCACAGAAAGTTCCTCCAGTCATTAAAGAAGAAGAAAGTAAACCAAAAGTTGTAAGTACATGTGGAAATTATAATGTCCAGCAAGTCATTAAAAATTTTATATGAATTATTTAAAAACTAATTTTAAATATTTTTTTTTTAGGAAATAAAAGATAACAGAGAGAAAGAAAAATCAGTTGAGAAAAGAGATAGTTTCAATAATAGAGATAGAGATAGAGATCGTAGGGATAGAAATGATAAAACAAATGATCGTAGAGATCGTACCATACGTAATAATCGAGATGAACGTAATAATAGAACTGATCGTGGTGAACGTGAAAGATTAGATCGTGAACGTCGTAATGAAGAACGCCGAGAAAAAGAAAGAAAACGTCGACAAGAGAGGGATGAAAAACGTAAACAGGAAAGAGATAAACGTGATCGAGAACGCGTTGACAGGAAATTTAAGGATGATAAACCATCTAAAGAATTATATTCAGAAAAATCATCTAAGGATGTTGATACTATTAAACGTGTTGAAGTCAAAAAATACAGTGAAAGTCGAAAAGACAAATTTAAATCAAGAGAAGATATTAAACCAGCAAAAATTGATGAATCTATAAAAAATAAGAATTTTATTAACAGATCCGATTCAATTAGTTCGGAAAAAACTTCAACAGCTTCAAATAGTCAAAGTGGTGAAATTAATGAAAGTGTAAAAGATTTTATAATGAATGCAGCAATGGCAAAAGATTTTGTTTCTAAAACCAACGAATTTACTATATCCGATTTAGAATCAAAAGGACATAGTGATTCAACAGAAAATGAGAAAACTATAATTAGTAATTTAAATGAAGTAAATGAAAAATTAGAAAAATTTTCTCTATCTGAATCGGATAATAATAGAGAAAATAAATCAGTTGAAAAAGAAACATCTGATAATGATAAAATTGCACAAGAATATGATGCTGCACGATCAAGTAGGCGTGGATCTCGATCAAGCTCAAGTGCTAATGAAAAATATGAAAAATTATCTAAAGATGAAAGAGAAAATCGTAGAATTCGTAATAAAGTAAATATATATATATATATTTATTTAAAAATTTTATGATTAATATTTTATTTCTATTAATAGGATCGTCCATCAATTCAAATATATCAACCTGGTCGTTTGAGATTGACACGTGCTGGCAGTGATGGTAGAGCTAGTGTTGAACCAAAAGAAACAAAAAGTAATCCAACATCAGATGGTGAAAATGGTAAAAAAGTAGTAAAAGAAGAAAAGAAAAATAATGAATCTATTATAAAAAGAAAAGTGAGTCGTTACTCGGAAAGAACTCGATCTGGTAGAATTAGACAAAAATCTGATAAATCTGAAAGTGATAAAGATGAAAGAAGAAAATCAGAAGATAATATTAAATTAACTTCTGAAATTGATACAGAAGATATAACTGAAAATACAAACTCAAATCCAATCGAGGAAATTCAATCAAATGTAGAAGATTTTAAAGATGAAATTAAAATTGAAATAACTTCTGTAGAAGCTGAGCTCGAAGCAGAAACAAAAACAGAAACAGAAATAAAGACCGAAATAAAAATAGAAACAGAAACAGAAATAAAAACAGAAATAAAAATAGAAACAGAAACAGAAAAATCTACTGAAGAAGAAAAAAAAGAAGATAAAAAAATGGAAGAAACTAAAGAAGAAGATAAAAAAATGGAAGAAGCTAAAGAAGAAGATAAAAAAATGGAAGAAGTTAAAGTGGAAGATAAAAAAATGGCAGAAGTTGAAGAAGAAGATAAAAAAATGAAAGAAGTTGAAGAAGAAGATAAAAAAATGGAAGAAGTTGAAGAAGATTTATCATCGAAATAATTTATATGACATTTCATTTATTCATTTTAATATTCATTTTAAAATACAAACCTACATATTCCTTTTAATTTTACCTAATGAATTTAAATATTGAATTAAACGTTACTTTTATTATAATTATACAAGTTAGTTTTTATTATTTATGTACTTATATGTATTGAAAAATTAGCAATATTTATTATAAAAGTCATTGTTTACTTTCACCTTAATTACAGTCAAGTAAATTGATAGATATAAAGTGGACGAAAACTAGATTCGTTACAGAACAAAATGCCAATATTATCAACTATGTTATTTTATATTACATATTTAGTTATCAAATATAATCAATTTAGACTGCTCTCATATATTCAGATGTGTGTTGTTAAAATGGAAATTTTGTGAAAGATATATAAATGTCTCGATATTCGAGAAACAAATAGAATCAACTTGTACCAATTATATTCAAAATGTTCTAGAATTGAATAACAGCCATAACTGGTAATTTCAAATCCTCAAAAGAAACAAAAGATCAACCTATATAAAACTCGGAGAAGATCATGCAATAAAATATGTATTAAGAATTAATATCCATCCCAACTTAATCATAAACTAAGACTCTATTTATAAATCTTTCCTTCAAATAATTCAAAATCTTACGTAATTTTCATTTTATCCCATTTTCCATTTAAAAATCTAATTTTATTCATGAAAAAGCTCTATATATATATATATATATATATATATACAATCTTGGCTAATAAATAATACATATAAACTTTAGTAATGGTACTACATTAAGTAAAGAATTTTTATTTTATTTTTCTTTTCCTATACTCTAATAGATTTTGCCGCAATTTATATTTTAGTTGTTGAAAGTGCCGGTTATTGAAAATATTTGTAACGTAACGTGATAATTAAAAAATATAATATGTAGAAAAAAAAAATAATAAACATAAAATTTAAATCATAAAAAAAATATATGAGATTATTATTGTTATGATGTACATTAATAATTGCAATAGAAATTATCAAGATATCAAAATTGAAATGAATTATAACATCTCTATCTAGAAATTATTTAAACAAAAAGAAAATAATAATAATAAAAACAAAAAGAAACAATCTAAAGTAATAAACAGCAGAATTTTAAGTATAGTCGCAAATAATATGTGCTATTAAACTCATAAGCCTGCTTGTTGGCTGCCGTTACAGATAATAACGACAAAACAAAAAACAAAATAAAAAAAAATTAAATTTCTTACTTTAAATCTAGGTTTAAATTTAAACTAAATTTCCGGAATTATCAAATTGGGCCGTTATACTTAAATAGACTTCTGTGCTGTTTGGGGGTACATATTTTGTTAATCTTATCTTATAAATATTTTTATAATTTTTTTAATTTAATAAATAAAAAAAAAAAATTAAAATACAAAGAAATTTTTTTTTTTTTATAAAAAGTGTAAATAAATATAGCTTATATTTATAAAATTTAAATTAAAGAACAAATAATACAAAAAAAAAATGTTAAATTTGTATATTTTTGTGATGTGATACAAATATGAGTTCTATCAACCTACATTATCCATCTATTTTAGATATTATTATGTACATAAATTGCAATAAATATTTTTTTTTCAAGCTATGATTGCTAACCATAAAAGTGCACGATTCAAAATAATTAGTAATAATAACTTAAGTGATGATGATATATGTACATATATAAAAAAAATATTTCATCTTAGAATAGAAGTGCGAAATTTTCTTGTTAATGATTCATTGCAAAAAAAAAAAAAAACCAAATAGAAAACAAAGCAATTTTTAAATAACGTACGTACATCATATACATATGTCGTAGTTAATTGAATTGTATTAATTGTTAATTGTTTTGCATTTATTTTTTTATTATTTAAATGTTATTCTAAAACAGAAAATTATAATTGATTTTTAGTTTAGTCTAAAGTTCTAGTTTACTTAAACTATAATACTATTTCCACCAAGGTAATCTTCATTGTATATTTGTCGTATTAAAGTTCATTTAGAAAAAACAATGTGATAATTTTGTTGATTTTATTTAAAATTTTTATGATAACTGAATTTGTAATACAACAAGATTTTTTAAAGGTATCATTTAAAAATCTTAAATCAATTTTTTATATTGAAACAGAATTTACGTATGAATACACATAAATAATAATAAAAAAATAATACCAGGGGTCCAACGTGAATTTTCATCAGTTATACTAAAGGATCGACAGACTATTTAGATTAGATTGTGAACATGTATGTATATCAATTATTTCATCATCAATCAGTTATACTTTGTATTTCATCCATTTATCCTATATTAATAATATACATATACTTTACTAAAAATTTTGTCAAGTTTGTACAATTGTGGTATTGTTGAGGTATTTCTTCCCCTTTCATTTTTCTAGATCGGTGATCATGTTTTTGTAAGAAATTTAACTATTTTGGATTCGAACCTCAATCTATTATGCTTGTAAAAATGTCGATATTTGTAATTAAATAAAATAATTGTATTTTGCGAAGAATATGGGTATCTTATCTTATATCAGAACTTTTTGGTGTTGTAGTAGTTAATTCCACCTAAAATTATTCCATTACAAAAACTAATCTAAGCCAGATCGACTAACGACTCTTTTTTTTTTAAATTTTCGATTCTATTTAAAAAATATAATATTTGAATCTTATTTTTGATTCGGTTAGAGCTTTGTTTAATAACTACTATTATATTACCATTGATTAAGACTACTATTTTCAATCAATGCTATTATTTACTTACTTAATAACTATGTAATGATATAATAAATGATAGCCTTAATGTAATGTATAGATTTATTCATATATTTATTGTATGTAATGTACATATATTGGTAATGTATCATTAGAATAAATCACTGTTTTGAATTATTAAAAATTATTATTGTAGTTTTGTAATCTAAATATTTGACCCATTCCCATTCTGGACTTTAAAAGAATTAATTTATTTGTTTGATAAAAATAAAACACTAATAACGCAGTTTGATTTTATGTGCAATTTTGTTTTAAATTACGATTGTTTTACTATATTCAATATTAAATATTTAAATTTGTCGTTAAGGGACGACTGTAATGCAAACAAATTTGTATATTTGTTTAGGTGCAAAAAAATCAGTTTAGGTGCACAAAATATGGACATTCATGTTGAGTGTTAGATTTCTGTCGTGAAATCTTGAGATTAATTATTTCTTTATCATATAAAAAGTCTTTATTCTTGTGAGTTTATTTTGTCCTACTTCCGGTTTTTGATAGCTTTTTTTTTCTTCAAATTTTCTTTGTGACAATCCCTTTTGTTATTTGGAAAATTAGCTTATTTTAGATTACACCTTATTGATTATTTTTTCACCCAATTAGATTATTTTGGAATTTTTTTTATCACAGATAACTAAATAATATAGAATTTTTGATAGTATGTACATAATACACATAATACATATAATATATGTGCATTGATATATTTTATTATATGTGGTTTTATTATCAAATTACAATTGTATATATAGTTATTTATGATACATTAGATTACTTACATTGTGTATAGTTACTTTATAATAAAATTTAATATGTAATTGCAAATTGCGACTAGTTTTGAGATTCAACTCGTTTTAAACAAACAACAGATTTGAAAATTAAAATTATTAATTTTAATTAATATTGATTTATTGATTGATTGATATGACTATGGTGAAATCAAAAAATAAACACTGTGTTAGGACAAAAGTACTTATTTTTTTATTTCAGCCTTTATTCATGAGATTCCAGTCCCGTTATCTGTTATAAATGACGGAAATAAAATACATCTTAGATTTTTCCCTTTTTATTTCGAATTCAAAAAAATTCTAATTTATTTTTTTATCATTCTGAAATTGTGAAGAAAAAATTGACTTCAAAACCGCTTATGGTTTGTGTCTCCAATATATTTCACCACAATTTCACAAATAAATAGTTTCTAGTATAATTGGCCTACATATTCTCTCGAACTTGGTGCATTTTTTTAATGATAGATATTTAAACCACGGAATTTCCGTTTTTTCATTAATCCACAACTGGTCCTATTTTGTTTTAAAGTAACAGTAATTGTTAAAAATCCAATAACAACGGTGAATATAGAAAAAATCAAAATTTTCATACAAAATTAATTCTGTTGAAGTGATGATGGTGACATAAATGTCGATGATTTCGATTAATGATGAATAAAAAAACGGATGAAACTATTATTTTTTCATAAAATCCATACTTAGTACATTTACGGATCTTTGATAAGAAAATATTTTTGAATGTGTTGAATGGAGAGGAACAAAGATAATAGATATGAGAATTGTGGTATTACTACTGGTATTCTGTATTTGATAAATTAACATTTTTCATCATTGGAAGATGTTATATACAACATTTATGTGATCTAAAATTTTAAATGAAAATTGGAAAATTTTGAAAATATATTCAGTCAATATTTATATTTAGAAAAAACCCATAATGAAAATCACTTGTGAAATGAGTCAGATATTTTTGTCGTACTATTCAAAATTTACAATAAATATTATAATGATGATTAATATTGTATGTAATTTAATTTATAATTATTGTATACAGTCAGCTAGAATCATGTAATATTTTTCTTGATTGAACACAGAATTTTGAGATTTGGAAAAGTGACTAATAAATTTTATTCTATATGTGAATACCCAATATTATATGTTTACTTTATACTAGAATGCATTTTAAATTGTTGATTTAAAATAGTTCACCATCTTTTATACTCTTATATTTTCTCAATATAATACATTTGAAATTTCAAGTGGTAAATTATCATTATAACATTACACACATAACTGAAGACACATAGTGGCATAATGTATATAATATATTTTTTTTTAAATCATTAAAATAAAGACCTACATCCCGTAAGGGAAAAGGGTCTGTAGTTGGCCTGCAGATTTATCTGCAGATCCACTGTTTAATAAATAAATAATTAAAATAGATTTAAAATGAACTATTAATGATATTATAAGGTCTTAGACCATCTAATTTAAAATATGTACCATGAATCTAATATGAATATAAAGATATATAGAACGATCTATGTTGGGGGTGTAATAATTAAAAAAAAATATATGACAACATTTTGTTTGTAAATACAAGTGACATCTTGTAGTTGTAAATCAGATAGTACATAGGAACACAAACAAAATATACCCAATATTTCTATAATCTTTGGTGAAACGCAATGAAACATATTATTTGTATAGAACAAACATTTTGAAATTGCATTGTTAAGTTTTCTTATTTTAATCATTGTAACTGTACTGAGACAATTTTTAAATCAAAAAGTTATTTAGAATAAATTAGTTAATTGTAAAACTTCAATGACAATTTTCTTGTCGTATATAACACGTATAACAATAACTTATACAGTTTTAAAAAGAATTAAATAAAATAACATTATTATTTTTTTTTTTTTTAGAAAACTGCAAATTAAAGCTAATAAATTCAACTAAATGAATTTTATTAAAATAAACTTGAAAAATAGTATAATAAAAAAAATAAAATACTGAAACTAAAGTCATTTTTAATAATTAATGCTAATAAAATATTATATGTATTATGTAAGTAAATATAGAGAAGCTTTCACAATTAATATAAGATTTCATAATACATATTATATTAAGATCTAATATATATGTGTATCTTAAAATGTAATGTATAAAATTGATAAAAATAAAAAAAAAACTCGTGTTAAAAAACTCAACTCATTTTCGTATTAATTAAAGTATAATTTCTAAAAGAGAAAATTAATTTTTTAATTCTTTTAAAATAACGTACAGGTATATCGAAAATAGAGATTAAAGTGTTGTGATGCAGAAATACATATACTCATATACTTTCTTTTCTTTTATGTCTCCTCTCTCTATCACTATATCTTCCCTTAATCTGTTTTGAAGACTTTTAATATTGTTTTATTACCTTTAATATTAATTTGAAAAAAAAAAAAAATTAATTTAATTTAATAACGTTTTGATAAGTAATTTTTTTTTTATAATTTAAAAACATTAAAATTAAAATTTCTACTTCCTTTCCCTTTCATTTATTTTATGACTATCATGATAATATGATGTTGATTCATTTAAATTAAATTTGAAAATTTTAATCAGTTTTTAATATTTTCTTTTGCATATGATTAAGTCTCTCTGTGGTCATTATTGCCAGCTTCTGTATATGACCTAAGAAATAATATACGAATAAACATCAGTTTTATGATAAAGAAGTAAAACAAATGTTTTTATTTTGCATTTTTGCTTTGACCAAATTGTGAGTTAACACGTACAATATTCCATGTTATAATAAAATTTTTCGTTTAATTTCTTTGGTTTATTTCAATATTTTTTGTTTGAACTAATTTTTGGTTGATATTTTGTTTTATTTCTTTGGTTTATTTCAATATTTTTTGTTTGATAACTAATTTTTGGTAGATATTGACCTTATTTTCACATTATATTTTTTCTAAATATGTACATACATAATAGTCATTGTTCTCTTCTTCTTTCTGTAAAGCAAACGAAAATACTTATTTTCAGTTCAGTTGCGTTCGACTCGTGTTTTTGTCGGTAGCGAAGATATACAATTTCAGACACGTGCTTTTCAAAGAATCAAAAAATTTTGATACTTGGCATCTTCGTCTTTCAACTAACTGAATTTTACAACTCTGGTAGATATTTTTTAATAATTCACGATCAATTGTTTTATCACAAAATCTCTGTCTGTCTTAATTCGCTGTGATTTTTCCTAATCATTCGTTTCATCGATCGATCATTGCAAACATTCATTTTTTTTTTATCAATTTCTGATGTATAACTTTTTTTTTTTTTTTTTCTTTATTTCAATTTTAATACAATTTACTTAACATAGTCTTAAACTATATATAATACATTAAATAAATCAATGTTTTGTGAACTAGCCTCTTGTCTAATTTTCAGCTCTTGTCTAATTTTTTTCATTCCCAATATATTTGGACTAACTAGGTTTCTATAAAAAATTAATTATGCTTGCATAAAATTTTGATATACGTAATTTTTTGACATACATATATTGTGTTCTGCCAATTTTATTCTTAATATGATCTTATATCAAATTAGTTCAATTGTGACAGCCAAATGTTGGTTCGTTTTGTGCAATTGACCGCCTTTCCTATATGTATCATTTGTTAATTTACATTTATTTATTTAATATTTTTCTTTTAATTATTTGTTATGTAGAATGTGCATGTAACTTGCCTAATCCATGTCTATCTCATAACCGTATACATATTTAGCGATTATTTCTATTAAAGCAATTATTTCTATTAAAGCTACATAGAATCTGAAAGAGTAAAACAACGGATGTTAATAAAATATCTTGAAATTTGAAATATTCTTGGAATTTTAATATGAAATAATTACTATTTAATCAGTAATTACTAATCACATTTAATTTTTAATGTGGAAAAATTGTTTAAATTTCACTAATCACATTTAATTGCGAACATCAACAAAAATACTAAAATTATGTATACCAAATTTAGTTTTATACCTAACTTGAATTTTGTACAAATTTATATATATTATTAAGTCAAAGACAAATACATACATATATATTAAAAATTGTTAAATAAATTTAACAATTGTATGAAAACCTGAAATTTGACAATTAAAATTTTTCAGTTACCCACTTTGTGCAAAACTTGTTAATTTTGTTCCCCAACGATCAAATCTATTTCAACGACAACAACCATTTGTGAAAATTTGTTTTTGTAATATGTAGTTATTGTTGCTATCGATCACTTTACCTCATTAATATAAACCCCTCTTTCTCTTCTTTCTCCTTCTTTTTCTTTTTATTCTAATTTTTTTTAGCGTTTATTAATGGCTGTATACATACAAACTGCATTTATGATAATGAAAATTTTACCGATATCAACAATTGTACCGTGTATATATGTATATATACACGTACCGATTATTTTAAATCTTTTAATTGTATTAAGGTTATTTAATATTTTATAACTGACTAAGTTTTATATTGATTGATAAAAAATATGTATTAAAAATAACACAACAACTAATCAAACTACCCTCGTAATTGAAACAACAAAAATGTCTTTAAACAGTCTATAAAAATTTAAAATAATCTATAAAATTAAAAACTTTATACTTAATAATAATTATCTTTTTTATAAACAAAGAATTACTATGCACATATATTTAGAATGAAAAATTAAATTAATTATATTAAGTTCGAAATGTTAAATTTAGTAAACAAAAAAAATAAAAAAATGAAAAAAAGTAGGGAAAAAAATAATTTTTGCAAAAATTAGACCAATTTTTTTTTGAAATATTGATAATAATATACACGAGTATTATTGCATGAGCAATTGCCATGTATTTATTATCTATCGTATTAGGTATTATTTTTGTAGATACAAAATTTAAATATGTATAACGAAAACCGTGAAAAGTGTTTTTAAATGGTTTTAAAATTTTCATTCATAAGTTATCTATAGGTACTTGTAGACGAAGATAAAGTTGAGGAGCTTCTTTACTACATAGGATTTCACATTTATTTTTCAACAATTAATTACAAATAAAATCGAAATAGTTTTGGGATTGGGAAGTTAATAACTGAACTTAAATTAATACCAAAAGATTTTAATTTGATTCCTATAAAGTATAGTATTCGGATTTGCCTACAGTGAAACGAAAACGAAATGTCAAATCTCATATAAAATTTATATTTGTTTTTTTTTTGCTGATAGTTCGCAGTGAAAAAAAATTGTATTCTTTTATGAGCGAAGTCGAAGGCTTGGTGATTAAAAATAAAAAAAATAATTCATTGTTCTTTGTTTCATCAGAGACAAACTTTAGACGAATATAATAAAGCTTAAAAAATTCGACAATTTTAAAAAAAGATATAAATCTAAGCTTTACAAAGTTCAGCCCTTAATTTTTATTTTTCTTACATAAACCCAGGTACCCAATAAATATTACTGAAATTTCAATATATATAATTTTATCTGAAAAATGGTAAATATCTAATGAAATTTGTGTATAGAGCGAAGTTGTAGACTTGTAGTAAAGAACATATAATAACAAAAAGTCTCATATGGATATTTTTAAATTTTTTGTCTATTTTGAAAAAAAAAACAAAAAAATAAATACAACAGTATTCATTCAGTCCATCCATGTAGATATGTAATATATATATTTCAAAAAATTTTTCACATCAAAGGTTCAAAATAAGAAATATAAATTTTGTTTATTCTATTATTGTATGTTTTTTTACATATGTATTAATTGATGTTTCAGTATATATAATAGTTATAGTATTCTGAACTTCTGATATATTATTTAGGTGTTTAGCTATGTACATATACTTAATTTTATCATATTCGTATGTTGATAATTCGTATAATTTGTAGAGCAAAATTGTTTTGAAGATTAAATGAGAGAGCGGGTTGTAATGTGGCGACCCGCTATATAAAAATATCATTTTAAAAATTAAATTAATTTTAAAAATGTATGGGATGAGACTTTTTTTTATTATATTATGTTCTTTGCTTGTAATGAATGGTATAATGTAATGGTGTAATGGTGACTGGTGAATAACTGAACTTTTGCGAGATAATCAACGTTTTTTTTTGTTTTGTTTACTAAAATGGTAGTATTTGAAACCAACATTTTAAGTTTGGGCAAATATTACTGGAAAACGGTGTGTCTAATACTCACACAACACCACCCAAATGGGTCATTAATTTAAAAAAATCCGAGGATTTCATTCAACTAATTATAATGCTATACAATTTTGGTTATTTTCAGATAAGTCCTATGAACTTCGAATTTTTATATTGGCCCGGGAAATTTTAATTCGTAAAGTGTTCAATGACCTTATTTATTAGTGAATGATTTTTTTTTTGTAAATTTGATCATAATTGTCATTTCAGTATTTTCTGTAACCTCTTCGTGCGGCATATGGGAGAGATATGATCATATATCGAGCGAATGTGTCTGTGAGATGTGAGATTATGTACAAATGTATGTCAGATATGAGATTATTAATTATCACCTATAAATAAAAGGCCAACTCAATAATTTGATTTTACGAAACACTTAGTCTGTCTTCGAGAAATAATAATCCTTTTGAAGTTTTGTAACCTGTAGTTAATTTCTATCTCGGATATACGAATGAAGCATCTTTCATGTCAAGCGAAACAGAATCACAATTAATTTTATATAACCTGAATTAATTTAGTTTTCTTTCATGATGCATCATCATAGTTTTTTAACCCCTATTTTAACCTCGAAAATTACACTTCAGACTAAAAAATACAATATTAAAGATTTTTTAGAAATCATATTAAATACATTAAGCTTTTGTTAAGCAATTACACATTTTTTTCTTCTCTTTTCCAATCTTACAAATCGGAACTTTGTAGATTAAAGTGTAAATTTGCGTTAAGAATTTTGTATGTACATACATGGATACATAAAGTAGGAAATATTCAATTGCGAATATTAATTAAATAAAAAGGTTTAAACATCATCGCATTAAGAAAGAAATATTTTCTGGGAATGCATGTGTGGGTGAAGTTTTATTTTCTAAATTTAATCTGAAAAAAAAAAATATATTTTTTGTTAGTAATAAATGAAGCCTACATTCATCAGTTTAAACGTATATAATAATTAAGTTTAGTAATGTCGTAGTTAAATGACGTACAAAATTTAAATACCAGTGATGATATTGCAGGATAATTTTGATAAGATTATAGATTGATAATAATTGATTAATAAATTAACGGTATTTTTAATTATATTTGGAAATAAAATACTGGTATATAATCGAACGTTAAGTATCGAATTATTGTTCAGAAAGACAATCATAGGATACCGTGTTCTAGTGAATATTGTGTTGTAAAACTTTTCATATCCTGATGCGATTCGGTACAATCGTAGGAAGACCATATTGGGAAATATATTATGTGATTGTTAGTGGATTAAAATTGTGAACAAAAAGCTAGGGTATATGTATATAAAAAATACGATGTGAAAATATCGTAAGTCTGTAGCAGTTTGTCTATTATTGTCTATTATTGACTAACTTCTGTATCTGTAGTCCTATATTTATTATTTCCAAAGTTATTTGACGTAGAAATTAAAACAAGTAATCAAACAAGATTCTTATATTATTCCATAATTTTTCCGTGTATTAATGAAAATAAATTTCTAAATTGAAATAAAAAATGTATGTAAAATAAAATTAAATAATAGCTAATTTTTTTTTTTTTTTCATAAAGAAATTAATTTTTAATTTTGATTATTTTATTATAAACATATTAACTTATTTTAATCTCTTAAATGACATCGTAATATTCTATGTGAATCAAATACATAAATAAAATAAAAAATAAAGATGACAAGTGTATCCTATGGTTGTATAATTTATATCGTAAACGTTTATCGTAAAAGTTTAAATTGTATATTTGAACTTTTTCTTCTTGTAACGTCTTCAGTAGGGTAGAAATAATATTTTCTGTATAAAATTAGTTTATTTATTCAATAGTGATCACATTAGACATTGCTGTGTTTTTTGACAAGTCAGATTTAAATTTGAATTTAAATTCTAAATAGAATTTATGAATTTAGCTCTTAAATTTCAAAACAAGTCTGATGATAACCAAAATAAAACTATTATTAGTCTATTATAATTGAATAAAACTATTATAATTTGATAAAAATTTTATATGTATATTACTGAGACTATATTTATTTATTTAGTTTAGCTCAAACTTTATTACAATTATTATTATTTTTTTTTCTTACAATACAACATAATACATTCAATTTACAAATTAAAATTATATCTAACTTAGAACTAATTAAAATACATTGAAATAAATTGCACACATATTTTAATTACTACAGATTACTTAAATAATTTAAGTTTTTGAGTCTGTTTCGAAAGTGTGAATTCAATATAGTTTGTGTGTTTATTACCATATAGTAACATTCTATGAATTGGCTCATAATTGCCATAATTGGTCCTATGGCGCCTATATAATCTATATAATCTATAAGCGCTTATATAATCAAATATAATAACTATCAATATAAATTCAAATCCAAATCCAAAATTACTTAGGTTATTGCTTTTGTTCTTGTACTCACCTGGTACTATTCTAAATCCAAATTCAACTCCTATATAGAACGAAATGATAAATTACGTAGAACAGTTTTAGCAACACTGCAATTTTTCTAAGAACTAATGTAATAATTATTATAATTTCCCTTTCGCTTAAATACGCTCACCCATTATCCAATTTTGAAGCTTTTCCTAAATAAAATTTGAACTTAATTTGTATGCACAGGTATTTTATAATGTACATTGTACATAATATAACTAACAAAGTATATAACACAAAAAACATAAACAAAAATGTTGTTATCAATAAGCACATAAAATTTCTGATAATATAAAATTATATATCTATATTTTATATATATGTATCTTTATACACATATAAAAAAAGGTAATATTTACGTAAATTTTGATTACAGGTTTGATATTGATTACACTTAGTATGACAAATCAGTTTAAGAGAATCAGTTCACGGTACATGCATATAAATATTAAATTCTATGAAGAATACAGGTGGTGGATAATTTTATCAATTTAATAAATAAAAAAGAAAAAAAAACAAATAAAAAGAGGAACAAAAAAATAACACATTATTTCAAAATGGGCCGAGATCGACTTCCAGATCTTTTAAATGTAATTTTTGTTTTATGTTTTTTATTTAATTTATATTTTATCTAAAAATTTAATTTAATTTTTAGAAATCGAATATATCTAGTGTATGGAATGATGATGAAGACATTTTTTTGAAAGATTATTCAATGAAAGAGCGGCATCGTATGGAAAATATTGAAAATTTTTTACACCAGGTAATTTTTTATTAAAATTTATTATATTTTAATTGATAAGAAACAAAATCGAAGTATCTAATGATAACACATTATGACATTTTGATGTTATTTTGTTCTACTTTTATAACAGTTTTAATTTATTTTTGTTTTTGAAGAGTTAAGTGTAGGTATGTTGAACAAAAATTGTATCAATTTCTGAAATTTGTTTCAAGTTTCCTGAATATTTTATGATTATTTAATCGGATTTTTTGTTTTTTTAATCGGATTTTTTTGTTTTGTTTCCGAAATATCGAGATTTGCAATCAAATATTAAAAAATTATTAGTGAATGGAATCCTGACAACAATTAAATAATTTATTTTATGATGTTTTAAAATATAAAATATAGCTAAAGTAGAAATCGGAATCTAAATTAATTGTCCATATTAACTAGTGCTATTTTGATAATGTTGCTATTTTTACATGGCATTTTTAGATGTAGTTACTTTGTTTGATCAGTAATACAGGTCAGGCCATGTATCTACTGGGGTTTATTTGATATCACCTTCAATTGAAAACAAATAATTGTAGTTAATGATAGTTATGGAAACGGTTATTATTAGTTGTTCTAATAATGTAGGTACAGGCAGAATATGTATAAGACATAGAGAGAGAACCGGGTTAGAGATTTAAATCTGCAAACATTTTAAATTTTGAAAATTCAATATACTGCTGGCAATTGAGGTTCTAATGTCGTTCTAATAACTTAAAATTTTTGTCTTGCTTTGTTTGTTTGTTGCGTTTGTAGATATTTTACCGTAAACTTTATTAAACCATACGATAGCTAACGTTTCAAAATATGCTCTGAAAACTTTTCATTTTACTTACCACCATGCTTAAGTTTTAATGTGCTTAAAAGGGTTGACGAGAAATTTTCTTAAGGTTTTTTAAGACCGTAAAAGTTTTATTTAAAACCGCACACCTCTCGCTTACAACCAGCTTTGTAATCCGATCCAATCGATCAAGTGAGCTAGATTAGCTAAGAAAAAGCATTTCATGTGAATTGCACAAATGAAAACACCAGAAGGGATATGATTCCACATTCGTGAAGTCTGGACTATAAACGAATCACCATCTTGGTATTTCTACTATGTAGGGATTAGCATCTGCGGCTCCTTTTATTTTCGTTAGAACTGTTAAGTTGTTCTTTGACTCTTACTTAATGAGCATGTTGCCATACCTACCTAATTGCGAAGTATCTTTAAAACAGACAAAGCGGTCTTACTATACGTCCAAGGGAAGTCAAAATAGCCTCATGCTGAAAGGGAAGTGGGAATTGTAGAATGTGTGAATTGTATTCCATCTTTGGACATATATTGTTCTTCTCAAAAATTTCAATTTACTTCATTCCAATTTTCAAAAAAAAAAAAATTCAAATAAATTTCATATAATTTTTAAAAATTTCAACACTATTATTTTTATTTTATATTTCTTTTACAAATACTTTTAAAACTTATATAATAACAGAAAAAAAAATGTTTTGTCTTCTTTAAAGCTTTTCTATAAAACTAGAAATTAACTAAAATCTAATGTTTAAAGTAAGGTACGATTGTACTTTGAATTAATTAATTAGAAACTTTCCAATTTTATATTAATGTAGTGAAATTAAAATTATGATTATAGTTAATTTTATGGGACTAAATTATTCACCAAAGTCTTCTGAATACGGAAATTGATTTCATTTGTGTTAAGAGTTCCAGCCATAATTTTCTACAAAACAATAACAAAAAAACAATTTAATTAATATTATTTATTGCATATATTTTGGCGAACATTAAAACTTCCTAAAACAATTTTTATTTTTTTTTATTTTAACGTTGCCAGCTTTAAAATAATTATTTTTTATTCAAAATTTGATTAAATCTATATAATAATTACATACCTGGAAACGAACTGTTGTAATCCATAATTCTTCTTGATTAAATCTATTTTTAACAATTTTCAAACCACTTGTAAATTGTAATGTATCTGGATTAATAACAACAGCAGAATCGTTACCATTCCATGGTTTTTGAAAATTCCAACTGCCAATACCAATTGAACTAACCAAACCAAAATATAAATTACCTCGGCTATCAATTGCTTGTGCTGATGCCTGTTCATCACGTCTACCAACAATTTGAAATGCATCTGCATTTCCATTTGGTGTACTCCATAATGCTTTATTATCTAATACATCTAATGGTACAACAACTTCAATATTTCTAGCCAATGAATGATAAAATAATAATCTTCTGATATTATTGAAATTAGGTGGTGTTACCGCTATACCAAATATACCATCTTCTAACATAAAACTTTCACCAGCTATTGTAAAATTAGTAAAATTTGGATCAGATCTCATTGTTTCATGTTCAATACGCCATGATTCATCGGTTCTTGAATCATATACAACCAAACCATATGCAGTAACATCAGCAATATAAACACGTACATCAATACAATTACCATTTGGTGGTGCATCTCTAACATCAACAAATGGTGTAATAAATAATGATTCACCAGATTTATAAACATTATTTGGAAATCTATATCGATGAAATAGGGTATCGGTTTTTAAATCAAATACTACAAGTTGTGGTGGACAATATTGTTGATCACCGATACGTCCTGTATCAATAACCCACATTCGATTACATGGATCAATCTGAAAGTAAAAAGAAAAGAAATAATTTAAATATTTATTGAAAAAGATGTAAGATATATTATAATAACTAATATGAACAAATGTTTGTATAAAGGGTATTTCTTCACATTGGTATTATTTTTCATTATTTGGGTAAATGGGATGAAAAATTGTTTTAATTAGTGTTAAATTAGTGTTTAGGCTTATTAGTTTGTGTGGGACAATTATTATTATTATTTTGAACTTGTTTCACATAAATTATAGTATTATCTTATCATTACAGTGTGCGTGAGCCACTATTTATATAGCACAATATAGCACGTAGAATTGGGTCTAATCTATTATAATTTAACAGAACAATACAAAAATAAAAAGTTAATAAATACAGAACAAAAAACTAGAAGGTCATATTTGCTATATGAGTGTAGATGCCGATGGTGCATAAATTAATAAGGTTCATTGGTTCAGGTGTGTTTGTTTGCATGTGATGTGAATACGTACACGGTACATCGATACGTAGTGTATGAGGGTGCATGAGTGCATTGGCGTATTATAGTAAATGTGCACTATTATCTATTTTTATGCAATTCTTCTTCTAACTGCAATATTTTTATATTATGCTTATATAATGTTTATACACAATGCTTTGTACTGTAATCTGTATATTATATTATTTTTATATATTTTAATTTATGTTGTATTACGTATTCTTGAAACGATTTAATTTCAAAAATAAATTTTGAAATTAAAATGAACTTTGGCTATTTTTTTTATAATAAAATTTAATTTTATGATGTCAAAGGTAAACTAACTTATCTCTTAAATTATAAAAGAAAAAAAATTGATTGAATTGTTGTTCTACCATAGATATTTTGATTAAAATACCATAAATTGTTTAAGAAAAATTATTTGCCGAAAGCTATATAATATATATATATATATATATATATGTACTTGTATTTGTAAGGTTGTATTCTCAAAATTATCAACCTACAAATTTTTAGAACCCAATTTACCGATTATTTTCCTGGTAATTTTCATATCATTACTCAATGTAATGTATCCATTAAGTTTGTGTCAGTGATTTTTAACAGAGTCGTGCCTTTCATTTGTTATTATTTTTTTCTTTTTCATTTTCGTTTTGTTATTGTTCTTATTAACATTTTATTAATATTTTAATATTAAAAAAAATAAAAATAAAAATATATCATTGCAAATAGCTCTAGAACCAAATATTGAAATTTTTTGTATTTCCACACCCTCCTCGGTATAAAAAACAATGTTTTTTTTATTTTTTTTTTATTTTCTGATATTATCATGAGAAAAATAATTTTTCTTGGTTATCTAGACAGACAACATAGTTTTTATAATACTGGTAATAGAAAGATTTGTTTATGACAAAGCGAATTAATTTTAATTTAAAAAAAAAAAATAATAATTTGCAACTAACTTAAAACCTTGTTTTAGTCTTCTAACTAAGAAATTTACAATTACATAATATTCTATTGGTGTTTCTAAATTATTACAAAGGGGTGGTGCTGCTGATGTTATACTTGTACACAGTATAAAGGGATAGGTAAACTAATTCTTCGTTGAAAAAATCAATTCATGGTCTGTGGTGATTAACGTTGAGGAGTGTTAAATAAAATTATAATTACAGTGGTGGTTGATTTTGAAATAAAAAAATTAAATTCAAAATATGTATGTGATATATATATGTGATAAGAGATCTGATGAACGTAATGGGATTAGAATTAAGTGTTGTACTATATACATATTTTTGTGCTTTTTTCATATCAGTGGCGGATTCTTTAAATACCAGATTTTAATTTTGAAAATAAATAGGGATAAGCTTAAATTTAAATATAATTATTGAAAAGCTGAATTAATAAAATTGTTTTTTTGTCAAGACAGTATGGGACTCTACTTTTTTAAGTAATAGTAGTAGTACTAGAATATATGAAGCTAAATTAAGTACCAATGTGAGTAATTAAGAAAATAAATGATTCTCTTTCTATCTGCAACGGTCACATACAAAAGTATTTGTAATACTAATAATCCCATAATAACTTTTTTTTTTAATTTTTTGCTACACATCTTATTTGGTATCAACTGAACCAAATGATTATTAGATTTTAGGCCAAACACTTGTTTGAATATGTGGTTCCACATTCGGTTTTGAATCACCTAGGAATTTCTATTATGAAGGAATGAAGCTACTCCTATTACTCAACCGAACCTACTTGAATGCGGGTTTTCAAATGGTTCAACACATATCTCTCTTTCTTCATTAAATAGTCTGTAAAATAGGTGTAGTCTGCAAATAACACACTTTCATTAATAAAAATTGAGTAAAACAGTTTTTAGCTCAATGAACTTCTATTTACACTATATGCACTTTAAAAATAGTATGTATTGAAGAAAGTGTATTTTGAATCTGTATTAATATTTAAATTTTTCCGGTTGTAGGCGCATTCCCAAAAAATTAATTTAGTTGTCTCGAATTGAATAAAAAAATTATCTCTTTGTTGACAACATAAAACCAAACTCATTAGTGTGTACATTGCAAAAAATACATCTTCTTACAAAGTCAGAGATGTATAGTTTAGATATTCTATAATCAATAATAGTGTAAAACACCAAGCCAAAGAGAAAATTGTTTTTGTTTTTCTTTTATATTAGGTACCAAAATAATGGGGTAAGCATTTTAACTGCCTTCGCAGAATTTTAGCTATATAAAGATGAAGGAAAGAAAAGGAAGGATAGATTTATTTGTTCCTAATTTTGATGAGTCGCTTTTGTACCTTATCTAGGTAATGTAGGCTGGTACTAGGTGCACTGCCCCAGATATGCGAGTTATATTCAAGGCCAAATGTTGGTCTTTTTTAATAATAGGAGGTTGAAAGATGTAAAATATTTTTTAATTTTTCTTAAAAATTCTAAACATTTTTCAGTATACATCGCGACAGAAAAGTGTTTTTCTAAAGTGTATTTCTAAAGTTTCAAAGTTTTTGATATTCACATTTCCGAATAGAATATTTGGTATTGATGGGTTTTGCTTTGTTGATATGAGGCAACTCTGAGTTTCGAAACATAAAATTTTACCCTAGTTAAACTTCCCCAGTTACTATTTGATTGTCTATTGATTAGTTTTCGTTTGCTATAGTACGTTTCGTATTCGTATTTCGTACTGCAGCAAGAGCTTCTTCGAATTAAACAATTCAAAATTATTAATTTAGTTTGAATTTTTTTCGGGTCGGAGAAAATCTTTGAAAGAGAAGGGAGATTTAATTATTAATATTTGAGTATTATCAATGACTATTATATAATTATATACATATTATGTATCAATGACTATACTATATATGCATATGTTGGTATATTATTTAATGTGGGGACAATTAACATTTTGTTAAATAAAATTCGACATTATCAGCAAATCATTCATAAATAATTTTTTAAAAAACTGTCAAAAAATAAATTTTTTGCAGAATACCATACTGATTTAACCTTATTAAAAAACTCATACTGATTTCTTTTAGTTCCACGAATAATTGCGAATAAATGCTCTGCGGTGTAATAATTGTAGAATTACACTTTGTTATCACTTACTATTATTACAGTTTAACCACAGATAATTAAATTTAAAAAGTTATTTGTTTGTGGTTTAACCTTACTTTATCTTATAAAGACCTACATTTACGTAATGTATATCAATATCTTATGTTAAACATTATATTTACTTATACTATTTCTTATATACTTTGTACATATATGTTGTAGTTATTCGTTTTGAGTTTGATTTAAAAGGTAATTACAAATTTTAATATTATTGTTTTTTTTTTATACGAATTCACAAATAACATTTGACTTTGTTATCGTAAAGGGTCACAAATAAATAAATATCAATTATTATTAATGAATCATTTTTAATGAATAGCTTCATAATTATTATTTATTATTTTAATTTGAATTTGACTTGAAAAATAAAAAAAATTTCAAAACAATCAGAACAAAAAAATTATAATTAAGTAAAGCACAAAAAATATATGTAAAGTTCCTTAAATCAAAAAGTAGTACGCGCTAATGTTTATCTATAAGAATTTATTTTTTTTTTTTAATTAAAAGAAAAATGTTATTTAAATCTAAACAATTAATAATAATAAAAACAAAGAAAAAAAAATTATCAATCAACTTCCAGGTGTCTTTGAAACAATACGATTAACTAAAGTCGCAAAACATTGTTAACTAAAGTATATAGTAGAAATTGTATTTAATAGGGAATTCCAAGTAATAATACAATGGACCGGACCAACATAAATTTAAAATGTTAATAATAATATCTTATGGATATTTTATTAAACAAAAAAAAAAATTATTTACCTTCTATTTTAAAATAATTTATTTATTTTATTAACAAGTTTTATTTTTTTCTTTTTTCAATTATTCAAAAATTATGAAATGTTGAATAAAGTAATTGCTTTTTAAATTCTACCGCAAAAGTCTTTTTTTTTTTCAATTGCGGTCAATGTTAAATTTATCCATGTAAAATTATTTAAACAGTATGGATAAAATTGGACAGTACTTGCATCATATATGAGTAAAATTTAATTCTAATACGACATTTCTCTTTTAATTGATGGATAATTATTATCATTAAAATTGTAATTAATCATAATATAATAATTAATTATAATTAAATGAAATATACCTAGCTCAATCCAAAATAATATCGAATTGTAAACAAAAAAGCAGCTTAACAGCAAAAAAAGAATAACAAATTTGAAAAAATTGTGAGGTAATTTTTTATGGATCTTAGACTTTAGTAATGGAAATTATAAAGTTTCAAAATTAAAAATAAAAAAAAAAAATCAAAAATCATTCTGTACTTCAGCTTTTATATACTTGGACTCAGTACGGTGTAGAAATTATGAAAAGCAATTTTATAACATTACGTTTATAGTCTTATATATAGTCAGTTTACTTATATCCTACTATAATAGACTTTTAACACAAACATTCTTGTCCTAATGTGTACTACAGAATGCTGCGTATTATAGTCCAGAAGATAGCTTTTCGAATGTTAGACAAAATTGAATTAAAAAAAATCTACACTGTACAAAATTTATATATATATACGTATATTTGAAAATAGATATGTACAGAAAAATATACCAAAAGTATTTATATATACGTGGGTGTATCCCACTCACCCAAAAGAGGCTACAGATTAATTGAAAGTGATAATATAAATGTGAAAAATATTTTTGGAGGGATGTTAGAATATAGACTATGAAGAGATGTTACAATAGGTTTAACAGTGACTTAATATTACATTAGGACTATAGAATTCATTGATACTATACTATACTAAGCCAACAAATCTCACTATGCCTGAAAAAAACTATTTAATATAGTCTTTTTCATATAATATAACATATGCTATTCAAATCTGAGGATAAATAGTTAAATAAACTTGAAATTCTTCAAGACAAAGCTATAAAAAACTTATTTGGCCATCACCAAAGAACTTCTACAAATATGCAATACATATTGATAAAATGTAAATTGGCTACACATACCCATCTGATTATTACAAAAAATATCAATACAAATATTATAGCAACTACGCTATTACACTAACAATAAATATCATGAATATGGAATTAAAAAAGCAGAAAATATCAGAATAAATGTGGTCCAAAAAAAGATTCAATGGACTCGATGCAATTTATAGTTTAGGTTTTAAATATTATAATTCATTGCCTAATGAAGTAAAAGCCAATAACAACATAAATAAATTTAAAATAATTAATTTTATTAATTAATTAATTTTAAATTAATTAATTTTATCAAAAAAAAAATTGAAATACAAATATTTGTTTTTATTAAATTTTATCTAATTCTAATACTATATTTTTTTATTTTCTCACTATTTTCATTATGTGTTTAATTGCACTAAATTATAATTTGTAAAACAAATTCTCTTTACGAACGATTGGGTTAATTTGAGTTGAAAAAATATATAAATAAATATAAAAAAATAAATGCTAGTAAGATAGTAATAAACATATTATGTATAAAAAATCTAGCCAAAAAAAATATCCCAACTTTCGACAGTATGTGTAGAGATACATACAAATTTAAGGTTTTCAAATATACATAGATAGGAATGATATAAATAAAATTTATCTAGAAAACGAACCAACCCAGACTAAAAATTGATACTCAAGACAAAAAGAGTAAAACAACTAGCCAGCAGTACGACCATTATTTTTCGAGTAAACAATAAAAACCAGTAAATATCAAAAATTACATAATATAAGACTGATGTGTAGTCTGGTGTAAACTGACATTGATACATAAAAAATGTTCAGAAACAACAATTGATATGTATATACTGATATTGCTTGGTGAAATCACAAATTTGTGATTCAACCAAACCAACATGTATTTTTTCAATTAGCTTTCATCCCTAGTATAAAGGTATCCCTAGTATAAAGGTCCTAGTGTATTTATTTTTCATAGTCCTAATGTATTTATTTTTTAAATAAAAATTAAAATATTATTTACAAAATTTATTAAAAAACCAAAAAAAGGGGAACCACTTGAAATGACAATTTACCAAAAAAAGGGGAATATCACTTGAAAAAAATTATAACATTTCCCTCAATCAATATGAGTGATCTGTGAATCTCTACCATATTAAATTAGTCACTCGAATCGAAAACAAAAAATGTACACTATAGTTTAGACATCTAATTTTTATTATTGTTATAATACATTTATGTCATAATATATAAAATTAAACAATAGAATATTATATACATAGTTATATGTATAATATGTCATATAAAATAAATGTCATTGTTCCTAAATATAACAGGATTCAAACAATATAATTGACGTCAGTCGTAAATTAATTTCAAATAACGTTTTATTATTCAATGGATTTGATATGCTTTCAATATGATTTTTGACAAATTGTAAAATTTACATATTTTTTTTAAAAAAAGTAAATAAAAACAAAACGAAAAAAAAAAATTCTAAAAAAATTGTAAAGAATTTTTAATCTATACTATATTAATATTATTAAAATATTTATTTTCTAAAAAAAAAAAAAATCACTGACATTAAAATGATCTTGAATATATTAATGGCAAGGACAAATTAAATTAATAAAAGAATTCTTATCAAAACAGTATAAACATTTTTTAATGTTTTTTTTTTATTGTTGTTTTTTCTTAGTTTTTTTGTGGTAATTTTTTTATTTTATTTTTTATTAAGTGTTGGTTTTTTTTTTTTTGTAAAACTTTAAAAAATTCGACCGGAAATATTTTTACTCGCACATAATTTTAATTGATAATACTAATTACTAATTATATATTGGTGATTGAGTAAAATTTAGATTTACAAAACAATAACAAAAACGAAAAAGAAAATAAATCGAAAAAAAAAACGAAAAACGGAATAATTTTGTTATTTAGATTAGTATATTTTATTTGACACCCCTCTCCAATCCACCTACCTCACCTGTTTAAATTTTAATATTTTAACATTAGTCTCGGATTAATTATCTATTACGAAATTAAGCTTTTTTTAAATTTATAATTGATTTTTTAACAAATTGCCAGATTTCATTTTTTTTTTTAATTACTCTTTAGATGCGATTTGGTTTGGGTGAATTGTCTAATTCTATTAAAGTTTTGTAGTGTCTGATGCGTAATTGCGTCGTTCATAGGATTCCGTTAATGCTTATATAGAATTTATTTGTTTGTTTAAAAAATTTTTTTTGGAATTCTTATTTAAATAACTATATACTTTTTTATTATAATTTTTATGTTCACTTTATTCCTATTGTATATTTTAATTTAATTTTTGATTTTGATTTATTTTATATTTTGTTTTATATAATATATTATATCTTTTTTAGTTTTACTATACTATATACATCCTCATCGAAAACAAACTTTTTTTAAGTTATTTGGCCATACAGCTTATGCTAAAGCCTATATACTTCATATTTGCACCTAATTGGTTTCATAGACTTGCCTTAATGAAGTCAACATTTATTTTTTATAATACATTGTAAATAAGGGAACATTGTTAAGTTATATGGTAAATAAATATGAATTCAATAAAAAAAAAAAAAAACTCTGCTGCTCTGCTGTAAATCGCGACCTCACGTTTAACTTTGGAATTACTTCAGAATAATATATCTGCCAAAATATTGTTTATTTACTGTGAATTGAAATTTATATACTGAGATATGCACATGAACTGTTATCTCACTTGTAAAATTCGTATTATGAGTAAAAATAAACAATTGAAATTAATTGCACTGGAATGTCTAATATATAGGACATTTTGTCAAATTTTTCATTTGCTCAATTTTACTGAATTTAAGAACAATCAATTAACTTGAATTTTAATCTTTGAATCGAGCCTTAGATTTCATGTTAATATCTTTGCAATATTGTACCTCAAAATGTTTGTTTAAAATATTTAAAAGAATTGTGAAGAAAAAAGATTATGAAAAAAAAAAAACATTTGCCAGCGAAAATGTGATTAGTTAAACATTATAGTTTTGTACGTAAAATTATTAAAAAACGACAATACACTCATTTTATATTTAAATGTAATTTGAAATAGACATTATGTCACGTTTGCTGATTACTGGTTAAAAACAAAATATTTTTAATTTTTTATTTTTTATTGTAAAAAAATTTAAATCATTATGTACGAGTATATAATGAAAAAGATTTATTAATAAATTTATCAAAATTTTTCTCAGGTCAGATTGAAACGAACGTCAGTTTTTTTTTAACTAAAAAACCATCAAAATTACAACAATCTTCTTCATTAAATTACTTTCGGTTTAATAATTTTAACTTTAAATTTTTTAATTATTTAAAATTTACAAATTAACTGTATTATATTGTTTTAAAATTAATTAAATTTTTTTTTTTTTGGATATCAAACAAATATACATTACATCTGAATTTAACAAAATTTCTCAAATACTTCACTATTTCCTATTTGATAATACGCTTTTTTTTTATTCCATCCAAATTTAATTGCTTCTTTTAATTACTATGATTATAATCTACAGACTCATCTGTTTTGTAAAGGTATTTTGTAATGTAAAGTTGTTGTGATTATCAACTCATAGTTTTTGCGTAAAATTTATTGTAATTAACATGACTATCACAACTTTAGTATGACACCTAATTTGATTAATTAATTTTATATTTTTACAAAAATTTTATTCTATTAAGAAATCAAAAGTGAAAATTTTAAAACTATCTACTGTATTTTTATTGAATACCTCGACATCAATTAAGACACGTGTGTAACAAATAATTTTTTTTCATTTTGTTAACTACATTCTTAATTTAAAAATCCCTTCATAATACGATGTTGTTTGTTTTGAAAAATTTTCACTACAAATGAATGCATGGCTTAGATTTGTTGCGGATCAGTGAAAGAAAAATGTGGGCAAGAAATCAGTTTAGCTCTATGTGGAATATTTTGAATTAATTTTTTTAAATATTTTTTAATATTTATTTAGAATTTTTGTAGATTATAAGTGGTTATATTTTTGTATTGTTTCAAAATGTTTGTTGAAATATGATTTCACACTCGAGAAAATTTGATTATAAACGAAAAATTTTTGAACCACGTAGGAGTTTCAACTATGTATTTCTCGCCAGAAATGTTTGAGAGATGGCATTAAGGTTTTTATTTCATCTAAGCAAGCGCTAACACTTGTAACTAGATCTGGTTACATTACAATTTGTAATAATTTATAATTTCAATATAATTATTGAATGAATATTAAGAAAAAGCAATAGTTATGAATGAAATGAGCAACGTGATTAAAATATAATTAAAATTTTTGAAATTTCGATTTAGAAATACTAACAAATACCATTAAAAATTAATTTGATGAATATATTTTGGGATAAAAAAAAAATTTTTTTGACTCAGAACAAGAAGGTACATTCTTTAATAAATTAATTAATGGTATAGTTGACGTAAGGATTTAAAACCAATAACTCAACATTTTAAATATTCGTAGAAAAACAAAAATAAGTGGGTTTTTTTTTTAATTTTGTCATTTTCATTATACAATATATATATTATTTATTGTGTACATATGTCCTTAAAAACAAAAATGTAAATAAAAATTTAACACTTTAAATTTATTATTTTTTAAGTATGTACTATAAAATAAAAAAATAAAAATATTCAAAAATTTTGTTTCAAAATTAAAATAAAAAATTATAATGAAAAATAATAAACTTTATAAAATTATTCATTAAATTCCAATGAATGTAATTCTAAACTGTATTTTTTATACGATTTGAGGTGTCTTAAATTTGACTATTAAAATTACATACATTATTTCTCATTTTTTGTTTTTTTTTTTATTACTGTTTCAACTCAACAACATTATGCAAATCAGTGATGGAGCCTATTTTTCTTAATTTTTTTCATTTTACATACGTCATAAAAATATATCTTTTAATTATACAGGGTGGTGCCGGTAATTATATAATATATATAAAAATATATAATTGGCTTCGGTGGAATATCGAATCATAGAGTTTTAGGTAATTAGCTAGGTCAACACAAACAAAAAATTATTTGGAGAACTGTATTTACAATAGTTTAGGATGTATGTGGCCAATTCGGTTGTAAGTTTAGTTATTTCTCTATCAATAATTGAGGTAATTAAAAATAAAATTGTCTGTTGTTAGTTACAGATGATTAAAGAATCCCCTTTTAACGCGTTATCAATTTTTGTTTTTGGTCTCTTGGAAGCAATAGAGTTAAATTTATCACTTATGCCTGCCAATTATGCCTGATTTGTTCGGAACACATATAATATAAATAATAATATAATAATAATAATTCTTTATTTCATTAACAAGTTAAGCTAACTTACATTAGATTTACAAATTTATATAACAAATTAATTCAGATTTCTTAGCCTAGTATTTTAATGAAATAGCTAAGTTCTATCTGTTATCCAAACATTTGCGCGCATATTTTTTCTATATGAAAATTTCAATTCTCTCAATTTTCAAAAATGTTCGGAACATTTTTTTTCTCTTCGAAACAAAAGTTGATTTAACTTTAATTTTTGTGTTCGAAACAATTTTTTTTTTGCTATAATTTTTTATTTTTTTTTTGTACATTTTTCACATTTAAAAAACCATTCAGGCATAAAAAATATTTTTTTTTCTTTTAATTTTTAAATAATTGATTTTTAATAATATTTATATAGCTGGGGAAAAAAAATTAAATTAATTCAAATGTCAATTTCAGCTGTTTAAATTTTTTTTGTTCGGAACATAATGTTCTGAAGCAGTGAATTAAGTATTAAAGTCGTGACATATTGAACGGATCAATAGAAACATCAACCATCAATATCAGTAGAAACATGGCTTTTTGTAGTTACGATTATTCAATTTTTCTTCCCTACATTTTGAAAATTTTTTGGTTCAAAAATCATTTACAGAACACTTTCCATTTAATCCTCAATAGAGGAGTTTTTTATGTGATGATGTTCGATAGTAACAATTTCTATTCTATACACCAGGGTAATATAATAAGTAAAATATGGTAAATAATATAGTAAGTCTAAGTAGTGTAATATAGGAAGTAAATGTTTTAATGAACCAATTTCATCTAACACAATTTATTTTCAATTATGATATTCCTAATCACTTTTCACTCTTGTCATTTGTTTTGTTCCCGGTTCACTCTTTTTATTGTAATTTTTTGATAATCGTATCCTAACAGTTTATAAACGTAAACATTTTGTATTTTGAACAATCAGATATAAATAAATTAATAATATAACTTTAGATCAACAATACTACTACTAACTACTACGATATAAAAAAAATTTCACCTCTAGTTGATCATTATAAAAAAAAAAATAACCAAAAAAGAAAAACTATAAGAAAAAAATATTTAAAAGTAAACTAAAAAATACAATTTTTGGTTATAATGTAATTTGAATACAAAAATTTATTCTCAATTTAAGTTTATGGGAACCTCAAAAGACCAAAACTTTAATTTTCTTGTTATAATTTCATAGTCTCACTTTAAGGTTTATTAAGCTAAAATTATGAAATGAAAAAATTCCAAAAATGAAATAGGCCTATACCATATAATTATAGTAAAGGTACATCTCTGACATAATATTATTGTAATCACACACCTACTTTTGTATAATCTAAAATAATTAACTATATATGTATATTAATATGTACTTGAATGTAGGCAGGTATGTATATTACGATGACTGACTTATGACTTTGTATGATAATAATAATAGTAGTAATAACCTTGATGCGAAAGTTAGTATGTTACTAAACCATTTTGCGGAATTTATTGACTTTTAATTTTATTTTGTTATTTTTACTTTTTTGTTTGTTTTATGGAACTTTGGTTTTAAATATGATACAAAAAAAAAATTAAAATAACATAAAATTTCTCCAAAGATGGCCTAAAGTTACACATTGTTTTTTTATTATTTAATTTTAACGGGAGGTTTTTTGTGTTTAGTATTAAATCAGGTTTAATACGTGATACATGCAGAAGTAAAATTAAATTTAGTTTTTAATATACATTTTTGGGAATTTCTCAATTAACGATGATACTATATAGGTATATATTAACGCATTTTACATTAATAAAATGACCTAGATAAAATAAAAAAAATAAAAATGAATTTGTTTTCTGAAACTTTACTTTTTTGACCATTTTTATTTTTATTCTTTTTTTGGATATTATTTGTAATTAACAACTAAGTTGGATTTTGATATCTTTTTGCAGTGCGATGTCTCTCTTATTTCGTTTTTATGTTATTGTATTATTTGTTTATTTATAAAATTAAGTTCAAGTTTTGAATTTATTAGCAATAAAAATTATTAGCAACTAAATTTTTTTAATAATAATTACTAAATTATGAATAAAATGATTTTAAAGTTTAGTATGAAGGTGAAATATGAATTCTGACAATTAAAAAAATTGACAGAGTGACTAAATGACAGCTACTTAATTACTGTTACTGTAGAATCAAATCAAGAACATTGATATTTGAACATTTTTCATTTGAAAGAATACGAATAAATTAAGTAAAACACACGTTTGCACGTTTTTAAATTTAAATAATATTTAAATTTAAATTTAAATTATGTAGTTGAAAATATTTTTTGATAAGAATGAGAGTTAATGAGCAATTTACAAAGTAGGTATGTCTATTAAAAAAATTAATTTTTAAAACTTTTGTTTTAAATGTTGTTTTAATAAACAATAAAATTTTGAATAAAAATTAAAGTGTTAATGTATTTATTTATTATTAAAATTAATATTCAATGATAATAACCTGAATGAAATGATTGGGGTAATTATGTCAGTTGGTATTGTCTATCGTATTTCTAATTTTTTTGTTTTGTTATTGAATTCGTCTTTTTTTTTTTCGTTTTTATTTCGTATTTAACTAATCGATTGATCTTTGTTTATTGTTTATTTAGAGAAAAATATTTATTTTTAGGATTTAATTTAAAGTTTTGATAATAATTTAAAAACAAATGCATTTAAAGTTAGTCAAAAAAAAAAAAAAATGGGCTATACAGCTCTGGCAGCTAATGCTCACATTTATTGTAATTTTAATTATGGTAAATAAAGAAATAATAATAGTAAAGTTAGGCACTTATAACGGGAAACATAAAATAATGATGGATGGAATGTATATGAAGTTATTGACCGTAGATTAAATGTGGGATGACTGAAATGGAACAAAACATCGAATCGACAAGTGATGTTAATAAATGTTCTATAATACTAGTTTTAATGTATAATAAAAAAAAAACACACCGAAATTACATGCTACCGAAATACAAATGTATTGTAGACAGTGCATTTGAAATCCTAAATTCAAAAAACCTATATTGTGTAGTATAACAGTCGTTTCAAATAGCAGAAAAAAAAGAGGCCCATGTAGCTGCCCACTATACAAATAAATTTTAGGATAAGCATTAGTCCACCTTTAAATTAGAAGAACCGACCGCAGATAAAAGAAAAGTTATTTGGTCCGGGCACAATGCAAAGAGATTTAAATAACAACAACATGTATACAAAATATGACAAGAATAGATATTCATGCCACCTTCAAATTAGAAGATTTGACCCTATAGATAAAAGAAAAAATTATGGGACAAATGAGAGAAATAATAGTTATATGTTGATGAATCTAATTTAAAATAATAAATAATAAATAAATATAAAATAGAAATAAACAAAAGTGGACAGGTATCCCATAGTACATTTGGTGATACCTAAAATAATTGAAATTATAAGTGTTGAGAAGCTCAACAAAAATTATAATATAAAACGAAATTTCCATCTTCGTATAGTTTGGAAATTGTTGTTATACATTGCAAATGATTTCTGAAAATAAAATGAAAAACTAAGTTGAATTCGACTACATAGACAAAAATATTAATTTTGTAACTGTTCTATTGTTTTAAACAAAAAATATGAGGCGATGATATTTTGTGAAATTAGTATGAGATATAAATTTTAACTCTAAAACTCTTAGTATGGAACTTGTAAGCATTAAAAATGTCTAGCAATTAGATAAAAAAAAACAATATAGCAATGTCCAGTTGTAATTAAAATAATATTAAAATATTTTTAATTTAATTAAAACTAAATGGGTGTAAATGAAGTAATATTTTTCTATATCAAAGCTACCATAATATAATATACTAATCTAATTCATTACTAAACAATTCGATTACAAATTTATTTAGGTGTAAAATAGTTACACAACATTTTTCCAATAGAGGCTTTTTATTTCTTACATATACCATCTATGGTCTATCAATGTTACGAAATATGTTTTTATATTTTGATTTATTAACTATTCTTTTTTTTTTTTCTTTTGTTTTGACATTAATAAAATTTTACTTTTTTCATACCGAAAATATAATTAATTATAAAATTTGTATACAAATTTAAATCTAATAAAGTTGAAAGAAAGAAAAAAAAAACAAAAATGTATCATCATTTCATTTCGAATAAGAAATGTCAACAAATAAAATCATTGCATATATTATATGTAAGTATGCATGCATATGTTTGTAAGTATGTATGTAGATGTATGTATGTATGTCAACATTCTTCTTCTCTTGTTGTAAAAAAAATGTCAACAGGTGTTTTTTTTTATTTCGTGAGGTGTAAAAAAGTTAAGCCTACTAACCAACTATATAAGCCTGGCTATATTTAAGTATACCCATTAAAAACCTGAAGAGTACCTTATTTTTGGATAAATTCTAAATTATGAAAGAAATTTTATGTGATGGTGATGAGTTTTCAAATCTACCAAATTTACGCATTATTCTAGTTTTACCCTTTTATTACCAACCTAACTTTTAAGGGAATGAGAGTTCAATGAACTTCCAATAAAATTATTTGCATATACTTTAGTTCCACATAGTAAGAAAATAACGTATAAAAGTGTTTGTTTTCATTAAATCATAATACGGTAGCGAAAGGGTTAATTAATGCATTCTTTAAAATGCAATGTTTTTAGTATATTTTGATAAATATTTGATTTTTTAAGAAATTTCGAAGAATGTAAGACCACAGATTTTTTTTTTGGATTGTTATAAATTCTATTAACCTTTTACTTATATTATATACTACCAATAAATTTCTGTTGCAATGTAAAAACACTTAATTATATTAGGCTTATCAAGGTTGGATTTTAAGATTTTACATTGGGATCGTGCAAAAAAAAATTGAATACATTTCTTTGTTTTTATTCAACTTATTTATCACTTATATACCTTTTTAATTCCACTTATGCATGTGTGTAGGTATATGATTTTTATTCTACAATAAATTGTCAATAAATTGTTCCATATCAAATATTTTTTCTTTATCAGTAGCTAATGAGTTTGTAAATTAATTAATTTATTTAATTTTTTTTTGTATAAAGTTAAAAATTCGAAAATATGTACTCTCTATTTCATATCAAAAATCATTTTGTGTCAAAATTTCTCAAATAATTATAATATACGCAATCCATACAGAATTGTTTAAAAAAGCATTTTTTTAAATCGAAATTGATTGATTTTCATGTAATTAACTGGTCAACAACAAAAAAAAAAAAAACAAAAAATTGCAAGTTTTTAAATACTGAAACAAAATTAGTAGCTCTTTTCAAAATGATCTTTCAAAAAGTCAAAATATTAAAATGGTTTTTGATGGGTTGATTTGAATGTTATGTACATACATATATAATTTGACATAATAAAGTAATTTCGGAAATTACACACTGAAGGGGCTTTTATAATACTTTCTTTTCAAATTTTATTACATCCATTGTTAAAATATATATGATTATAATATAAATTAACATTATTAAAGATTTATATTCAATTTTGGGATGAATAAAGTAAGCTTTCATTTTTTGAGTTTTGTTATAATATTTATGTTGATTTTTTTGAAAGGTTTTAATATCGTAAAATATTTCTTGAGGATTGCAATTATATAATAAAATAAAATTTTCGAAAGTAACTATCAATATTTAAATATTTATATTTTAATGGTTTAATTTTATATGGCGAAATATGATTGTTTGTTGATAAGTGATTGATTATGATTGATCATAAGGAATTTTGATTGATCATATAAGTGATGCATCACTTGATCATTGTATGTATGACGCATTTTGTAGATATGCCAACACATTTCCTATGGATGAAACATGTCCTATATATGATGATACATATTAATGTATGTGTCACTGTCATTATACACATATATATATATATATATATATGAACTCGATTTAAATATAAAAAATAACACTATGTATGCTGGTATGTATCATACATGTGTGTGTTCTAAAAGGCTTAATAATTTAGCCGAAAGATATTGCCAAACTACCAAAATACATTGCTATAAAAACTGCAGAGACAACCAGGTATAGTTAAAACAAAACATTAAGATTATAGGTTTACATATAGGTTTAATGCTGTCAAACAATAATTAATCCTAGGAGTACATTTGTTGCATCAAACAACCCTTACAAGCCACATACACTATTCAAAATCGTGTACATTGTCATAATAGCTAGAATTTATTGAATATCTATTCGGAGTATTTGTTAAATTTTTAAAAACATTATTACAGATTGTAAATAATAAACATAGAAGTTAAAAAAATACTTAATATTGGTTAACAAACAATCTACTATACAAGGTAAGTAGTAATTAAGATAATCTAATAGATGATTTATATTCGTAAATCAAAATTTTATGATCGTAAATTTATAATAAAGTAATCTATCCCTATCTATCATGTTGAATAATCTAACATTGCCTATTCATAATAGCTATAAATAAAAATCAGCAAAAATAACATCAGTAGTTAGCCTTCATACCGGGAATCCAATCCGGGTCTACTGAGTAGAGTTACCCAGCAAAACAAGATATATGAAAATTTGAATAAAACAAACCAATTATTTCATAGACGATTGATTATTCCTTTAAGTCCGATACTAAAACCAACCTCTAAATTGGAGGAATTCAATCAGATCGAATAACCCGGTTAATTACTAATACTAAAAGTTTTCGAATTCAAGTGAAGAAGTCTTGTATGAATCACTAAACATTTTAAAAGTAAATATTTTATAAAAAATGTGACTCGGAACAAAAAACATTTGTATTTAATTTTTACTTTGGTCTTCTAATCTTATGTAATAAATTAGATATATGCAAGAATTAATTAAAAATTTAATTTCATATTATTACTTTAATTAAATATTTAATTATATAATCTTAAATTACACATATTAAAATTATGACAAACGTGAATGTTGTTAAATTTCGACTTAATAAATTGCCGTAGTGGTTTTTTGCCTTTAAAATTATAGATATGGTCAATGAATTTCAATTAAAACTTAAAAAGTAATTTTTATAATTAAAAGTTAAGTATAATATGTTTATTAAAAATTTAACAACAACTCCATTATTTTTCTAAATCCCATATTCAATTTAAAAACCAAAAAAAAAAATTTTAATTATATATTTTCTCATACTAAAAAAGAACATTTTAGAAATTCTGAAAATTTTGTTCTAAACAAATATTTATTCTTTACTCTAAGTACATAAAAAAACAAAAACTAAACAAAAACAAAATGCTTTTAAAGCATTATGTAAAGTCAAACAAAACAAAACAAAACAAAAAAAAAACAAGAAAAAAAAAATTATGAAAAATTCTTACCGAAACTCTAAATGCTGATGTTATTCCATCACAATTCAAACCACGATGTGTTGTGGAATGCCAATAATAATTTGGATATGGTACAAGAGCTGGTCCCTTTGGACCATTTCTTGTATCCGATACATAACCCAATGAAAATGGTACACCTACTTGAAATCTTGGTATTGTAACAAAAACTCTACGTTTACCATTTGGTTTATATTCAACAGCATTATCAATAGGATTACCTGCTCTTTCAATATAAAAACGATTTCGTATAGCATTTTGATATTCAAAACGACTTGGAAACAAATATTCAATATCTTTCCATTCATATTCTATATCTAATTTTGGTTGTATAGCTTTTATTGGTTTTTTTAATGGCATCATAATATTATGATCTTGACTAAGAAATTGTGTTTGTTGTGCATTTGGTCCAAAATATCTAGTTTGATGTATATATGATCTAGGTGCTAATCCAAATGGTGCTCTATAATAATATTCAGCTGATATTAAAAGTATTTTTAAATTGAAAAATATCCAAAATGATATTAAAAATCGCAGCATTATAATAATTATTTTGATATTACGATAATTTGTAAATAATAATAATGCTTTTTTTTTTATTTTTTTTATTTATATTAAAACTCGCGGAAACCGTTTGCTTTATTTAATTTAACTGCAAAGAAGATCGAACGAAGACTGACTGAACATGGAGTTTAAAAATGAAATACCTCCAACAGCAGTAAGTTGCTCATGATCGATGAATATTTTTTATTATTTTTATTTTTATTATGTATTTTTTTTTTGTGTTATTATTTTTTTTCTTGTTTTTCTTTTTCAAATAAGCAACTTACGCTATTGTAAAGTAAGAAAAAAAAAAAACAAAAACAGAAAAATAATAATAATAAACTTTTGTTATACACCTTGATTATGGAATTACGTTCGAAAAACATTGTTATGCGTTTAAAAATGTGTTATTGATCCTGATGCTTAGTACAACAGGTATGATAATTAGTTCTGAGTATGACTGACTAAAAATGTTGAATTGATATTATTATGATGAATGCGGTTGTGTCTATATTCTTGAAAAGGATGGTTTAAAAATAGAACAAAATTATATGGAGGCATATACTCGTATTTAATAGTAATAATAGCATAAATAAGATTAATTATTTTACTAAAAGTAAGGTAAGTAGTATAAAAATTGACTGTTTAATATATTCTATAATATTATTAGAGTTCGAAATTGTATTGTGTAAATGGTTTATAATATAGTCAAAAAGTGATATGGATGTATATCAATAGATTCGTACTACTGTCTGGGCATGTAGATGTTTTTTTAAATATAAAATTTGTTCATGCTATTTGAAAATTTTTTTCTTAGTTTGTCAGTATAAAAACGTTTATGGAATCGTTAAATTCTTACAAAGCAGCTGATTATTCTACGGTTACTGTTCTACTTAGTGTCATACGTGAAATTTATCAATTAATGAAAAAGGCGAATTTTATTTGCAACGAAATTTAATCTGGATCTTGCCACATTATTACTAATTAAGCGATATTTTTCTCTGATGACGCTCAATTGCACCTTTTTAGGTTTGTTAATAAACTATAAATTGATGTATACCGGCTTTTCCAGAGCATACTTAGTTTTTAAAAATATTAACTAAATCGAGGATGCTCTATCGATTGGTTATATTTTCAACAAAGGAACGGAAGAGGGTTTTTTAAGGTCAAAATTCATCGAAATTGGCCGAAATCGAGATTTTCAAATTGGAAGAGGTACTTTTTTATGCAAATTCAGATTCTACGTCAAAAAGTAAGAAACTTTTGTAAAGTAAAATTTTTTTTGTTTTAGTTTAAACTTTGTAGGTAACCAAAACTGAGATAAAAAAATATGATAATATGAAAAACAAATTGTTGTTGATCTGTGATATATATAAAAAAAAACAACCTCTTTATAGTTATACAACCTCTAAAACTAAGATTGATTTTTAATCCATTTAAAATAAACCCAAAAATTGTAAATAGTCTCTTCAGTTTAAAACCATTAAATTTCGATTTCCGTTAAGTTTCATTTTCGATTAATCACATTTTGTTTATCGTATTTCAATTGATTAACCCAACCAAAAAACTTTGCTCAACATATCATAATCAGTAAAACGCAAAAAAAAATGAAAAAAAAAAAATGGAATTGCAACAATTTATTTATAATTGTATAGTAGCAAAGTATATCAAATTCATAAGTATTATCAAAAACTCTATGTTCTGATATTGTACCAGGTTCATTCTTAAAAATTATGTTTACAAAATTTATAATCAATTATTTAATTTTTTAGATTTCTCTTTACTCTACAATTGTATTAGTTATTTTGTTTTGTGTGATTGTGTTTTTATGTTCTCCAAAAAATTATTAATGAGTCTTTGATTGACTGAAAAATATAATACCTAAGGTTTTTAAATATATTTTTAATTTCTGGTCCAATTAATTCACGTCAAATATTTTACTTGATATTTTTGGATAAATATTTACAAAATAAAATCTCAATAAGAAAGTCAAAGAGCAATAATATCAATAAATAAATGATTACCGCAGGCCGAAATTTTTTTAATGATGTCCGCAATTACTGAATTTTTGGCAGTGTTTTGTTCTGGTATGCTGTTTTGTTGTGGTAATTTAGAAGTAATTTTCTTTTACTAGAACAGGGTTTTGCGAATTGCATAATAGAAGGTTTTTGATTTACAGAGTGTATTTTTATATACAGAATGAATTTTTAATACAGAAAATAAAAAATAATACAGATCTCAAATTTAATATACAGGGTGAATTTTTATACATAGAATGAATTTATGTTTACGACAGAATAAAGTAAAATTAGAAATTTTTTTCTGCAGAATAAATAAGGCCGAAATAATTCTAACAAAATATTTTTTTTTAATTATACCTAGTTTTAAGTTTTAGGTTCAATGATTTCGCCAGTGTTGTTGTTTTTTTTTTTTTTTAGTTTTGCACTCTATTTTACAAATAACTTTTATAATTATAATTATCACTTATTCATTTATAATTTTAAATAAAAAAAAATTATAAATAAACTATTAGTAAAATTTATAGTCAAATGAAAGCTTCAATTTTTGAACTATATAGCTAAAGTGTAAATAAAAATTTCATTTTAAAATGTTTAAATTTTACAAAAAAAAAAAAAAAAACTAATTAAATTTAATGACCTGATTTAGTAGGTACTCTTTGTAAAAGGAAATCTATCGTTTGATAAAATAAATTCTTTGTATAAATTTGCCAAATACAATATTAAAATATCACGACAACAAAATAATGTCACGGTCGTGAATTAGACCTTTTTTGCTTTATTTAATTATGTATTAAAAATTTGATAGTGCTATTTTTTCGCACAGTGCTGTTGTACGCAATTAATTTGTATATATACATATTACATACATATATACAAAATATACCAATGAATAAAATATTTAAAATTTTAGCTACAAGAACAAGAAAATTAGTTAACACCTATGCTATTAAGAAAATCTACTAATATAAGATATTATATACAAAGAAAAAAAAGTTTAAATTGTGATGGATTGGTGTTTATATTTATTGATGAATAAAAATAATGCCAATATTTTTGAGCTTTGCTAAGTTAAATACTAGTTGATCAAATTTAATTTTAGCAAAAGATTAGAGTACTAAAAAGCAAAAAACCTAGTACATTTTGTAGAAAGTTGTGTACAGAGTGTTTTGGTTTTTATATTCTCTGTTGTTATTCATCGGAAATGTTTGAGAGATGGCATTTAGGTTTTCATTTCAACTAATCAAGTGCCTACACCTACGATATACATATCTATGAAATTGGGAAAGTGATCCAAAAACGTATTCACATTTATGTTGAAATACAACGGGTGTTCCAGAGCATGCGTATCAGCTTTTAAAAAGCAGAAGAAACCGTTCTTTCAAAATTTAAAAAAATGTTATCAACTAAATCGAGGATGCTCTATCCATTGATGATATATTTTCAACTTTCTGGAAGGACCGGAAAAGGGTTTTTCAAGCTCAAAAATCACCGAAATTGACTGAAATCGAGATTTCAAATGGGAAGAGGTACTTTTTTTTATGTAAATTTGGATTCTACCGCAAAAAATAAGAAATTTATGTTAACTGATTTTTTTTTTTTTTTTTCATTATTTTTCTTTAAAATTAATAGGAAGAAAACAAAAATCCTCCATATTTTCTTTTGGTAAACCAAAATTAATAATAATCATTTTTATAAATAAATTTGCTTTTCATATTAGCATATTTTTTTATCTCAGTTTTAAGTACCTACAAAGTTTAAACTAAAAAAAAAATTTACTTTACAAAAGTTTATTTTTTTTGACGTAGAATCGCAATTCACATAAAAGAGTACCTCTCCCCATTTGAAAATATCGACTTCAATGGATTTCCGGTTTAAAAAAACTTATTTCCGGTTCTTTCCGGAAGTTGAAAATATCATCAATCGATAGAGCATCCTCGATTTAGTTAATAATTTTTTTTTAAATTTTAAAATAACGGTTTTTTTTCATCTTAACAAACATGCTCTGGAACACCCGGTTTAATATATTCAAAGAAAAAAAAAGAAAAACAAAAGATTCAAATTAAAGTTTTAAAACTCTGAGTAAATAAAATTTTGGAGGATGAAATTATTTCATTCTTTATCTTTGCTTCCTGTGCTTTTAAATAATTTAATAAAAAACGTGAACATTTCTGAGTTTCGTTCGAACTACTGGTTTATTTGAGAGTATTAGCTTCAGAAGATAAAAATTGTATATATTTTATAATATTTATACTTAAAATTTAACTATAAGTTTAGTTTTAGTTAAGTTAATTGAATTCGAATATTAAAATGTTTCTTAATAAAGCCGATTATTATCACCTTTATTAAGACTTCCGTAACTTGTAAAAAAAATTTTTTTAGTCTAGCCTAGCGGCTAAATCTTTTGTTCAATATTTTTTTTAATATGTATAGAAGTTGAATCTGTTCTTAAAGCTGAATTAAAAAACTTTAAAGTCGCAGTCCCAAATTGTCTGGCCCAATTAAAATTTGATTAGACCCATTAGGCGTCTTATATAAATTTACAACAATTTGAATAAAACTTCGCTTTGGATATGTATTCGGCTGATTTTGGATAAATATAAAACAAATCTATATCCAAGTAATTAGTTTGCTTCATCTAATCAGTTTAATCATAACCAAATATAGTTTATTTTTAATATTACACTTATTTATTACCTATTTACTATAGTACCAGCTGTTAGGCTTAACGATAATTTTGCATAAAATTTATTTTTGAATTGTTGAACTTAAAATGTTCATTTCTAAAAGCTTTAAAATAAATTCTTATTTTGATAGTAATTAATTAATATACGCACATTTAAACTTGTGATGAATATTTAAGATTTTTCAGCATTCTGATAATGTAAAGTAAACAAAATTAAAAATCAAAAGCTTAAAGAAAAAAATCCTTGACCCTCGTTGGTAAATCACTTCCATTTGATTAGAGTAATATTTTGTTGGTTTTTATTATTTCAAAATTTATTATCTTTGTATAGATAGGTACAAGTAGGAGATTTCTCAAAAATATTTGGTATTATAATTTGTTATATAACAATAATTACAAGTAACTAAATTTGAGATTATTTTTTTTAAATTCAAATTTTAAATTATTCCACAGTGTGTATTGAAATATATGGCTTTTACAGCTTGATTCTATGACTTACTATTAAATAAACATATGGTTACAATAAAGTTAAATGCCTTGGATGACATTGGCATTCTAGAACCACTCTTCTTTTTTCAACAGACTACAGTTCTGGACAATATTAGTCTGGTTAACACTCTCAAGGTCTGTAGCACCCGAAAATAAATAAATTCAATATTAAATGCTGTCTCTGACGAACGTTAATTGAACGCATATTATTAATAAAGTCGGAATTCAGTTTAGATAAATAATAAAAGAGAATGATAAGTATATAATAATATAAATATAAAGAATAGATAAATCTATAATGTATATAATTTTGCGAATAAAAATTATTTAAAGTTTGCCATTCAATAGTTGTCCATATTAAAAAGTATTATAAATTTTCAACTGGTTTAAAAATAAAAACTTTTAAGTTTTTCCAGAGCAGGTTTAAAATACATTATATACATATATATATATATATATATATATAAAATTTAAATAAAATCAGAAGTTTTGAAATTTAAAATAAAATTAGAAAAAAAGCTCTTCGGCATTTATTATATGCGATAAACTACATTTACGCATTGCTATATTTAAATAAGATATTAATTTTAAGAACCACTGATATAAAAATTAGCTCCAATAAAACTCTAATCTATATAATAAATATGTTTGTAAACTTACCTCAACTCTAAATACTGATGTAATTCCATCACAATTTCCACCATTATGAGTATTTTTATGCCATTTTATATAATCAGGATAGGCACGTAATTTTGGACCACTATCCTCATCTACATTATTAGTTACTAATGCCAATGAATATGGTACACCAACATCAAAACGTGGTATTGTTACAAATGCACGAGCTTTACCCTTTCGTTTTGTTTCAACATCAACATCAATTGGTACTCCAGCACCGGGTACATTTGTACCTTGAGATGTTGCCAATGTTTCTTCTTTTTTTGATGGGAAACCATAATTTAATTTTTTCCAACCATATTCTAATGTCATTTTAATATTATTATCATCTGGTAACAGTGTTATTTCATTTTGTTTTGGATTTGCTGCCTTAGAATTTACTGTTATAAATACCAGTACACTTAAAATAATTAATATTCCATTCGAATTCATGTTTTGTTATTGTTTTGTTTTTCTTGGCAGAATTCAAACGGGATTTTTTTTTTTAGACCGTTTTATTATTTTTTTAAATTATTGTTAGCTCAACGAAATTTTAAAGAATACTAACTGAATCTGTGCTAAAAAAAATGCTTTTTAAAAAAAAAATAAAGTAATAAAAAAAAATACAAAATCGAATTGAAAGTTATTCTTTAAAGCTCTTCCAAACCTTAAAATATCATCAAATCATCTTCATAAGTGTTATTTTTATTGTTTTAATATTTGATTTGGATTAGCAATTCAAGAGATTTAATTTCTAATCTGAGAGAAACGAATTGTTTATAAGTATATTGCTTACGCTTCCTGATAATTTTGTTTTGATGATTAGTGGTTGAAATGATAGTCATTTCAGTCTTTCGAATTATGTTACAAATTAGTCGCATGTCTTTAGAAAGTTAACTAACGGGAGTAAAAAAATTCTGCAAATATTACTGCTCTTTAATATAGCGCCTTACTTTAACAAAAGCAACTGCTTATCTAACTTATTTTTGATATTTATAAGACTTATCACGATATTGGTATTGCCGCATAATAGATAAGGGTTCAGTTCATGTTGAAGGAATCTCTGTAATCATGCATGTGGCCTAATGTTGTGGCTAGTTCTCAATAGGTTTTACTATTTACCTCTTTTTAAACAAATGAACTTATTGCTCTAAGGTAAATCCGCTTTTAAAAACTTCAATTTGTTTTTATTTACAGTTCCTGATGAACTTTTAAGCACAGATTTGGCAAATTTAATAAATAGAAATAATTTAGTTGCTCACTTATTGTGTCGGTTTGTGAATTAAGTTAAATTTAAATTTAAAAAGTGAAATTGTTTATTTGTGAGATTTGTCAAAGCTAAAACTATGAAAAATTTTAATAGCTAGTTGAATTTATATTCCTAAAATATATTAAATTCTTGGTTCCTAGCTTCAGCCACCAGTGTAAATAGTAAAATATCCAATTTTCATTTAAATTTCACTAAATTCAAATTTGCAAAATTGAAAAAAGTTCAAAGATATAAAAACGAAAAGCAAACAAGAAAGAAAATTAAAATTTATTCTGAAATATTTTTATACATATAGGTGTAGTAAACAAAACATACCTTACAAAACAAAAAAGCAAAAATATAAACGAAATAAAGAGATAAAAAGTAGCTTAGTTATTAATAAATTCTTAATCTATTCCGTTCATATACAAAAGAATAAATTAAATGAATATAGGCTAAGAAAATATATGTATTGTATATATATGTATATGCTTGTAATATAAATATTTAAATTTTAAATTATATAACAAATATAATATATAGAATAATAAGAGGTTTATTGCATTATTAAAATATTCCAAGACTTTAAATATTTGATTTTCACTGAGCTAAATTTTAATTGTTTATTACTTTTTTAAAATCATAATGCGGCAGACAGAACGTAAATGTTTGGACAGGCAGAATGCGAAATTTTTGTTTTTTTTTTTTTTAGCTGAACCAACAAAAATATTTATATAAGTACCAACTTGAGAAATTAACGGCCTACTACAAGTATAATTAACTTAACTGATTTATAGAAAAAAGTTAAAGTAAACAAATTTTTCGACAAACCTTAATAAATTTCACTTTTGAGTTAAAATAACAAAACTTAACGAAAATCAACAAGTGTCAATATAAACTGTACTATTGATGGACTGCATGTTAAATCAATATCATGATATTCCTGAAAAAGTGTGTCAATATCATGATATTAACTTAATAAAAACGTAATATGGAAATTATTAAACAAAGTAATAATAGGGTTAATCAAGAGTTGGTGTATTTTGAAGATGTATTATTGTAAAATTGAAAACCACTTGTAAAAATTTTTATAGAAAACAATATCGCTTATTACAATACAAAACTTTAGCCGATTGTGTATAATTGGATATTGTACTATTCTATTTTGACATTTAAATATTTGAAAAATGGTTGAATATAAGAAATATATATGTAAGTATAATTTATTTAGTACAAAATTACTCAGTTTCAATAAGGAGTGTTAAAATTTATTTTTTAGGAATTAAATATTAATAATTATGTATTTTTTTTGTGTTTTATATAATTCTGTTAATTCCATTAAATGCGAAATCATTTAGCTTGAAAACTGAATTGTTCAACATGGAGATTTTTTTTTTTATGATTATTGTTAAATTTTTAATTTAATCCTGAAATGCCATTAAAATTGTCACCATATTTCATGTCTTAACTACTTCTTTCTCATATAGTAATCTTACTTCGATAATCGAAGATTCGTCATCCAATACAAAAATATCCTGTATAGAAAGTATGTCATCCGACCCATATAAAAGAACTATAATAGCTATTTATACAAAAATACAAATGTCATATAATAAAAATGTTCATTCCCGTAAATTTCCCAAATGCGCATCTTTAGTTTAGTTAAAATTCAATTACAACATTCAAATGTCATTCGGTAAAATTTCTAAATTATTTCGTGCGTTAACCTGCTGAGATTTTACCTAAGATATGAAGTTAATCAAACATCAATCAAAATATTCTACTTAGTACTTTTACTTCAGATCTATATTAAATATGTACATTCATATATGGTTTTCTGATTCATTCATCTGAAACTTTGTAAACATAAAATTTACTGTTCTATAAAGATGATACTCTTCTACTTTTAACGTTTATAATAACTGTGATTTTGAATGTTTCAATATTTTGATTAAAAGCCATAACAATTAGAGTACTATATTCCACGAAGAGATGCTAAGGCCATGGTTAACATACGTTTTATACCCTTTTGTCAGCAAACTAATTTTGAAGAGGGGATTTTTGTAGACAAAGGGGTATGAAATGTATGTTAACCACTCTATTCATTGTGGAATTTAGGCTTAAGTCACCAACAATACCAATATAACTGGGCTGGGTACGAAATTTCAAAAAACAAAATTCAATTTTAATAATTCCATTTACACAATTCCAAAAAAAAAATTCCAAAAAAAAAAATTCCCAAATTTTTTTGTATCCAGAAGAAGCTACGCACAAAAATAAATATGTAAATATTCTGTAAAAGGAGCTTTGATTTTGAATCCAACTCTAAAGTCATTCATACATGTGTGGAACGTTTTATTTTGGAATTATTTTTTTTCAGTGTTTGGAATTTTGTAGCTTTGGAATTTTTTTGTTGGAATTATGACTCCATCCTCAATATAACTATCGGTTTTTTCCTCTTTTCTTATTTTATATTTTACAATAAGTATCGGCGAAAAAATAACTACAATCGGTAAATGGTTCAAAAAGTCATAAAAATCATATGACAGCAGTGCTGCCAAATACAAAAATAAATAATAAGAATCATTTGATAGGAATAGTTTTTTTACTGTTCCAGATAGTTGACGCAACAATGAATATTACCAAAAGTAAGAAAGCAAACTAAATTAATAGACTAGTCGATATGCAAAAAAAATTCATAAGAAAATCTTGGGAACTCTTATTATTATTATTATTGTTATTCTACCAAAACTGTGCAAATTCAGTTCAGGTGTTCATACCATATAGCTCGTTTTAGTAATTAAAAAATAAAAATTAAAATGAAATTTCAATTTTAAGAACCTTATAATATCTACCATAATGCAACGGTTATTTCCAGTAATAACCAGTATTGTTTACATTTAATTCTTCCGTTCACAAATCATTCAAATATCGAGTCATAAATCAGAAAGAAAATATATATACATATATCCATTTCATATATACTCTATTTACCCTACCGTTTTAGAATTATTAAATAATTTAACAAAATCTTGGGTTTTCCCATTATTAAACAGGTATATTTTGTACACATCCTCAAAAACAAAAACAAAAAAAAATAATAACAATCACTGAAACAAACAATTTAATTAACCTCGTCAGAATAATTTTATAATAATAAAAAGAAAAAAGGTTGATTGATTTATTCGCAGCTGATTGAGGCCGATTCATATGTCTGGTTAATATTCTATTTTCGATTCGGTCATTAACATTCAAAAATAAATAATTCATCTTCATATCAAATCAATCAGTTAATAAGTGAAACTTTATTGTGATTGTAAGAATGAAAAATCATGAAAATAATAATCATAATTAATTATCGGCACAGTAAAATAACTTATTTGTAAACTGGTTTAGATTAAGAACTATATATATGGAAGGGAGGTATATTTTAGTGGTAGAATAATTTTTATATAATATTTTTAAATACATAGTAATAATGTAAATTTTCTTATTATTATATTTATTTATTCAATTTAATTGTCTTTAAGATAAATGTACATACACATAAGAACAGTGTTGAATGAAAATTGTTAAAATTATTTTGATTTGAAGTATTTAATTGATTTTAAAAATTTTGTATTTTGGACAAAATATAATTTTTTAAGTTAAAATGGATTTTTCTAAAAATTAATTTTAAAATTAATTATTCAAGTTAATAGTCTTAAATTAATTAGTTCCAAAACATCTAATATAAACGGAAATATATTAAAATAAAAAGATGTTAGCTTTAAAATTTAATAAATAAATTCAATAACAAGTAAATAGGAACCCATATTAATCCTCTGAATCAAAAACTGTAACTGTAAATAAATATTCTAGAATATGTATAGTTAATAACTTACTTATGTATAGTTGACCTTATAACCGCGAGTAAATTTTGGTGTCTAGTTAAACAACTTTCTTTAGATACCACTATATTGAATGTGCTCAGTTGACAATTCCAAAGATCTTCGATCATCGGTTATTATCAACTGTTTATATGACAAAGTCGGAACAAACATTTTGTTACAGCGTTTTAGCATATTAGCATTCACTTAGCTAGTGAAGTTGTTGTAAGTTAATCCGCTTAACTAAGTTAATATTGTAATAAAAGTGGTATTGTTCAGTGTTCCATCTAATACGAATTTCATTGCCAATACGAATAGAACACAATCAAATTATTAATAAAAAATATTGTTGATTTGATTTATTATTTTTTAAATTTACAAAAAGTTACACAATTACATACCAAATACATTGAATGTGTTCAAATGAAGTATTCGACCTTAAGTTTTAAAAATCTACTTCAAATAAAAATAATAATCACACTTATAATATTTTCATTAAATCTAAAATTTATAGTTATAACATTTTTATTAAAATTGCATTGTTTGTTTACCGTTAGATTCCGTTATTATTTAATTTGTAAGTTATTAATATACATACATATATATTTTTGGTATTTCATATGTGAAAAATTATTAGTAGTGTTCTCACAATTAATATAAAAAAAAATATTAATATTAATTGTGTAATTTCACTAACACATATACAAAAGAAACACTAGACTGATAAGGGTTAAAATTTATATTTAAAAATTTTAAATACGATTTTTTTTGTCGAATATGTTGACGTTATCTATTTGTTTTCTCATCAATTTAACTAAAATTTATTTATTTTTTTTTTTTATTTATGTTAATTTTTACAAATTTGCATATCAATATACGAGTATAGTATTTGTATTGTGAATAATCATATATAATTAATATTGAATATTTATTTTACATAAAAATATAAGAAAGAGAAAATATATACATTGTAATTCATATTTCAATTATACTGCTAAAAATAAAAAATTAAAATGTTAGATTTTCTATAACACTAATGACTGACTACTCAATCACCCTCGCTTTCCGCTAAACACTTTCATTAAATACTGAATAGGATTAATTTTGTTAATTGAACATCTGTTCCAGAATTACCATACAAAATATTTCATTAATTTGTTATTAATTAATTCTAATTTAATATATTCGTTTTTATTTAAATTAAAAATTAATTTTCTATTTGTGTAATTTATTAATTTAAATATTTTAATATGTTACACAAAAGTGTTAATGAACTAAATAAGGTACAGGTTTTTGAGATATTTTTTTTTTATTTATAATTTATTTTAATTATAATAATTTGTTTCGACTTGCTTTATTTTAGAGTTAATATGTATATTGTAAATGTAAAAGTCAGGGACGTTAAAGTAATTATTTCAATAACTGTAATTTTCATTATTATTAAATTAAAATTAAATTTTTAATTTGATATTTAAACAAAATAAAATATATATATATAAACAAGAAAGAATGTAAATGAAATGGGATAGGTATAATATAATTAAAATAGAAGCTTATAATAAAAAATAAAGACACCTACATATAAAGTGGTCTCGTACTGTCTGCACACAATAAATAATGACAACGATCACGCAATACAAAAACAAGGAGTCAAAAATTTTATATTTTGCTGTTGTATAAGTTTGCCAGATTTAACTGGAACTGAAAACATTTGGTTTATGTATAATCTGAAAAGCTCAGCTAGATCTGATAATGAAAATGATAGTGTTAGAAGAATCAAAACAGAATTTTTAGTTAAAATGCAAGGCGTTGATTATGATAATGATGGTATTCTTGTTTTAGGCGCTACAAATATTCCATGGATTTTAGATTCTGCCATTCGAAGACGTTTTGAAAAGCGTATTTATATACCGTTATCTGAGCATTATGCTAGATTAGTTATATTTAAAATTCATTTGGGAAATACAGCTCAGACATTATGTGAGAATGATTTGAAAGTATTAGCATCTGAAACAGATGGTTATTCTGGAGCCGATATTTCAATTATCGTACGTATGGTTCTTATGAAATCTGTTCACAAAGTTCAACTAGTTACACATTTTAAAAAAGTTAGTGGTTAATCACATGTTGACCCATCAATTATGTGTGATGATTTATTAACACTATGCTCACCAGGAAATGTCTTTTTGATCAATTGAATTGAACCAAGAGTTGGAATGAGTGATATGTTGAAATAACCGACTGTTAATGATGAAGATTTAACAAAATTACGGAAATTCACAGAAGATTTTGGTCAAGGAAGGATAAAGGAAAAAAATAGGAATCATCTTTAATCATTATAATTATTTTTATAAAAGCTTTGAATAAAAAAAAATGTATAATAAAGTAAGATTATTATCAGTTTAGTTGTTCATTTTTTGACTGAACACTGGGTGACTTTGATAGGCACTGATGTGACATGACAACTGATATATGATATAATGTACCCTAATATTGTTAATTTTCTATAATTAATTAAAATGACATTTTCTTTATATCTCATACATAGGATATTCATGTGGTTAACTGACATGGCAATTGCAAACTGCAATACATACAAATATTTTACTAATGCATATAAATTTTTCAACTATCTTTTCAACTACCATGATTTGATATTTCGTACAAAACGAATATGATTGAAAATAAAAAAAAATATAATAAATAAAAATAATATAAAATAATAATTAACAACCCCCAATGCGCAATTATCCCACAACTTAACAATTACTGTTTTAAGTTTTTTGTTTTTTTTCTAATTTTTATAAAGACGTCAAACGGATGTATATTTTTTTAGGTAAAGTTTGTAAGGCTTAAAATTTATTCATAATTAAAGTTTAAAATAGTTTTTTATTAATAACAAATTAATTTTTAATATAAATATCAATTTCAGAAAACACATAAATATCGCTATCTCAATCTTTGACGTTTGTTCATCTTTATTTCTGTTTTGGCACTTGATTCTAATGTTGTCATAGCAAAATGGCCCACGTCATAGATAGTTAAACATTTTGGTTTGACAATTTATCTTGTGAAGACACTAGGTTATACACTATTTTGATTGATTTTTTTGTTGCAAAATATATGCACTTAAAATAAAGTGGTCCAAATGTTTCGTTTTCATGTTTCATTTCTAATTAATTCAAATGTTTAATTAACGTATTTAATTAATTATTTTAATTTTTGTATTTTTGCATATAGAAATGTAGAATTCAACATTTTTCAAAATATGATTTAGCTTCGTTAATTCTGAAAAAGAAAAATACAATCTTCATAGCTCCCAATGGAAATTGGAACTATAATACCATCACGAAAGTTATAATATTGAATCAAGCAATAATGTATCATTTGCGTTCAATTATTGGCAATCCCAAGGTTGGGATATTTTCTATATAAATACTTGATTTGTAAAAATTTTAAGCAAATACTTCCACTTTCTCAAATTAACTCCTCCTCTTTTCTAGCCAATAATATAAAAATATATAAAATAGATTTAATATTTAATTTATATTTTGACTATTCATTTAAATCAAAAATAATAATCATTTGACACTGATTGCTGTATTTTTTATTTCTGCAAGCATAATATGTGACGCGTAGGAGACTTTATAGGATACGACAGGTGGTTGGTATGGATAACTTAATTTTATACAATCATATCATAAACAAAATCTTTTAATATGATCAGACAGAATTACAATTGCCTTAAACGATTTGAATGAAATTATTACTACCTTCTTTTTAATTACTATATCTGGGTCGTTCTATGGAAAATGTTTGATTGTATATATGCCTATAAGTATGTTGAAATATAATAAGAATTTAATTGGAACATTTTCATATACCAACATAAAAATAATAACAGGTATTTCTTCATCATGAAATCTGAAATATAAAAATCATAAATTGGATTGCATTCAAATAATTTTCAACTTGAACATTATAAGAGCTACATTTTTTGATCTTTTTATATTAAAAGATATTATTGTTGTAACTTCATTTGTATAGATTTTCTCTTATTTTATTTGTGTGTCTCCAAGACTCTAATTTGAAGGCTGTTCAAAATTTTGTAAATTAAAAAAAATACTTTCCTTCCGATATCATTCATAACAAACACTTTCCATAGAACTACCCATCTAGTTTATTTCCTACTTTATAATTTGCAAAGTAACCGAATCAAGGTAAAAAAAGAAAAAAAAACAAGAAAAAATGTCACCAGTTCACTTTGTATAATAATAGAAATTATAACTTTATCTGAAACAGTTCTGTACGCCTTAAGGTGAAATATTTAAGCATTTTCAATTATTAATCTTTAATTGTTTGTTGAAAAATTCCTAAAATAAAAAAAAAATATAATAAATAAAATAATAATTAACATACCCCCACTGCGCTGCGCAGCTAAAACTTGTTGTTACAAAAATTATGCTTTTCATTCATAGTTTTGAATTAACAACAAAAATGCAAAACAAACAAAATAAAATGTATTTCAATTTCATCATTTGATATAACCTTACTTCCATTAACTATACAATATACCTTCTTGTAGCACAATAATTTAAGCTGAGATTAAATTAATGAAAAATTTCTCATTATTGTATAGTTTGCATGTCGTTTTAATTGGCTTTAAATAACACAAAGTGTTAGTAATTAACTAAAATGATCGTCAACATGATTAAAATATGAATAAAGTAATGATGTAGAAGTAAAACAAAATTCGTTCGATTGATATTAAGGGTTTCATTAATGAAATTTAAAATATTTTAAGTATAATAAAAGAAAAACAAAATTTATTTTTTGTATTTATAATTAAACAAAAAAAAAAAAAAAAAAAAAAAAACAAAAAAAAAATAATATAATTTAATTTTTATGAAATAAAAATAAATATTTATTTAATTTATTTACGAGTACTTTTTTATTTATTTCCTCCAGATTAAATATAAATCGGGGTACCGAAATTCAATAAAATGAATTTTTGTCAAAATTGAAAATGTAGTAAGTTTTTATCATCATGATTAACTTTTGATTTGCTTAGTAAACTGTTCTAGAACGGTTGATCTTTTTTGTTCTGATCTTTTCTTAGAACCATTTTCCACAAATTTGGTTGTTGTTTTTTTTTCTTTAAATTTTGACAGTTTAACAAACAATTGGTCTGTATGTTAACTCTTCAAATTCTTGTATGTTAACTTTTTTATTTGCACGCTCTTTACAAATTTTTGACAAATTTAAGAGAATTTTATGTTTAATACGTGTGACGTCAGAGGTCTCTCTTAAATAAATTTTTGCAAATGAAATTTCTATTTGCAAAAATTTGTAAAAATTTACTGTCAAGTTTTTGTTGTTGTTTTAAATGTGAATAGAATATTTTTCATATAAAAAGTAGTATACCTAAAATAAATAAAAAGTATACCTAATTTGAAAACTTATTATATAAAAGACCAAAATTACGAAAAATTATTTGATTTAATTTTTTTCAACAAAAACATTCAATAATTTTATAAAAAATTTCAGAAAATTACTAAATTAATTCAAATTTAAAAAAATCTCATAACCTAAAAATTAATTATTTTTGACATGAAAAAATTTGAAAAAATTTATGAAAATTTTGTTTGCACTAGAGAGGCTACTTTTGTTTGCAAAAGAGAACATTCTAAATATTCTCGCAGAATTTTATGATCACGTGATTTTTCCTCTCATTTGCAAATTTTTGCAAATAAAAGTTAACATACAGACCTAATATTTGACAGTAAATATTGAATAAAAAAGTTCAAGAAGGATAAAAAAAATAGTGTTCACTAGATTGTTCTGTTCGAGGTAATAATAAAGTGTTTGAAATTTAAATGCCATGATCCAAAAAAGTTTTGTCCGATTCTGTTCTAGATCTACTGAACAAACCTACAATAAAGTGCTTGACATTTAATTGTCATTATCTAAAACAGGTCTCTTCGATTCTTTTCTAGATCTACTGAACAATCTTATAATAAAGCGTTTTACATTTAATTGTCATTATCCAAAACAGTTCTGTACGAGAAATCTACTGAACAAACTTTTTAATTAGAATTATGTAGATGTTTTTATTCCTTTTTTCGATTAATAAATTTATTATTGTGAATTTTGTTCAACTATTCAACTTTGACATAAATTCAAAGAAAATGTCAAAGTATTAAAAGACTCTCAGAACATTTATTTGTAATAATAGTGTTATTCTTATTTTAAATTAATACCGAATACAATTCTTCGAATGTAAAAAAATTCATTCTTAAATTTTACCTAAAAGGCTTTCCTCGTTATTGAACAAACCTTTCTAAAAAAAAAAAAAAAAAATTTAAAACTTGTCCTAAAATAAATGAAATTAATTAAATTACATAATGGTTTTGTAATTAATAAGTTGTCAAAATCAGTCAAGTTATGTATATCTACAATTATAGACACGTTTTTTTTTTATAGTTTTGTGGTTAGTAAGTTGTCTAAAATTAATAAAATTTTCAGTTACAGTTGTGAATATGTCTTTTTTCATCATGACTAAAATTGAATTTTCATCATGAAAAAGTTGTAATGCGGACGTAGTACCCTCATACAAGATTTAAATCTTGGTTATTATTATTTTATTTTTATTGCCTTAATGTATTTGTACAATATGGTTGATTTCATGTATTTTAATTCTATATTTTAAGAGCTTGTTATACTAGAATATTTACACCTTTGATTTGTACTTATTTAGACTAATCTGACTTAATTATTTAAAGTAAATTTAATTTGTAAAGGACAAAATGGCAAGTAAAAATCTAATTTAAACCTAACCTAAATCCTAACTAATGTCTATTTACTAAAATGATCTTAATACTAAACCTTAATCTACTATCGCTCTTATAAGCGGATTTACGAAATTATAATTTAAATCTTGATATTTTTCTACATTTCTAATAGTTATATTAACTGTCAAATAACACATAGATATTCATCATAATCCTTTGGTCAAAATCATTTGCTTTTAAGAAGTGACACATAAAGTACAATCATGATTTATCACTTTTAAAAATGGTTTTGACAAGCAAACAACTAAAGTTGAATTTATATTAGGGAGTTAAGAAAATCAATTGAATTATTATAACGGTATTTAACTGATTAAAATATAAAAAATCAATTTTGATTTGACAATAACCTTTCAAAACAAAAATAAACAAAATTGTTTATTGACAGTTCACAACACAATCTGGAAAACAATTCAGAAAAATCAATAGATTTAAATTTAATTGATTGTTAGTGTGTGTGGATTAGTAAACAAATGTCAAAACATAGAAAAAAATCAGGATTTAAGTGTCATGAAGGTGTTTCAATTTCAATGTCAATATTAAAATTTATCGTATTCAAAAATATCGAATAGATTACCTTTAAATTTACTCGCAACACACAAAATTATTAATTAATACGAACGATTTATATATGTATATTTTAATAAATAAAAATTAATAAATTTATTTCATCTTTCTGGCTTGCTCCTAGTTTTGAGATTCTTTCATATTATTCGCGGTTGTAAAAAAGTTAAGTAACATATACTGCTGGGATTGACACATATTTCTGATCTAATTTTTTTATTTCATTATTGATTTTTGTGTTTAAAGTCAACAGGCCAGTTATTATTATAAAAGGGTACATATGTATTTAGTAATAACTGATTAAATTTCAACGATTAACCTGACGTTTATTTCGCCTTATTTCGTGTCCACAGGCTTTAAACTGCATATTTAATTTAATGGTTATAACTATTTTAGTGCAAAAAACTTAATGAACACTTTTTTAACAATCCTTATGTTTTTTTTTATTAAAATTTGAATTGAAAGTTTCCACCATTTCCACAACTGTAGATATCAATAATTTTGACAAAGAAAAAAAATTTAACAAAACGTCAATGAGATCCAATATCCGAAATGTATTTCAAATCCAATATATTATATTATGTATATCCAATATATTGTTGAGTGGAAATGATGAAATATGTAATACAAAAATGTGAGTTATACCAAAGAACATATATTATAACATATAACTAGTATATTATAATATGTTATTTGGTTATACTAATATAACTCTCTAAACAATGAAATTAGTCAACAGTCAACCTCAATACCCTGTATTATGTATATCAATTATATTTAATTACAAATAAATTCATCTATTAAAGCATAAAGAAAGAATCTATGTTTCTTAAAATTGTAATAAATACCTTCATTGTCTTGAAAACTTAAACTATCATAATTGCAAATTTTAGGTTGTTAATGGTTAGATTTAATAAAATGTCACGTATTGCACCACTGTCACTTGACTTGATTACTGATTATATTATTGCTATTATGTATATGGAGAGTATAATGGTAACACATAATTAAATAAGATTTTTTGTTTGTTTTGTTTTTTTCTTAATTTCAAATTTTCTTCCGGCTAGCGTTAAATTACATTATTTGTTAAAATTTTCTTCCGGCTAGCGTTAAATTACTCTATTATTGCTAAAATCAAAGTTTTTTTTTAACTCTTATCTTTTGTTTGAATTATTCGTAATTTGAATTAGGTTTAATTTCAATTTGAGAATTTTTAAAATAATAAAAAATAATCGTATATCAACATTAAGATAAAATTATCAAATTATCAATATACATTTTGTATGTATGTAGGTTGGAACCGAATATATTAAATAATTACTTATTTTTGATTTTGTTTGTTAAAGGTTGATGAATACGATATTTTTCAGGAGATCGTAAACAAATTTTCTGGATATGTTTTCACCCAATTATAGTTAATATAATCCTGGGACTTATTCATAATAATGTTCACATTTATCTACTGGTATCAGTAATGTTTTTTTAACAGTCATAAAAATTATATGTATTCAGATGTTCTTTAAAGCTACGTTATTCAATATTGTCGCCTTGTACCTTTAGATATAAATTTGCTTTGTTGAATAATTTTACACCACTGTAGAGAATCGCCAACCGTTGATCCACCATGTTAAGAATGATCAATTTGATTAAGGATTTGAATATGAATTTTTAGATATGTTTATAATTCATATTAATCTTTCTCTGTATATAACCTCTTACCATGTATATGTGGTACATACCGTAGTTATTGCAAGTTTGAGTGTATTGCATAGCAAATTCATTGAAACATTATGTATTCTTAAATTAGGATTATTTTTACAACTTTTTGATAAAAGATATATAATTCGTCAATCTTATGTGCCTCATTAAAAAGTCAGGATATTGCAACTGTGCTACTCATTGTGCAAGATAAGTCCTTTCAAAGCCAACTTAATCGATTGTGCTTTTATACTAGAAATAATTGATATTGCGATTTAAAACCCAAAAATATCAACCCCATAGCTCTTGTTTGATTGTATAAGACAAAAAATATTACGTTCACCAGCTATATGTATTACTTATATGTTGTATTAAAGAGATAGAAGAGAAAAACTTGTCATTAATTTTTTATGAAATAATATTACCAAATTAAAATACGATTAAATCATTTAAATATAAATAAATATTTTTGTTGTTTATTTTCAGTATTCTAAAATAAAATGTAATTTGGAATTGCTACAATCAAATTTAGATGCAATGTATAGGATGACTCAACAAACAAATATGATTAATTTTAATGGTAATTTATATTAATTTATACTAAATTTATTTATATTGAAGAGGCCAAGGCTCGATTTAGATCGTTTCACGCTATTAAAAAAAGAGAAATTTATGTATGTATGTTAATTTAGATGTTTTTTTTGGTGCTTTTTAAATAATAGTTAGTCATTTTTAGTTTAACCTTAACTTGACAGATCCATTGTATATTCAATTTAAAAAAATAGAGGTTATTACTTATAATACTTATATTATACTTATATTATACTATAATAATAATAATACTTATATAGAATTGAATCTTTATGAAAGTAGAGAAACTGGTTGTTCATATAGTTTAGTTAGAATACAATATGTTCCAACAGTCAACTTTGCTATATACCTAAGTGTAATTCATGAATTTATATATGAAATGAGTATACGTATAAGTAATTGATTAACCCTTTGATTATTGATTGTAATATTAGTTTGGTGTTATATATTAATTTACATTGTTTCAGTCAGTAGCGAATGCACTACCAGTGGCGTGCACTACATGATACGTGGTTGTGAAACTGTAAAAAAAAATGGAATACCATTACAATTGAGTTAGCAAAAAACTGCAAATACTGCAAAATAAATTATTTGCCATTAGCATTACTATTAAAATTACTTCAAAATTAAAGAATTACCATAATGTAAATAATACATTTTTTTATTCGATTGCTTTGGAATGGAATTACTGAATTTTATTGTAATTTTGGCACTGCATTGCATTATGCACTGTTTTGCTTTAAACAGTACAAATAATTTATATCAAATATCAAAATATTTAACTTTAAAAAACTGATAATTCAAAGAAACGTCAAAACTAATAAGTAATGTCAAGTAATTCAAAGTAATGCAATTAGTAATAATCAATCAAAATCATATAGTTTATGTAAGAAAAATATTAATAATGATAATGCATTAATTCTAATGCAAATTATTTCATTTTGAAGTATCACAATAGTAATTAGTTAATTTTATAATATTTGTAATGATAATTCAGGGGTACGATACTACAGAGGTAAGGCATTATACAAAACAGCAAATTCATTAATTCGAATCTATTTACTTTTACTATATTAATTCCTATTCTCGATACATTATTCATACACAAATTTGATATCATTCCAATGTTTTGTTTTGATTAATTATTATGACAGTACAAAACATTATATACAACACCACCAGTATTACAACTCTATTTCGACATTTATTGTTTTTTTTTTAGTGTAATGTGATATTGTAAGATTTTACAAATTTTTAATTATTTTATTGTAATTTAAAATGTAACTTTTATTTTGAATAACATTCATAATAAAATAATTTTGATATTTTATTTCAGAAAATGATTTAGAAAAATTAAGAAATGAAAATTTAAAATTGGGTCAAGATCTAATGACTACATTTAATAATTTAAAAATTGCTTTACCAAATAACGATGATTTTAGAGTGGAAGCACGAATGAAACGTGGTTTATTTTATGGTTTACAGAAACATTATAATATTTTATGGAATAAAAATGAAGCATTTTTGCTGAATTATGAAACAAAATTGAAAAAACAATTATTATATCATGCAAAAATATGTAAGTATAGCTAAATTATATGTTATATATAAATTGATTTAAAATCATATTACTTTGAGTTTAATTTAGGGAGGTAACATTCAAAACAAACATCATTATAGTCATTGAACTTATTGTGTGTTCCACTATATTTCTGAATCGTCCTATCGCATCGTAGTAGGACGATTATATCAAATAAGGAAATATTTTCTGTGTGACATTGACAATATGTCATTAATGACGTATTATAATATACTATTTTATTTTATTTTATGACATTTGAGATATTAATAAAATAACTGTACTATGATCAACAATGCAACCATACTACGTTTTAAAAATCATTTGCATTTGATCGTGAATGACCCTATCGGGTAGTATTTTTTAATAAGATTTTAATAATATTATAATTGACTTGAGCTTCTCTTTGAGCTTATTTCACGTAACTGTTCACAATCGTATTGATTTATTTCTTATTACTTTAGTATTATTGTATTCAAAAAGTTCTGAATATCTGAATGAGTTTGATTAATACGATTTTAAAAATATATTTTACACTTGAAAATGTCATATGAAATATAGCTGGAATATCACTACACAAAAAAATAAAATTCAATTGAATGGGATAAATTATTAATTTAATACGGGTATAACTTTAAATTGAACATATATTCGTAAAAAGCTTTAATGTAAGCTTATTGAATTTAATGAACAAAACTCTCGGATTATGTACTTTTATATTAACCTAACGGTGTCTATTTATGCATTTATTTATATGTCATTCTGAAAAAAATAAAAACAAACAATAATAACTCGTTGAAAATAACGGTAATTTCGATCGAAAATTATGATAGTGTCATTTAAATTTAGTGAGTGTCTATTCTATAACATTTTTTGAATTTCAATTCCATTTATTTCACTAAATAATAAATGTCTATTTATCGAATGAACAACTGTTTAAAATAGTTTTCGAAAGTGTCAAAATTCATATTTTTGGAGTTAAATTTGATTAAAAATTAACAACAAAAACTATCTTGATTTGTGCATTAATTTGCAAATTAGATATAGACAGCTATTTGTCCTAAATTGATTTACAAAACTATACGAATGCATATGTATGTATTGTAAAATGAACATAAATTTTATAATTTTTGTAGAATGAGCAGAATTTAATGTTTTATTTTATTAGTAAAAAATTTTATAATAAAAATAAAATATAATTTAATAATAAAATAAAACAGTATTAAAATATGAATTTATCACCTATACTTGTAAGTTTGCCATGAACCATATTTGAATCAAAACTCAAAACCGATAAAAATGAAATTCAGTGACATTAAAATTTCTTTCATTTTCATTTATTCTATCAATTCCGATAAAAATCAGTTTCGATCAAATTCTGTGGAAAATAACTAAGTGAATGTGAAATTGAGATGATTTCAATTCCAACCGAATTCCAGAGACAAGCTTATTTTTTGATTTTAAAATTTGTTAAATTTTAATTCAATTTGATTTTAATTTGAATTTATTGATTTTATTTTAATTTTTTTTTTTCAACAAATTTAAAACAGTAAATTGGAGTGCCACTGAAGAAGAAATTGAAGATATGATAACAAATACTAAAACTCATTTTTTTGTAGATAATGTAAGTTAATTTATTTTTATATTAATGCAAAAAATCTAAACTAGCTAATTTTTTTATTTTATTTATAATTTCAAAGATTTTGGAAGAGACTGAAAATGAAAGAAGAAAACTTAGAGATTTAATGGATAGATATTCACAATTAAAAAAACTTGAAATATCAATTGAAGATGTTCATGCACTATTTTTAAGAATTCAAAATTTAGTTTTAGAACAGGTAGGTGTTTGTTAATATACAATTATTGGTATTTTGAACAATATATGTAAATCTGTAGAGTTGTCAAAATATTTTATTCATTTACTTTTACACAGTACTTTTTACGTTAACGCAAGCGCTACAACTCTACGTCTATGTTTATCTAAAACTGTTGAAATTACTTAATTATATTTGTTTTGTGTACTTAATTAGTTTCGATAAATTTTTAAAATTAAATTATATATTTTTTTTTTTTTTTAGAGTGAATTAATTCAAGTAATAGAACATCATGCAATGCAAGCTAGTATATTTGTAGATAAAGCTGAAAAAGAAACTGATCAAGCTCAAAGAAATTGGAAGAAATCTTTAAAGGTATAAATATTAAATTTATTAAATTTGAACTTTTCAAATAATTAATTTATTTTATTTTAATTTTAGAAAAAGACTTGTCTCATAGTATTTGGAATTGTACTTCTAATTATTTTTATACTATTTTTATTTATTTAATATACTGTGAATATACATATACAACATATTGGATAGAGTTGAATATAAAATAGATCAATTTAAAATGTTTAATATTAAAATAAATGTTAATTTTTTTTATTTATAACAATGAATTTTTAAATTTTGAATTTTATTTAATTTTCTACATATTTTTTAGTATTTAATGATCTTAAATTTAATATTTGAGGATATTTTTATTTTTTTTTCGTTATGAAAACCAATCAACTAACCAATTTTGATCAATTCTGGTTTTGCTAATCAAAAGTTACATTTTTACAAGTTTAAAATTTGTATAATGAATAACTAATGAAATAAATATATGAAAAAAAAGAAAATAGTTAAATTGAGTAAAACTCTCAAAGTCTTTCAATCACTACCTTTAATTGGTAATCGTGCAGAAAAAAATACAATCCAACAATGTTGTAAAAGATTCAAGTTCCATGGGAGATAAAAATCATCTGATCTGTAGATCTCTTGTTCAAAACATCGGTAAAAAAAATGTAACTCTTGATAGGTAATAAAGGGACAAAGAAGCATATGAGTAGATAACATTAAAAATAATTAGCAGACCCTACAAATCTCAACTTATAGAAAAAAGCTGTGCAAAATTAATTTTTTAGCGGTGCAAGATTGACCTTTTTATAGCGATGATTGCTATGGGATGTACTGCTATAAGATGATGATTGGATAGGTAATAAACTATCCTAACTTGATCCAACCAAACGTGCAGTAGTAAAGATAATATTCACTTCAGGTGTTTATGTAAAAAAAAATTGAGCATCACTGAAATTAATTTTTTTTTTTTATATATTACTAAATAATACAAAAAGTTTTAATTTCTATTTTTTGTTTTAATTTTAAAAGATTTTTTTTTTCTTTAAATATTTTTTTTTTTTGTTTTTAATAAATTTTATACAATTTTATTTGATATTAATATTACATTATCAAAACATAATATTTAGCAATTTAATAATACAAAATTAACATTAACATAACAGTTAAAATTGAATTTAATATTTATTTAACATTTTTTTTTCTCATTTTATTGGTTTTTAATTAATTAAAGTAGTTTTTTTTTTTTATTGATTATTTAGTAAAACAATCAATAAATAATTTAAATATAAAGCAATAACATTTATTTTATATTAATTTTATATTATTATTTTTAATTTTTTTAAATTTAGTTTTTTTTTATATACTTAATTATCTAAAATTATATTAATTTTTAATTAACTAGGTGATTTATATTAATTAAATTTAATTTCTTTATTTTTATTTTGTTCTATTTTTTTAACTATTTAATACTAAATATTATTCTATCCAATTTTGAAAAAAAAAAAATTAATAATTAAATAAATATATAATTAAATTAAATTTGTATATATATAGGTGTATTAATTAAAATTAAATTGTTTAATTTATAGTATTAATTGAAAATGTTTTAAGAACAAAAACAAAAAATGTTTAGAAACAAAAAAAAATATTATTTATTTAACTTTTAATTAAATCTGTATATATAATTAGTTTAGAGTAGAACCAAATTTACAATCAAAATGTTGGAAAATTTATTTTATTTATATATTCCGAAAGGTCTGTGGTTTAAAATTTGAAATATATTTATTTATAAAATTTTACAAGATTACATCAATAAATAATGTTTAAATATTATTCAGGAAAATTGTAAATTCAGATAATACATCTTCTGTAGAAGATGTTTTATAAAATAACCCAAAATGTAATTCAGGGCGGTATTTTGATTTTATACAGAGATTTATACTTCTAGACGAAACCTTTGTTTTTAGAAATAAATCTTTAATAACGGTTTTGTGGAAAATTGATTTTTAATTAAAACTGTAAATCTATCACAAAAGTTATCCTAAGACATCATCCTAAGGTAAATGTGAGTGAAAGAGTTAGTTACATAGGAATCAGAAATAATCTGCAATAGCCCTAGTTTCAAGAATAACCTGCCATCGTTGTGAAGATCGTGCGAAACAAAAAAATTGCATTGGATGAGAGAATCTAACCTGAACGATTTGGAATTGAGGCTTAAAAAATTTGTTCATTATCGAAATATTTTAGTTTAATATTTCAGCTATAATATAAAATCGCAGTCGCATAAGATAAGTAAATACGATTGACTTAAAGCTAATTTTTCTTTTTTTATTAAATTTAAAAAATAATTTAAATAAAAAAAATAAATAAATAAAATATTTTTTTTGTACTGTTATTTTTAAGCGTAGTGAGCAATGTAATTAATAAGTAAGTTTAGTTGAATGAATCAACAAAAGTAATATTGTAGTAATTAATAAGTATAGGATTATTATAAATTTATTAGGTATAATCATTTTAGTTTGTCAAAAAAAAAAATATTTTGGTAAATAATGTATATAGAAAATAAATAAATAAATAATATAAAATTTTAAGTGCTCTCTTAGCGTATTGTCAATCATTGGCTTATATCTTTTTGACCGGAAGTTATTAGAATCTCATACAATTTTTTTAAGACCTGATTATTTCTATTTTTACACTGAAATTATGGCAGCATATATAATAATGTTTGATAGAACCATAATTATATGAAACCCTGTAACCCTAAAAAACCCGGAAAAATATTATTTTTAGAAAATATAAATAACCTACGGTAGGTATTTAGTTGCAAGCATTGATGAAGCAAAGTAATTGTTGAAATATCGATATTTTAATCGAAATCAACAGAAGTTAATCGATCGAAATGGCAAAACAAAATTATTTATAATTAGCTTAGGTTCAACTGAAACTACTTAATACAATTCTATTTCAACCTATAATTTGAAATAAAGTAGAAATATTTTGTTGTTCAAACAAACAAGCATTTTGAATTAAGTAAATTTTTAAGAATTAAAGAAGAACGCACTGGATAAATTCAAATATTTTCTAAAAGTATGCATTTTTTTTTTTAAATAAATAATATAATATTTCTTTTGTCTTTTTAAATACACCAATCAAAATCAATTATACAATTATAAAATTAATTAACATTTTTTTTTCTATTATACAAATAATTATACATATATGTATATATATATAGGGGTATCTAATTGGTTCATAATAAAAATAAATTTCGCGAAAAATATGTAAATTATTTTTAATACTACTAAACTGTATTTCAAGAAAGAAATCAAGGCATCAATCAATGAACCCCACTATTGATTTATTATTAAATAATTGTTTATTTTTTGATTTTTATTATTTTTTTTTTTTACTATTTGAAATATTTGTACTAAAAATATTTGGCATTATTATTTATTAATATTATTTAAAAAATAAAAAATAAAATACTTTTCAAAATTTAATTTTTTTTTAATAATAAAATAATAAAATTATATGTATATAAATACATATATTTATATATATATATATATTTATTAACTATAATATTCAGACTTAATGTGATTTATCATTGTAAAATGTAAAATTAAAAGAAAAAATTATTGTCAATTTCGCATTTTAGTTTTTTTTTTTTTTTCATTAAATAATTTACAATTATAATAACTAATTAAAATTAATAAAAACAAAATATTAAACTAATAACTAAAATACTAAAACTTAAATAAATTTTAATTAAATTTAAAAAAAAATATTTCTATTCATAACTGCTATCGTCTTTGGTTCTAGTTAATAATTCATCATCAGTTCTATTATTGTGATATCGGCCATGACGACTTAAATTTTGTTTAGGTTTTGGTTTTTTATATTTTTTTCTTATTGATTTTATACAACAATATAAACCTATTAAAATTTAAAAAAAAAAACCGTTGAATTTATTTATTAAATTGTATGCGATTTTAGAACTTACATGTTAGAAGAAGTACAATAGTTAAAATTCCAATACCAATAATCCAATACATATTTTTTGGTGTTATAACAAGAAATGCTTTTTCAATTGAATTACACGTCTTAAATTCCTCTGACATTATTGTGTAATTGGTTAAATTAGGACACAATTCTGCATCTATATCATCTTTATTTTCTAAAATTAAAATAAATTTTACTTTTAGTTAATGAAAAAAAAATAATAATTATGAAAATTTAATATTGAGTTGATGTAAATTTAGAATTAATTTATTATATACTTTAACATGTACTGTGGCTTCTATAGTTAAAACATATTTTAATAATGAATAGAACACTATAAAGATTTTTTTCAAAATTAAATTTTTATTTTTGATTTGCTGATTCCGGATATTGCAACATCATTAGATGACCAAATTAGACTGTTGATATTATATTACACCGTTGTTAGTATGTATATTTCTACCTTTTTCTAATTTTCTTTTTTTATTTATTTATTTATCTATTATATTATATATTAATATAATTATTACTTATTTTTTGTCACTGCTTTGTAGGTAATAAATAAATAAAAAAATTATAAATAAAGACTGTACAATTCAAAATCAGTCTAATGATTGTTTAAATCTAATCTAATTTAATGATTGATCAATAATTCTACACCAATCTAATGATTGGTCAATTTTAACTCAGTGCAATGATTGATCAATAAATCTACATCAATCTAATGATTAATCAGTACCTCTAAGTTAGTCTTATGATAAATCAGTAATTATGAGTAAATCTAATGATTGGTGAATAATTCTAAGTTGACTTACTGATTGGTCAATTTAAATTTATAAATCAATCTAACGATTGATCAACTATTCCTCTGATAATAATGAAATCTAATAATTGTTCAATCAGTTGTTTGATGTTGATGTATAATAATATAAATCAATCTAATATATGTCATTAATATTATAAGGTGTAGGATTAACAGACCAATTGATATCAACTTTAAATTTTAATTTGAAAAATGCTTCTTGAATTTCAATCTTTATTACAGCAAGAAAATGCTTATACGCATAAAGAATTTTGTTACCACTGTAGAAAAATTGCATTAGATTGATAAATTGCTAATCAGAACATCACTTTGGAATATTGCTCTGCATTAAAATAATATTGTAATTTAATACAATTGAATCAGACAAATATAAGGTATACAATTCTTTTTCTACCTCCATTTACTTTATTCAGGTTAATCAGGGTGAAGTGTAATGACAAAACAATTACATTAAGATGATTTTGAGGCTTATGAAAAATTCAATTATATCTAAATTTTATAAATCCCATTGAAAAATATCATTAATTTCGTTCTGTTCTTGCTTTACAATACGCACTACAAATGAATATTCAAATTTATTTAAAACTAATTCTTACCACTCTTATCACAGTCAAAATTATAATTTGTTTTAACACCTAAGAAATTTAAATATTGATTAGATGAATGGCAGGCACAAAATGGCATATTTGTTTCATATAAATCTATACTCTTCAAATGGCACATTGTTCCTAATGTTGTAATTGAGAATAAATCCAATGGATTTTTTGATGCATTTAAATGCCATAAATCTGAAAATTAAAAAAAAAAATATTTTTATTTTATTTTTAATTTATAAAATATGAACTTATAATAAATTAACACTTACGTGGCAAAATACCTAAATCAGGTATATCACGAAGTTCACAATCTGCAATATTTAAATATTCCAAGGGCGCTGCTATAGGTTTACTTAATTCCTGTTTATAATAATTATAGGATAAAAAAAATATAAATAAATTTGATAGTAGCGAAATTTACCAAAAAAAAAAAAATATTTTTTTTTTAAAATTCTTAACTCACGTTTATATTGTCCAACCTTAGGGGATTACTATCCAAATAAACATTTCGCACCATTGGTAATTGAAATAATTCCCATGGTATTACAGTTAAGCCATTATTTGATAAGTCGATTTCTTCAAGAAATGTTAATGCTGTAAATGTATCTGGTTCAATTGATATAATCATATTATCGTATAATAATAATGATTGAATACTTGTATAACGTTCAAATGATGTTTTATATAATTTTTTTATTCTATTATATGATAAATCTAAAATCTGAAAGATAAATAAAAAGATTTTTATTAATTAGGTTTGTTTTTTTTCAAAATTAATTTGTTGATAAATAAATAATGCAATTTATTTTTAAGTAATTAAGTAAATAATTATTTTATTGAGTTTTATTTGTGAATGGGAATGGGAGTTGATTGGAGATTCGCAATAACGGGATGCGAGCAATACATCTTAATCATACAATAAAACGCCACTTTATACTGAATTAAAAAAAAAATTAAAAAAATGGTGAATTTCTAATTAATTGCCTATGTATAGGCGAGTACAATTTCCTACTTTAATAAATTTACTCCTATTGATATGCAATTTTTGTATTCCTCTTTTTTGCTATACATTTATGTAGTTTTTATAATGATGCTCTTTTTATATTGTTTTAGATATTATTGCTTTTAAATTGAATAAATATACTTTATTAACATACAAAAAGACAATTCTTTTCTTTTAAAAGCTTTATTTTTGTTTTTAAAATAAATGGTCTTAAAATATGAGGAACCAGTATTTATATTTAATAATTTTTATCCCATATAGTTTTCCAAATTTCTCTAATAAAAAAAATAAACTTGGCTTTCTAGTTACATTTTCTTAATAATAATGTTAAATCACAGAAAGGTAAATTTCTATTGATTGAATAACATTTTTCAAATTGATCATGAGTGGTCAAACAGTAAAAACTACTTAAAAGTAGATCGTTAACGGTAGTAGAGAAAAACTCTAACTTTTCGTTTACGTAAATTTTCCAATCTCCGTAGTAATTTAAACTGTGATGAAAACTCCTTAGTAATTTACTGTGATGTGCCATTTTTTTGTTTTTTTTAGATTAATCTAAATATATGCCAAATTGATTTATCTACATATTTATTACATATCATAATTACGCGTAAGATGCTTAGTGTATTTTTAATGTATAATTATTATTTTATTAATTAAATTTAATTGTATTTAATTTAATTTACACACAAACACATACAATGTTTAATTAGGCGAGAACAAAATGATTTATGATTATGATTAAGTATAATTAATTATATTTATGATTAATTTATAAATATATACTTTTAAATTGAAAATTAGTGAAATTAAAATATTAATTATAAAAATTAGAAAGTAAAATGTTAAATGTAAGCTAATCATTAATCAATCAAATAACGTATCTATTGATTTAAAATGTATTGACTTAAAATGTATTGTAATAAATGTATTGATTTAATATATCAGTTACCTACATGATTTTAAAAATATTTTATATACAAAATATATGCAAAATTTGTTAATATATTTTCACAGCAATAATGTTATTCGATTTTGTGTGTTCGAGAAGAAATTTATTTATAATATTATTCTGAAAAATGGAGTATAAAGGAAAGACATAATATCAAACCTTATGAGCTTTATAATGAGTATATCCACCACACGAAAATTAAAGACAAAAAATTTTGAAATATCGTATTCTGATAAAAACTATAAATCGAACAAAAGTAAGATAAAATGTCTTCTATGATCTTTGGGGTGTTGAATGATCAAATACTTATATAGATTATCGTTTAAGTAATTCGGCATCGAGTTTAACATATTAACATATATAACATCGAGTTTTTCAAATTTAAGCTTGTTATTGTCTTCGATACATCTTCAATATTTGATAGATATCTAATACTCTAATGCTTTTCAATTTATTGGTTACAAAACGTGTTTATACATGCATTAATATATTTCAGGTTAACAAACTCACTTTAGAGTACACGACTCCACAATTTAAAATTTTCTTAATATGTATTAATAAAAAATATTGTTTTCTATTTTCAATATAAAAAAAAATTCTAATGTTAATCATAACTCATAATACACAAATTCAATTGGCATATAGCCAGGATAATAGATACACTTTTGTTAAAATAAAATAATAAATAAAAAATACATATAAAAAAACGTGTTTTATTTCCGAAGTGTAAACTTGTATAATAATGTTGCCAAAATTAAAGTCAAACAACTTCACTGTTTTGAACAGATTTACCGATTACTGCAAAATACTCCAGACAAAAGAATGAAATAATATTTGGTGAAATATTTTTTTTAAATATACCCCAGATTTTGGAGGGATTACGATTAAACCAAATCTACGTTTCGTGAACAAAATATGGTAAGAATATGCAAGAATTTCGGATTTGTATTTGAATGCACAGAAATGAATAGACTTCTATTTGACGAATATAGCAATGACTACACAAACAAGTTCATATTTGATATTAGTGATTTCTGTTGATCGACTTGTTAAGTTATACTGGTCTATTTTTCTTTGGTTTAACACCAACAGCACAAAATCACAGAACGACTATAATTTGGAATGAAGAGACACCATTGCCTAAATCCAAGAAAAGGAAACAACTTTACAGAAAAATCATGATGTTTCCTAGTAGGAAAGTAGAGTTGATGGTGAAAGCTGAAATTAATTAAAGTACCTACTTAAGAGTAAATAAATTAAGAGTCTAAAGACTGTAAAAAAAAGTAAGTTTTTATTTTTTTCTTCTTCCGGTTGCACCTTTTAGGGTGTAGTTATATTAGTTTTTATACAGTTAGCTAAAACCGTTGTCGGCTTTGATGTAAGATTGATAATAATTTTATATTCTCTTTAGAAATTCTCATTAGTTTTAGTCGGCAAGTATACAAATTATATATTTACACATTTTCAAATATACAAACAATAACAAGAGACAAAAATGTTTTTTTTTGTTTAATTGAAAATGAAAAGTGCTTTTCAATTAGTAATTAAGAAAATGTATTCTCTCTTCAAATTAAATAATAATAATTTTTATTTCAAAACTTGAATACTTCGTAATTTTGAAAAAAAAAAACAAAATAAAATAAAATTTCAAAGAATTCATCTTTCAAAACGTTAATTAACTTAATTGATTTATACAAAAAAAAAACAAAAAAAAAAAAAACAAAACAAAAATGTACCCAAAAAATAATAAAATTCAATGAAAATAAAGTTTCCTGGGTTTTCACTTTAATTTGTTTTCTTAAATTGTTACACAAATAGAAAATAACAATTTTTTTAATAAAAAAAATATGATGACCGGTACTAGAAACACCACCACTACCCTTTTTATCATTATAATACAAATCAAAATTGTATTTTTTTTTTTTTTTAATTTTCAACCCCTCCCTTACCCCATTTTTTCTTCATTTTTAAATTGTTTAATTCTGTTCACTTTTCATGTCATTTTTATATTAAAGTCTCATCATTTCATTCAAGTTAGGTACCATAAAAAATTATTGTGTGAAGCATAATTTGTGTGTTAAATGTTTATATTATATATACATACATATATGTATAATATATATATATATATCAAATATAAAATAATATATGGGTAGTTCTAATGAAAGTGTTTGAAATGAAAATGGGAAAATATAAAGCAGATTTTTCAAATTATTTTTGCCCAACATAAAACTTAGTCAACATCAAAATTAGTTGTCAGTTGGAACTACGTTTCTGTCCCACTATGGACATTATACAACAATGATAAGTTTTGTCTGACATAGAGGTCAACAAATTTATTAAACTTTCACGGATGCTAACACAAATAGCAAACTTTAGTGCATCATTTTAGTGGCAAATTAAAAATACATAATCTAATATCGTCAGTTCCCTCTAAATAGGGTAAACAAAAAGAGGGGAAGAAGTATATATACTTTTATGTTAATTTAGCAAAACCTTCTTATCCACGTTAATGATAAATGTGCATGTGACCACGAACCAACCTCATGGATGTGTCAATACTGCTAAACGTTCATATTAATAAATTCTAGTAATTTTTAAGCTATGCGTGGCTTTTAATTTCAGAACCAAAAACATTTTACCAAGATTCAAATATGTAGTAAATTTTGCCTTAAACTAATAAAATCAAGAGAAATAAATTTAATACAATCAATATGACAATTTTTAAGCTTACAAACTGAAAACAAAATACTTAACCTGATTGTCATATACAATGATCAGACAAATTAAGATCTAAGACATCACTCACATGAGACAAATTATTATTTTTGTGGACTCTTATAAATATACGACCCAAACAAGTACCAGAAGATGGTCGAGTAGGCTCAGATACAAGAGAATGAAAAACAAAAGAAGCTAGAAGCAACATATAATTAGTAGTCTCTTTTGAGTGTGAAAATAGGTCAATATTATAATCACCAAGAAAAATACAGTTTTTTGATAGTGGGGCATTCATGAATAGGTGTAGATTGAAGGTGTTTTCTTGTACTAGGTGTGTAGAAGTGTATTCAAATTGTAAAATTTTTATATGGAAGAATTATTCTACAGGGCTTGTAGATTTTCACAACACTCAAACCTATTGTACTTTTGAAATTTAACATTTGTTAAGTCAATGATATTTGGAAAATGGCTAATAGATAAAAAAAATTTAAATTGAAACAAAATTTTAATTGAATTATTTTATAAATGTATGAAACTATTATTTTATAAATGTATGTAGCTACAAGTGAAAAAAATAAAGTCTTATTTATTCTCATAACTATAAATTAAATTCATATGTAAACAAACCGATGTCAAAATTTTACATCAAGTACAACAACATCGAAAGTACAATGGTGCGTTCAGGAAATCGTTGTACAAATCATTATCTACACTTACTATATACTTCTACACTTAATCTTTATCTACCCTTAATGTAGTTTTCAAAATGTCCGAAGTTGAAAATAAATTTTTTTTGAATGCAATCGAAATGATGACATTTGATTTTTATTGTTAACATTATAGTAGTGTGCAATTACAAAACAAATGTTCTAAGTTGAATATGTTTTCGGTAAATTGAGAACTTTTATTTTTATTTTTGTTATTGACCATCAGATTATCGAAAAATATGGTATAACATAATTACATTTTTAAAATTAATAAATTTCTAATATATTTCAAAATATGTGTATACGTACTGAGACATATTATAATCAGACATTTTGCATAGAACAACCCTTAATAAATACAACTATTTTCCACCCACACCATCTACAACTTTAAAAAATTTATAATAAAATATTTAGTGTATATAGTATAGCGGTAAATTATGGTTATATCGATCAACCAATCTTTCTTCTATATATCCATACTGTATACGTAAAAATATTCTTCAGATGGATTATTATTGTTCTGAATTCATTATAAATCCAGAGTAGTATGTATCTATGTTGTATACTCGTACATAATATTATATACAATGTGATGTGCAGAAAAACTATTCACAATTGAAGTTTTATGACCGACTCATATGACCTTTTCAATTTAAAAAATTAATTTTTTATGTACATAAATGTGTTTATATACATATATATATATATATATATTTGTAAACATATAAATTAAATATTGGAAAATTCTGCAGAAAATTATATGAATACAGTTGTTAAAGAACACAATTTAAACAAAAGAAAAAAAAAATGATTTTATTAGTGGACCCATTAACCATTTTAAGAAACTTTAAAATTAATTTAAATTTTTTTATTAATGATTAATGAATTAATAAAAAAACAATAGATTATCATCATCATAGAATTTGTTAAAGATACAAGGATAATATTCAATTATGATGGCTTATATATTTATGAAATTGATTTCCAGTATTACAATTTCAATAACGTATAAGGTGAAGAATGGGGAAGTTTATAAACTAGAGATTAACATCACAAAAGTAAATGTAGGTTGTATAGTTCAAAAAACAATCTATTCATCTTATCAATAGTCCAAATGATACTCATCATCTTGACTTGTTCCTCTTTAATATCATTGTATTGTCAGACCTCTCTACTTGTTTTATAGATATCTTGAAGTTCAGTGCAATGCATGTTCAGTGCAAATTAAATCTGAATTGCTTCAATTAAAGTACATGTCATCGCGAATATGAAACTCCAGAGTGTTGTGTTTTGACCTATAATACATATATAAAAATATATATAATAATCTCATGGATATAATGACAGCGTCTGTTATTTCAGAATTCTAATATCAAAATCATGACAAGATGAATGGCATGAGCAACAGACTCAATAGATTTAAAACCATATTTAAACGGATAACCATGTACATAAAGAAATAACTAGATTTCGAAGAAAAGATACTTACAATACTATATGCATCATCATTGTTCTGTAACCCCCTCCGTGGGGCATAGGACGGAAAAATTGATGCATAGTATGTTAAATCAATTCTAATATTCGAAAAAGAAATCAAATGGTAACCACTGCTGCAAGCTTTTGTAAACAAATGGGCTTGAAAAGTATATTTATTTTTTATTTATTTATTTCAAGCTTTAATCATGCAGTATCAAATAAATTTTATATATACGAATTATTCCAGCCAAATACTGTCAACAATTAAAATTTATTAAAACCGAACAAATGTATAAGAGTAATCCATACATTTAAAAAAAAGGAGAAAAACAAAAATAAAAAAATTGTGACAAATAAATAAAATTAGGAAGGAAGGACTTGAAAGCACATCGAAGAAAAAGCATAAAAGGCTCGAAAGTATAACAAGACGTTCATTGCAAACAAATTAAAAAAAAAAAAAATAGAAATTAAAGAAAAGAGCGACAAAATTAAACTTAGTTCAATGAACAGTGGTTTAAGAGTTTCGAACTCTAATGCTCAAAACACGAAAAGCTCAAAGATTATCGAAAAGAATGTTAGTCAAATCGAATACGTATACTGATCATTACTATCAACTCATCAGCTAAAATATTTCTATACTCATTTCTGTGAAAGGAATTTTGACTACAATACGACAATAGACAAATCACTTTAATCCACATTAATTGTAAATATTTCGTTATATTGCTGGTATTCCAAAAGATTGATCAACTCATGTTACATCGTACCTACACTTACATTTTTTCTTTATTTGCTTTTCTCTATTTCGCAATGTTATTTATACTAGTGAGTGGGCACTGTATAGATTAAAATTCATTTTTAAATGGATAGATAGTATTACAATAATACGATAGATGTATTACATGAGAATAAGAACAAAAGAAAATAAAATTTTGAACAGAAAGAAGAAAAACAAAAAAATCAAAACAAAAACAAAAACTTTTTATCCTTTTGTTTTTCTCACTCAGTGTTCGTTTTCGATGTGCATAAGGTTTGTGAAGTATTTTTGTAAATTTAAACTGTTTATTAATACATACATATATATACATTTTTTTTGTTTTATCATTGTTTTATACTGTATGAAGTTAAAGAATATTGTAATAATTATTTGATTTCGACTTTATTTTTCTTCCTTTTAAAGTTTTCAATTAAAATAAGGATGTTTTAAAACTTAAAACATAAGTAAATATGTGTAACCGATGACGTAATCGATGAGCATCAAAGCATCGAAAAGCCACAATTTAGTACAAATTGTTTTTCTGAAAGTATTAGCCATTTCCCCCTACCTACCTGATAATGAAATTCACACGCTATGTTGCAGTCATAATTTTTATTGCTCCGATTTCAGTTTATTCATTTATTGAAATCAAATAAAAATTAAAATAGAACAGTTAAAGAAAAGCAATAACGGTTTATTTTTATCAATAAAATAATAAATTTTTTTTTTATTTTTCTTAAGTTTGCCGTTTAAATGATAACAGTAAATGATAATAAACCGTTTTTCAAAATGTACATAGTTTGGATTGAAGTAATGAAATTGTCCCTACGGTAATTTAGGATAAGTAGTTATAAGAGCTTATTTATTATTTTTTATTTGATTATCCTGTCAATTTGAAGTTATCATAACATAAAGGTCATCCGTATTTTATAGGTTTGACAGAACTAAATTATATATCTTACATGCTTACGTTTAGGATAATTCTTGAGCATTCTTAAGAAAAGCACATGTACACATCCTTAAAGGATATAAATGCTAATCAAAATAGGTAAGTATATGAATTTTAATAAACATATTGAATTGAGAAAGAAATTTTGTTATTCGTTGAAATTGAATATTTTATATATATGAGTCATCTTTCTATACTCTATACCCTTAACGGTGGAATCACAGAAAAATGCAATCTAACTATTTGGTAAATACGGCTTCAAATCTTGATTTATGGTTCGGCTTCAAATGCAATTTAACTATTTGGCAAATACTACTTGGCTGATATTATTCGCCTTTTATACTAGACAATAGGTGGCGCAAACGATATTAAGTAGAATATCAACAATTAATACTTGAAAAAATAATTATTACTAAAACTTATATATAGTCTTAGAAACACAATATCCAAGCTATGCCGAAGCCCAGTACTCCCAAGGAGAGAGGAAAAACATAAATGAATATCAGATTCAAATATGAATTGAATATGAAGAAGTGATGCATGATGTTAATTAAATATTAGATTAAAATTTAAGAATATGAAATTAAAATTGAATAAGAGGTTATAGAATTGAATATGAGGTTAGAATTGAAACTGAGGAAATACTTTTTTTTTTTAAATTAATTCATTCAAACCAAAAACCAATTAAATTTAAATGAAATTTCATAATTATATGACTGCTTGTTTTTTTATTTATAAAATTTTAACATTTTTTTCCATTCCAAATCTAATATACAGTTTTTAAAATAATAACAACCCCCCCGTTAAATAATACCTATTATCCTTGTTCTAAATCTAGAATCATAAATTTTAGAACGAATAATTCTATCTTAAAAAATGAATTCATCATCTTTAAAAACAATAGAATCCTTCCTTACATTAAATTTAAAATATATCATAAATATATATATAAATTTTTAAAAATCTTTAGAAACTATTCAACACCCTAAGCTCTTTAAGTTTTTTGAATTGTAAAAAATAAAAATTTAAATCATAACCTACTTTTAATACTAAAATTTTTTTTTAATTTATATTCCCAAAATAATAATAAGTGATTATTCATTTTTAACAATTATTATTAAAATTTTTAATTATCTCTTGTGTTGGATCAGTCTTTGATGTTTAGGTTAGATAAGGGACCAAAAAAATACCCTGAGAGATTTATCAAAGTATAAGATTAATACTCATATTACGTACACTCATTTTGTATTTATTTATTTTTTTTTTCTATTTTTGTTTAAATTTTATTGTTTTGTTTTAAGGATATTTTTTTATAGTAATAAATAATTATTGTAAGATTTTGATGTGGTTGTTTTTGTTGTTGTTCTTTTTGTTTTGTTTTAAAGAGAAATAAATTAAAAATTATAGAAAACATTCATTCGATGAATACTTATGTAGTATAAAATATATTCGAAATATATGAAAATACTAAATATGAATTTGAGGAAATCATTACTGTTACTGTCAAGTTAAAATCACTTTGTTGATGGAAGTAATCAGTAACTTGAATACATATATAGTTTTAAATTCTCTCAAAATAACTATTTTATGAAATTAAATTTGATTTAACTGACAGGTACACCAGAAGTAGTTATACTTCAAATCTAAATCATAATAAAAGCTTGATCCAACCGTTTTTTGTCATAAAAAAACTTATTACAATGACAGAATGTTAGCGGGGGGATTTTTTGTGTTTTGCAAAATTTCATCAAAAATACAATTCAAAATTAAATTCATCCCACCCTAAATAAATGTTAGCACATGCACTAATCCATTCAAGGAACCCATAATATGCAAATTAACTGTCAATGGCAAGATAATACAACAAATAATATAATTCAAATATCTCGACGTGGAAATATCTGCAAAACTAAGAAAGCAATATACAAAATTCAAAATCAGCTCATAAAAGCAATAAAAATGTATGTACCTTTGAATAGGTTCATATGAAAAAATAAATTAATGAACCGGGAAGATAAAATCAAAATATATAAAATATGAACTGGCATTCTTTCTAATTCAGAAAGGGTTCCGAACAATCAAATTCGATAAGCATGTAATATTTGGGTAGTATTTAAGTGCATTTAGAAACCAGAAAATTATACAGATTCTGAATTAATGATCAAATGATCAATAGCTAATATAGAGATAGCATGCGGCAGAAAATGACATAATAATCGTCAATTAGGTAAGCTTTGGACGAAAATTTGAGCCTCTAAATCTCAAGACATGTGATTTGATTGCAAAAAGGTTAGGTAGGTAGTAGTGGCTACTGACATACTTAAACCAGTAAGATACATAGCAAACAGACTAAAGCCTAACGCATCATGAAGAAGGGATCTTGTTAGTTTAAGTATATCTGAATATTATGAATGAATAGTCTTAAAGACTAGTTTTAATTTAAGCAAAAACCAATTTAATTAAATTTTTAATATGTAAAAGTCGATAAAGCTCTTCATTCTGTTTTTCACAGACAAATAACAATAGTTTTGCACCTACATAACTTTAAGAATCTTCCAAATGAATAAAGCTCGTTCTGTTTCTCTTTTGTCTGAAAAAAAGAAAAACTATTTTTGCACACACTGAAATTTCGGTATGTAGCCTCGAAAATAATAATTCTAATAACCCCAACATTATCAAAATCGAAATAAACTCTTTCTGATTCTCTTTTATTCGAAAAAAGAAGAGTGAATTTTGAACCTATAGAAAGCTTATGAACACAATAATATTTTTCTACATCATCGAATATTTCCCTTTGATATGCCCTTCTCTATTTAAAACAAAAATTAACCCACCCTAATTAAAATTTTGCCCCATTCAGAAAAATGTATTCATTTTAAATTTATTAATAAAAAATTTACTTTTTTTTTCAGCCTACTATGAAAATTATCAAAGTTGATCTCAATTAAAGATAATTGAATTTAATTGGCGCTGAATAAATTGAAAAAAAAAAACAAAAACAAAAAAAAAATAAAATCAATAATACAAAATAATTTAAAATTTAAATTTAAAAACTTACTTCAATACTAGACGTTAAATATTGTGGAACATCTTTCAAATCCATACGATAACAACGCACTTTAAGTTTCTTTTCAACCCTTAAATATTTACATTTATGTACATCTGTTGCTGATATAAATCCATACGCTATTGTAGCATTTAATATTGCTGCAATACCAATATATAACCAAACTATTAAAGGATTCATTCTGTAAATATACATAAAAAGAATAAAAAATTAATAACAACAACAAAAACAAACAAAATAAATATATTAGAAAAATTAATTTTAAGGATAATAATAATTATATAAGTTATATTTAAATTATTTAATTTAATTATATTATATTTTATAAAAATTCGAAATTACTGAATTGAAAAATATAAAAAAAAAATATAATTATGAAAATAATTTTTTTTTTAATTGGAATTAAGAAATAAAACAAAGAATATATATAGACTTACCCTACATTGGAAATAAACTGAATTTAATTATCAACTATGAGTACCGTAGTATGTGCAGTGCCGGCAAAATATTCATTCAATATTGAATTAAATGTGTGTAGTAACGAAAACAAAAATAAATAAATAAAAAACGAACGAATGAAAGAAAAAAAATGAAAAACAAAACAAGATATAAATAATAAGGGACAGGCACGGCGCAGCATCAATTGTGGTTTTCACACACAAGTTATTTCTCTGGGTATAGTTACGAATTATAAATTCCATAAAATTAAATTGAATTCAATTGGTGGCTAGACTACAAAAGAATACCAAAATGTATATATATTTACAACTAAACATGAATACACATTAAATTTTGATCTCTTCGTTTTTTTCTTCTTTTTTTTTTTTGTTATTGTTTTTCTGCTATTGTTGAAAAAATTTCTGAGCATCAAAATATAATCAAATCAATTTTGGGGTTTGTATGAACAAATTTACTTCCATACTTAATTTATATATATTAATAAAATTTCATCACATGATGTCCAATTACATATTATATTAAATATGATGAAATTTTTCTAGATTTATTTCATCATGACGATCGTCTAATGATCCTTAATACAAAAAAAAAAAAAAAAAAAAAAATAAAAATATTCAAATCAACTCCATTCTAACCTTTATTGATGATTAACACAATTATATTAATGTTATGATCTGTAGAAAACTTATGTACAATTTATTTTCGTATTATAATATTCGAATTCTAATGTCTGGAATGATAATAGTTGTACCTACAGTTGCAAGGGCAAAAGATCGACTAAACCTATTACGATTAAAGTAAAGGGTTAAAAACTGAAAATGGATATCATTTCATCATATTTTTTACTTGTATAGTGGGAATAGGGTAACAAAGGTATAAAAATAATATTGCATATGAATGGATGAGATGATATGACATATATTAATAATAAAGGATATATGTATCTGGTTAAAGGATCATGACCCTTATATTCATGTTTAATTTTGTTTTAATTTTTTTTCATTGTTTTTTTTTTGTCTTTGCTGTTATTAGAAAGCTAACAGAGATCTTCTTGGTTAATCGAAAGAGAACACACAAAAAAAAAACCAATATAAACAAAAACAAACTTAAGACGTCATGGAAAATTACAGAAACTCATATATATTCATATGTATGTATAAAGGGTGTTGTTTTTTGAGTGAAATATCGTTTTCTTTAACTAATCAAAGCAGATTTCGATCTGTCACAAAAAAAATTGTGATTATTCAAATTTTGGGTTTTTTTTATATCTCGGAGTGTACTCAGAGCTGCTCAAAATCGAATATCTTAGCGTGGACAAAATTGTCGAATTCCACAGGCTTGTTAAAAAATTAAATGTCAAATTAATTAAAATATCTAACGTGAATTAGGGTTAAATTTTTTTAAATTTAAATCAAAAAACAAATGAAAGTTATTGAGTCAGATGTGAGAAATCAAAAAATAATAAATTGGTTGATGAATACAAGAAGAGAATGAGACAATTGGAAGAATATTGGGAAGAAAGTTGAACCACTAAGGTAAATTGGAATGTCACATACTGGTGATAATATTTCAATAATATAACATTAAATCGCATATTGATCAATTTACTGAATAACAACAGTGTTGCAGACCAAATAAAAGCTTCTATAAATTTAGAATCCCAGCAATTCAACATATTTATAACTTCAGTATTTTTGTTGGTTCTATACGATTGATTTCCCTTGAAACTGGTCATAATTATGTAATCATTGCAAACAATTATAAATTTCTTTGAGTTTATTGTAGGAAATTACTAAAAATTAACATGTGAAGCACTATTAAGATCTGAGGATTACACCAAAATATTGGAAATTTTGTTTTTGATTTTTCGTACCCAGCCATTGTACAGCATGTATCAAAATAGTATGTATAATATTGAAGTTTCAAGTTACAATATTAAAGTAAATGTCACGTTACTGATTATAATGAAGATGGACACAAATTGTTAGTATACCACCAAATTACCATATCATATTATTTTCTGATCTGCGTTCTGATTTCTGTCATGATTTCTAAGACGTTGAGAAAATATTTTTTTTGCATAAAATTTAATAAATCTGATAACTATAAACGTTAAATCGGAACGTTTAATAATAATTAAGAAATGTTTGGAAATTTAATTTACTTGTTTTTGAAGATTCAATTTACAGGGTGTTTTTATAACATAAAAATTCTAACTCTGACTATTTATGTGTAAAATAAATAATGATCTTTAATATTATATTTATTTCCAATGGTTTAACAATTTATGGCATATTTACTTAATAATACTATGTGGAAATTTTATAGAAGAGTTATAAAATTTGGCACTTTCCCCGAACGTCATTTGCGTGCAATTTGCAAAACTCATAAATAGCAATACTTTTTGATGCCAGCGTCATGAATTCCAATATTCATTGCTATTATGCAAGTCAATTTTTCATTTTTTTGCATTCTTTTGTATGCTGCTGCGTTCGTACAAAAAAAAATCAGCTGTCAAAAATTTCAAAAATGAGTGGTGTAGAAAACAGGTAAGAAAAAAAATGTTGACGTAATAATAACACTTATAATAAGAAAAAGATTACGACATGAAAATGAATTATGAAATATGAAAGTTTAATGCTGCTTTAAAAACGTCAATGATGATAATTGCTTTAATTGCATATGACTTTTGCACTTGCAAATGAAAGTGATTAATATGATTGACATGATCGTCAAATTGTTGACTTTCTGGGAAAGTGCATCCAATCAAATGTCCTTGCACATGCTCAAGATTGATTTGAAATCTCTTTGAAGTATTTATTGAGATAATTTCTGCAGAAAATCTATTAACTTGTGATATTTAGTATGAATTTTTTGTTTTTTAAGTTAAGCCAAACATTAGGTTTCAAACGATATCTTTATATACGAATGCAGAGTTTGGACTAGTTTAGAGGATTTGGGGGAAGAAAAATGTCTCTTTGATCAGTAGTGATATTTTTAATAAATTTGTTAATATTAATATTGAACTTTTGTAGATTGTATATGTAGGTATATTTTAGCATTGAACAAATTCGTTTGTTGGCATATGATTCCACATTCGAGAAAATCTTACAACAAATGTAAATAATTCCAGATATGGTCCAGTTGTGATTTTTTCCCATAACTCTAATACGCTTTAGGAAGAGTAGGTAACTGATCAAAAGAATTAATCCATTCAAATAATTACATACACATTACCTCAAACATTTTGATTGTACACCCTGTATAATTTTATCATAATAATGTATAGTTTTAAACAATTATATTTTTTTTTTCATTAACTCAAAATATCTCATAATATATTATAGCAATATCATTTCATATATCCTTATACCTCGGGCATTATTATTTGTTTTTCACACACATACATACATTTGCATTTTTGTATCACTACTGTTTAGAGTTATAGATTTTACCTTATATTTTTTTTTTTTAGTTTGGAAATTTGGAATAAAAAACTTTGCATATGATGTGGGTTAAGATCAGTTCTGTTTTTTTTTTTTTTTAAGAATTGGTTATAGGTTAGTTCATACGTAATATTATCATATGATATTTTATGATTTTGTTTTTCTTCTGGTTTAATTTGGTGAAGAAAAATCAAGGACAAGGACCTTTTCAATATGATGATGTAATAACATTATAATATGAATATTTCGATTGTATTTCTTTGTTTTTGTTTTACTTTTAATTTTTGGTATGATTTGATGAAACTTTCAGATTGATGAAATCAATTTATTCATAATAAATATCGATTGAATGAGAAGAGAACTGCAATATTTTTTTAAAAAAGGATAAAAATTATACAATTTTCAATATATGGAGAAAAAAAACAGTGTAAGTGTTTCAAATATAATATATCGGTTTATTATTAAACATTCATGGAAGGACAATGAGGATAAGAATTGAATTCAAAATAAATAAATGAAAATCATGATAAACGATTGGAAGTTGGTACGACCGAATTAAAATAGTAAAAATTGTAATTTAGGCTCTACATGTATTTCCGAAGAGACGGCTTATATTGATGAAAGAAAAAATTTACTGTTATTGATATGACCCTAAAGATAGAGTAATAATCAAAATTTAGTAAATTATTATGATAATTTGTTGAACAGTAGTTCTACATTTTAGTTCGTCATCATTTAAAACAGTTGTTAAAAAAAATTTCATTGATGTCTATTGACAAAGGTGCGGATGAACAAAATGTTTCAAGATAAACCTATAGTAAAATTTGAGCATAATATAAAGTTAAATATAAATAATAGAAATGTAATAGAGATTTTGTACAATAGAAATGCTATAATTTTATATTATAACAATTTTATATTAATACAGTATATTTTTGATATTTTTTATTTATATTTTTAAGACCATCCATCAAAAATTCAGCCACTATTCATAAAATTTAACAATTTGATTTATCTATCTTTGGTAAGTAAATTATTCAAATATAAGAATTTTCTGTTATTAAAACTATTTTATAAATTCCAAAATAATTGATTTCTCATAAAACGATAATGATATAGTAAATTTTAACTATATACGTACTAAAATAAATTCTAACGCTTTGCATGTAACATCAATGCCCTATACTAGTTTAATACATTTCTAGAAAATCATAAAAAATACTGAAATGAATAGAGATGCATATATCGTATATTGTAATCAATCTCATTTAAGAACAATATTTATTATGGTGATGAGTGGGTTTATTTAAAGTTTTCTTAAACATTAGAATTTAATATATTAGCGTATTGTTTAATTTTTCCTTTGATATTAAACTCTGATTAATGAATACTCCCTATATTGGATGATTAATGAATATTTTTCTATATATTTATGATGTTACATGCTATAAATTATAACTTTCATAACTTATAAGTTATAAGAAAATATTTTATTGCAATTTGTAATTATACTATTGACATTTTTTAACCATTTAAAACAAAATATTTTCTATAAATTACAACATTTAATTTCATTGAAATATTTTCTTTTTAAATTAAATAGTTTAAGAATTTATGATGACAAATCAATAAAAACAAAACATAACTTATGGTATTTTAATAATATCAAAACATTTTAAATAGAATTTATTGCAAAATTTATTTCTATTTAAAGAAAATATTTAACTAATTGAAAAATTAAATTGAGCAGAGGTGTTGTTTTTTTTCTATTATTACTAAAGACAATTAAATTAATTATTGTTTTAAATTAAATTTAAAAATAAAAAAAAAATTTTTGTAAGAAGAGTATTTTTTTATGCCATAAATAGAATTTAATATCAAATATCAGTACAAGTAGATTGGAAGTATTTGTACTATGTGTATACTGTCCATTTAACAAAACTTGAAAAACTTACAGTTTTGCACTTTTCAATTTCAAAGTAGGTACTTTTAACAGCTGCTAAATGTCACAAAAAATGGTGACAATATGTTGACAAATTTTAGTGAAAAGAGTTTGTTAAAAATTTTTGTTGAAAAAACGTCGGTAGCTATCACATTTGTCACATTTTGGATGACAATTTTGTCAACATTTTGTTGATATTTTGTCATCATTTTGTCGATAATTTGTGAATAATTTGTCTTCATTTTGTTGACAATTTTCACAACAATTTGTAAGTTATTTGTCAACAATTTTCGAGTTATTTGTCATCAATTTGTGAACAGTTTTTTTTCGTAATTTAGGAGGATTTTTAATAATAAAAACAGTTTGCTTTTTTTATATATTATACATATTTTATTCTATTTATAATTTGTTCTATTAACAAACTCTATTTCAATTATTTTTTAATTACAAAATTCATTCATATTTTTAAATAAACTTTGTTGTGTTTTTCAAAATGCAAATGTTAAAACAATACCGATTCTCAAAAGTATTCAACACAGATGAATAGAATACTAATACACACAAAAATAAATAAAATACTTACAAACCCGCTCACCCAATTGTCACATATTGTTGACCAAAAATTATCATGACAAATATTTGTTAACATTTTGTGAAAAAATTGCTGATAGATTTATAACCACAATTTTGTAACAAATTTTGTCGGCAATTTGTTATCGTTATTTTGACAACAAAATGTGCCAAAAATTTTCTGACAATATGTTGACAAAAACTTGTCATAACAATTTTTGGTTACTAGGGTTAATACTTAATATATTTATAGTTAAAAATATACCATAAAACGTATCTGTCAAAATTGACATTTAATCTGACATTTAAAAACAAAAAAAAATTTAAGATTAATATGTCATTTTAAGTTAGCGTTGATCTGCAATAAAAATTTATTGTTATATTGTCGTATGGAATACATAATGCAAGAGTAGAACACTTGTCAATATGATGACCTTTCATAGGCGTGTCACATATTTTTCAAAAATTGTTAACTCTATAAAAGATTTAGGTATCATTTTTGATAATAAACTCACATTTAAATTACGTTATGGTAATAACATCAATAAAGCCAATTCAATGTTAGGTTTCATAAAACGTTAGTCTAGTGAATTTAAAGATTCATATATCCTAAAATCCTTTTTTACATGTTTTGTTAGGCCCCAATTAGAATATGCCAGTCAGGTATGGTCGCCATCATATTGAGGCAATCCAAAAAAAAATCTCTATGGTCTGAACCCTTAATTTTGCTACCATTTCAACATAGATTGAACTTAATTCATCTGGCTACTCTCAAGAAAAGACGCGAAATTTCCGATGTCATCTTCATCACTAAAGTAGTTAAAGGAAATATTCACTCTCCTTATATTTCAAACTTAGCCCAACTTAATACTACTAATTTCTGCCGCTCTGCTAACCTAGTTATCTTTACATTTTATCGAATCAACTATATGGAAAGAACGAACCTATCTATAGAATGATGATTATGGATAACAAATTAATATATGAACCGTATTGATTTCTCTCTCTTCAAAGACACCCTAAAGAAGCTTTTATATTCTTTTTAGTTTTTAGTTATTTCTGATTTCATCCTTCATATCGTCAATATTCTTATTGTTGCTAATTTTTTCTTAAAGTACTAACAACCCATAACTACTAATTTTCAAATATAAGCTACAAGTAGATTTTGATTTTTTCAAAATATAATTTAGATACATTTTATCCCAAAAATAACGGTATTAAAATAATTTTATTTTTATTTTCAAATATTTTTATTCTTTCCTTTCCAATAAGCTTTCCAATAAGCTTTAAAATCAAATAAGCTTCAAAAATACATATATGTAATATATATATATATATATATATATATATACTTAGTTTTATCCTATCTTATATATTTCCGATTGCAACTTAAAGACTACAATATAAACCAATTATCAGTGATAAATATTATTTTTCAAATAAATATTACAAGAACTATTTTGGGAGTGTCCAGAATTTAATATAAATCACCAGGTTAAATTAGATAGTTTTCAAATATACACAACTAATTTATAATATGTTATACTAACAATTTCAAATTATATAAAAGCATAATTTGCATATAATGGGTAATAAATTTAAATTCAGTGAATTAAAAAATCCAAGATAATAAATTCAACAGATAATTCTGATGATGATGATAATGATAATCATCATCATTATCATCATTATTCAATCATAACAGAATCAATTTAGAGCAAATTCCTTTTGTCGTTCCGAATGATTGAACGAATCCAATTTTTAGAATTTTCATTCATTTTAAAATTGTATATTGTTGTTCCTCCTAGGCACACAATATGTAAATACAAAATACGAGATAGAATTTATGTGTATATTGGAATAGGGAATCATCAATAAGAGAGGGTCATTATCAAGAGTTTAATAATAATAATGTAAGTGTTGATAAAATATTTGAAAAAAATAAAATTTTGAATAGTGAATAGAAACCTGAATAAATGTGTTCGTATATATTTAAAGACCTTGACTTAGAATTATTAGGAACGGAAATGCATTCGAGCTTAAAAAATGTTTCTTATTTTGTTTATTTTTCTTATTTATTTTTTTTTTTTAAATATTATGTAAATTTCATGCATTTTCATTAGTTAAGTCTTTAAAATTATTTAGAAATTGAAAATAAATATTTAAATTTTCATTACAAAAATTGGGATTTTATTTAAGAATAATTATTATAGTCAAATTAAATTATATAAATAAATATATTCAAGTAGAATAGAATGAAAAACATTTTCTATTACAAATGTAGAAGAACTCCGATTCTGATTTTTTGTAAATAACTTAATTAAAGCGGGGATTTAGGCTCAGTTCAACATTTTTTTCCAAACGATTTTACGGTGAGTTAATTTTTTCAGTTTTTCAGTACTTCAAGTTGGGAGAAATTTACTTTCACTTGATATTTTCATCTGACATTTTTTACTGTCTTTTGTGTCCATATTCGGAATCAAAACGATTTTTACTAAGTCATCAAAACTTAGTCCGCTTAACTATATTAGCCTTACAACAATATACGATATTGACTTTGCATGCAAAGCTAATATAGCTCGATGTTCTTTCTAATGGACAATTCAGTGTCAACACATATAATAAATAATAATTTTTCCTCGAAAAATCTAGAACTGGTCTTATGACCTTTTGTTGGTACCCAAGCTAGCATGATTTATTAATCTTGGCGGGTCTCTTTTTTTATAGCTCAATTTTGGTGTGAACTATTAATTGTCTCTTCGGTATACATACATATACTTTATTTCACTATTAAACACTGCACTATAACTCATAATGTTACTAATACTGCGCAAGTGATTTTTAATTTCTTACTACCAAGTTTTTAGCATATGCTTATCTAATTTATGGGCCCATCTTGTTTTTGTATAATAAAATAGCATAATAAAGTATTATAATAAATTAAATTTATTAATAAAATATACTATTTCATATAAGACTTGCTATGTTAATATTTTGTAATCAAAACGTCACTTTCCTACATTGCCATAGGTTTTAATATTTTATATTATTTATAAGCAAATCAAATCTTGAAATTGATAGCTTTTCAGCTCGAAATTTAATTCAGTAACTAAATAAAAATAACTAAGAATTAGGACACACTTCAAAACATTAACCTAACTTTTCGAATTTAATTGTTGCTAGACTATGACATAATTGGTTGTGTAATATAAGTTATTCTTTCTTGAATTCAGTTTTACTTTCTTTCCCAAATACATTTTAATTTAATTAATTTATCATGATTATTCTCTGTCATTTGTGTTTCAATTGATTCAACCTATAAACAGTAATACTTTATTATAGTAGTACTCAAAGTTAGATTTCCCATATTAATAGCTCTTTTAATGGACCTTGCACCGGTATGATAAATTTAATTCAACAATTAAAATGGTGTCTTTACCCTTAAAATTCTTATCCTACACCATAAGTTGTTTTAATAGACTTTTACAATCAATTTTTTTTATCAATTTAAGAACATACTTGACTAACTAAGCAAATTAACCGTCAAAGGTTTATTTTTTCTGCATGATTCAATTTTAATTCCGCTTTAAATTGTTGCCTTTTATAACAACGTACGTACTTGTCATTCATCGTAAATAATGTTCTTTCGAACTTTTAAATCTCATTTTTAAACTTCTGATACTAATCTTATGTTAATAAACATAAATAATTTAATAATCCTTTCGATAATCATCAGAATTGATAAAAAAAATTTTAATTCCAATTCTTATCATTCATTTAAATTTCAAAAAATAATCTTATCAAATTTCAAATTTCAATTAAAAAAATGTGTTTTTTTTTTTTCAATTTTGTCACGGATAATCGATTTATTAAAAACAGAAACAATACGAAAAATAAATTTGTGCAAAAACAATTGCGGCAAATAAAAATAATATAAAAAAAAAAAAAACAATTTTAAATGATTTTTTTAATTATCAAAAATTTCAATGGAAAAAAAATTTACTACTATACAGCATAATTATTTTTTATCACGAACAAAATTAGCAATCAGTTGAGATGTAGAAGGTCATTGAAATTCATATTCAATAGAATTAAATAGTTGAGCACTTAAACTATAGATACATACAGTACTCTCAGCTTTCTGAAATTGTTTTATTTTTTTTTTCAAAATTTATTTGGAACTCTTAAAATTTTACAGTTTTTGCAGAGAATCATAATTAAAAAAATTTTAAATTAAAAAAAAAATGATGAGTGGTTCTAATATTTGACGTAATTTATTATTTAACTGCTTTCATAATAATTCATAAAAATAAACTATTTTATTAGAAGATGAGGGATAAAACAAAAATGAGTTTCAAACCTAACAAAAAGTTTTTCTAAGTCCAACAGTTTAGGTGGTGGTATTCATTCTAATTAATCCATCCGATTTTTATGATCCAGAATAGAGAAAATTTAATTAAGATATTTTTATGACATTATAATTTTTAATATAACTTTAATATTTTTATAATATTATATTTTTAAATAAGAATCACAAATTAACCACATATCCATGACTGGGGTACCATGTATATTAAGAAACTATGCTATATGCAATATACTCCGTGCATTTTGCCGTATGTATCATGCACCATGCACCATGTAACATACATTATGCACCATGCACCATACAGCATACAGAATACATACAATACACCATCAATACACCATACACCATGCACCGTATTACAAGCACTATGAACAACAATACACCATACATCATAAATAGCTGTAAACTGTAAATTGATTCAAATTCACTAAGTTATTCGGCATGCACTGATCTTGTTTACGACGTATCGATATTTCAAATAACATAAAAACAATATATAAGTACCCTACTATAATATTAAATATTTAAAATTCTCTTTTAAATGGCGCTAATTTATATAGTTTGATTTTAAGAAAGTGAAATGAAAGTGTTCATGACATTTAAACCCAGACATTTCATTTAGTTAAACTGTAAAATAAAATAAAAATTAAAAAATAATAAAAAACTAAAAATAATCAAAGTACGTGACATTTGATATATAAATAGATTGCAGAAAATAAAAAATAATTAATTGCTTCTGTTTTGTTTTGGTTTTTATTTTTTTTTTTTGTAATTTTTGTAATCAAAATCTGATTTAATTTCTAGAATTCTAATTTCCTATTAAACCACATTTTTTAAATATGATTTTTTTTTATGTATATATGATTTGTTTTATTTTTGTTGTTGTTGTTGTAGTTGTTTTGTTTTACTAATATCAAATTTCAATTGTAAATATTTGCATTTAAGCATTTTTATTGTTCTAGTAAATGGTTTAAATCCCATGCTCTACTAAATGTATAAATTTTTCTAACAACAATGGAAAACTTGCAATTATTTAAAATGATTTTGAAGTATTTAAGAATGATGATTTAACATCATGATCATTGGGAGGATCTATTTTTTGTTGTGATCTTGTGAATTTATGACATTTAATAATTTATGATCAAATAATATTTTATTTATGTTTTTTAATTGAATTTCAACTTCATTAATTTGCTCATAACAACTTATAATTGATATGTACCTACTCTTTGAGAGTTAAGTTAAATTTAAAATTTCAGTTATCTTTTCGTTTGATAGATCAAATATAGGCAAATGGTAGTTATGTCGAATTCACAAACGCAGAATATGGGTAGCACCACAGATTTTGTGTTAACAAGCGAAGACCTGTGATCAATTTATTAAAGTTAAAAAACAAAACTCGCATAAAATTAGGCGAATTATATCAAAACTACAACCAGTTAAAAAGTACGCATATTAAAGTGCCCTACTATTTATTTGCAATTTACATAAAGCCATACACAAAGAAAACATAATTTGAAAGCATTAAAATTTAAATATGCTATTTTACTTATATTAAGTGTATACTATTTTAATATATTTATATTTATTTTAAAATTTAGTGGACTCAGTGGTCAATTCTTTATACAGTTTAATTTTTAATTTAAAAAAATGGTATGAAAAATTTCAAAATTATTTTCCCAATTCGCTTTTGAAAAAAAATTCAATCAACAAAGTTGAAAATCATCAGTTGTTGTTTGAATTCAATTTTATTTTCTTTCCTTGTTTTTTTTTTGATTTACATATATTAAAATAATTTTAAAAATCAAAATAATATGAGGTTTGAAAAAATACAGTAGTGATTTTACACTACCAATTATATATTATAATTAAATTTTATATTAAAAACTATTAGCTATTCATTCATTAATGCGGTTAAATATTATTATGTAGATACTATCACTTGAAATGTTAATACTCGTAGTATATAGTTTTTTTTATTGATTATCTAATGTTTAAACCACAATAACAAAATATCTAGCTAGTTTTAGAACCAATCAGAAAACATGTGTTCGTAAATAATGGTACTTCAAACTATACAATAATAAGATATTTTAAATGCATTAAGAATTCATTACATTAATAAAAATATAATAATTAAAATAAGAAGTTTATTCATGAAGCATAACTCAATCTAAACGCATTAAATTCGGCCATCATGATCAAAATTTGTATGAAAATAATTACTTAAAAAATTATAAAATCAATGTAAAAGTCCAAAAATTTATTCGAAAAATTAATTGAAAACTGAAGATGCCAGAATTATATAATTAATATTTTAATGTAAAAGTAAAAGTCCAATTCATCCGATGAAGATCGATAGAAGCAGAGGTTCAATTCTCTATTTAAACGAACAGTCATTTTCCGCGTTTATACCGTAGCTAATTTAACTAGAACTAAATGGTTTGACGTCTGTAGCAACGATATAAACATCACATTTTTTTAAGCTTTAGCTAGCTATATTAAGTGCAGGTTTTTAGCTCAAGCTAAATATAGGTAGAGCTATAACGGTATAAACATCATAATTGTCGCAAAAAAAATGTATATTCGAGGATTATTTCAGTCCATTTTGATATATTTTGGTATTAGTTATAAACTAGTAAACTGGATTCGATTAATTGGTGCAAATGTTTGCGTAATAGAAAATCCAACAATAAAGCATCTGTTAGACCAATTCAAAACTAAAATTTAATGAAATATTTTTTCGAATTGGTCACGAATGAATTATATATGCATCATGCAACTAAAACAATGAGTTGATATATTGTTTGAATCATTTACTAACTTTAGTAAAATAAAATGATATTAAATAAATGGATAATATTATTGTCTTCGAAGTTTCGTTTGCGAATCGATAAAATACAAGTTTGAAATAGCGCTTAGTTAGTTAACAGCCAAATATTTTCTACTGGCATAACAGTTACACTTTTCCATATATTCGTAGTAGAATATTTTTTTTTTTTTAATTTTTAAAATTTGGCATTTACTGCAATGTTTTTCATGCTCAACATGTATAGATTAATTAATCAGAATTATTTTCCATAAATATAAAATTTCGATTTATAATTTGACCAATCCGGTATCTAAAAACTTCACTTTTATAGATTAAAATCATTTTTAGATTGATTAAAGCGTTGTAATAATTAATCGATTATAAATTAATAATAAATTAAATAGTCGGCTATTTATTAATAAATTTTGTGCTATTTAATCTAATAACGTTGAAAATAAATAATTTCGTGATTAAATAGAAATTAAAACATAAAAAATAAAGAATAAAACGCGATTAAATTTTTTTTTTTTATACCAATAATGTTATTTTAAATAATGTTTTTCTTTATTTATTTTGTTTATTTTTAAATCGAAGCGATAATTGAAATAAACGATATGAACGATAAAATTACTCAGTTACTGAATTTTATTTCTTATAACCTACTAAACTAAATTAAAACTTTTGAAACCGTTTAATATTTTATTGATTTTTAGAATTACATATATTTATTATGTGGTATTTGACCTTTTGAAAGTTAACGAACCATTATTTCACCTAATTTAGAAATAATTACTTCAATTTATTTGTTAGTGTTGGCATTCTTGAAAAATATTTCGAATCATTTTGCCTAAACTGCTTACAATTTATAATGCAGTTTTTATTCTTATCACTTTGATTTCGGTATATCTACCTACTTCGATGGGAGTTTTAAGGCTGTCTTCAGTGTTATCAAATCATTTTTCCACAAAATAATTGGTTATAGTGTACTGTTGGTATTGCCCATTCTACAATTTTGATTCAAACATCAACTATCGTCCCGTTAAACATTGATGATAAAGATGAAAGTTGTTGTATTGTATAATATTGTTGTTGTTATTAAGATAAATTTGTATAGATCAATAAATTAAAGACTATAGAAAATATAAATATTTGTTTGACAAAAAAGGATTTGGGATTTTCTTATTCTACTTTGAACAATGCTCAAAACCAAACAGGCTTGACAGGAGCGAACCGTTGGCTATATGATATTGGGCATTGAAACTCAACGAAAAAAAGTTTGTAGTACTGATATTTAAACATAAAAGCAAATTACAATCAATACAGCAATTTAAAAAAGATTGAGCACCATCAGCAGAATCGTATTCAATCAGGAAACAGACGTTATTTAGCTTTAAATTCAGTCTGTTTAGTAAGACTTTATTTAGCTTCAAATCCTGTCTTTTTAATTATAATAAAAATATTTTTTATTTGTGGCTTGGAAAAAGAAAATATTACTATAATGAATTCAGTCTTTTTACGTTTAAACCCATATGTATTGATTCTGTGGCGGTTTTTTCAGTTAAAAATCGTTGTTGATCTATTCAATGCCAATTGTCCAATTACATAAAGTAAACTTAATCTAATCCGTTTTTTTTACCTTAGCCTTAGCTGTGTGGTCTCATAGTTTTTTTATATAACTATAGCTTTATTGTTAATATACAAAATTTAATTTTTCAAAATCATATTTTATGTTAGAAAATAACAATAATATAACATTTAACTTGTAATTCATAACTCTAAAATAATTCTTCGTTTTGAAATGAGTGCGAATATGACTGTCCGAATTAGGCAATGTTAGCATTTTATTTGTTGCTACAATGTAATATACTTTATTAATACTGCTCTGAGACATACAAAACAACTTTATTCAAAATGTCCATAGTACCTATAACTTGGACAATTTGAGCTAAAACAAAATCTATTATCTATTCATCTCCTTAACTCATTTTTTCACTGTATTCACTTTTTGTGTAAAAATAATTTGTAAAAGTTTTACAATAAAAAATCTGCTATGGCCAACTTTTACGAGTGTTTTATTTACAAAAAGTTAAGTAATATGAGAGTAGAAATGGCCAAGTTACAAGATATACAGGTACAACATAAAAAGGTATTTTGAATTAATTTTATATGAAATTTTTCGGTGTTGTTAAATTCTGGCCCAATTTGCGCGAGTGTCCACTTTGTAAAGGTGGCCAACTCAACAGATTTAAATCTAATATTAAATAATAATTAGTGATATTTGTTTACTCCCACAAATATTTTATTACAAATGTGTTCATAATGCATACTGGTATGTGTTGACTTGCCTTTATGAATTAATATTATTCCAACTATGTGGTTAAAACAAAAAAAAAAAAATTATAAAAAAAAATTAAACAAATTAATTAAAACAAAAATGATAAAATTTACATTCTTTCTCGAACATTTCAATTAATATCGGTACTTGTATATGATAAGAATAAAACTGTTATAAATATTTCATAATGATATCAGTTGATTTTGTATAGCAATATTTTATTAAATATATTGTAGTATTAAATTATATGCGCAAATTTAAAAAAAAAAAAAACGTATTTGTCACGTCATTTGATTATAGACACCGATTCGATTGTCTTTAAGTCCTAATGTCAACAATGATATGCTTTTTTTTACTTCATATCTATTTCGTAATTAAATTATTATATCTTTATTCTTTATTTATTTATTTTTTTTGTATATTAAATTAGTATTGTATAATATTTATTGCTATATCTTTTTCTTGATTTTATTATTTTAACATAGTTTTATCAAAGGAAAATAAAACCTTCTCATAATAAACATACATAACATACTTTAAGATTAAAATTACAATGATACAAATATTCTAAAATTACCTCTTCTAAAACAATTATTATGAAATTTGTTTACATTAATTACGAGTGCAAGAATTTCTAATATGTATTATAATAAAAAAAAATAACAAAATTAAAGAAATAAAGTGAAGCACCTCGTTAACAAATACACTTTAATTTTATTAACGCTATAAAAATTTATTTTTTATTATTTTTTTTTTTTTATTATTAAAGTAAACAATATTTCATATTGGGTTTTTTTTTTATCAGGGAACTAATTTTTTAATTGTTTTATTAGTACGGGAACAATGTAAGGTTTAGAAATTCAGGAATTTGTCTTTTGTCTTCCATAATTTATATTTTATTGAATTCGTTTTTTGGTTTTATTTTTTGAAGTATAGAGCAACATTTTAAGTGGAAATCAGAAGTGAAAATATTGTTTGGATTAGATATGAAGGATAAAAATTTTATTTGGACAATGTGCATGCTTTAAATTACACAATAATCGAATATACATGTGAAATTAGCTTACATTGATTTTAATCTTTATATTATAAGTTCACTGAAGGTTGCACAGGTATTTAGTATATGCCACATTTCGTTTGCTGTGGTAAGATAATATGAATGCATGCTTTTCTAGACAATTAATGTCTTCCTCAAGGAACGTTTCTTGGTCATAATATCGACTCTCTCATTCCCCTCTATGTTAATCAAGTGTCCAGGACCTCAGAGAAGATAGGTTGGAAAAACGATCAGCTACACTTTCGAAAATACGTTTCGGCACTTTTCCATCAGCTTAGAATAGATAGTGTCCAGAATCAAAGCTTTACTATCGACTTGATTATCCGTGAATCTTTTTTTTAGTTATCTGAATATTATTAAGGGTTTTAGAGGCTTTCTTAATTGCATGTTATTATGCTTGAAAGACATTTGCATATTAAAGGACATCACCATAAAACTTTGGTATTTTTAGATCTTCTGATAAAATTATTCTCAGTAGGTCATTTTCGATCCATCACTGAAAATTAGTATATGATTATCCATTTTCCACAAATCACGCTTCCAATCAGCCCTAGTAGGAAAATTTACAATAAGTTTTATGTTGAAGTTCAGTAATGGGTGAGTGTTTGTTTTCAGTTTTGACATAATCAGTTGTGGAAGGTAGCAGTTGATTTGGAAGCTGGCCGAGGTAGTTACTGTGACCATACAACTTGGAATAAAGGCGCCAGTTTCCTTCAGTTTGACTGCACCACAGGATGCAACATTTTTTATGTACAAATCGGGATGAAGGAGATTCAGGATCACATTTAGAGCGTCAGTGAGGCACGAGCGTAACGCACCTATGATACCAATTCCTGTCGCTCTTTGTATTCTCCCAAGCTTGGTAATATTAAGGCATTTATAATTTATGACTTTGTGACACGGCTGTATGCATCCATAGCAAGGGTTTGAGTCACCCCTTTTTACAAAAGGTTTTACTGCATGTGTAGAAAGTTATACACACTTTCTTAATTTTATTTTCTATGTTTGATTTCAAACTAAGCTTAGTATGAAGTATGATTCCTAAGTGTATTTAGCACAATGGGTGAGTATTTTTTTTTTGTTTGTATTCTTTGTCTTCAAAAATTGTATAAAATATGTGATAAAAACAATGCAACAGACATTATGATAGCAAATTACTAGTCATTGTGAATAATTTCTTTGTTATATTTTCTTTGTCCATATAGATTTTTATTTTACTTTAATAGCATTAATCACTATACACACTGAGTATTATTTATTACACCATCATCTGAAGACTGACAGTCCTATAGAGTCCTAAATGACAACTTACTTAGAGTATTAAAATTTATTTAATTTTAATAATGTTTCACCTAGAGCCTACAGCATACCCTATAAATTAGGTATATGAAAAAAAATAGTTGACAAAAATATCTTGTTCCACTTTGTGGAATAAATTGCAGTACTGTACAATATACGAACAGATATTCTACACCTAAGCTACTGAAAATAAGAAAAAAAAAATAATATATGTATTAGTAATTAATTTTATAATGTAAGGCCTTCTTCTCTTATTGTCTTTGTCTATAAATTATATTTCGTATTCATTTGTTCTATTAAATCCATTTGTCTTAATAAACAATAATTTTTAAGTAAATTCTACATTTTGGCCTTAACCTAACCTAGAAAATAGTTTTTTTTTCAAGTATCGATAATTGTGTCCACATTTTATCAATTAATTTTATTTCTTTATTCTATCTATATATATGTATACATAACTACTTACAAGTACTTATAAAAGATTTTGTTCAGAACAAGGAGATTTTATTGATAATTGTACAATAAAAAAAACAACAAAAACAAAAAGAAAAAAAAACTTAATTAAGTACATAGTTAGTTCTATGTATTATAATATATCTAAGGCAATTATCGAGATATTATCAAGTTGGTCAATTTGTTCAATTTTATTGTCAACAGAAATAAAACAAAATAATTTTGAATTAAATTTCTTCTTGATAAATTATAATTTTATGAAATAAATTTAAAATTAAAATTGAAAAAAAAAAGAAATTTTAATTTTTTGATAGTATAGACCCATTAATTTAAAAAAATTATTCATCTTCTTGATTGATTCTGTATGTACGTAAATAGTAAAATAATAAAAAGTAGTGTGAACAAATTTTTTGCAAACAAAATTAATTTTAACAAAATATTTAATCAAAATTCAATAATAAAATTCTTAAAATTATTAAAATCTTTTTTCCGAAAATAATTTGAAAATGTAAATAAACTAACCCCCTTCTTTGAAACAATTGAAATATTATTAATAGAAAATAAATATTTATCAAACAAAAAAACAAAAAACAACGCGGAAATTTAATTTAGAAAATTTTTTTATTACTTTTTTTTTTTCATTTTTTGTTTTAAATTTGTTGTAATCTATAATGTTTTTCATTTTCGACAATATAATGAATCAAGTTGAAAAATGTGTACTATATGGAAGTGTAAGTTCCTGGAAACACTTTTCAGTATTGTTTTGCTCAGTGTTGATTAATTTGTTTACAAGGAAATATTTTAGTGATAAAATACATAAATTGTGGAGGAAAATTAGTCACTCTTATTTATATGTAACTATAGTTAGTGAATTGATAATATTATATACATATGAAGATATTATAATATATTATTTGTCCCAATATGATAACTGGGTCTTATATACTGATTACTTGAATTTTTTTTTAAATAAGTATGTTAACAAGATGTGATCTTGAATTTTTTTTATAGAGCAAAGTGAATGAAAATTGGCTAAGTGAACTTTGCAAAATTATTTTCTTCATTTAAGTATAAGTTATGGACTATAGTTTAATTTACTTTGTGGATATACAGCCTAAGGTAAGTATTTATTTATCTGATTATCTACGCTGCATAGTTAATTACATTTAACCAATTAGAATTATTTTATGTTTTATTCAATTATATTTCAATTCAAAGCAGCGGGTTCCAATATTGGCGGCTTATATGGACTATAGTTTAATTTACTTTGTGGATAAACAGACTAAGGCAAGTATTTACTTATCTGTTTATCTACGCTGCATAGTTAATTACATTTAACCAATTACAATTATTTTATATTTTATTCAATTATATTTCAATTCAAAGCAGCGGGTCCCAATATTGGTGGCAGGATTTATTCCTCTAAAAGTCTAATAAAGTTTAAATTAAATTAAATTAAAATTCAAAGGAGAGCTATGAAGCTGCCAAATATTCGGTTCTTTTTTGAATTTATGAACAAAAAATCATTGGTTCAAATTCGGCAAGGGTTTGATTAAGATGAAAAATAAAAACAAACAAGTTTTCAAAATAATTATTTTTTATCAGAAATTTTTTTTTTCTTGAATTGGACATAAAAAATATATTTTAACTTTTTGATAAGCTCTCTAACGATTCAAATATTCTAAATTAACTTATTCCAAAATCAACAAACTTATTATTTAAAATTGGATCATAATATCTAATTTTTTTTATTTTTTTTTTTATTTTATTTTTTTATTATAAATTATAGCTACTTTTAAAATGTGCTTATAATTTGTGTGGGATTAGAGAAATCTGTATTTCTGTTCCTTTATATTTTATTCCATTAAACTAGATCGAGAGATTTTAGCCTTTTTAGCCTTCTTATATCGTAAGATCTGCGTAATAGCTCAATCGCCTTAAGGTTGCTATGTTGATTCAATCGATTTTCGTGTTTAGAGGCCATAGACACTAATAACGTCATCTATGTTTTTTATTTCTAGATCTCTGTGTCGTTTGAATCATAGCGATATGTATAACGCTGTATAATTACTAAATTAGATATTTTTGTACATCCCCACAGTTGGATACCGTAATTCCATATAGGTTTGATTATACTTTTATATACTTGCAACTTGGATTATAAGCTGAGCTTAGGCGGTCTCCTTATTAGCCAGTTAAAGCTATTGTCGTTAATTTTCTGTTTGACTTGCATTGCTTTTTGTTTAACGTGATGCTTCCAGTTAAGACACGAGTCTCGGTATATTCCAAGTTATTTACTCTTTCCGCTTTTGTCACCTGAATATCATTTATACATATACAATGTTGTTATGCTTTTCATCTTAATGCGTATAAATAATGTGAACCGATTTTTATTCGATTTTCCAGTTTTCAGTTATTTTGTTTACTTTATCCAGCCCTTTTTGAAGTTGCTATGTTGCTTGTCTTTGTGCGAATCGCTTATAGCCATTCCGTATCATCTGCAAATACTGCAATTTTGACATGTGCTGTTATCGGGATGTCAGCGGCGGTATATAACACGTATAGTATTTGTCTTAGAAAGCTTTCTTGAGGAACCCCTGCTATTATTGGGTATAAATTGGGTCTTGCTTCTCCATTTGCTACTCTGAATTTTCTATTAGAAATGTAAGCCTGAATGTTATATACGGGGAGTTCCCTTTTTAATTGTATAGTGAAAAATGGTATATTTAAAATATACATCTAAATAGGTATGTGTAGAAAAATCTTTTGAATTTAAATTTATTTTATTTTTTAAGTACGATCCAAATTTTATCGATTAACTTGACTACTTAATTCGAATTGATTTCGCGCTTGAATTTGTAACTAAATACCTAAAATTACTATCACGAAAAATAGTCACTAAACCTTCGAATTGTATTTGTAAATATATAACAATTACTATATGTACTCTTCTTTTATGTTATTTTTTATTATTTACAAATAGTTAAGCAATATAGTTTGAAATCCAATCCTTCCACACATTCTTACTGTTGAGAATAGGGAAATAAAATTATGAAATAATAGCAGTTTCAACTTGGATACATGTGTAGGTTGTTATTTACTCGTAGAACAAACTTATGGTTTTTGAATTTCAGTAGATTTTAAACTTGTTACAGACTTGTATTCAATTAAATAATTTGATTGTTGTCAGGGTTTCCCTTCACTGATAATTTTTTAATATTTGATTGCAAATATCGATATTTCGGAAGCATCATACTTCCTTCATCAGTGCTAGTGACTAACTATCTTGTATCAATATTTGCGATATTCTGATTATAAATGAATATCCAAAGATTGTTTTGATTCATTTAGGAATTTCCATAATGTTCAAGAACTGTTCAATAAAATTTTGAATAATTATTAAAAATGAACCAAAATCAGCCAGCGTGTGTGTTCAATTTAATTCAAACATTCTTTTTTATTTTTCATATTTGTTTTTTTTATTACGATTAAATTATGATGGTCGTATTTTATATATTGAGCTAATTGAGTACATATAAATTGAAGTTTCTTTGAAAACATTATAAATATTTGATAAGCATTTTTTAAAATATTAAAATTAATATTTTTAGAATTAATAATTACAGAATATGACTTATTGACATTAGATTTAACTATAATATGAGTGAGTAACATACAATGTCAGATCTATATCATTTGAATAAATTTTGAATAAATTGTGGGCAATAGATTTGTTTATACAATAGTGAAATTTTATTTATGTTTAAAAAAATAATAATAATAATCACTTATAAATTAAAAATTTCCACTAAGTATTTCAAAAATTGAGAATATTTTTTCTAATTTTAATTATTATATAAACACTTGTTTTTAACAATTACAGGAAATAAATAAAAAAAAAAAAGTTTTACATCAGGAGCCCAATTAAAACAATGAACTGAAATAGATCAAATTTCCTTTAAGTATAATAATATTGTAATTTCTAAATTAAAAATTGTTTTTAAAGGTGGGTAGGTACATACATAAATAATATATCTGGGTATTTTCTTAATTATTCAATAATATTTTTTTCATAAATTATACTTAAAGGAAATATAAAAATTAGAATTTCAATTAAAAATATTGCTCTGATTGGGAGAAATTTCTGAATACAGGATAAATTTTTAATTGAGAAATAAATTGGTTCCCCTATTTTTATTAAACATGATTATATAATAATGTAAATTCTGAACCGATTATTAATTCAAAAATTATGATTTTTAATCTTTTCTATCTGGAAGCATTCCAGCAATATGCTGCAGATAATTGGATTTAAATGTCGTATAAAAATATGATCAAAATTATTTGAATAACAGTAAAACACGTTCTTATTCCAAATATAGAATAGAATTAGATTTTGTTACAAGATATAGAATTATTTTGTTTAGATTTGATTTCAAATATAGAATGTACATTTATTTCATTTTATCATTGATTATGAATTAATTTATTCTAATAATATATATAGTATCATTTAGATTCTATCGTATTATTTAGAATCCTAATCGTATCATTTACATAAGGCTGTGTCAATAATATAAACGCACATGTATTTTGTATTGTTTTGTATAAATGTCAAAATTTAAATATTTACCAACATTATGTAAAATACCAACAATATCCTGTAATGAATATTATACGAATGCACTAAATAGTATCAATACTCAACAAAACATCATCAGATATAAAAAAATTAGCTACATAAATTTGTATGAATAATATGAAAACCATTGAATGCAAAAAACCTTATTAATCTTAACTATCAATTATTATCAAATACCAAATACAAATTCTCTAATCAATAAATAATTATCTTAGAAATTTCTTTTCGAAATATCAACGCTGCCTAATGAATTATTACACAATTAATTAATTTAAAAAATATTAACTTTTATGTATACGAGTAAGTAGTAATGTAGAATTGTTTTATTTTTAAACAGGAAGTTCGCAACATGCATCACTGTTATGTTAAATACATCAGTGTAATGTTCAACCATAAAATTTAACCCATGGAACTTGGATTAATACTAAAACATTTACAAAAATATTTTTTTCAAATTTTATATTAAAATTAGTCATATTTTCGTTCATTCAACAGTTATGCACAAAAAAATACAGATATCATAAAAGAACAGGACCAGTATAATGATATAGAAAATACTTTAGAATAAGGATTTAAACAAGTTTTTACGATTTTATGTTGTCCAGTTATTTAAACTAATAATTTTTAAATTTTATTACATTTTATTCTTTTAAATTTTAAACTAATATAGCCCTCTGAATCGTAATTCGATTAAGTACATATTATATATTAACTCGTATGCCACCAAGGCTTTTTGTAAGAAAGTTATTTTGAATGAAAATCCATTTTATTTATTCATTCTACATAGTATAAGCAAAGATAATGTATAATTTATATATTTTAGGTGGCATTTACACCTACGATTTAATCCTAGTCAATTGACAATCAAATTCACGATGAAATTCATTTAGCGTTTACACGTGCAACAACAAAATCCATGAATAGTAAATGTGAAAACAGTAAACATTTTATGACAAAAGTACAGTGTGCGTTAAGTTTTTAAAAAATCAAAATTGAAAAATAAATATAGTTAAAATGAATAATAAAATAACGCAATAGCAGTTGTAGCCTAAGAAGAAGATATAAATTAATAAAAATCGAAAAAGAAGAGTATGAGTATCTAAAGGACATTTTTTTGATGTGGAGAGTAAATTGTTAACAGATCTCCTAGATGATAACAAAATATAATGAAATCAATGAAAAAATGAATGAAATCAAAATCAACCTATCTACAAACAACAAAAATAAATCGTTGCAAAAATCAGCTGAAAACATAGAATTGAAATAGAAATTTGCCATATTTAATTCAAGAACTGTCAATATTAATTGGATGGAAATTGGATATCCAATTTGATTCACGGCCTTCATACGATTAGATTGGATAGAAAAGAGCGTTTACACACATTATATATTATTTTGACATTTGAATCAAATTCAGGGATTAAATCCTACATGTAAATGCCGACTTATACATTACATACATTATAATAATTCAGTAGTGGTTAAAGGGTTAAACAATGTTATCCTATCATAAAATTTTTAACTTATCATTAAGAAATTATTCGTATGTACTTCAATTTTCATTACTTCCGTTTTGCAAAAAAAAAAAAATTAAAAATACTGAAAACAAAAAATTTCAATTTCAAGGTTTTTTTCTTTACATTAAATTTGGTAAAACAAAAACATAAAAACATAGAAAAATTTGGTAAAACATAAAAACTAATTTTTAAATATATTTAAAAAAGTAAATAAATAACGGTAATATTTTTATTTTAATTGCATAATTTTAAAAATTATAATTTAAAATATTGTTATTGTTATCTTTAACGTCAACATAAATTATTTGAAAAATTTTTTTAAAATTATTTATGTAAATATTTGTAGAAAAATAGATTTTTTCTTGTTATTGTTTTAAATCAATAACAATTTATACAAATTATTTATTTAAATATTAAATGAAATATTTAAGAATAAAATTTATTTGTTTAGGTTGTTTAGTAAAAGGTATTATGGTTTTCGGGAAATTTTTATTTTACATTATAAAAGTGTTTAGGGTTTTATTGGCACCATATATATACAATTAAATAAAGGCTATGCAAATAATGTTGATTTTTATAGTCTTTGTTATAATATAAAAATAGAAAAACTGCTATTGTGTCAAACTCATTACAAATAAGATAATAAAAACCATATTGACAAAAACATATGGAACCAATGAATTTAGAATTCATTCTTAATTTTTTTTTTAAATATAAATTTTCAACTTACACAAATTTGCTAAATGTTGCAAAATAGAAAAATGTACAAAGTATATTTTAAAACAAGTGGACGAAAATTCGAAGATTTTGATTGATTTAGAAAATTTTGTTTGAGTGATTATAATTTTAGTGCTATTTACAATCTAATAAGAACGATTTTCACAAAATAAAAGTATGAAATTAAAAGTAATTATTTCTAATGTTAGTAAGCTTTATTTTGAATAGAAGTGTTACGTAACAAAAAACTAGTTAAGATCATAAAAAAGCATGATAAAATTTTTTATTTGACAGATGTTGAGTGCTAGATTGTTTTTTCTCTTTTCAATATAAATTTTTCAATGTAGTATACAGTATACGGTATCGATGTACAATAATGAAAGAAAATTACCACCATCTAACTGGTACTATTCTTTTACTTTACTTCTAAAGTTGGGTAAAAAAACGTAGACCAAAAAATTTTAGTGAAAATGTATTTGTGAATGTCAGTTAAATTATATTTTTTGTTTTTTAGATTAAATAATGGAAATGGTGGAATATATACATAAATATTTATTTTTTACGCTGTATGAATGATTTTTAAAAAAATATATGAACGTCATATTGTATATCAAAAGATATATATCATATCGCTCTCATTATACACATCGAAAAGACAGAGTGTAGTTTACAAATAAACAATAACAATATTTCACAAACAAACTATAATTAGTATATATATAATTCCTATAGCTGTTCAAAAACCAAAATAATTTGAAAAAATTGAATAAATATTGTTATTAGAACAAATTTCAAAATCTGGTTTAAAATATTGAAAACGAAATCAAATTTCATGAAAATTGAGTGCAATTGAATGGCAACAAAACTTCCCTAGTTTTATTAACATTGATTAAAATTTCATAAAATTTGCAAATTCTTATATGACTTTCCAAAAATAATTATTTTCATTATATTATACATAATCGCATATATACATAAATATTTATTTCTTTTTCAGTTGTAAACGATAACTCATATTTCAGACTTTGTTTATATAAATTATAATCAAATATTTTAAATAAAACTCTTAAAAAGCATAAAAAAAAATTTTTTTTTTTTTAGGTGTAAAATTATGAACGGTTTAGTCATCAACAGCATTTCATATGAAAATTTTACACTTAAGTAAATAAAATAAGGTTATTTTAATTAAGCTTAGTTAACTTAATTTATTTTTTTTCCATTATAGTTATTATGATTTTTATATTTTAAGACAATTTGATCAAATAATATGTAGAACAATAAATAATTAAAAATGATAAAAACAAAATAATAATAATAATAATTTACAAAATAAAAACCTGTAAGAACATATATATAGAGTTTAAAAGTCTGTGGAGAAATAATGAAATTTTGATAATATCCACATAGGCCATCATAATATAAATACTTATATATATTTTCATCATCCAAGTAAAGACACTTGATGAAAACAGATGACATCAATTGAGTTCATTTCAAAAAAGAAAACATAAATTTATGTTTTTGATATATAAATCGATATTATGGAAAACATTAACAACTATATATTAAACATTGTAAAACTAATAGAACAGTAGAACCAACATTTTTTTTTAAAATATACAAATTTATTTCAATGAAAAATAGTATAGGAAACTATAATTTATTTAGTTTTAATGTTCCTATTTGATTGTACAATCATTTAATATGATTAGATTCGTTATTCAAATAACAGTTTATACGGATTGGGTTTCACTGTATTTGATTATAAAATGTTGTGCAAAACATTTCTACATCTTTTATGTATCATGCTTATCCTTTTTATTAAATATAATTTCGGTCTCATTCTCATTATTTACTTGATTTCAAATTGATTTCTTTTAATTTCAAATGATATCAACATTTTGTTTTTTTTTTACAATTTTTACTTAGTTCAATATTTACATTAATATATAATATATTATGTATATTAAAAATCATGTATCGGTATAACCAAAAATTGAACTTTCAAGAAAATAGAATTAACGTGACAAACAGTAAGATAATATAGCGGAAATAAATTTAATTTAAAAATGATCGGTGTTATGAAATTGAAATCAGAATACAGAATTTACGAAATTCTTGAAATAAGTTGAAAGTCAATAATAATTTTTTGTTTCGATATAAATTTTGAATATAGCCAAAGAATAGGATAAAAAAATTTATCTAACCTATCTAACCTAATTACCATGTTGACTTCATGATGTAAATTTTTTTTTCATGTATCAACGAGCGTAGACTATTCGTCGGACCACTTTATTTTGTAATGTTTGTATAGTTCTAATTACAATCACAAAATTGAATGCGATATGTTCAGGTCGATTTAAGAACGTGATTGTATATATCTATTTTGCGCTGAAAAATCCAATTGCCATCCCAGTAACTCTCAGACATAAATTATTATATATTTTATCGAATATCCTGTAGGCTCGCTAATTGAAAAATTTTTAAATAATAAAATTAGAAACTCTTTGTATATTTCACTGTATTTAATTAATATTTTGATCGATTTCGATTCCAAACACCATCATCAGAAGACATTATAATGAATTATTATGTTATGCAATAAATTACATTTTTAAATTAATTATATATGTAAATCTATGGAATAGAAGGTCATAAAAATTATACTCGATGTAAAAATCATCGATAAGAAGATAAGAAAGAACGAAGAACCATTATATCATAATTGAAAAATTTGTTTTAGTGGTTTCACAAGACCTATATATCTATATATAATAAATAAAAAAAAATTGCGAAAATGGTTAGTTAACCTTCACAATGAATATTATGCACAAAAAAGACGAACAACAGCCTTCTATTGAACTAATCAATCGGTTCCCGAACAGCCTTGAAAATAAAATATATCTAAACTTATTACAATTTTATTATATATATACATATATATACACATATATACATATTTAGTAAGTAATAAAATAACCATTATATTCGTATTAATTTAATATCAAAGTTCTATTCATAATGTAATTTATGTAATATCCCCCCCAACTTCCAATTTGTACATTAAAATTGGAAAACATTTTAAAAATCACATTTTAAAAATAATTTTCCAAAAAAAAAAAAAAGCTAATAGAAACAGTATTGCCAAGTTAATATTTTTCTAACTAAAATAAAATTTAAAGCACTTGACAGAATGTTTAAGTGAATTTGGTAAAATGTTTTTAGGTGGATATGATCTGATTTTGTAAGACAAACCTGACTCTGCACCTACTGCTCTATATAGTCTTATATAAAACTTTACATAGGAAGTATATAATTTCTAAACTTATTGCATACTCTTTTTTGTATCAAAGAACCTATATATAGCTTGGATTGTAATTTGATTCCATGATAATACGATTTTTCAGATTAGGTTAAAGTGTGCCAAATTGGTACCCAATAACATTTCTATACTAGGTAGTTAGCTGTTGCATAAAAGTTGGACCACCTTCAAACAATATAACAATAAACATTTTATGATAAGTATCGATATAAACTAGCTCTATTGTATAAAAGTTGTCTACCATATAACAATAAAAATTTTGTGGTAAGTATGGGTAATTACTACCTATAACAGTTCTGAATTCGTCTCACATCTACCGAAACTGATTGACAAATTGAGAGAAAAAAAATGGGAACTCCTTAAGGCAGTACTGAAAAGGATTTAAAATTGAATTTTTTTGTAATAGAGTAGTTCTTATTCTAATATGTTTGAAAAAATTTTTTTTCTAACTTTTAATTATGCTGCTAGATTTAGCAAAAAAGAAAAATCTATTCAATTTTATTTTGGTCACACTGAACAAATAAAATACTTTAAAATATCATATTTTATTATTTTTTTTTTTTGTTTTTTTTTTTTTTTTTAAGAAACAATTTATAAATAAAAGACCTACTTATGCACTCTACAAACACATCATATTCATACATCCAAACAAATATTGTAAATATGAAATGAAAAACCCTTCGGGCTAGATATTCCTATTTTATAGACAAAACCAAAAAAAAAAACAATAAAACCAAAATGAAAAAACAAACAAACAAAAAAGAAAATGTTCAAAGAAAAGAAAAGGAAATTATTTAATAATATTCTTCTTTCGGAAAATTTTCGTTTTTCTTATTAATCTATATTCTGCCAAAAATCAAAAACTAATAGCAATTTTCAATTTTGAATTTTGAATTTCGAATTTTTATTTTTTGAACAAAAAGAAATTTGAATTGAAATTGAATTTAGTACAAATTTCGAATTTTATGATTTTATGATTTTTAATGAAAATATTTGAAAAAGAATTAGTTAATTTACTCAAATATATACAGTTATATTGAAAATTGATATAAATAAAAAAAAATATTTAAATTTTGTTTTACAATATTTCTTTATGATAAATACCAATTTGATTTGAATGTAAAAACAAAAAAAAATTATTGAAGATTAAAAATATGTATATCAATTTAAAAATATTTAATTTAATTACTCATTTATTTCGATTTAATTACATATAATATATGTATTTATATTTTTATTGCATTTTAGAGTTTATACAGTGTAATGTACATTATTAAAAAAATTTTAGCTTTTAATTTAAAATATTTTATTAACCAGTATGTTTCTTATTTTGTCTGAGCTATTAAAAACCAGGAATTTATTTTAAACATCCAGAATAAATGAATTGAAATGCATTTTTTGTGTCGAATTAAATATTTTTAATAAATGTAAAATTTATGTACCGCACATGAAAATTCTGATTTATTGTCTATTCAAATTTATTAAAATTGTACAGGAAAATGCACTTCAGTTTAAATAATCTAATTAAAAAAATATATAATCCAGCATAGTTATTAAAAATAGTAATTAATTTTTAGATTTGTTTTATTTTTCAATTATGCAAATTTGTTTTGACTTGAGTTTTACTCATTACACTTAAAACAGATATGAAAACTGCAAATCTATCCATTTAAAAGAATTTTTAGTCCTTGTTTCGAAGCTTATTCTATACATGGTTCTTAATATCATTTTAGATTCTTAAAACTATTGAATGGTCTCTACTTCCTAATTCGGTGCTAAAAATAAATATTTTACACTTATCAAGCTTACCAATGCTATCATTTTTTTTAAATCAATTTTAATGATTTTTCTAAATTAGGTTTTTCTAAATGAAAATAACAATTGTACTAGACTAATAGTTCTAGTTTTTCTAAATCAGATTCATTATGAACATCAATCTTAAATTAATAAATAATGCAAAGCAAACAAATTAACAATTTTTAAATTGAATACTAAATAAAATCTGACTGCAATAATCATCATGATCTGAATGACAAAATAAAAATAATTATTTTAGTTAAATAAAAAAAAAAACTGCGATTTTAATTTCAGAATTTTACTATTGAAACTCAAGAAATGTATATAATTTGTTTCTTTCGTACAACAGTAGTTTTAAAATACAGTGTATACAAATTCAGTTTTTGATAAAAACTATAAATTTTTAATTATCATCGGTTCGAATCTACAGTCAGTCCGTCAGTTTATTATTTAATAGTACACGTAATTAATTCAGTTAACAAACTGACGACTGAACTGGTAAATATGTACCCGAATGCATATGAAAAAGATTGTAAACAAAATTTAATTAGATATTAACGTTATTATATAATAATATCGGTTATTATATAATAAATTAGTAATATATAGTTATTATAATATTATTTAATTACAAAAATAAAACTTACCTTAATATTTTAAATATTCTAAATAATGGAATTTTTCGTAAAATTAAATTTAAAATAATCGAAATCGATAAACACCATAAATTTTTGTTAAAATTGAATTAAAATATTTGAAAAAATATATTGAAAATTGATATAAATAAAAAAAAATATTTAAATTTTGTTTTACAATATTTTTTTTTATTTATTATTTATGCCACACTATTTTTGGTTTTTTTATTTAATTACATTTTTTAATTTTGTTTTTATAATATTTTATTTAAACTTTTTAATTTTTTATCTGTGTTCGAATTCGAAATTTGAACTTTAATTCATATATTATTTATTGAAATTTTGTGAATAATTATTTTCAAATTAAGTTTATTTATTAATCTTATTTTCACTTTTTCATCTTTTATATGTATTCAAATACAAAATTTTATTTTATCGAAATTTTTAATTTATTATTTCATATTAATTTTCTATATTGATTTTTGTAGTTTAAAAATAAAAACAATTTTTTTTTGTTTTAAATAAACAATTCGTTTAAAATTAATTAATAGTGATTTATTTGACTATTTGTGTGTTATTTTTCATCAAGCAGATTTGCTAAATGGTTTTCCTTTAATAAATTAATATAACATTAATTATATATAAATAAATAAATTCGTTTTATATTTAGAATTTTATAACATTTTCTTTAAAATTAATTAATATTAATAATTATATTAATAATATATTAATATAACAAATAAAATTTATTTAATTATTAACTGTAATATTTTCGATTCTATAATATTCAATTTAAAATTAGAATTGTTTTTTTTTTTTGTTCCGTATTGTTAATATGAATACCCGGTTCTATGTTAACAAATTCGAAATTCAAATGTACAACAAAAATATATTGTAAAAATATTTTTTTTTAATTATTATTATTATTATTATTATAATTTTGGGCAACAATCAGACATAATGTTAAAAATCTCACATCACTTGTTTGGTTCAAAAATTAACATTTACCTATACTACATCCAAAAAGTCATGTTTTATCACTTTTTTCTATATTTGTTTATTTTATTTTCCTTTAAATTTTTTTTTTTTTAGTGTTGCACTTATGAGTCCGTCGCATTAGTGGACAAATAAACAAATTTTTCTTTTATTTTTGTTTAGAGAACAACAAAAAATAATACCGAAATAAACAAAAATATTTTCTAACTCATTATAATCTAATTTAATTTTTTATTTTATGTATTTTTTATTTAATGTATTTTTTTATATATTTGTATTTATGTTTTTATATTTATTTATATATACACGTATACGTTTTTCTACAAGTATTTTAAAAACATAATTTTTTGTTTCTTTTTTTAATTACAACAAAATAACAAGCAATAGTAAATTTTTCAAAAATTTTGTAGGCATATTTTCCAGGGCATTATTTTTTTTTGTTATTTCTTTTTATTGTTTTTGTTTAGTCCAATTAGTTGAGTCCGATTTAATTTAAAATGAAAAAACAGAATTTTTTTATAATATGAAATTTAAATAAGAAGCACACAATATAAGTAAATATATATATAAGAAAAATTATAATAACAACAATATATTTCTAGCCACAGTGTCACAGAACTAATTTAAATCAATTTACTAAATTTATAATATTTCACTATTTGACTCACAATTTATATATAATGTACGTATATATATCTATTTTTCTTAATATATATAAATTTATTTTTATTCAATTTAATTTATTTATTTTTTTTTTATTTTTATTTCCAAAAATATAATCAAAACAAATCAAAAAATTCGAATAGAACAACACGCACAAAATAAAAGAGAAAAAGATGTATGTAATATAGAAGAAAACACTTTAGTGATGATTTTGATTTTTGGGTCCGTTCGAAATAGTGAAATGCAATCACACGGTGAAATGTACATAAGTGAATGAGTGAAATTTCATTTAAAAAAAAAATATATAAATTTTCAAATTTATTTTTCTTAATTTTTGTTCTTGTTGTATTCTTTTTTTTTCTCTCAATATCAAAATTATTTTCTCTTTCTAAATGGTTCTATAGTATAATAATAATAATGACTCTAAAATGACCAAAATATGTGCATAATGTCGTCCATTTTATTTCTCACTTTTATTTTTTTTCTTGTTTTAAATTATATGTACATAATTTTAAAGTTCTTTAAATGTTCTATAAATTAACTTTTATGTACAATATATATATATATATTCTATGTATTTTAAAATTACTAAGAAAAACAAAAGAAAAACTATTCCTTAATTAATTGATTTATTTGCTTTTAGTTTTAAAGATCACTTAAATTTTATTTTTTTTTTATGTTTTTTTTGTTTTTGTCTTATTTTTGTTAATTAATGACATTCAAATTTCTTTCACTATATTTTTATATTTATTTATTTATAATTAATTTTACTAATAAACAAGCACAATATGAAAAACAATAGTATCAAATTTGTAACGGTTTTTTTTCGCTTTATAAAATCAAAAATCTACGAGGGAAGCAAATGATTGAACCGAACCGAACTAAATAGCATATGATTACCGTTTGAGGAAATTGTTTTAAAATACTAAACTGGTATAAATTTATTTAAATTAAATATAATTTAAAATTATTATTATTGTTGTTGTTTTTTTTTCTTGTCACTGATAATAAAACAGTATGATTTAAATTTAGTTAGTTAGTGGTTTTTTTGTTATCATATCAAACGACAACTAAACATTAAAAAAAAAAATAATAATAATTTTCTATCTCTTTTTACCACTAAAAATAACTACATATAAATATTAAAGTTCTGTCATACAACACAAACTAAACTAAACTAAAAAAAATTGTGTTCGGTTGTTCTGTTCTATTCTGTTTGAAGAATTCATCTGATTTCTGATTGATTTGAAAAGTTTGTTCAGTTATTTTTCATCTTTTCGTTACTCTTATTGTTGTTACTATTATTATTATTATTTTATTATTATTGTTGTTGAATTGTTCTGTATGTATTTTTCCATTTGTTGTATAGTACCTACATATTGTAATGTAATGTGATGTATTTTGCTTATATTTCATATCATAAGCATTTTGATTTTATTAAAAAAATAAAAACAAAAAAAAAAAAAAAAAAACGCGAAGAAAAAATTATTCTAAATTGTTTAAAATATGAAAAGTATATAATATGAGAGTTTTCAGTATTTCAGTAGAAATTAAACATGTGTGTTTGTAAATAATGTTTGGGAAATTTTTATTGAAGTATTATGTGAGCAGTAAAAATATTTTTGTGAACAGTAAAAATTGAAAAAAAGAGATAAATGTTGTTAATAACTAAATAGGAGAGGATAGAAAAATGAATACAAGTGTGTAAATGTTTACTATAAATTTGTTGATCGGTTAATTTTAATTTGCATTCAAATGTTTGATTGTAATGTATGATTGATTTTAATTAATTAAAATATTTCCAGTTCGTATAGCTATTTTGTTTAATTTTAATTATTTACTTATATTACAGTGGACCTGCAGATGCACTACAGGTCATTGCCCCTTTCGGAATGTGGGCCTTTGTAAATATTAATTATTTGGTATATATTTTGTATATTTTTTATTAGTTTTTAAATTTTATATGTTTACTAGCAAAGTCACCCGACGTTGTTCGGGCTCAACACAAAATATATTAAAGCTTCTTTATAGACAATATTTTTTGTTTTATTTGCAGGAATTGAAATAAAAATATTTTTTTGCTACTTACTGTCGAGCAAGCTACATAAAATTGACCATGAGAGAAGCTTAAGTCAATTGCTAAAACACTTAAAGTTTGCCTTGGTTTTTAGTTATAAAAATAGCAATACATATTTTGAGGAAATTGATGCCATTTAGACTGGAAAGGGTCAGTCAGATTTAATTATAAAAATGAAAACATTACTCTTTGCTTTGCTCTCCTTACATGTCTTTAGGAGCGCACTCGGAGTAGGTTGGATTATTTAATATGTTATATTAGATCGAAGTGGTTGTATTGAAAAATACTTTCAGTAATTTTCATCCTTTGAAAAAATTTTCGATTCTCACAGGGTTTGAGATCCCGATTGTTACATTACTATACCCGAGTGCTTTACCAGTCCGAGACCATGTAAATATTTTTGTTTTTGTTTTTATTTACATTTATCGACTAGTTAGATTTATTTTTTTTTATAAAGATCTAATTAGATCACGATTATAGATCATTAAAATGTCAAATTGCAAATGTCAAATTTTTAATTATGAAATCTATACTTTATCTTTGTTTTAATTTCCATCTTTGACTTCGATAATAAGAACAAAATGTTACAATACCACCTCACGTGAAATTCCAATTTTTATTTTATTGTGATGCATAAAATAAATTGAATCACGATATGAATTTAATTGTATCGTTTGTTTTACGAGACTTTCAGGTAAATCGATATTTTTCGCAATCACCAAACGGTATTTCGTAATACTCGTACATTGAACTTTCATTATACATACGAAGAAAGTCTACTTAGCTACCAAGTGCCAAAACTTTTATTATATTCTTTATTAGATTTTTATTAATTTTTAAGCATTAATGAACAGTTATCATTTTGAAAATTTGATAATTATAATTGAAGATATCGGAATTTAAATTCGATATTTGTTGTTGAGTGCAGTCCATTATAGATTATAAATTAACAGTTTAATTTTTTTGATTTACTGTTATTAAGTAAACATCATATTTGAATTTAATCTTTTTAGAACTAATAAAATTTACAAAATTAAAAAATCAATTAATGCTTAAGTTGGTTTAAGTATCATCGATAGAGACAATAAAAAAAAAGTGATTTGGAAAGCACAATTTACTGTTCAATTTTTTCAATCTTCATTTGATTTTTTTTTCATTTCATATTTCTCTTTATTATTAATACTTTTATGGTTGAAGACATTGGTTATTTCATGAATCGACGATCAGAAAAAAAGTGGTTAGAAGTAGATTATTTTTGAAAAAACCTAATTAAAATGTTCGGTGTACAAAAGGTCAGCTCAAAAAAATTATTTAAATTTGCTCAATATTTCTGAAATATTTATTTCAACCAACTAGCTTTAGTTTTATAAATTTAATTATATTTTCATAATTTTTTTCTATCAAAAAAAAAACTGTTCATTTTGTAAACACAACTCAATATTGATTGTTACTTGTCAGTTTCTACATATTATATCTTGAGAAGGCAAACTGTGATTTGGCTCAAGAAATACCATTCATTAACCGAAGTTGAACGAAAATCGAAAATACAATTCCGATCAAAATGGATAACTTATAAGAATTTTAGAAACTACATCAAATTTAAAAATATTTTTATAACTCACACTATGTATGATTGTTTTTTTTTTATATATTAGGCCAAAATAATTAATATTAGGCCAAAGCCCCCTAACTTTAAGAATTTTAGTCATATAAAGATGAAGGAAAAAGGAAGAAGGATAGTAAACAGTAATAAAAAAAAATTAGAAAGGAATTAGAATAGAATAGAAGAAGGCTAAGTAATAAGTTATAAAATTAATTTTTTTTTTCTTAACTTTTCCTGGTAACATTTTTCCTGGGCCTTCCACTTGTCAATCCATCGTACTCGCTTTCTAGCTGCTGTTTTCACTTGTTCCCACGTTATGTTCGTTTTTGCTAGCTATTGTTTTATGATCCTCCGCCAGGTGTTCTTTGGAAAACCGGGTCTTCTTGTACCTTGTGGTTTCCATTCTATTCGCGCGATGTTGTTTGAAGGCTTTCTGAGTGTATTCTTAATGTAGTGTATTCATCTCCATTTCGTTCTTCTGATTTGTTTCGGTATGGGTTCTTCGCCGGTTAGTATCAATCGGTATCCTTGTTGCTTATTGTGTTTGGCCAAAATATTCGACATATTATCCTTAGACTTCTGGTTGAGGATGTTTTATGTTAACCAAATTTCACTGCCGTATGTTAGGATTGATTTTACACAAAACCGGAATATTTTAAGTTTAGTTTCTCTGGATATTTGACTCCACATTGGTTGAAATCTTTCAAATGCTGCTCTTGCCTTTTTAATCTGCTTTTTATATCTTCTTGAGCCCCACCACTAGTTACTATGATACTTCCCAAGTAACAGAAGTATTTCACAAATTCTTTTTGTTCTCCTTTCAACCTTAGATGTTCTGATATAAGCCTATTAGTATATAAGACTGTAATACTAATTATAATAATTTACTTTTATTTTTGAGCTTTTAAAATACTAACAGTTTTGAGTTTTCATTTACTTTTTAAGGCAATTTTTAGTATCTATAATTTCAACAAGATTTCTGTTCATCAGAGTTTGAATATACATTTAACAAAATAATTTAAAGTTAGCAAATTCAATTATCAACTTTTTAAATAATTTCTATTTTTTTTTTTTGTATTCTAATTTTTAATAATTTGTCACATTTTTGAAAAACACAACTAATAAAAGAAACCTTTCTCATTTCAAAGTGCTAATTTTTTAGAAACATATTCAGTAAATTAATATGTGAGTTAAAATTTTTAAATTGAATTTCATTTTAACATGAAATTAAATAAAATTTCAAATTTAATTGACAAATATTATAATAAATTACCTTAAATTGTTGATACATATGCGATACGGCAATGATGATTATGATGATGAATAAACAATTTGGAAGAAAAGTAAATTCCAAAGTTAGTTAAATAAAAATATTTAATTTTGCTGCAGTATAACAATGATGACCTCTTTAAAATTTAAATATGTATAGTAAAAATTTAAACACTTTCGATTTTGAATATTTTATGTTTTACTTTCTAGACTAGACAAAACTTCCATTAGTAAATTTGGAGTAGATCGAAAAGAATCGTTTGAAACCTAACTTAATAACAATAAAATTTTGTGAAGGTATTCATGAATTAAAATGAAGCTGTAATATAAATTCTGGCTTTGTTTGTTTACGAGAACCGGATAGGGTTCAGAAATAATTTATTATTAGAATGCATAGGTTAAGTTCAAAATGAGAATAAAATTGACGTTGGGATCTGTAGAGGAAAATATAGTTCCTAAGAACTCTAAAGATTGTATTATTGACTCGAACGAATTCACAAAAATAAGGGCAAGAAATTTCAACAGTTTGAACACATTGAACTATTGTTAAATAATGCTTTGAGCAGAAACTACGAGACGTTGGGATATGCAATTTTTTCCTCGATAAGATGAAAATTGAGCAGATGTGAAACAATTTTGTATTTCCAACTCGAGAAAGGAACCTGCCATCAACAAAAATGTAAGTAATAGAGTAATTTTATAGCACTGAACAAGTATGAGTATAAATAATTAAAAATGAAAAGATTCATTAGATTTTGGCTTGTTTGAATTAGTATATCAATCTTCTGGCTCTGCTTTACTGATCGCTAAGTCTGCAGTAAATAATTAATTAATTAATTAATGATAAGAGGAACGGATTAATTAAATAATCCATTAGAAGACTCATCATATTTGTACTGGTTAGATCTATCACAACAATCTTCTGTTTTACTGATAACTAGATAAATCCGCAGAAACATACCACTAGATGAAAATAATGTTAAGAGTAACAGTCTGTATTGTTACTATTGTCTGTATTGTTAACAATATACTGGATGTTCCAGAACATGTATATCAACTTGTTAAGAAGAGAATGAAGCCGTTATTTTAAAATTTACAGAAAAATTTATTATCTAAATCAAGGATGCTCTATCGCTATACTCTGGAACACCAGGTATAATTTCAAGCTGAAGATACTCACTATCCCACGTAACATTTTATTGTTATAAAAACAAAATTAGTGGCACAAGACTTCTATATGACTCCCGATAAGCACCAAAGGTGTTATAACGATGTTTTTATGGGAATAATGTGATTAATATTGCTATAAGAATGTTCTTATAGCAATTGCGGGAAATGTTATAATGAGATTTTCCGCAAGTGATACAGCAATGTTTTTATAAATCTAAAAGTGCGTAATCCTATATTAAGAGTTAAAGTGTTGTTATAAGAATAGAATTGCTGGAATAACAGTAGTGGTGTTATTATTTTACTGTATTCCTATAATGTTACTAATAAACTTACTGTAGCTTTTAGATAAATATTTTGCGACGGCCATTATTTTCTACAAACATGGTAAATTTTTTTTAAATAAACAAAAACTGAAAGGTTTTATTTTGCATTCTTTTCGCAAAAATAACATTTTTACTTAAAAAAATAATTATTTAAATATCAAATTTGATGTTATGTATTAATTAACATACATATTATTAAATATTTCAAAGATGCAATTTAAAAATATATTTTCTTTTATTTATTTAAAAATTTGTTATTTTTAGAGGGCATTGTATTTTTTCGAATTATTTTTATAATAAATGTCAATGAAATTTCATTCCCAGTCAAATTTTGCATTTTGGTCGGAATAATTGTAAATATTACTTTTTGACCGAAAAATATTATTTATTAGTAAGACATTTTTTTATATTATTAACTAATATATCTATCTCCCTTTTTCAGGAAATAAATATAAACTCCATAAAATTATTATGTGAAAATAAAAAATAATACCTTTCTCACTCTCGCATAACACAAATTATTTCAAATGAATATCATTTCAAAATAAAAACATATACACTAATACATGTATACTAATCCTATAACAATATTATAGCACTTGCTCCGGTGCCTTATAGGATTCTTCATTTTCGCAGCAATTGCGATACAAATTAACACTAATACTGCTATAAGAGTGCTTATAATTGTGTTATAAGAGTGCGCAAGAGTCTTATAGCAATAAGATTGTTACGTGGATACCGATACACATGATTGCATTGGTAAAACAAATTTGTAGAAAAAAAATTATATTTGCTTATACATTACACACAACCATATATTTTGTCTTTTCAAATTTTTGGGTAGATAAATGTGAATGATCTGGTTCTTAGCTGTTAACGAAATACGAATTATATACATTCAAAATCAAATTCAAAAACGAAATTCGTATACCTATATGTGATGCCAAAATGAAGAAGATATGGAAGTAAGAGATAACGGGAAAATATCAATATGTTCCGAAAGTATGAAATTATGTTACTGCCAAACCATATTTGCATTAAGTCTGTATCACTGCGTTAGAAAATATACACCAAAATTCTAAAATGACTAAATTGTTTACTAAAATAATATACTAGGACACGATTAGGCATCTAAATTACATAAAACTTTTCCAAATCAACCTTTACTGTTCTTTCAAGGAAAACGAAAAAGTTTTACTGTTCAAATTTAGTTAAAATTATTTACTGGAATAAAAAATCATTCTACCCACAAATTTGAAAAGACAAAATATATGGTTGTGTGTCTGTATGTGTATATAATTTTCAAAAATATTTCACGACATATTGTTTTATTTTTCTATTTTTTTTCTTTTTTTTTTTTCATTTCAAATGTATATGTATATAGATTGTATGTCATTTAATTCAAGAGAATTCATGAAAGCAACAAATTTTATACTCCATAGCCTATTCTAGAGATAACTAGTGATGATAGGAGAAAATATATAATATAAAAAAATATTATAAAATAATACCACTACCACTACTATATAGAAATCAAATTCATAGATAAAAATGCAACATTCACTAATACAAATAAAATATAAAACAAAATCCTATTCTTTTATCGGACAAATGCATTTTTAATGTTCCCTTCCCGTAACCATTTTTTTGTATTTATTTTTCAAAAAAAAATTTTTTTTTTTTTGATAGTTGTTTCCCGATACTAGAATAGTTGAGAATAAGGAAGAATTTATTCTTTAATATACATATATATATATATATATAGGTTTCTTTTTTCATTCAAGGTAAGATGCATCAGTCTACTGATTTGCTTGAATAGTTTTCTCTGTTAAAACGTTAAAACAAAAACAAAAAATGCTTTCACAATTGCCTTCAATTCTTTTCAATTGAATTGTTAGAAAATCACATGATGGTAAATAATAATAATGGATTCAAAGGGAAAGACATATTTAAATATTGTACATTATAAAATCGATTTGGGAACATCGTCAAAGTGTCCTTTGTTATCCTAATGATATTTTAAAAGAATGTGTACTTACTTAAAATGTCTAGGATATTTAAATTGAGTTCAAAAAAAGTTCCGCATTATTTATAGTGTAATATGTATTCAGCTATCTTAGATTAGTTTAAAGGAAACTATTTGGCTCATTGGTTACATGGTATTATTAAAGAATGCTACATCATCGTCATATAAACAAATTAAACCCTTTCATTAATCTTGGTATTAACCAATATGACATTAACCTCATCTTACCGATCTGAAGAACTCAAATTGCGATTCCGGTATTTTGAATGTAATTAGAAGTATTTGACTTAGATTATATTTGTCATATCCGTCAGAAATATTTGTATTTTGGCAGATAATAAGGCAAAAATTAGATCACTAGCATTGGTAATACTGTCAACTCAAACATATTTTTCTGCCAGATTTGTCTGAATGAGATGACAATAATTTGTCTATGTTGGGTGTCATCTTATAGTGAGATTCAAGAAAGCTGTATGCCTGATAAACTTGCTGAGATGAAACAGCCTTCTGGAAATGAGAAATCTGGGGACATATCTAACCACGTAGAGCATTTTGCTTTACAAAAAAAAATTTCAATTGCAGATATAGATTAATAAACCTGCCAGTAATGCAGTCTTAACTTAACTGGCCCATACTTGACAATAACCTACTATCGTTAAAAAGATTAGAAATTAGTACAATCGCATAGGTTATTACGAAATACTGACTTATATGCAAGCACTCTAGAAGACTTATTCTCTTTTATAAGTGTTTTTACAGAGCCTGAGGATTCTCTAGGACTACATTGAATTTGTTTGGTTTAAGTATGCCGGTTTTCCGGTAGCCATTGCTATATACCTATCGATGTACAAATCTGTTATACAAATCGATAAGTATAGTTACAAGGGCTAGGGTAATAAAAATTTTAAAGCTCAGTAAACACTGGCGCATTATATGAATAGAGAAACTTTTAAATTGCAAGTCAGTTTAAAAGAGATTTAAGTAAAGAGCAAGTAGAAAAACAAAAATAAAATCTGTTACATAAAAACCAAGACCAAGCAACTATAAGAGGTCAAGAAATACGACCTTAAAAATTTTACAATTGACTTGATGCCACTCAAGCCTAAAAAGGTATGGAACATATTGATTCGGTTCCAGGTATAAACTATCTCTGTTTTCCATTGTTGTTTTTCTTAATTTACAATTTCTAGCTTCAAAAGAACATCGAGACTTTTTCAAGTTAGAAATTCTAAATTACTTTACGTAATTACGTAAAAACAGTGCGCGCTAGGATAGAACCTTTAATACTTACGTACCACTTGCCTGGGATAGAGATGGAAGGGGAAGAAGGAAAGTATTTGATCTATCTTGGGATTTCCACTGTGTAGGGGTGAGCATTTGACGCTCCTCTCGTTTCGCGTTGGAACTGTTTTAAAGGAGGGAATAATGCTTTGATTTCTACTGAGCATGGTCCACACCTACGAGGTATCTATAAAACAGAGAAAGTGTTCCTACGGTAAAGCGATGTCCAAGAGAAGTAAAGGATGTTACGCCAATGAGACAAATGTCGTGATTTTGAACACTGTCAAGTTAGCCTAAGGATGAAAGGGGAACGCCAGCCCAAATGTGAAAATTGTATTACATTTTAGGTCGTATAAATGTTTTATAGATATTAAGAAGTTCCAAAGGTGAGAAGAAAGCTTTACAACGACTGAAATAGCCTAGAAACTTGGCAGCTCTTTTCGCAATATCAAAAACATGGTCATTCCAAGTAATTTTATGATTTTTTGATTTAGACTATCCGAGTTTTGCAAAGTAACACATTGAAAGGAAAAATTGTGTTCAAATCTTAGAGGTCTGCGTGACATAAGACAGTTTTGAGTTTTTGTCGTGTTGAACTCAAAATAATTTAGAAATGTCAAAATTATTCCAAATCCATATTACATGTAATAATTAAACTTGTCAGATCTGGAAAATCACATACCTGTATGTATAACGAATATCATTTTCCAAATTAGTATCGTACTATCGTACAAACAGTTCAGGTGTGCATTCAATAATAATTCCTAATTATTTTTATATACCTGTTATGTAATCTAGTTAAAACTTTTATATACCTAGGTAGTAAATTAAATCTTAGAAAAAATCTATTTTAATTAACCAGTCTATAATAAAATCTTATTTGACAGATTTAAGATTAAGATTACAGAGTGTATAGTAAGAAATATACAAACATACTGATAAGATATGTTATAAGATAAGATGAGATAAAATCAAAATTTAAATAAAAACAAGATTAGTTTTGTTTATTCAATATTTTTTTTACATATCAAATAACAGTTTCGTAAGTAGTAGGTGAGTATGGATAGCTACAGGTATTTATTTATTTATAGATAAGAGCTAATGTTTATACAAAGAAATTATTTACAACACTATTACAGTGAATAACAAAAGAAAAAATTAAAACAAAAATAAAAATTTAGCAAAATCTATATTTTTAAAAATATATTTTGAAATAAATCCTTTGTGACAGACGAGACGAGACGATAATAATGACAGATAATAATAAAAATTTCCAAAAATAATTCAAAAAATGTGCATTCCATTCATTCCGATGTCAATAAAATGAATTCAGGTAGAATTTTTTTTTTTAATTTTTCCTATTTTTTGAAATACCTAAGGTATACAAACCTACAATCATTATAAACAATATTGGTTTTTATTTTTTTTTTTTTTTTTTTTGCATTAGTATGAGTTAGTTTTGTATTGGTGAGTTTGTATAAATATATATATATATATATTAATATTGCATTTATGCATCCTAGTTTATATTTTTACATTAGAGTAAATTTTTTTGAGTACAGTGTATTTTTTTTAAACATTAGAAATTCAAGGTTACAAGGTTGTTTGGTTGTATGACTGCACAAGCCTATGATTTGAATATTAATAAAACAAAAACAACAATAAAAAAAATCCTATTAGAAATTGTTCTAATATACAAACACAAATAGAATGAATTAAAAAAATAAATATAAAATTTTCTATTAATGTATTTTTATATGTGTTAGTAAGTTTTTATATAAATAGAATAATAGCAACAAAATAATAATAATAAAAAAACATATAGAGGAGGTCCACAAGAAATGGCGATACCTTATAATTTTTTTTATTGTGGGTTAGTTTAGTTCACTAATATTAATAAATTTCTCTTTTCAAAAATATAAAATCAAAAAAATAAAAATTAAACAAAAGTCAAAATTTGTGAAAACAAAATAAAAAATTATTTATTTTTATTATTTTTGTTATTGTTTTTATTTTTTTTTTTTTAAACAGAACGAGATAACTAGATAAAAATAGGTCGTTGCCTCAAGTCCTCCATGGTTATATATTTTCTCTTTCAATTTTAACTTTTAACAAAATTAAATTAAATCTTTAAAAAAAACATATATATATATATATATATATATATATGTATATATATTTACATATACATATATATAAAATGAATTTGACTATTTGAGTTCTTTTGAGATTCTTGCATCTATTGTTTTCTCTTTTTTTATTTAGGACTATGATATTTTCAAAAGCAAAAAAAAAATAAAAAAATTCTTTGTTCATAACATTTCTGTCCAACTGACTCAAAATAGATTTTTAAATTGTATCTAGAACATAATAAAAGTTTGAATTTGAAAATAATAAATTAAAATAAAATCCTTTCTTCTTTGTGAGTTTGAATCTCTATGACTCTATTCAAAAAGACTTTTAACTATTTTTAATTTAACCGTTTATTATATTATAATAAATATAAATGATTTTTAATTACTTGCATGGCACCTTTCAGTTAGTCATGTTATAAATTTATATCCTATTTTTAATATTATCTTGTCAACTCATTCTTGATATTTCAAGGTAAGTTAAAAATAATCCAATAAATAGAATTAATTCCTAATAAAATTAAAATTAAAATAAATGTAAGATATCATTTATATGACAGTAAAAAATCTAAGATTAAATATACATTTTATGAAAATCTTATGGAAATATGATGTGTAAACAAAATCTGACATTAGATTAGATCTTATGAGATATAAGAGATTTGTCTAATTTTCAGTCGATTTTTTGACAGTTTCATGAATCTGTAATCAGCTGACTGGTAACAAAGCTCCAAAACACAACAACCGAATTTTCAAAACATTTATATTACCGATTTTGCTCTACGTATCAGAATCATTTACGCTGCCCAAGAGACTGATCATTCTCTTTGGTGTTTAGATATTTTATATTTATTTTAAGGCTATGTTATGCAAACTAATTACAATTAAATCTAAGATTCTAGCTGACGTGTAATTAATCATTAGATTTTATATTAGATTTTTGTCAGACGAGTAAATGGTGACTTAAAATAAAATAAAATATATCGATTACTAAATTAAATCTTTAATGAGTTTACTCTTATAAGTGTTTTAAATTTTATTTATTAAATTATTTATTTTTATTTTAAAATTAATTCAATTAACGTTCAAAAGTCGCATATTCTTTTATTTTTCTATAGTACGTATAGTAGGATACGTTTATAGGCTGGACTCATACCTGAAAGTTATATGTAAGTCTTTGAGTTCTCTTGTCCCTCACACCAGTACCTATTCTATTAATTATTTATGTGTATGACAATATTGCTTAACAACATTAAATCCAGTTTAATTGTCATTTTCATAACTCTTGATATAAAACCTTACAATAGTTGATTTTGTCTTACTTTTTCTCTACAATATGATCTTATATAAGACTGTGACTGTGACTGTGTGACTGTGAATACAATTTAATTACAAAATCTACATAGTTTTGAGATTGTGTATTTGCAATAATAGCGATTAAACAGGATGCTCATGATGAGGAGATGAAGATGACTTTGATGCATAATCTGCTTCAAAAATGTACTATAATTATTTTTATATCATGAAATATTTTATAATATCTCTTCGTTGCACTCACAGCTTTCTAATATATATATATAAAAATAATTATATATATATACAATAAATTGATTAGTTTTTGATATTATTGAAATACATTAAAATTTGTAGTTACCGTTAAATATATGTTATTTTTTTAAATAAACGGTTTTATTTCTCCTAAATATATGCAAAAAGTTATATGTATTTTTTGAGAAAAATTTTGTATGAAAATTGGTACTTTAATTAAAAATTCATACAATCTACAACAAAACAAACAAAATAAGAAAAATTATAAATTGATCAAAGCATTATCAAGTTATACCAAGTACGAATACTATACATTATTTGTTCGACTTTTTTTTATCAAATAATATTTTTCAAATAAAAGTGAGCCACTGCCCATTAAGTGCCAAACAAAAGCATTTCTGGAAACATGAAAAATAATTAAATTATATATATATATATATATTATAATGTATAGAATATGATGTAGGCTCTTAGTGGAACATTATTCAAATTGAATACATATTAAAACTGTAGCTATGTTTTATAAATATCTTAACCGATTTCGATTATTACCCCTCAGTCTTCTGATGATGGTGGTATGTTTTACAATTTTATTAAATATCTTAATCGATTTCGGTTTTACACCTCAGTCTTCTGATGATGGTATAAACCGAAATCGATTAAAATATTAAATAAAATTGAGAAACATACCTAGAGTTTTAATATTTACTTAATATATATATATATATATGGAATATACGGACTCATTAATATTTCCCTATAATACAATTGGAAGTAGGTCAGAAAAATGTATTCTTACGAAATGCCAAAAACACATTACAATCCCTTGGGAGATAATATTCCTTTCTTCTACAAAACGATAAGTGGTGCAAGCGTCACTGAGTAAAATAGCAACAGCAAACTTTGTGAAAATAATAATTACAAAAATCTTTAATTTTAATATAGCAACATATTATAATCATTGTCACTTGTATACACTTTTAAAGACTCGTCGTCTGATGTAAGACTAATATAAGTAATAAATAAATTTGAAGCACCAGTCCCAAAGCCACAATATCTAAACTATGTTGAAGCCCTATACTATTAAAGAAATCGTAAAATGTAAATAATGATGAATATTTGTTTCAATTAATTATAGAATTAAATTTGCACACGTCATTGACAATGGGTATACGAGTGTAGTATTATAATAATAGGCTAGTTCTTCACTCCATGCAATCACACTGATAAGTTTGTAGCAAAGTGAAGAAAAATAAAATAAAAAATAATAGCCAATCAATAATGGTAATTAATAAAATAAAATTCATTATAGACAATTTATATTACGATGTAATATTTGTATTAATAATTGTAATTCGAAGCTTAAAGGAAGAGTTAATCGTTTCTAAAATTGTATACACTTTAAATTAATTTCATTTTTTTTTTTTTTGGTCGGGGGCTTTAAATCTTTTCATTCCATTTTTATTAGTTTAAATTATAAAGAGAACAAAAACTGGTTTTTAAAAATTAGGGTCTCTTTGGTAAATAATGGTGGATGGATACACCAATATAAATTTATCAGTTGTTTTGTTGTTTTTTCTGTTTTAATATTTTTGAGTGCATGTCTTCTGATAAGACAAAATGGTGATAAATTAAATGGGTTCATTAAAAATTATTTGATTTTATATATCCATTTGTAGTATTCTAAAAAAAAAAATAGTTCATAAAATTTTGTCTTTTATTTCAAATTTATAACAATAAAATTAATGTAGTTAAATGGAAGAGGGTTTGAGACAAGGTTTTTATGTAGAAAAAAAATGAGTTTTATCACAATGAAGAGATTTTGGAAAATGGATTGAAGAAAAAGAACATTAGAATTAAAATTGAAAATACCAAATTTAAATTTGAATATTTTTTAGCTTGTGTTGAGACTTCAATAATTGAAAATTGATTTGAAAAAAACAAAAATGAAAATAGGATAAGAAAAATAATTGAAAGAAATCAAAAATAGTGATAATTTTAGGAATTCGGCTATAAATTGTTATTGATGTAGATAAAGTAATTGAAAACGTGTCAGCTTCATTATTCAAGAAATTAGGGTATGTGTTCCACAAGAAGAGAGGTCTAATTTATTATATAAAACAATATTTCACATTTTGAAAATGTTATCAGTAGTCACATTTGTTAACAGTACATTGATGAGGCTTCAATTCAAACAAATACGGACATCAGATGTTTATCAATAATAAAACGAAAATTTTCTACATTATTATTTTTTTTTTACAATCATTATACGATTTTTATTCGTAAACGAAATCTTAAACGAGTCGACCTTGATTCATCCATTTTAATTAATAAAACAACACTGACAACGTTAATAAATTAATATTAATAGATTAAACTAAAAATATACTGCGTTCGTATAGAAATAATAGAATATATATGTATATAATTCTAAAATCATTTTTGCAATTCTACAAATTATGTACACTTCAAAATGACACAAAAATATAAAATTAAATTAAATTATGAAAAATCAAGTCAAAATATCTTCACGAATTGGAATACTAAACCGGCCATTTCTTTTTTCTATTTCCCTGCTAATTTTAAGTAACTGATGGTACTTTTTCACAAATTTTTTCGGAACATGTTTGATGAATCCGTTTAAAATGAGTGTAAAATTTATATTAAAATGCAACTTTTTTAAATCACGCTCTTACAATAAATTAGGATTTTCTTAAAAAATAGGAGTTTTATTCCATTTTTATTTCCTTCATGACTTATGAAAAGTTGGTACTTTGAAAAAACTTGACTGTCTACAAAAGAGGGGTGATCCGCAAAACACTTACCATGATTTGTCAAAGTTGCATTTTTTGGTAAATTTTTCAAAAACAGTATCTTAATAAAACAGGATTACAGTGAACCGACTTTCATAGTAAGTTCATTACATTCTGTTGTATTAGTTGCAGCATATACCCATTTGGTAATATCACTTATGTTAGTTCAATCTTTAATGCTTACATTTCCTTTCTGTCAATATAGATTTCATATTTTAATGCTCATTCTCGAACAAAGATGATTTGATTTGCTTAATGGTTAGATTAGAAGCAATTTTTTGTGCTCATTCTTCATAGAACTTATACGTTCTACAGATTCGATTTGTTCAGGATGCTTTTAGTATTCTGGTGAAGATTCACATTTTCAAAGTTGATATTTAATTCATATGAAAAGTTTTCAGAACACAATATAAAAGTATATAAAACATATATAACCACACTTGAATATTGGTGATAATATCTCTGTTACATTCCACATTTTTGTACTTGCAAAATGCATTTTTCATAATTTCTATATATTCGGTTTTCAATCTAATTGTAATATCTCTAATTTTTGTGAAGCAAATATCCCAAATATTTGAAGTTTTAAAATAGCTTTTGTCGATATACATACCTTCTGACTATTATAATACCTGTTTCTACTTGTAATCTATCAATTATTTATCTGTTATCACTTCGAATTAATTCCCAGGTAATTGAATTCAGTAACACTTCCAATATTATTTTATTCTACTATTGTTATGTTTTGTTGTTTTCATTTTTCTATTCTGTACATTTTCGATATGTAAAGGCTAGTTTTATATTTAACAGCATAACGTTTTATTTAATTTGCAACAAAGAGGATATTCATGTCCTTTATCTGAATATATCTATTATGATTATGTAATATAAAACGATACATTGACAATACCTCATATTACATATTTTATGTTAGTACCTATATTGATTTAGTATGATTTTTTCATTTTTATCAAATTCACTCTAAGTAAATAATTAATTAACTTTTTTGCTTAATTACTGAAAATATTATCAAGTTTCAATTCAAAAACTTTGCCTTGTTAATATGCAACGATAAATATTAAAGTATCTTATAATAATATTCATTATTAAAATAAAATAATAATTTTCAAAAAATTTCAACTCCATTGTATATTCATCGTTCTATTCAAATTATATCTTTGTATAAATTTCCGAGCCATTTAGAAATTCGAATTTTGATTTGCTTTGTTGCAAAAAAATTTTCCATCAATTTAATTTTAAAAATTTTAAATTGAATTATTATATTTATTATTATTATTATTATTATATTAAAAATAAAAACTAATATAGGAATTATTTATTATATTATCCTTGATAGAAACTTTTTTTTTTAAATCCTTTAAATAAAACTAATAAATGAAAAATTCAATTTTATTTCAAATATTCAAAAAAAAAAATTTAAATGTCCTTGTTTCCTCTTCTTTTTATTTTTTTTTGTTTTTTTTTCTGTTGTTTTTATTATTTTGCATATTACCTTTATTTGAATAAAATAGAAAAAAAAAATACAAAAATAATTTCCTATAAGACTGACTAGTAATACCTGAAGGATAAAAATTGATTTTAATTTTTTTTTATTTTCTTGTTATAAAGAAAAACAACAACAACAACAACAACAAAATTCTAAACAGGATAATCAATGTAATTGTTTTGTCTGTCTCATATTAGTCAAAATAAAAATAATATAAAAATCACTGAAATGTAAAAACCTGACCTACAATATAAATCACATTTTATGGATATCATATCCGTTCTTTGATTTGTTTTGTTTTTTTATTTATTTATTCATTTTTTTTTTTTTTTTTTATATATGAAATAATCTTTGTCGCGAAAATAATCCTTATTTTTCTGGTTCACTCTGACTACTGATCTTGAAAAAAAAAAATATATATTTTATGTTGTTTTTGTTATTGTATTTTTAAAGATAGATTTTAATCTGAAATGATAGAAATAGTTTAAGGATTTCCGTTCTATATAGCATTGGACTCCTTTGCAACTACAGTAAAATGTTTGTACAGTGAGTACAGAAATTTACTGAGTATTAGAAAATATATGTATGTGTTCTCAATATTATAATATACTAACACCGATCTGTCATAAATGGAAAACAAAAGCAAAATAAATTCTAGAATTAATAGAAACAAATTCATATATAGGATATTCATTTAATGAGTTCACAGCTATAATACGCCCTATGGAGGTTGGTGCATGATCTTCATCATGTGATTTTACTAATTATTAGCCATTTATTTGTTATGACTTCTAAAATCAAAAAAGAGATTGAGTTATACTCCAGTACTATACTACTTATTTATACCCAAATTTTATTTATTAATTGAGTGAGCGAATGAATAAATATTGAGTGCATTTAGTTTGTGTGAGCATGTGTGATTATTGGTTATTTGCAAGTGTTATTCACACTGTGATTTTGAAACTTAAAGCTATTAATGGTTTATTTCTTAAAGTTATCGAACCCTTATTGCTCTTTATACCAATGGTTTGTTCTGATGAAATAATTTTTTGTCAGACGATTAGAGTGTCATTCGATGTTGAAGAAAAATAGTATATACCGGGACATTTAAAGTGTTAAGTTCTATTGAAAAAAAACTTAATATTACTAATAATAAATGGTTCACCTATTTAACAATATTTATCCTTTTTCTTTTTATATAGTATTCTAACCCACATCGAAGTTTTGTATCAGCTATGTTTGGAATGACTGTTAATTTTATCAATAAGCATGGTAGTTAACTTCAACTAAAATTTTGTATCAAATATAGTTTTCTTTATGCGACATCTTCAATCTAGTACTGGAATGTATAGTTCGGCGAGCGGAAGTAAACACGGCCCGCACTATATTCTTTAGATACGCTCAACTACTAAGGTATGCCGACACATTATCGCCAGATCACAACGGGCAGTCGTCGAGGACTTTACCCGGATTGAAGAAAAAGCAGAACGAATGGGTCTCAAAGTAAATGGGGAGAAGACAAAATATATGTTGTCGACAAATAAAAGGCCCCCCAACATCATATTGGTTAAAACATGTAGTTACATATAATTTCGCGGTAGTTCGGGAATTTACCTATCTTGGAACCAGCAACAATCTCACAATCGACATCAATGTAGAGATACGGCGAAAAATAACTCTTACAAACCGTTGCTATTTCGATTTGACAAAACATTTCAGGTCAAAACTCCTTTTCCGAGGTACCAAAGTACAAATCTACAAAACGCTTATATTCCCGATTCTGCTCTACGAATCAAAATCAGAGATACTGCCGAAGGCAAATGAGTATACACTTGGTGTCCTGGAGCAGAAAAACGACCAAGGGGTCTGGAGGAGAAGATATAATGCCAAATTCTATGAGCTGTATAATGAGGTGAACGTAGTTACGAAAATTAAAGTCAAGTTTCGGATGAATGGAAATCGTCGGAGCAAACCAAACCTTCGTTGAAGAGACGAAGTATCGGCAGATCTGCAATAACTTTACGCATCTTCAATTGGAGACAAACCGCCCGTGATCGACAAAAATGGACGACGTTGATGAGTCAGGGCCAGGACCTACATGGTCTGTGACATGACCTTCATTGTTTCTTAAGTAAGTTTTCTTTTATATATCCATATAAAATAAATATATACCTTGTTTGTAACGATAGGTTAAGTAAGTGTTTGTAAGGATAGGACTATCGGCTTCTTTTTTACAAATTTTCTTGTTTTAACCTTTGATTTACATACAAAACCAGAATTTTTGTTTTATGTCTAAACTAAAATATTGTTGTGCAAATGTTGTTATCTATGATATTTCCATATATGCTTATGATAGTTTCGCGTCAGAGGATAACAGATTTTTAAAATACAAAAATCGTTTAGTACAAGTAGCAATACAAGGTATATATAAGGTAACATTTTCTACCAAACTAAAAAATGCAATTAAACAATTTAAATATGGACTACATTACAATCTATTAAGTGCATACAATATTTGCCCTAGCATAAGGCTTGATGCAGCCATGCAATTTTTGATTTTACAACTGTTTGATTGCACATTTGTTGTCCATTGGTTCTACATGCTCAAATGTGCAATTAAACACTTGCAAAACTAAAAATTGCATGTTTGCGCCTAGCCTTAGTCCCCCTAGTAGGTAATCTATCTAAGTACAATATTTTCCCCTTTAACAAAAATTTTTACAATTATCTAAATTTTCGTTTGTTTTTTAATAAAATTGATTAATATATTTTTTATTACTGTGAAATTTATTTAATTATTTTTGATACACACTGTACCTACCTATTTATAAGAATAAGGTAATTTTTGTAAAGATTCAAAAAAGTTTTTTTGATGTACATTTGAAATAGTTTTTTTGAAACAAAAAAAAAAAAAATAGTTTTTAAAGTAAAAAATATTTATTTTCATTTATTTTTGTTTTCTGTTTATTTTTTTTCTTGTAGAATTCGTTAAAGTTGAAAAATTTTATGATTTAATAATTTAAAGTACTCAATTCCATTAGATACCACCATTATCCTTCATCATATTGGTCATAGAAAAACTTTTATTTTCTTTTTGTTTTTTTTTGCTTTTTTTTTTATTATTAATTGGATAATTTTTTTTTTTACAATATTGAGAAAAGTTTAAAACTGAAAGAAAAATACAAAAGAAAAAAGAAATATCAAAAGGATATCTGAATAAAACTTGAATGAATCGCAATAAGATAAATTTAATGATTTATTTATTTAATAAAGTAAACTTGAAAAATTTCAGAAGAAAAACATTTTTATTTTTTTTTTTTATATTATCCTTAAAGTGGAGGATTATGATAATTTTTATTGAATTCCAAAAATACATAAATTATATCGTAGTAAATTTTAAGAGGAGTAATTGAAATTTTGTCTGAGAAATTGTTTTTTTAGAATTATTATACAGAATTATAGTTTCCGGTACTAGACCAAACGAATAAGTAAAATTACTTTGTAATGCAATTTCTATGCTTAAACAAATAATTTTCGACGATCAATGTTAAATAGAAAAAAATAACTAACTTTGGCCTTTGTCAAGATTCTTCTTCTGGATATAAGCACTGACATCATTGAGGCACCTTACTTTAGGTTTCTCTACTTGCACAATGTCCACTGTGCGTCAGATTATTCAAAAATATACACAAAGGCCCTTCCCCGTCGGCTCTAACAACATATCCCAACTATCTGAGACGTGTAAATTTTATTTGCGATACTATGGTTGTCTTACAATACAACATTTTGCATGTAAATGTTATTAATTAGACCCTGTAGAAGAAAGTAAGTTGCTTCCGAAATATCGATATTTGCACAATAAAAATAAATTATTAGTGAAAGGAAATTCGACCTTTAATTCATAAATGTAAATATAGTTTTTGCTACATGTTAATAAGATTTTACTGAGTGGAAATTTTGTTTGTTTTTTGTAACTCCACGTATTGGTTTTTTTTTTTAAAGTATATATATAGGATTTAAAAAACCAGTTCAAAGTCAAACTATATTAGGTATAAACATAACTGTTTTGATAGTTTTCAAAACACTACAATACCTACTGATGAGCTCAGCAGTCTATAAAAAAAAGTAACACTCTATGAATTATAATTTTCGATTCGGGTGCTATTAAATTGGATGATAGAATATGTATTTTGTAAACTAAACAAACCTATATTTGCTGCCTTAATTCTTTCATGTATTTCAACACAACAATCATTTGCTGGAATATAAGTTGAGCCCAAATACAAGAAAATTAAATTTTATTTCGATGAACCAAGCAATTATAATCAATTCTTGCTCTTGTGCAAACTTAAGGAATACTACGTACTGTTCCAGTAAAGGAAGGATTAAAAATATTCGCATCGCTCCTCTTGACTATTGCAGAATTAATTCCAATGTTTTGAAAATCAAATGTTGAAATTAGATTTTTTTAAATCAACATTTTATTTTAGCATGGTTCGGAATTTTTTTTTTTCAAATATTTACAGGTACCTACATTTTGATGTTTTTCAAATGTTGGAAAAAAGGTTTTCAAATAAGGGTTAATATTTTTTTTACTGAAATTATGCCACCATACTGACTCAAAAAAAATTGATTTAAAAAAATCATTGATTATATCTTCGATTCGTTTTATTGTTCTCTTCTGTGATAGAAGGTTTTTGAAGCTAATGATGCTGATGCATATTATGATTTTGAAGCATATTATGTAAGAGCATAATATGTAAGGACATAAATACATTTATGTAACAAAGATGTAACTTGAATTAAGCCTGTAAATAAATAAAAAATAAGTATATCAATTTAATAAGCTGCATCTCTCCTACATTAGGTAGGTGAGTAAACTTGATTACAAATTAAAAAGTTGATCTGATATTGTACGGACTCAGAGACAAAATTATATATAGTAAATAAATTCGAGAAAATTTTTATGAATTATAAATAACACCATTATAATATACAGAAAGACAATTGAAATCAAAACTTTAATAAAAGAAGTTCGTATAGAAATTATTGATAATTATAAAAAGCAAATCTTCTTTCGATTCATTCAACCAAATTTTTTTTATAGTGACAAACTGCAGTATTACCATGACAATGTTTACAAATGATTCCCCAGTTGTTTCTTTTAAGAAGTCAGAATAAAAAAAAAAATAAAAAAGAACTATTCATCCCTTTTTTTTCTATTATAGAAATGTTCTAATTTATTTAAAAAAAAAAAAAAAAAACAAAAAAAAACTGGAGTATTTTACTTCCCTTAGTACGAGTATAACAAATTAAAACAAATGATTAGAAGTTGTTAAAAAAATGTTTCCCAATCATTTTGTTTTCAACATCTATACCCTTCTCTATAACACATCCTTTATATGCATGCATTTAAGAAAATACACTAAATTCAAATAATTATTATAATAAAAATGAATAGAAGAGTTGTGCATACATTATTGTACAGTAGACTCACGGTAGTATGAATTAATTTATTATTATCATAATTTTACTCAGCGTTATGGATTAGTTTTGGTATTTAAAAAAAAAATACGGGTTGCAAACATTATTTTTTATAATTGTGGTTGTAATAGTTAATTTGTGTACGGTACAAACGATTGGCAAGTTATAGGTATGTCATAGAATAGAATACTTTTAAAATAGTCAATCGATATTTGTAAGCCAAAGCGAAAACAACCTATGGCAATTCAACAGTAAAAGTTAAATATTAAGCAATAAAAAATTATAAAATAATAATAAACTGAAGTTTTAACTATATAATAAATTAAGTTTACATAATTCGATTATTTGTTAAACTAGAAATTATATATACATAGATGATCCACGCAGAATAAAAAAATTAGACAGTTTTTGAGTTGATGATCGTATTTAATTTTATGTCTTTTCTGATTTTTGTTTTTCAGGTTCAAAATAAAAAATAAAAGTACACTCAAAAGTAGGTATATTTTAAAATTTTCAGCAAAGAAATTTTTTGATTTTGTTAAATTTTCCTGTTTTTATATATCAATCATGTATAAATATGTATTTTAATATGTACATATATACTTACAAATAAGAAGAACAAACAAAAAATCTATCAAAAATGGATTGTTGCCTGTATCATTTCTTCAAAAAATACAAATACTAAAATTGAAATAGAAATATGACTTTGAAACCAAGAAATAAACAAAGCGGTATTGCGTAAACAGCTCACGATTTGTAATGGAATAACTAACAAATTTTATTCTTTTATTAAAATTATTTTTAGAATTTTTTATGAAAAAGAAATTGTTCAAATTGTATGGAAATAATATGTACCATATGTAGATACATACATAACTGACATATAGAGAACAAAAAGGTCAATTTTTGATTTTACAAAACTAAAAATACGGTAATATTTTTACGAAATGACACGAAATACGATCTTATTTCAAATTTACAAAAATTTACTAACATTTTTTATTCTACGTGAATACTCTATGTATACATGTAGTTACTTTATGGTTAAACGGTTAAACTTAGTTTTATAAAAATACAAGCAAAAAAACCTGTTATTATGGAAAACTCGCATTAAAATAGTATTATAGTGAATGTTTCATTAATTATTGAACTAATTCAAATAAAATTAATACAACTATAAGTTGAGAATTACTAATAAGATTTGGTGTTGTGTTAATTTCAAATCTTTAATTAGAGTTTGACAAAAAGGAATACCCGATAAATCACAATATGCAATAGTAAACTTGCAATATATATTTCGACTAAAAAAAAACTCGTTCAATTTTACGTAATAGACAATATGTTACGTTAGGTGCTCACAAAAGAAATAATGATGATTATATGATTAGATTTATTAGTCCATTTACCATATTATTGAGCGACAAAACTGATTTTTTTATAATTACATTAGGTAGTACTGTAGTAGTTGTTGTTTATAAATTATACTTAATACAATGGTATTTACATAGACCACAGAATGGTTAATGATTAATGTAAAAAAAAACAATTACTATCAATATTTAGAGCCTAGTTTAAATGACTTAACAAATGAGTGCTAAATAATTTCTACAATGTTAAAAATAACTTTAAAATTAAATTGTTCAAATTTTAATAGAGTGCAGTACTAAAAATATTATTTTTATATAATATGTAATAGTTCATATTATCGAGAATTTACTGTATGATTATGTATGAAATACTTACTCGTTTATGAATTAAAATATTAAAAAAAAAAAAAATTAAATTGACACAAATTTTAGCTGCACAAAATCCAAACAAGGTAGATATGCTTATGTTTGCCTTTAGTTATCACACATTCAATGTATTTTAGAAATATTTCATATAAAAATTGTGTAAATATGGGAAGATGACGCAGTTCAGTTGCTCTACATTTTTTTTTTTTTTTAAATTTTTATATCATTGTTTTGTTACTTCGCTATGATAAACTCCTTTATAAAAATAATTGTTTTGGACTTTATTCGTAGAAAATAGAAGACAATAACAACAATAAAAACAACAACAATCTAAATGATAAAAATAAGAATAATCATAATAGAAAAGAAAATGGTTTTCATCATGATAATTGCTTGCAACTAAAGTACTCAAAATGAAGATAAAAATAGGAAAATTTTGTTTTTTTTTTTATTTTATTATTTTATAATTATTTTTATTTTTATCACTTAAAAATTTCAAATTTAGTCTTTTTTTTTTGTAGTAAGAAACAAAAATTATTACGTGAACTAGATTTTAGTCCAAGGTTCTGGTGATAACGACTTTAACATAAAATAAACGATAAGTTAATTTTAATTTCAACATCTTAGTAATTCAATTTAGTTGGCATATTTTGGGTGAAGATAAAAAATGGTATAATTTACTTCATACCTGTCAGCTTGAAAATAATTTAATAAAAATAATCTACATATGTATATGTATATATTATGGAACTGGTGTATATTATGTGTAAGAAAATAACATTCTTGCAGCAATATAAGTAAATTTCTATAGCCACGTACAACATATAGCTTCAAAAAGGGATAATCTGAGGGTCAAATCGCAAATGGTCCAATATACCTGATTGCAATAATATAACTTATTCATACCGCGGACTTATCAAACCAAGATATACATACTGAACCATAATATTAACCATGTTATAAATTAGAAATCAGTACGATGCAATCAGGATTATTTCGGGAAAGTGTTTTATATGTAAACATGCCAGAAGGTTTGGGTTCACCTCGAATGATTTTTAAATTGTTTAAGAATTACAATGGAACTGATTTTCGAAACGCCTATTTACTTAACAATTGCAGCTATAAATTATAGTGTCATAACCTAAGATCCACCCGTTAAATAATTTTATAGAACGATAATCAAATAAAAAAAAAACGTCAAAAATGTCAAAAAGAAATGAAGGTGTTTCTTGCAACCACTGCAAAACAAAATTAAATATAAGGAAAAAACAAAGCTTGCAATGTGATGGTGACTGCAAAAAGTTTTTTTGTATTGCTTGCACCGGATTAAATAATGCGAAAATTTGGTTTTGTCGAAACTGTAGTACTGTAAGGTAAAAAAGGAAATCAACATACTTGAATTCATCAACAACATCAAGCTCCAGTATTAGAACTTCAAACTATGACACAAATAACAAAGCATCTGATAAAAGTGATGACACTATCATGGCAAAACTTGATCGTATCATAAATAGTCAGTCAGCATTCGAATCAAAATTTGAGGTTCTAAACAATGAGCAACGAAATTACAGAGAGGCTTTGGATAGCTTGATAGATGAAAATGTAGCTCTAAGAAGTGAAAACACTATATTGAAGACAGAAATACAGTACAACCGTACTTTGATTGAAAAGACTAGACAAACCCGTTACGACAAATTTATTGAACTAACTGAGATTCCTAACCTCGAAAATGAACAGATAACAGATTGGACCTTAAACAGCATAGTGAATAAAGTAGCTGAAGAAATAGGAGTAAAGCTAGGAGAGGAGGATATAAAATCAATATACAGAGATAAACAGCAATCAAAATACTCAGGTGAGCCACAAAAAGTAATAATGAAATTAAAAAGTAGAGAAGTAAAAATGAAAATTCTCCAATTTAAGAAAAATAAAACTCTAAATATAAAAAGTATTTTTAACCTGAATACTGATGTAAAGTTGGGGAGTTATTCTAATATTTTCATTAATGAAAAGCTTACTGACTACTTTTCGTTGTTATATAAAAAAGCTCGCGATAACAAAAAAGGAAAACATTTTAAAGTATGCATGGGTAAAAAGTGGTAAAATATTAATAAGAAAAACAGAACAGAGCAAGATCATAAGGGTCTTGTCTGAGTCTGATTTAGATATTGAATAATTCAAATCTCCACATATCACTAAATACCCATGTAAAAAAAAATCTTTACAATATTACGGATGTCAAATTTGAACAAAAAGACTCACTAAGTATACGTAAATATCAGAAGTTTAAAGCACAAATTAATGGAAATAAGTTATATACTAGATTCACTAAAAACAACAATACATTTCATAATTTTCACTGAAACACCTGTTTAGATCACTAATTTTAATAGGTTTTCACAGGTAAAATTTGATACACATGAGCCAGTATTCAGTAATCATATACGAATGGGCAATGGAATCTATTATGTAATAGAGAAACAGTGTTAACGATGAATCGAAATATTGCAAAATGTTATTCACGAAATAGGCTCATAAAAGTCACAATTATGATTTTATTTATGGTAATTTCAAAGTCGCGAGTGATTACAGAAAATAATTTACCATTTTGAAAATATTTACCGTCGTGATTTTAAGTTTTACAATTTTTCTAGTACTATGGCCATAATATATAAAATTATATTCCACTACACTGAGTTCATTATTCGTGCACAAATTATGTACTCAAATGCGAAACTATTATTGTTGATTCATGTCATCGATTTGAGTTTTACAACAGCTCACCTTGAATTTATAAATTGTAGTCGAATTTAAAAAAAAAAAAAAATAACAACAATTAGCATTGGGGGTTTCTACTCATACATTCCATTATTTCTTATTTTCATCATATCCTTTTTTGCATTTAATCATAACCAATAAATTTTAATTTTTTATATTTTCTAATTTAGAATCCATATTCGGGTTGAATTTTAATTACTTCTCTTTACTACATATATACACCTATCCACAATAATAATAACAAATTATGTTCTATTATAATTTTTTTTTTTTTTTTTTAACTATTACGAACTACAATTATTATCTAAAAAAGAATTCATTTGAAATATTTTAAAATTACACATCATCAATTTCGAAAATAAATAAATAAAAAAAAAAATATGTACAATTTTTTTAAACTAAGCAATTTGCCAAAGTTTTAATTTTACTTAACATATTTTTGAAAACAAAAATTTATTTCAACAATATATTATGTCCTCTAGAAATAAACAGTTCCCACCCGGCACCCTCATATATTGTAATCTAAAAAAGTAAGTATAATTAAAATTTTTCATTCTGGGAAAATTAAAAAAAAAAAAAAATAATAATAATTTTTTTTTTAATTCTTTAACAGTCATTTTGTAAAATTTACACATTTTCAATTTTGGTTGAATAAATTTAAAATATTTTATAGAAAAAATGTATGATAGCTACTCAATATTACAATATTTAAATTTTTAAAATGGTACAGAGAAAATAACATGCTACTCTATTAAATAGTAAAACTAAGCCAGTGTTCGCAGTTGAAATACTGTCATCAGATCCAATGCTTAGATCAATCATATCAGATATTGGGGAGTAAAACACCGACACCATGCTGCCAAAAACACATCACTACACTAATCTTGTGTACAATTAATTATATTACTTGTATTACTATGTTAAACTACGGAAACCGGTTATACCATAAATTTTTCAATTAAAATTATAAAACAAAGATGAAGAACTTTTAAATTATTTTCTACAAGTTTTGTAGAATTTTATTAAACAAACAACCAAGTCCAAACAAAATAATTTGTATAGGTTTTTCAATCAATAAACGAGTCGTTTGAAAAAAATAAAATGGATTTCAATCATACAATCTTACATCGTTACGCAATTAACTTTTAACAGTTTTGACACTTAAAATACCGTTCAAAAAGATCATATCTGCCATATTCAGTATAGGATGAAATAGAATGTTGAACCTTTCAATAGTCCTTACCTTATTTCAACTGATGGATATTTCAATCAAATAATTTTAGTTTAGTTAAAACAAAAGATTTGGTGCATATTGCAAATATAACTACTATTATTCAATAATGACTGTAAATCAATTGATTGACACCAGTCGGAATAAAAGTAAAACTTTCAGTGAATCTTTCAAAAGCAAAAAAAAATCCTAGTAGTGAATACGAAATTTAAATAAGACGTAAAATTTATCACTGAACCAAATTTATTTTTGTTTTTATAATCAACCAAAGCGCTCGGGATATTACCTTTAGCAATTACCCACCGCTTCGTTTGAATTGTATACAAGATAAAATTAGATAGGATAAATCAGATTATTGTCAGTCAATCAAGTATATTTGGACTATAACAGAACTCACCTTGTAATTGAACAGGTGTTTTATAAAATTGGATTCTGAATATTTTTTAGATCATCGTTTCATAAGGCTCAAAAAATATGTTTTTTATATTCTTGACAGTAACTTATTTAGAACTACCGTGCTTAATTTAAGTATACTGTATTGCCAGTTTTTACTACATATTTTACTAAGTACTTTACTATATACTTTACTAAGTTTGGAGTATTTATTTATCAAATTGATGGCTTATCAACTCATTAAATGTACAAAATTACTGCTGTTAAGTCAGAAACTATATTTATTTATGACAAAGGGTACTGGACCAGGTCAAAAAACCAATAAAAAATTTTTTTTTGCTTCGTTGGAAAGCGAATCTGGTGCTTTTTGGTTGAAAGGTAGACGCTCTGTGTCATCCAACGTATAAATTGGCTTACCTCACTGTTTTAGCAGATCTGTAACTAAATGGATTATTTCCAGCTTTAAAGTTATTAAGCACGAAAAGTTAATTCTGCCTAAATTACTGTCAAAAAATTAAAAAAAAAACCTAAATTCAAAAATGGTAATTGATAAACAAAAAAATTGACCAGTCAGTTTCATAAATGTGGATTTGATCAATAGATATCATATAACTATCACTCATGTTTTTTAATCGGTTTGATAGATCTTCAACAGAGGCTGTAAAACAGATATATATACATTTATAACATTTCAATTTACAATTTAGATACTTATTCAATTACAAATTTTAATAATTGTTCAATATCATGACCAACCAAACAACAAAAAAATTATATAAAAACCAAAATATACAATAGTATTGTCACCCTAGAGTTATAAATTTTATTTAGGCTTCATGTCCAATACAAATTCACCGCAACTACAATTTTTCTATAATGAAAGGTAATAAAAAAATTTTCTTTTCATTTTCCGAATCATAAGCTCCTGTGTTTTTTTTTGTTTTCCTAATAACGTGAATGTAAATCAAAAAAAAAAAAATTTCAGGACTGTTTTGGGTTATTTTCTTTGTGCTTTTCTTGTTTTTTTTTTTTCTATAGCAAATAACAAAAGATTTAATTTCCATAAAAGCCACATTTTAAAGTTTTATAATAAAAAAAAAATAAATAAAATAAATAGGTATAAAAAAATCCATTGAGTTTTAGCCAAATATTTCATTTTTTTCTTATTTTTTTTTTGCTGTGTTTAAAGAAGTAGGTTATCATTACAAGGACTCGCAAGAAGGAATGTAAGGACTTTTTAATGGGAAAAAAACTCTATGCAAATAGATTTTTAGTTAAAAATTTTGAATTTTTAAAGTTTATGAGAATTAAAAATTGAAAAACTAAATTGGATTTAATAACAGAAACTATTAATAATTTAAATTAGGTAGGAGAGCGAGAGTTATTAAAAAAACGATGAGGAATAATATAACTCTAAATTACTCCTGTTTTTGTTCATATACAAAAGGATCATATTCAAAGGATGACTATGCTGAGTTAAATTATTTAAAAAAAAAGTTTTTCAAGAAGTATAAAATTCGCAAAATGTACCAACACTTAAGTACACATACAGTGTCATTGCATTTGCAAATGTGTTATTTCAAAAACGTATTCAAGAATGAAAAATTATCCTATTATTGAAATAAATTCATACGCTGTGATTTAATCACACATTTTAGAAGAACTATTTACTTTTTACTATTTAAAAAAAGATACTAATCTAGTGATGTTAACTAAAATGCTATTTGTGAAGGTGTATGATAAGGGTACAGTAAACAGTTAATTAAACCACTTGTTGCTTCTAGAAATGTCATTAACAGTTGGTTTAAATAGATATGTAAATTACTAACTCCATACAAAAATTCAAATACAAAATTTAATTATTGCCAAAGTTATTAGTAAGTCTAACTCTTTAATGAATAATTCAAAAAAATTTCAGCCGATTATAAAATAACGTTAAATAATTTTAATTAAAATTTAAAACTAAATATTCGTTATAAAAGTTTTGTAAAATATGTAATTCATTATTGGGAATTTGCAAGAGCACTTTAAATACAGAGAGTATAAAATTGAATTAAATTTATAAATCTATAACATAATAGTATTATTTATATATGTAAGATATTCGTATTATACTATTTAATTTCATTTTTTTCATATTTGAATTTATAAAAAAAAAAACTTTATATTTTTAATATAAAAAACTTTTCTAAGGGGAGTTTTATGTGTTTTTATAAATTGACAGCTGTTGCTTCACGTGTGGAATGTGATTGTGGATTATAAAGTGGATATAAAAATTATGTCAGCTGGATGGAATGTTTTGTCGAAACGACAGCATTTATGAAGTGTTCTAAAGAATTAAAACGGTGAAAATTTTTATAATAAAAAAACAAATAAATTAAGATATATTAAATTTATTTTAAAACATTAAATTATTAATTTTCGTTAAATGAAACACCGAATATTTAAAGGTAATTATAATTATTGAAAAAACCTTTGAAATTAATGAATAAATATCAATAATAAGAATGCTTGAAGTTCCCATGTGAAAAATATAACGGGAATTCAACAAATTCTACAAGTAGATGAAATTATAGATAATGAAATAAAATGTTATGCTGATTTGGCATACTTTAAATTTTTTATAATAAATTAAATGCACATATTTTATTATAATAAGTTTGTTTTTAGATCGACTCGAATAAAAATTCACTCCTACACCAACGTCAGAATAAAGAAAAGAAAAAGAAATGCAGTCAATGCGAATGCATATCACTTATGTGACCACAATAGGTATGTTTGGTTTAACACATTTTTTATTTGTTGTTGTATAAGTGAGCAGCGGTATAGTAAAATAATGAATGTTAATTAAATATTTTAGGTGGTTATCTACGAATTTATGGTCAACAGAATACTGAAACTGTGACTATTATTCAAAAAAATATTGATTGTTTAATGAGAGCACCAATGATTCAGAATGCTATACCAATTATGGAAATGACACAAATTGGTAATTTCTGTCTCGCTTTGAAAGATAATAAATTTGTTAGAGCACGAATAGTAAGTAAATTTCCAAGTGCTGGACGTGTTAATGTAAATTATATTGATTATGGATTTGATAACGTGGTTGACATAAATAATGTAAGTCAATTAGAATAATTGAATTAAATTATTTGATTTTTTTTTTTTTGTAAATATGAAATAAACTTTTAGATTCGTATGTCAAAATTTCCAAAAGAACTGGAATTAATGATGGTACAATCGTTACCTTTTTTAGTTAGTGGAATAAAAAATGTTTGGGAATCATATCAAATTAAAGAAATTTCTGATGAATTGCTTTATCAAACAATTGATTTTTTTATTGAAGAAAAGGTAATTTAAAGAGAATATAAATTAAAACTGATTTTAATTTTCGTAATAAATTTTGTTGAGTAGATTGGTGATGATATTTTTATTCAAATAAAATGGAAAAATAAACCATTAAATCAGTATATATTAGAAAATAAAGGATATGGTGAATTAATAACCTTAGATTACGTTCGAAAAGATTTTGCGCTACATTCGAAAATTGTTAAAACACATAGTAATGATTATATTAAAGGTTATTCAAAAAATATTAGACCTGCAAGACAACCATACACTCGTAATTTATATGAAGGTTTGAAACCTGGTATAGCCGATTTAACATCTTTTAAGTCGATGGTTCAAGGTATTTATTATAAATTTGCACATAGTTTTAATTTTTAAATATTTTAATATTGACAGGAATTCACAATCAAAATTTTAAGCTTCCATATACTGGTCCACCAGTTCGACATCTATTTGTAAGATCACAATATCCAAATCAGTCATATCCGAAAACTGGAATACCAACATATAAAACAACAACACTTTTAGTTGGAAATATTTATGACGTTGTTGTTAGTGACATTCAAAATGGACCATGCTCCTTTTCAATACAGCTTCATCAAAATCAAAAAGATTTGTATAAAATGATGAGTGAAATTATAACTTATCAATTACATAGATTAACAGAATCTCCTAAAATTGGAATGGCGTGTATTGCAAGATGTCCTAAAATTGGTTTACAATATTATCGTGCTGTTATAATGAAAATTGATTTGGCTTGCTGTAAAGTTCTATTTGTCGATGTTGGTAACACAGAAAATATTCCTTTCAGTGATTTATTTGATGCTCCTCCATCATTATTAGATATTAAATGTTTTTCATATAGATTTGCATTATCGGGCTATAAAGAATTAGAACCGATCAATGACAGCTTAAAAGAATTATTAAACAAAAATATTTTGAATAAAATATTAAAATTAAAAGTAACACCATTAGAAGGACCACCACTTGTACAATATTGTGAACTTTATTTTGAACACATAAATATTTTCGATGTTCTAAAAGAATATCAAAATCGTAAAATATCGTATGCTAAACCAGACGTTCTAAAACAAGATGAAATGGTTAATGTATGTTACATTGAATCACCAAAATCATTTTATGTTCAAAAAAAGGATAATCAAATAAAATTTGAAAAAATAATGGATGATTTATTTTTCTATTGCAATAAAAATCGTTGCGTTATTAAAAAACTCGTTAAAGGTACCCCATGTGCTCTTAAGTATGAAAATGCTTGGTATAGAGCTGAAATAATTAAAGTTGATGTTAATGATAAAATTCTTATACGTCAAATTGATTATGGACTTGAACGACTTACAAATATATCTACATTAAATTATATCGATGAGAAATTTACATCATTTCCTCCACAAGCAATTCAGTGCTGTTTAAAAGGTTTTGAAGATAATAGTTCTTCAGCCATTAGTGATAGTGTTATAAATCAATTTGAAATGCTTGCTGAAGAGTCTGATGGTGGCAGACGTAATTTTAAAGCTAAAATATTTAAAATGTTAACAAGCCATTGTTATCTTTTGAATTTAGTTGATGATTCACTTCAACCAGAATTGAATTTAATGAAAAGACTTTTTAAATTGAATCTTCCATTTAATAAATATATTGGTATGGAGAAAGAACTAAATGCAAATAGCACTCCAATACCAACAACATCACCTGTTAACCAGAATACTCCTGTAATTAAAATATCAAATCAAAGTTTTCTGCTATCTCAACAACAACGACAGGATAATTTTATTACTCCTAAAAAAATTGTACCTCACATTAATATTGAAGTTCTTCCGCCATCAAATATACATTATAATCAAGATAGTTGGGATAAGAGTAGCAATAGTGGCAGCAGTACCAGAAGTAGCAGTCGAGGTTTTCGTAGAGGTCAACGTAAAAATATATCAATGCAGTCTGATACAAGTTATAATTCTAGTAGAGAACTAAATTCATTTGTAGGAAAGCCTGGTAGAGGTGGTCGAGGAAGGAATTTACCACCACGATTTCAAAATCAGCGTCAAAATGAAAGGTATTTAATATAATCTAAATGACAAAATAAACATATTACAATTTTTAGACGACAAAATTCGGATAGAGGAAGTAATGGAAGTGAGACATCAGGAAATTCTACTGAAGATTTAGCAAAACGAAACCAAAAAAATAAAGTCGATAGCAGTGATAGTGAGTTTGAAAGTTCAACAGAAGAATTTTTATCACTTGATACTGAATTAAAGAAAACAGAAATTTTAATTCCGTCCACACAAGAAGTTGTTATATGCTGGTGGATATCACCACATCAATTTTTTACACACGATTGTTCAATGACGTCCAGATTTGAGAAAATGATGCGTAAAATGCAATCATTTTACAAAAATCGTGTACCAATTAAAAATTTAAAAATTAAAATTGGTTCTACTGTAATAGCTAAATATAAACAAGATAATGTATTATACAGAGCTAAAGTTTTAGCTTGTAATACGGAGATGAAAAAATATAAAGTGGAATTCATTGATTTTGGTAATCGATCAATTGTTGAAGAAACCGATATTTGGCAAATAGAAAAACGTTTTGCTCAAGTTCCTGTTATGGCTAATCTTTGTTCATTTGAAAATATCGTATCGAATTGTGAAAATCAAAAAATTATTGACTTTATTTCAAAGTATTTAAAACAGGGTGTAACTTTAAATTGTAATTATTTAAAAAAAGTAAATGTTACATATTTTGTAAGTATTAAATTAAAAGATGATTCATTGAGAGAATTATTAATTAAAGAAGGCATTGTTTATGAACTTAAAGAAGGTATATATTTTCAAAATAGAATTTATTATTTTAATTTAAAAAAAAAAAAAACTTTTAGGTACTAAACTTGATATTTTAAAGGGACAATTGATTAAAGCAAAAGTAGTTTCAGTTGTTGATTTATTAAACTTTAAAATTTTAATTGAAGGCTGTGACATTAATTTAATGTGTTCTTATTATAATATAAAATCAGTAAAGTCAAATCCTGAATTGTCTTCCAAATTTAAAAGCAAATACGAAGGAAAATATTGTTTTTTTGATGTTATAAGTGTAACTCAAGATAAAATGTAATTTGAATTTAATATTTTTAAATTGACTTTTATAAAATTAATTTTAATTTTTAGTTTAATGATAGACCCAGTTCATAATGATGCAAATGATACTCAATTAATGATTTTTGATTATCCGGTGATATCTGATAAATTGGATGTGCGAATAACTTATGTAAGCACACCAAATAAATTATATGCTCAAACGATTTCAAATGAAGAAAAAATGAATAAATTATTAAATGATATGTATAATTATTATAATGAAAAAGGTAATATGACGATAGAAAAACAGTAATGTATGTAAATAAAATATTAATAAATTTTTATTAAAGGACAAAAATTAGATACAATTACAAAAGGACAATTATGTGCTGCCAATTCTGAAGATGGTAATTGGTATAGAGCACAAATTTTCTCGATTGCATCTAATGTTGGAGTAGGAGGTGAAACAAATAATAATATTAGTAACGATTCTATAGTTGAAGTTCATTATATTGACTATGGAAATAAAGAAATAATCGAAAATATTAACAAATTAAAACGACTCGAAGAGAATTTCGCAATTTCAAGTGCCTTTGCGATGGAAATTTATTTACCTTTCAAAAGTATTAAAACAATAGACCAAAAGTCTGTGATAAAAGAAATTAGAGATCTTGTAGGTAATTATCAATTAGAACTAAAAATTTTGGAATATTATGAAGGTTGCTGGATTGTTGATATCTTATCCAGTGACTATAGTTTAATGAATGTTCTACAAGATAAACAATTTATTGAAAAGAAATATGATTTAGAATATGCTAAAAGTTTAATTGTAAAAGATTTGGAAAATGAAATAACACCATTAGGAAATGATAATATTCAAGAGATTAAAACTAAATCAGAACGAAATACAAAAAATGTTATAATACAAAAAGAATCAATTGAACAAATTTGTGTTCAAACAAAAGAAGAAGATGAAATGATAGAAGAAATACCATCTGATATACCTATGCAAACAACAGTTGAACCATCAATAAAAAAAATCAACACAATTTCAGCATACATAAGCCATTATGATAATCCTGGTAAATTTTATTTACAATTAGACACTGATACTAGAGAATTAGAAAAAATGCAAGGAAATTTACAAATTGTTGCAGAGCAACTACCACTATTGAAAACAATTTCCAAAGATGAAAAATGTGTGGCACGTTATTCAGTTGATGGTAAAATTTAATTCTATTGAAATCTATAAAAATTTTTCTATAACGTTATTATTATTTTAGGTGTTTGGTATAGAGCCAAAGTATTTGATAATGAATTGATTGCAGTTCAATTTATTGACTATGGCAATATTGATGTGGTTGAAGTATCTGATATAAAACAAATAATTGAACCATTTACCGAAATAAAAACATTTGCAATACCATGTTCATTAGCTGTAGCTCCAAAAAATTCAATTGATTGGCCTGAAGAAGTAAATAAACTATTTAATGAAAATCGTGATAAAAAATTAAATTTCACTTATATATTACAAAATGATAAAAAGAATTACATTAATTTATATATTGATGATTTAAATGTAACAGAAGCATTATATTCAAAAGATTTAGTAAAAAAACTTGAAACAGTGAAATCAGGTGAATCATGTTATATAAGTCATATTAATGGACTTTCAGATTTCTATATTCAAATGGAAAGTAATTCTGATGGATTAGAAGCGATTGCAAGTTATTTAGCTGGCTATTCTGATTTTCCTGTTATACCACGTAATAGTTCAAGTGGTAGTAATATTATAGGTGTAATATGTGCTGCTATATTCCCAGATGATAATGAATGGTATCGTGCTAAAATATTATCAGAAACTGAAAATGGGTTTGAAGTATTATTTATTGATTTTGGTAATACAACAATTACAACTGAAGCTCGTGTTATTTCGGATGTAATTGCAAATGCTACATATTTATCAAAGAAATGTTGCCTTCGAATGCCAAATAATATTTTAGAATGGTCTCAGAAAGCTGAAGAGAAATTTGTGGAATTAGCTGCATGCGGTGAAACGATTTTTGTTGTTGAATTGAAAAAGCCTGGTGAAGCAGCAATAATTGATTTAATAATGGAGGATACAAATTTGTTAGATATTTTGGAACCACTCTGTGAAGAAAATGTTAATGCTAAATTGAAAGCAACAGGAAATGATGCTTTAAGTATGAGCATAATGACTATGAGTACATATTCTGATAGTGGTTTAATTGGTAATCACGAACAAGAAAGTGTTGTTATCAGTCATGTTAATTCACCAATTGATTTTTATGTTCAATTAAATTCTGAAGTAAATGATTTAGAAATGGTTACTTATAAGTTATTTGATATTACTGAGAAACTTGTAAATCCTGAAATTGGGCAAATATGTGCAGCTTTATATCCAAAAGATGAAAATTATTATCGAGCTAAATTATTATCAAAAGAAACTGATGGTTATAATGTATTATACATTGATTTTGGAAATTGCTCGTTAACAAATGATTTCAAAATATTACCAGATGAACTAAAAGCTATACCAAATTTAGCAAAACATGTAAGTTTAGCTGGAGTAGGTTTTGATTTGAGTGCCGAAAATGTTATTGAAAAATTCAATGAGATATTAGAACCATTCTTCACAGAAAATGTTGATATGATTATATTGGACAAAAAAAGTGAACCATGGGTTATTAAATTAAATTTGAATGGTGCAGACATTTGTGATAAACTTAAAACAGAATTGGGATACATTAGTATGAATAAAAGTGATATATTTTTGAAAAATGAATTAACAGATAAATTCAATAATGTTATTATAAGTCATATTGTATCTGCAAAAGAATTTTATATACAGTTTGAAAATGAAATTGCTCAAGTTGAAAGTATCACAAATGAAATGGAAAAATTCAATGAAATGACTCAAGTTACAAATGTACCGACAATTGGAGATATATATGCTGGAATGTTCCAGGAAGATGGATGTTATTATCGTTGTAAACTTATTAGTGTTGATTCAACATCTGCTGATGTATATTTTATAGATTTTGGTAATAGTGCTAAAACATTTGATTTAAGAATTTTACCAAAAGATTTAAAATCAATTAAACACATGGCAAACAAATGTAGTTTATATGATGAAACTGATGATGATTATGATAAATTTAATGAAATGTTTTTAAAATATATGGATTCACATTTTGGTGAAATATTTCAAATGGAGATTAATGATAAGCTTGATGAATTATCAAAAATTAAATTATATAAAAAAAATATTAATATTTATGATGAAATTCAGAAAATTTCAGAATCAAATTCAATTGAAAACGAAAATAATGTTGTTAATTCATTTAAAAAATGTACAGTTAGTCATATAAATAATCCAAATGATTTTTATGTACAAATTTCTGATGATACAAAATTAAATGAGATTGTTGAAAAACTTTTAACAGCTGATAAATTTAATAAATTGGATGACATTAAAATTGGTGATGTATGTGCAGCTAAATTTCCAGATGACGGAGCTTATTATCGTGCAAAAGTTTTATTATTAGGTGGGTGATTTATTAAAACAAAAAAAAAATGTTTCCAATTTAAATAAAAATTTTATTTTAGGAGCAGAAAATGGGGCCAAAGTTATCTATATTGATTTTGGCAATGAAGCTTTCACAGACGATATACGTGAATTACCAGATGATCTTAAAATAATTCATCCATTGGCAAAACGTTGTGCATTAGAAAATTTAAGCGATGTTGATTTTTATTCAAAAGATGCTCAAGAATGTTTTGCTACAATTTTCGATGAACATTTTAATGAAACATTCCAAGTTAATATCATTAAAGATAATAAAAATCAATCTATGTCATTAGAAAACTTTTCTAATGATATTGATCCAGCAATCGTACAACTTGATTATCAAAGTAATAATATAGCAGATAAATTAATAGCTGCAATTAAAGAAAAATCAAATTTAAATAAAAAAAATAATCAAATTTTAATAACAACAACAAGTTCAACTGATTGGGATAAAACATCCTCATCAACATCAGCATCGTCGGCAACAATTATTGATAATGCAGAATCTTCAAATGTAAAATGCAATTTAGAACAACCTTCTACTGATACATGTTCAGCTTTGAATGTAGCTAAAGGTATTGTTAATAATATAATCGAAAATTCTGTACTAATGGAATCAAGTGATTGGGATAAAACATCATCATTATCATCGTCAAAAGTTATTAATAATACAGAATCTTCAAATGTTAAATGTAATTTAGAACAATCTACTACTAATACATGTTCAGATTTGAATGTAGCTAAGGGAATTGTTAATAATATAATCGACAATTCTGTGTTAATAGAATCAAGTTCAACGGATTGGGATAAAACATCCTCATCAACATCATCATTATCATCGCCAGAAATTATCTGTAATACGGCATCTTCAAAAGTGAAATGTAATTTAGAACAACCTTCTACCAACACAGGTTCAGATTTGAATGTAGCTAAAGGTATTGTTAATAATATAATCGATAATTCTGTGATAATAAATGAAAATAAAAAACAAGATAATGAAAATTTAAATTCAACAAATTTGTTAAAAGATATTGTCAATGATATAGTAGATAGTTGTCAATTAAATAATGAAAATAGTTCTGTTACCACAAATGAAATTAAATTATAAAAAATTCAGCATCATACATTTTTTTTTAGTTTAGAAAATATGGATACTACTAATATAATAAATATAAATACAACTACAGATTTACATTCTACAATTGCTACATTTTATACTATCAATACAAATAATAAACAGGAGATGACCAGCAGTAAATTGTTAAACAATAATGATGATAGTTCAGTAATAGTGTTCAAAGATGGTAATTTATTTTTCTATTATTATATCATATCTATATTTTTCTTTTATTTAATTTTTATTTTATTTAGATGATGATGAAGATGTTTGTCATTCTAGATGTGGAAATACGACAACTGATTTAGCTGAAGTGCTATTTAAAGATTTTAATGAGATATTGTCACAGAAAAATATTATCAAAAAGTAAAGTAAATTAATTTATTTAAAATTTTGCTAAATAATTATCGAAATAATTATTTTTAAAAGTTATAAAAATTATTAAGAATATTAAATATTCTTTTATTAATTAATCTGAATTCTATGTTCCTTAATTATTTTGTACTACATAAACAACATAAAGGTAAAAAAAAAATTTCTGGCACATTTATGAAAAAAAAAAAATAAAAAAATATTTACATTGTTTTAATATTAAATAGATAGATACTTTTTAATAAATAATTTGTTAAAATAATGACAATAACACAAAATTTAATTGAAATTTTAATGAAATACTAATGTAAAAATATTATATTAATATATAAAATTAACTGAATTATTTGTATAAGTAATTGAATTGATTTTTTTTTTTATTTTTTTCTGGAATTTTTGAAACAACATATTTTATCATGTATGTATGTTTTTACTTTTTAATTCAATTAAGATTTATAGAATTAATATTATAACAATGTAATTAAAAAAAAAACAACCTCATATTTCCTAAATTTAATATTTTATTACTCATTTTTATATTTTATTTTTTTATATTAATTGCTCAATTCTTTCAAAATTGTAATATTTACTTATAATAATATATTTACTTAAATTAAGTCAATATTAAACAAACAATATTTAATTAATCTCATTTAAAACTTAATTTATAATCAAAATGAAAATAATAATAATTAAAAAAAAAAAAAAACGAGCACTGAAAACTTATAATTAAAAACTACACTAAAATTAACTTTTTTAATTACAGAAGAATAATTAACTAAAAACTATATAAAAAAAATGCCTTATATAAAATAAAGAAACAATTATTAATATACATATATATCATGCAATGTATTCAATACATTTAAAAAAAAATAATTTTTATATAATTACATATTATTATATTACATATAATATAACAAAATAAACGATTATTAGTTATTTAAGAAATTTTGCTATGAATATATACATTTTTTTTTTCATTTTGATAAAATATAATGTTAAATTTATAGATATATTTATATATGAAAATAGTTTATTTTTGTTTTTTTTTTTTATTCAATTGTATACTGAAAGGAAAAGAAAAAATTAACTTAAAGCAATAATAAAAATAATTTAAAACATAGCAATAATAAAAAGAGAAAAAACTCTGTGAATTAATATTTAAAATTCGTCATATTCATTGAATGTAATAATTAATTTATTGAAATAGAAATGGTTTTATTTATTTTATACATACATGTAAAAAACAAACAAACGAAAAAAGAACAACCAAACTGAATTAAAACGATAATTTTTTTTCCATTTCTAAAAAGAATATTTTATTTATAAAACAAAAATTTAAATTTTCAGGTTACATTTTGAGGTAAGAAAATTGGATAATTAAAATATTCATAAACTTGTTTTTATATTCTACAACAACCTACATACATTATAAATAGCCCTGGCGTTCAAGCAAAAAAGGCTAAAAACAAATTCTACCACTTGGGAGGAGTCCTTATGGGAAAATGGTTTACATAGCATTTAAAACATTGCAGTCTCTTACCCTTAATCGAAAAAGTTATAGTTTTTACTTTCAATCGCCCAATGAACGAAAATTTACAAAACAAAAACAAGAGTTTTTTCTAACGGGATTGTGTCTAATTTTTATTCATATTCCATTTTCTTACATTCGGGTAGCATCATTGGTTTTCTGTGGGTAATATATACCTACGAAGCCTGTCTTTTCTGTTGATGGTGAAACTGTATCATAATTACTTAAAGTAGTTGAAAACTTTCTAAAAAATCTCGCACATTTATCTCATTTTCTAAAATAAGATATTAAAAGTTTATATATTTTATATTCCTAAGAAATTTATGGTCATTGTTATGTAACTTACTCATCTCCAATGAAGTTTGTGAGAAAATAGCTCATTTCGTATAAAATAAGGATTCCTTTTCTTGTCTTAGTCGGATTTCTTTCTTTTCTTAGCTTTTCTTAGCTCTTTGGCCTTCTTTTCTTAGCCGAGCTACCAATTTGCTCCTTGTTGACATGTGAAGTGAAGTATTTTCCTTTTTAAATTCTTCCAGATTTTTTGTAGCTCCATTTTATTTTTGTACAAAACTTTCCTAATATCGCCCCATAATTTATTTTTTTATAATTTCAGTTACACAATTTCATTTAAATTCATGTTAGTTTGATCCGCTATATGGTTCCCGTCCCGCCAGTTTGATTGCATTTATTAACTTGTCTCAATGCAATCAATTCCGAAACAGATTTCTAAACAAACGAAGAAAATGTTAAACTTTTTTATTTAAATTTACATACATTTATATAAAACTTACCTTCATCACTATAAATGAAAAATATTTTTACATTTGATAGTGAACACTTTTACACGACATAGCAATAAATATTTATCAAAAAATTTATATATACTTACTTACATATTACATATCCTTTTCGTTTACTTCATCAGCCTTCAGCCAAAAGTTAAAAATATTTTAACTGAGAAATTGGATGAAGTAAATTGCTTGGTAAGACACAAAAATAAACTTTATAATCGTAGCTTGGATAAGAAGTTTTCAAAGAAGGTGATTAATGTAATTAAAGAAAATGTAAATTAGTCGAAATTTTACGAAGCCTTGGCACAGTTTGTTTAAGAGATTTGATAAAAACTTCGGCTAGTTTGTATTTTTTGTAATTACATATACATTACAGGAACTGCTTTAAACAGTTAAACTTCCAGCCAGTCTGAAATAGTTTGCCATTACCAATGTATGAGAAGCCTCTATTTTATCAACGGTACGGTAAATGTCCAGAAATAAATTAATATTTTGGATTAATACAAGTAGGTATGGGAAAATTTATTGTTTAGTAGTACAGTCACAGTGCTTCACCCCTTCCGCTTAAAGTAATAAAAAAAATCGTTTCAACACAAACACAAAAAATATCCCCGTTTTAAAGTGGCAATCAAAGTATTCCAAAATTAAATCCCTAATCATACCAATGACTACATAACATGAATAGATGTTACATAGTCATTGGTCATACTTAGTCATTTATCAATTTTAAAATTCCAATTTTCACCATAAAGTAAATTATTTAGAAAGAAAGATCTGTATTGTATTTTGCGTTAATAAAAAAAGAAAAAATAAAGTATTTTTCAAATAAAATTTAATAATTAATTAATATACCCCATTACTGATGGGGTTACAGGACAAGACAATCATATGCATTAATATACTCAACAAATTAAATCATAAAATTTCATTTAATCAAAATTATGAGTATTTAATACTCATAATTCATACATACAATACTCATACATGATTAAAAGATAAAATATCCAAATAGAATAAATTTCAATATTTTTCTCATAGTAAGTTATTTCGGTATTATCATTGAGTAAAAATAATGTATTATGCAGAGTCCAGTCCTCCCTTCTAATAATATATTTGATATAAGTATTTATAATGGTACTTTGTGTATACGTAGTATAAATGTAAAAAAATAGATCACAATTAATTCAATTAAATGCAGTTCTCTCGGTATTATTATTTTTTTTTTTTTGAATAGCCTTGTTTCATAGCCAAAAGTAACATTTATGATCGTAATAAATTTCATAATGTCAAGAACAATTGATTTTAAATGGTTAATAAATTAAATTAACCCGGACCTAAAGACATATTAAATTATGGACATGTACATATGAATGAATGAATGAAAAAAACGTTTTATAAAAGAAATTTAATAATTTTCATTGCCAATATATTGGATATTATTACCGTTATGTATGTATGTACATTGTATATAAATTTAAAATTGGTCATTTGGCTATCATAACAAATTGCATTAGACATATTAAATTTATGTATGGGATATTTTCAAATATTATTTTATATTACAAAATAAGTTGAACATTGCTAAAAGGGTTGTACTGGGATTCATTTTTATTAATAACTTTGATTTAATTTTTCAAATGAAATAGTTTTTGTCGATTTTTAATCCTGATTATACTAAAACTATTTTCTTTTAAACATTTTTCATTTTTCATTATTATTTATTTTTATTGAAATTACGAATAACAAATTTTTTTTCGATTTTATGTTTTTTTTTCCACAAGATATTTAATATCCTTTTAAAAGGATGTCAACACTTGATAAAAAAAAAGATATCACACACAAACAACTACATTTTTCTAAATATAAATATTGTTTTGGTTTTTGCAACAAAAATATACTTTTTTGGAAAAATAACCGCATTTTGTCTTTTTTTATGAAACAATAAAATAGTCGACAATTTTCTAAAGCTGGGCATATAGTTTAATTTGCAATGTTTATAGTTTAATCTCCATTTTGATGAAATGTAGAAGCCACGCATTACACGCTATGGCATTACATTCAGTTATTTAGTCTTAATTGCATTTCTATATAAACTTATATTTTGATCACAATGATCTCTATAACAACAACTTTCTAAGTTTTTACAGCAACAACAATGCGTTTTCTTTATTTCTCTGAACATGGGGGGTCACATTTGCACTATAACTTGTACACCAAAATACGCTATTTAAATTCCATTTTTATTTTTAGTAACTAAAATGTGTTCTAGGACAGCAGGCTATTTAATTTTCAATTTGCGTGCCAACACTACAAACTCCTCTCTAAATCTTTTTTTATAATTCTTTTCAAATTTCTGCTAAGCCTTAAATCAGTTGAAATAATAATATATGGCGAATTAAAATATTTGTCAAAATAATGTGAAATTATAGATCAAATTTAGAAATCATCATCACCATTATCATTGTCCTTTAACACCATCTGTGAGGCATAGGGGGAATTTAGTATAGAAATAAATAAATAAATATGGTAATTTTGTCGCCTTCAGAATACCTAAGAGGCAATATCTTCTGGAAGCTCAACATTGTAAAGATTTTCTAACTCTTTCCTACAATGCGGTTAGATTACTGGTTTTTCTAGTGACTTGTATATAATGTATTATACTACCACTGTCGTTTTGAAACTACAACAAAATAGAATTTTCACCACTGTTACTACAACTATGCACCAATTTTTTTTTTGCCAACAAACGGAAAAAGTAAGTTCGATTTATTTTTTATTTTTATGCCATACTGATTTGATTGATCGATTTTGAACATTGAACCGACAATTATTAACTAAACAAGAAACAGCAGTAATTTAAGACTGATTTCAACTACGCACTATAAGAAGCGCATAATCTGGTTTAATTCAAAATAATATATTTTGATCAAAATCCCTATATTGAATTGTATCTCGCCGATAATGATGATATGAGATGTAGAATTTTACATATTTATTGAATTGCTATACAAAAGTTAATAATTTTCTAATCTACTTGAAAAACATAAAATTACTTCTAGAACTTTAAAAATTTTAATTTTATTTGAATTTTTCAATATAATAAAAAATATTTTCCCGAAACAATGAAGAATCAATCGAATTTTTTAAAAATACATATAGTCATTCTCTAAATGTACATATGTTATTTATTATGTATATACAAATGTTTTAACAACTTTATTTTAAATTATTCAATAGAAATTTCTCTACTCACTTACAATTTTTTTTTTTTTGTTACATTACCGTATTTATTGTTAAACATAAATTTGGACATATTTCTGTCCATTGTAAACTGATTTACAATTTTTGTGTTTTTTCAATGCATTTAGATTTTATCTCAAATGCACAAACATACATTGTAACATAATGTATGTATATATGTATATTCATCTCAATTGAATTCAAGACAATATAATTTTTTTTTTAAGTAATTGAGTTGGTGAACCCAACATTCATAAACCAAAAAAAAAAAAAAAAAAAAATTAAAAAAAATATAAAAAAATGTTTCCAAACAATTGAAAGGATTTGTTATGCTAATATACAGTTATATTATGTATGTAAATATATTGGAAAAGAAATTGTTGTAAGATGTTATATACAACAATAAACTATATGGATTAAGATGCATTCAAAGAGAAATTTTATATACATACAATATGTACACTTAAAGTCGATAGTTTTAATACTCTACATATCTTATTTAGGTATGGTGAGTGGTGACATTATTAAGCTTCTAAAATATAACACTATTCTAGTCAAATGTAAAATAATTCCTCTTTTATGCTTCTGAATCATGAAAACTGCATCTGGCAACATCAGCAAGATGCTTCAATGAACTTCAAACATATTTCAAAAAATATTTTTAGCATATTTTAAAGTATTTCGTTAACCACAAACCGTTTCCAATAGAGTTTTATAGGCAGAAAATTAATTAAAAGTGAGTAGACATAGAACTGCTGAACATTGTAGAACATTATAGAACATTTTATTGGACATTGTATAGATATCTGAAAAAACGTGACAACAATATGGATGTTTAGCAGGATGTAATATATTTTGACAAACTGAAGCTGAACAACAACTATCAGAATCTCAGCTCTACAACAGATCAAGCATCTCGAATTTATACAATGAAATAAGAACTGTGAATTTGAATTTGTTTAAGAAAAATGAAGAAAATAAAATTTGAAATTGAATTGACTCAAAAATGCTATCATCATCATCATTATCATCAATACCATTGCTCCTCGTGAGTGCATATAGCCGTTTTGATTTCAACCTTCTGACAAATGTACTTGCTTTACTTGTTTTGGTTGAGCGCCACATTATTTTTGGTCGACTTATGTTTTCCGGACCAAGCTAATTCCAGTCAAGAATTATTTTTCCAGATGTATGAAGTGTTTATGATGTTATTATGGTTATGTAATCCAGTCTCATTTCTACGCTTAAAAAATAAAAATTAAAGTTCAATCATCCTCAGAGTTGGAACTTAGGGTAACTTCACTTCAACTTATTTAGTGAAGACTGTATTTATACAAAAATAAAATCATTTTGCTGATTTTTTCAATTCCAGTTCGTTTTCACAGTAATTTTTTGTAAGACTTTTAGGGGCCAAAATATCTGCAAAATCTGTCTCAGATATTAATTGACAATAATATGTATCTGGATGCATGAGATTGATTTTTTCGGTTATCTTTCATTTTTCGCAACGAAATCGTATATAAAAGAACTTAGATAAAAATGCTCTATTGAGCATAAATACCTGTACATTAACTTTTAAAATAGAATGTGTAGATATATGTACATACATGCAATGTACATACATTTCTATTTATTATGTAGTTTATTTATTGTTAATGCCAGGATAATTTGCATATTATGTTAAAATAATGATGATGAAGACAAGAAACAAAAACGATTGTTAAAAAGGGGATGTTACCAAATAGATGAATTGATTGACAGTAACTCATGGTAAGTATTTATTTATTTATTTTATTTCAGTACGTACATACATATGTATTATGTCATTATGTACATATGTATATTTATGTTTTTTCATATATTTTCCAAATATCTAATCTAATATAAAGAATGTATTTTTAACGCCTACTATTTCTATTTTATTAATAATTAAAATGGGTTGTATAATAATTGTTATTCTCATAAATATGTCTTTTTGATTGTCGTATAAAATATCCAATTGTTGGTATGTAATTTTTTTTTATAATTTATTTTGTTGTTATTATTATTAAAAATGTTTTAATACAGATCATGTCATCTTAATTAAATTTTGTTATTTTATTTGTTTTTTTTTTATCAATAAACATTTTTTTTTCAATAAACATTTATTTATATTACGTTGTGGTTGGACTAACCAATAGGGTTTGATTAGTTTTGATGATTTTTTTAAGTGAGGGTTGATTTAGTATATTACTGCTACAGTAGCTTTTAGGCCTATATTGTAACATCTCCACATTTTACAAGTTTGTGCTATCTTCGACTTTTTGATGATTTGTATAAATATTTTTTTAGTACCTTTCTTCTGAAAGCAAGATGAGCAGTGACATTAAGGTTATTGATTAGACGAATAGCCCGTTTTTGAACGGTATGGCAGTTTCTGTTATATAAAGTATAATGTTTTTCCAGTAATTGATTTGTTTATTAATTTTCTGGGGTTGATCGACTGATTAAATGTGAAAAATTAATGCTCTCGGGAGGTAGACCTTTTTCAATTTCGTAGTTCAATTTGATTTAAGCCAAATTATACTCTTAACAAATTTTATAAGACTTCATTATTTTGTGAATCATGAAAGAAAAATGTAATTTAATATACATTATGTATATGGCGTAATCGAAAATCGAACCTTAGTAATCAGATGACATAACAGGCAAAAAAAAACAAAATGTCCAATGGAAATCTGCAAATTTTTGGATTTCTTTATATACAGATTCTATTTGCAAATCTCTTTCATAGTTTCTGATGAACCTGATCGCTTTCACAATGTTTTTTAGAACTTTATTCTTGTATCTCTGAATAATATTTCTATTACTTTTTTTTACTGCATCACCATAGCTGGATGCTATATGACCATACTGGTTTCAGTATTTGTTTATAGAGCAGAAGTTTGTTTTGTATTGTCAAGGTAGAACCCTTACCTATGAGTCAGTACATTTTTCTATAGCAGATTTGTAATTCATCTTTCTTTATTTTGATGTAACCTTTCCAGCGAAGTTTCGCATCTAACGTCATACCAAGATATTTGGCCAGTATTTTCAAAAATGAAATTAACAATTTTATTTTTGGAAATTTTGTTTTACGGAATTTTGCCTATACTGGGGATTTTTATAGTGGATTTTTTTGGGGTATTTTTTCAGTCTCTCTTCGCAAGGACTATTCAATCATTTCGAAAAACTTCATTTATATTTGATTCTAAACATTCTATGTAATGGACAATTTTCCTTCCTAAGACTAAAAAAAAAATAAATTAATAAATAAAAAATACATAAATACATTTTTTGTTTTGTTTTTTTTTTTCTCAAAATTAACATTTATTCCCATCATAAAATAACTATATTTAATTTGTAATAATAATATTAATAATAAGTAATAATAAATTTAAAATTTAACAGTAAAATCCTAAAATTAATTTCAATTAATTAATAATTAATTCAAGAGAGAGAGAAAAGAGAGAGAGAGAACAAGATTATTATTCTTTTAATTTCTTTTTTCATTTTTCTTTTTATGTGATTTTCAAGTTTTTTTTTTTTTTTTATAAAATAATAATAATATTTAATATTAACCAATTTATTTAAAACAAAAAATTTATTTTCAAAAAATACAAATTAAATATTTACAATAATAATTTTTAATTAATTAATTAATTTAGATATAAATGTTTCTGAAGTTTTTCGATTTAATTTAATTTTTATTTTAAATTTAATTAATATTTGAATTAAAATTTCTAAAATTACACAAATTTTCATAATCTAAAAACAAAAAAAAAATAATTTAGGCAATAAGTATTTAATTAATAAATTCTGAAAAATCACAATTAATTCTGTAATTTCGTATATTAATGAATTTAATGAATTTTATTTTTCAATTGAATTATCATAAATTTAAATAAACATTTAAATTAATATCTTATGAAATAAGTTAAGAAAAAATTTAAATTCAACAATATTTTATTTAATTAATCGATTAATTAATTAATTAATTATAATCTTTTATTTATTTAATAAATTAATAAATAATTATTAATTTCAATACAAATATTTGAACATGTTTTTTTTTATTAACATTTAATTGACACAGGAATTATGGCAGTATGAATTATGTTCGAATGAAATAAGTTTGTAATTAAAGTCCGAAATAAAAATATAAGATTGTTTTCCGTTTTTTTTTAATTTCTTTTAAATTTTGAAATTATTTCCTTTGGACTAAATTCATACCGTCAGAATTTATTTTCTATTTATTATTGGGAAATAAATTCACAAACATGTTTAGTTAATAAACACTTTAAACAAAAATATAATAAAATTTAAAAAAATAAAATCTGTTCAATATTTTTTTTTAGTATTGTAGTTCTCAGAGATGAATTACAGTACATTTATTGGAAGTCAATAACAACTGAATCAAACTGAGGCAATCAACACCAAAAATTGTAATTAAAAGATTGAGAACAGTTTCTAAAATAAAATCAAAATATTGGAAAATTGTAAGCTGTAGCACGAACTGTACCACCAACAGTGGTCGCAATTATGAAATATTTCATTGTTAAATTTTAATAAATTGCACTGATATGGTTAAATTGTGATTGTGAACAAATTTTTAGGAAGTATCTCACACTTAATTTTTTTTCTTTCAATATTTAAAATATTTCGAAAATTTCAAATTTATTATTTATTGAACAGATTTTTATAATTTGAATTATTAGTATTTTAAATATTTTTTTAATTTTTTATGCTTTAATAAATTCAAGCTTTCTTAAGCCGCAATAGAAGAAAAAAAAATATTAATTTACAATAATTTTTAATTCATTTTTAATAAAAAAAAAGAGTTTTTTAGAAATTCCAATATTAATTATTATTATTATAATATTTTTTTAAAATTTTTATAAAACTTAAATTTAAAAACATAAAAAAAACATACCAAACAAGTTTTTTTTTTAAATTTTATTCTCTTTTTTTTCATTATGTAAAAAAAAAAAAAAATTACATAACCTAAAATCTCATTTAATTCCAGAAATCATAACTTTTGTTTTGTTATTAATTCTTATTTTTCTATTATTTAAATATATTTTATATATATGTATATTTATATATATATGTTATATATTTAATTAAAATTTATTTCATTAAAAATTATTTATATCACTTCTCTTGAAAATTACAATCGTATATAATGTATAAGTAATTTATTATTATAATAATATATAGAGTTATATTTAAAACAAATATAATTATTTTAATTTAATTTAATTAATTTAATTTAATTTAAAAATTATTTTCCATTTTACTTCATCCTAATTTAAATGTTGTTTTTTTTTTTCGTATTTTCTGTTTTTGTTTTAGTTTCCGATGCTAAATAGAGAAAAAGAGAGTGTGTATGTGTGTTTATTGTATTTGTTGTGACTTCTTGTTGATGTAATTTGAAAGTTTTTGTTTTTTGTTTCTGTAGTTTTAATAACGTACTGGCATCCAATAACCGGTTGTTTCATCACGACGATAATAATGAGGTCGATTGTCTCGAAACACTGTTATTGCAGGGAATTGATTCTCTTGTATGTATTGTAATGCTGATCGTAGCTGAGTATGTGAAAAAAAAATAAATTTTAATTATATTGATAATAAATGGTATATATATATATATATATATATATATACATATTATAATATACGATAATATGTATATACAATTAAATATTTATTAAGAATAAGTAATAGTATTTAGAAATTATCTTACCATCATTGAAAAATGTGGTGGTTCAACTTCCGGACTTGTTGATAAATGCTTTAATAAAAATTCATCACTTTGTGCTAACCATAAATCAACACCACGTAATGGATCATAATTGAATGGTCCAATTCTTAACATACCCAATGTTGAATCATATATATCCAAGACCTAAATTTAATTAAAAAATCATATTATTTTTTTTTGGTTTTGTTATTCTGATATACAATATGTATATACAATATATGTATATATAATATATGTATATACAATATACAATACATATTGTATCTAAAAACTGTGCACTAAAAAAATTAAATTACACTATGAGCACCAGTAAAATTTCTAGCTAATCTCAACTGTTGATCAGGACCTCGATCTGGAAATGAAGATGGAAATATTTCACCTGTTTTAATATTAACACCAACACCATATATTATTGGCCAATGTATTTCGCCACGCAATGTTGTATTTAATTCACCAACACATGCTTGTGTTAAATCAATTTCTAAATGATGTTTATGAAATGATTCTGGAAATTAAAGAAAAAAAAATTAAAAATTGTTATAAGGATATAAAATGTGGCGTGTACCGCAGAGACTCTCCGCAGTTATTTAAATATCCACTATAGTTTGATTATTAATAAACGAGCATAATAAAAAAAAAATGGTATTTAGAAGTAAACCGAAATGGATGTTTAACCGATCAAAACAGTTAGGGTTCTACCACCAGTTTTTTGGCATTTTGTAAGATGATTTGTAAACAAATTTGTTGTCCCCAACCATACAAAATAACATTATTTTTAATATGTTATCCTTTTTATTACAGTTTTTTTATTTATCATATTATTCGTGCCTCGTCTAAACCATATACAATAATTTACATTTTTAGATATTTCTTAAATACCGAAAATTGGAACATTTTTTATCACTTCTAGTTATTGTTACTGCCTTTAAATAATTTTTATATCTTCTTAGAATTTATGATAGAATATTTTCACAGGACACAGGATGATATAAAAATAATAAAAAAATCCTTAATTGGATATTTTTCAACCAAACCAATGATTTCTCTTTGTCAAGGAAACTAATAACTTTGTTGGTCTTCAAATTACTTTTAACTTTTGCCCATATTTAATATTTTAACAACTGATTCTTATGAACATAACTACAACATTTTTTTTTTAATTTTAACCCTCTTGAACTGTTTTTTTTTTTTTTGTTTTATAAAAAGAAAATCTTAAAGAAAATTTTTTAAGAAAATATCAAATTTCCAATTTTCTTTTACGATAGTATAGAGTCTATAGATAACAGTAAAACAAATATTTTAAATTGTATATACAAACATAAAATTATATTTACTTAGCATATATACTTACGCATTACACTAAAAAATATATCCTCTCCATATCCTTGTTGATCTCTAAAACCACCAATTAATTGTAATTCAATTCTTCCTTCTGGATAGCCTAATGCTAAATCTTGTACTCTTGCAACCATTGTTGTTACAGCTTCATCAATACCATTACCATCTAAATGTGCTAATGCAACAGCACCAGAACCAGAATGCCTAACAACAACAATTAAACATGTTGTTGCATCTTCTGAACCAATTATATTAACATTTTTATCATGTGGTGCTACTGCTGCCATTTCTCTTTGACCAACATATAATAGACCCATTGGTCCAACAGTTTTTGTTGGTATTGATAATAATTGTGTTGCATAGTCTCTATAAACTGGATGTTGTAAAAATAATGTTGTTGTATCCATTGGACATTCGTCCTGTAGGACTCCATTTAAAACTAAAACCATTTCTGAAATTAAAAAAAGAAGAAAAAAAAATAATTAATAATAGGGTAAATAGAATGAATTTTTTTGAATGAATTTATTTTTAGTATAAAATATCAAAACAGTATTAAAACAGTATCAAAACAGTAATGTACAACTTTATTAGACATCTTTATAACATCTTGTTTTTAATTAATACATTTTTTTTTTTTTAAGTCGAAGAAAACTGTCAAATAATTGTAATTAATGAATCAAAGACAGTTACTCAAAACAGATTAGAATGGAAAAATATTGTGAGCCATTCTGAACTGTAAATATGAGCTGAACCATTAATATGAACTCTGAGTTGTTCATAACAATCAATAACAGGGTAAATAAAAAAAAAATATTGGCAGATTATTGAATAAAATATTTTTATATTTACTATAATGATTTGATTATGTACTTAAAACTTTCAAATTTAATGATAAGAGAAAAAGATCGTCTTTTGAACTAGCCGTTAAGTATAAAATAGCAACGCAACAGTAGAATTATCATTTTCTTTTTTAAGAGCGTACAGGCAATAAAAAATATAACCTACAAATAATTCATAAAATATTAAATATATACATAAATATGATATTGGACTAAAAATACCATTTTGATAATTTAATTACAAGTAAATAAGCACAACACTTTCAGTACACTTATAGATTAATACCCTTATAATTATTCTCGAATTGAATATGAGTCAAACATTCACGTAAAAAATCTCACGATTATTTACATGATTAATTTCTACATAATTTAAATAAAATTTAATATTAATTTTTACAGAACACGACTGTATCCTGCATCAAATATTGTAAATTTACTAGTTTTAAAACTAACCAATTACAGCTGGTGTCATCAATTCACTGTAATATCGTGAACCTATGACAATAGATTATTTAATCAATTCAACAAAATAAAATAAAACAGTAATAATAAAAGTTCAAAATGTTCCTTTCTAAAAAATTACTTTTAACTACTTTATTTAGTATGTTGTCGAGAACATGCTACTCCAACGCTGTAATTTATAGATTTATTGCAAACAAGAAAAAAAACACACACAATTTTTACTATTTTTTACACACGTTTTTTAACCAAACAAACTGTCATTTATTATACGATATTCAAATAGAGACGACTAAGTAGAAATATTTTTTTTATTATGTATTTGCAAGTACATACACTTCCTGCAATTGTGATATAAATGTGTGTGTGGATTTGTGCAGGTTATAACAGAAAAAAAAGATAAGTTTATTAAGACACTTTCACAAAAAAGGACAAATTAATTTTTCAGTTGCACAAATCATAATTTTGGCACTATTCTGTTCAAATTATTTATCTTTTATAATACAGGGTGTAATGAAAATATATTTACAAAATTTTTTTTTATTAAATTAAATTCTATAAAAAAATTAATAAAAAATTAAATTGTGATTCATTAAAAATATCAAATTAATTTAAATCTGAAGTGAAACAGACTGTCATATCACTGAATTTGGTATCACAATACTGTCACTTAGAATTAGAACTCTTTTGTGAATTTAATTTTTATTATTGATTACATTAAAAAAAAATTAAAAATTGATATTTTTGATAAGCTTCTACTTTCGATTAGACTAGATTTCTTAACTGAACGATCTTTACTGTAATCGAAGCTGTTAGACCTATTTTAATACTTCTTTATAAATCTAAAGTTTATATTTTCTCTAATCTTTCAATGAATATGGATATACTATATGAAGATATTGAATAGAGTTCTTTAAGATGTAAAATTGAGTGACATTGAAAATGCAGTATTAGAGTTTTAACTGCAATGTAATATGTTCCATAACATGCTATATAATTCGTTATGGAACATACTAGATTGTAGTTAAAATTCAAATAGGTACTGCATTTTCGATGTCACCATGTTCATGTAGTAGTCTTGTGTATGTTGGGGCTCCACTTTCATTAAATTTATTTTCATTTCATCTTAAGTGAGCCTAATTATGACTCGTACAGAGTGTAAATACTATATTATTTCATCATAGTCTGTTAAGCTGAGATATTTGTTGATTGATAAGCTAAAGATAGTTCTTGATTTTGATATTTGATATAGATAGTAATGTAGCTATTGGAAATATCTGAATAAAATGTTTTCGAAAATGGAAATATTCAAATTATTCCGGGGTGTTTTGTCTCTTTTATTTTCTCTCTGTATCTCTCTCTCTCACTCTTTTTTCTCTCTTTAGAGTCTATGCATTACTCAATCGATAACACTTATATTTATAAATCAAAATCATGTCTGGCTGGATGTTATTATTAAATGGCATGTACTTGTCAAATTACAAATAGTACATTTTATGAAATGTATCGTTCCGGTGAAATAAGAAGCAAATTAGAGCATCCATCGATTCGGTTAAATAAATAAATTTGAATGTTTTGGTATGTATTAGTAAATGACTACAAAGAATTATTAAATTTTTTTGTTGAAAATTCTTTCGCTCGTGTATCAACAATAGCCCCACCTAAAATTTAGTTTGTAGGTAAAGAGATATTAAAACGTATGCTTATGATATATTCTCAAAGTCTGATGTGAACGGGCTCATTCAGTTGTCACTATATGTGAAACTATTATAAGTACTTAGTTGGATATTGCCATAAGCACATAGTTTAGCATTATTATAATTATAACAGGTTTGATATATCATTAGTTTCCAAGAGCTGTTATGCATTCTCATCATTTGTGCTAATGACACAAGATGATATCCATGGAAACTTCCAAGAAAAGTATACTTGAGAGACTAAAATAAAAAATATTTATTTGGGGCTCATCAATCACTTGGGTTTTATCAAATCCTAAATAAAAAATATTTTTCCCAAAATACCAAAGGACAATTATACGAGCATACAATGCACTTGGTATTTTTGAGAGAAAAATTCTTTGTCGCATTTATTATCCTGTGTCTGACGAAGGGGTTTAGAGAAGAAGATACAATGCCGAACTATACCAGCTGTTCAACGACATGGAGCTAGCCAAAAAAAATCAGAGTAAGACGTTTTCATTGGCTAGGTCCTGTAGAGCGTATGAATGAAAATGCTCCAGCTGGGAAACTTTTATTTATTTTTATTTTATTTTATTTTATTCAAGTTTCTCAAAATTAGCTAAGGAACTCGTACAGAGTATATAATATATTTCTTATATTTATTTTAAAATGAAGGGTATGACATGTATGGTATGTAAAATTTCATTAAATCAAATATATGTATGTGATGATCGAATACAAGCCCCGAAGAACACGTCGTCGAGGGAGACCACACCTTCGTTGGAGAAGCGACCAAAAAGTAAGTAAGTAAATAAAAAATATATGTAAATCTATGGTACGAAAACTTGTCGAACAATTAAATCATGAGTTTAGATGTTCGAATAATTTATTCGAATATTTAAAAATAAATTCGAATTCATATGATTATGAAAATTAAAGTAAAATACAAAATTTTAGCGCCATACTATATATATATATATATATATATATTTTTTTTTACATTTATTGTAAAAATTAATCGGGCAAATATAATGTGATAAAATGAGAGAGAGAGAGAGAGAGGATGTATGCACATTTTTCTATAAAGATAATTATTTACATTTTCATAAATTTTTAATAATAAATTCATAAATTCCAGGAACTTGTCGTATATTGATGATACGCGCAAATATACCTTTCTTCTTATTTGAACATATATACATACATCTATATATACACATAGTTAGATAGTGGGGTTAATAAATACATAGTGTACTGCTGGTTGCTTGAACTTAATTTGAAGTCGTCCTTATAATGAATTACGTTACGTATACTTTTTTATTTGTTTGGTTTTACGTTATTATTATTATATTTTTTTCCAATTGGTTTCATATGGAATTTGGTCTTGTATATTATTGGAATTCCAAAATAATAAATTTATTGGAAGAAAAAAACATAATTTCTCTGGATATGGAACTCCTGCTGGGTATTTCAGTTTTAATTTTTCTTTAATTTTTATTATTGTTTTTTTTTTTATTTTTGTTTTTCATTCAATGAATCATTTTCAATTGACTGTCAAATTCACGCCAGAGTACAAATCATTTTTTATTAAACAAAAAACAAAAAAAAAACAAAAAAATAAGAAATAAAACAATTTTTTGTAAAGAAATAATTAAATTTACCACACATAATTGAATGAACAAAATGCGGTTAAATGATGTGTGGTGTGGTGTGGTGTGGTGGTGATGCTGTTGACTATGGTGGGAATGGACAATTTTTATAGTAGGTTATATCAAGATATCTAATAAATTTATTTCATGTGTACAAGAAGAGTAATATAAAAAGGTGTTCATATGCATGTGATACTTCTAAAGATCATCCATATTATGTTTGCGTATAGTAAGGTTGTAAATATTTTTTTTTTGTTTTGTTTTTTGGGAAGGTGGAATTTGAAGGTTGGAATTTCTCTCATCCTTTCTTTCTTGATTAATTCTTTTTTTAATTTTTAAGGTTTCATTTTTTTTGTTCATAAACAGATTTTATCAGATTCATGTTTGATAATGATATTTGAGAGGTTTTACAGTTGTTTATTTTGTTGCTGTTGTTGTTGTTGTAAATTAATTGAATATTTATTTTAATTTATATTTAAAAGAAAAGCCAAAAGAAAGATGTAACATTAATCATAATAAGAAAAACAGTCGTATATGAAGGTATAAGGTACATACTACAAGATTAAAATTTGGAAATTATTGGTAAAAATTGCATTTTATTAAACTTTACAGGATTTTGTTTTTATTTTTTAGATTTCAGTTATTCAGGAGAAAAAAAGGGGAAACAAACAAAAAAACGAGATAATGTCAAGTGATTTTTATTAATTGATTTCTCAAAATTTAATTTCTATATAAATTTGTAAGGTTGATAACATATGGTTAGTAGGTATGTTGTAGTTTGAAGATAAATCTTAAAAGCGATTATAAATTATTATTTTTTAACAATTATTTTGAGAACCTATAATTAAAAAAAATTCTGTTTTGGCAATCTTAATCGGTCAAGTGTAATTTTTAAAAATAAGTTCTGTTAATATTTTTATTTGCTTCTGAGATATTTATATTTATTTTTTAAAGTGTAGTTTTTGATATGATTCTAAGAGGCTGACTATAGGTTTATTAACCATTTTGGTTTAGCAATAACCCAAAAGAAAAGTAGCATTGGGATTTAGTGATATTTCTCTCTCACTTAGAGCGAAATCAATAAAAAACAGGTTAGATATAGTATATAGCAGTAGACCCAATCAACTCAAGACTATTATAGGTTCAACTAAACACCCAATTGATCAAATGAAAAAATCAGGAATATATAAAATCACTTGCAGTCATTGCAAAAAATTTTATATTGGGCAAACTAAAAGAAACACGACCCAAGAAACGCCTGAAAGAAGCAGAACTAAGGTCTAAATCTAGAAAATACATTTTTAATTTGATATCTCCAAAAATTGACGATGACAAGGAAATAATTAATTATAGAAAAATACCGTATATCAAAAACATTTCCGAATATTTAACAAAACCACTTAGGGCGGCTAATATACAACCGGTATTTTTTTAACAACTACACTTAAAAAATATTTTTGTTAGTAATAAAATAAGACAACCGAATCCAGAAAATATTTGAACAAAAAGTGGAGTTTATAAAATCCAATGTGGAGGATGTGATGGGGTATATGTTGGCAAAACAAAACAAACCCTCCAAACTAGATTTACCGAACATATAAAATCGGTATCTTCTCCTTATCCGCCATCAGGCTTAGCTCAGCACTTAAAATATTCAGACCACTTTACCGATATTGACAAATTGGAATTGGTAACGGAATTAACAGGTAGCAGAGTTTTGGATAAATACGAAATTTTTCATATTAATAAATTAAAATTAAAAAAAGCCAACTTATTAAATAACCAGTTAGACCTAACTAATGAGAGCCCGCTACTTAATAGTAATTTTTTTAAATCTTAAATCAAATTCTGTATTTTGTAAATTTTGTCGCTTACAACATGTCAATCTTAGTTAATATAAAAATCATATGTGTGTTTTTTAATAAAAATTTAACTAGTAATTTACCAATTACTATTTTTTATACTGGTATATATAATATTGTTCTATAAAAATAAAAAATATAAATTTATGCTTGTTTACCTACTATTATAAAATAGTATATTAATGCTAAATTGAATATGTATTTTTCTGAGTTACATTTATTTTTCATCTTGTAAATTTAAATTTTATTGTATTTCTTGTCTTGATAATGTCTTAGAAGGACGAAACATGTCGGCTCGGATTTTTATTTTTATTAAAATGTTAAAATAAAATAAAATATATAAGAAAATTTAAATATTTTCTTAATCAGTGAAATATTAACAAGTGTTTTATTTAATTTAATAAAAATTTTTTTTATTAATTTCTAAAAATTATGTTTCACCAAGTGCCAAGCAAAATTTTTTTAGATTTTTTAATGAAGCAGAACTAGCTAAGAAGAAGTATTTAACCGAATTCAGATTTCAAGTAGCAAAACAAATCATCCAGCCGTACCTATCACTCTAACGTTGAAAATTATATTTCAAATAATAGCAATGAACAAATAAGCAATAATATTATAAATAATGCAAATATTATTACTCAACCCTCCACCTTTGCTATTTCATTGAACAATAAACAACCAATCAATTCCGAAAAAGGTCAAATTGGTACCGGTGCAATCAAAATAAATAAGACGATTTTAAATTTTTTTCTCAGTCGAGTACAAAACACTGAAGAAGTCTGCAAGTAGTAGACGAAATACGCATATCTGTGTGATAAGCATATTTAGTAAAATTAAAAGGAAAATATTCTACTATTTTTAACAATTATACAATATAACAGTTTTCATAAACGCAGTACTGCAAATGGAAAAAATACATAAGTGATAATACATACATTGCAGTACCTACTGTCATTTTAATTTAGTTAAATTTATTTAGTTAATTAAAAAATTGTAAAAGTATTGCAGCTGATTGTACTATAACGATTGTAGTCTCAGCTATATAAATTTGCAAATTTTTTTGTATAGCTTGACTCTTTATATTTTTTTTACAAGTAGAATTTTCTTTTCACTATACTGAATAATTATATTTAATCAGTAAATAGATAAAAGTACAGTACAAATATTTTAACCATTTCACAAGCGATTTCCATATATATTTAAAAGAAGACGTAGCGAAACTAAATATTTTTTAATTTTTCAATTTGAAATTTCAATTTAAAATTTCACTCCAAGTATATAAGTAAGTATTCACATACATTTTAACGTACAAAGTATATGAATTCATCAAATTAAAACGAGATATCTTTTTCAGTCAATTTTAACAATGTGATATTCTATCTTGGCAAACACATACGCTAGGAATATAATTAAATTACAAAAGATTCAAAATAAGGTAATAGAAAATTTCTATGAACTTGGTCGTAGGACGTAGAACATCTACCAATCGATCGCATGCATCAGCAATACAAAATCCTTAATGTGACAGCAGAAATTTGACTCAAACATTACAAATACAACATGCTAACAAAAGATATGAAATCGAACACAAAGGTTCTAACAATGAAATGCATAACTGCAACACTAGAACGGTTGTATAACTCAATAATAAACCAGTCAATCAAACTCTGTAATACAGTTCCCAGTAACATTAAAACTTTATCGTGCAAATTTAGCCAATAAAACTTTATCGTACAAAAAATAGGGTAATGTCTAAGAATAATAATAAGTAAATTAAAATTTGTTAGTACCATATTTTTCACAAATCGGTTTTGGATTTAAAGCAGAATTTATGAATTCAGCTTTCAAATTTCAAAATATATAAAACTGAACAAACTATTATAATATGACACAACTGTTATATTTTATATTACTGACAGTATAACCGCTACAAATCCAAATCCAAAATAAAAAAGGTAGAATTAGGTTGTTGTTTTTGTATTTAGATGTTATTATTCTAAATCGATAGTTTCGAGATAGTATCGAGAATTTGGATTTATGGAATTGTACTAAATTTAAATTTCTTTGTCGTTTCCACTTTCAACTAGACAAAAAATTACAATTTTTAATGCTAAAATTTTCAATTCAATTAAAATGAAAAAAAAACTATTAAAAACCAACCGCAGCAGATAAGAAGAGAATGTGCAATAATTTTCTTTAAATTGCAAACCTCATGTTCATCTCATATTCACTATTCATCCAATCCTTTGTAATTTTTTTTTCGTTGTTTTTGAAAGATCAATTCAACATTAGTGTCTATATTCAATCAAATAACAGCAGCCCCCCTCTTTGATATTAAATAACAAAAAAAAAAAAAATAGAATAAAATTCTTTTAAAAGCACGTCTCATCTTTAATACTTTATTAATGATCAATTTAATAATTTTCAAAATATCTATAGGCAATAATCACTAAAATGTAATAATAATAAAATAAGCAAAAAAAAGAAAAAAAAAAGAAAATAAAATTATATTCCAATCAATGTTGTAGCTGATGTTCATCAATCTCAAAGAAGAAACTTTAAAATTAGTGAATTTTTTTCTTCCTAATAATCAAATGGTGGTGGTGGTGGTGGTAGTTGATGTTTCATTGATAGACTTAAATTATTGTATTTTGTATTAGGAATACCTTGTAAACCAGGAATTCTTAAAGTGTATTTTTTATACAACATCGGTTTATTGTATATATAATACTGAGTGACCAGTCATATCATTCTGGGTTTTCAATTCTGGGTTTTAATTTTGAAAATAATTTCTACGTTTGGTTTTAAGTAATCAGAAGACTTTGACTTTGAGACTGATACTGAATACTAGTAAAAAAAAACTCTGAGTTTGAATATAAATCATACTATCAGTCATACAAGTGACCTCTAGCTATCACGTCGATCTTCTCCAAAGTAATAGAGATTTGTATCAAAAAAAGGCTAATGAAGTATCTTGAATGCAAAGATATCATTAGTGATAGGCAATATGATGGTTTTAGATCACAACGCTCCACTGACGATCTAATGACTTGCCTTAGCGAGAAGCTCAACATTATCATTCACAAACTCTGGTGAACACACTCTGGTGAATCTACTGCTGTAGCCCTGGATATTTCAATAGCCTTTGAGTGAGTCTGGCATTGCGTCCAAGTTGGAATACAATTTACATATATGGGCCGGTGCATCAGGAACCGCAATAAATTTTCTAGGCAATTCGTCCATTCGTCTGATTGACAGCACTTTCCCTATTTTATAGATTTCTCGTAGATTTAGGCACTTGTTCAGATGAAATAAAAACCTTAATGCCACCTCTCAAACATTTCCGCCGAGCAAAAAGAGAGGCATCAAATGGCCACCTCTACTTAGTGCAAATCCCAAAGTGTCTCAAAACTAACTATGGGAATTCGTTTGTATAGTCAAATTTTTCAGAATGTGGAATTATACTGCAACAAACGTGTTTCCATAATGTAAAAATATACTTGCACACAATCTACAAAAGTTCGAGAGTAATAAAAAGGACATTTTTGTTTCTACAATCAATCCTCAATTAGTCCAAACTGTACATTCGTGTATAAAGGTTTGATTCGTTTGAAACCTAATGTTTGACTTACATTAAAAAAAAAAACAAAAAAATAGTAGACTCTTACCTAGGTCTTCATAATTAGAAAAAACTGGGTTTTATTTTGAGAAAGCAAAAGGTGTAATGTAAACAAACCATATGTAGAAAATATATGCCCTGGTTTAGATTAAAAACTGGACCACGTTAAAGACAGTAGAATAATTGGATAACACAAATGTTAGATCCAGGTTTCTATTAACGTGTTTGAGGAACTTTGAATGATTGCTTAACTGCCAAAAGTAGAATTAGTTGTAAATGAAATGAAGTAAAATGAAAAATATTTTTATTAGAAACGCATTTGAAGAAAAATACAGTTTCAATAGAGATAGATATATTTGTAACGGGTAATTATATATCCCCAATGCCACCGCAGCCACAAATAGACTTATTGTGGCTAGTCATTAATGTAATTATGTGTTTGAGTTGTTAATGATTTCTGATCTAATGATTACGTCATGAGTGTGATATGTTGAGTAGCTTTCAATGTTCATGGAACGCCGGAACGGAATCAGATACAGTTTCACAATTACTGTTATAAATTTATAAAATATAATTTATTTGTATATCACATACCAGAGGCTATATGTATTATAATAAACATTTTTTTTTTTGTATTACACAAATATAACATTCATCAAGTAAGTATCGATGTAAGTTCGTATATGCTTTCAATATAGATAGATAGTTATACCAACCCATTCATCTACTATTCATAAATACCCAATCATTAAAGTATGGTGTTTCTTTTAGAGAAAAAATTTCTTTTGTAGCAAAGAAAAAAAAAAAACAAAAAAAAAAATAAATTAAAAATTTCAGTTCAATGATTGGCTTCAATTGTAGTGAATTATTATATTGTTTTGGAATATGTTTGGTGATCATTGTTGATTAAATTTCATTTCATGATTGGATCGTTCAGTTCTTCTCTATAGTTAAACATTTTTTTAATTTTGTTGCTTGTAATATTTTTGGAATTTGCTTTTTGAAAGGACCCTGTATAATATTATATGCTAGATAATTGTGTTCAATATCATTTTGTTACAGCATTTATGCATAAATTTTTAATGAATTGAAAAAATTTAAAAAATACAATTTCAAAAATACTCTTGGAATCTGATGAGTAATGAAGAAATGATTGATTAGATATGATGTTACAGTTCCTTCGTATTTCGATTTACAATTTTTCGGTGGCAAAGTTAAAAAGTTGAATTGTTTAATATTTTATAAATTTTTAATTTTTTTTTTGATTCAAGAATGAAATCGAATCGAATTTCAAAGATTTGAAATGAAAATTTTGATGAAAAAATACCATTGAAGGAGTTCTTAATTTGAAATCAATAGATAAGATTCTGACATTTCCATCTTTTGTTTGCTTTTTAATAGTATTTAAATTTATCGGGAGTGTAGCCAAATATCGTCTCTTGAAATATATTTGTTCAATATTTCGCTTTTTCAAATATAGCTTTAATTCCAGAATATTTCTGAATCCAGAATTTTAATTATTTTTGCTTGTAGCCGCTGTTGAATTCAGAATTATTATTAGTACGTTGTTGAAAACAAAAACAGGGTATCTCCTTTTTCCAGAATTTTTATAAAATTTAAAAGGAAGTAAGAATATTTAAAAAAGACAAGATTTCGAAAAACGACATTTTGATAGGCGAGACTCGAACTTGACCCTGATTTATCACATAAAAAAACCCAATAAAGACTTATTTTTCTGGCTTTCGAATGTATATTTAAATATAACTTCACCTGAGAAGCCTGACATGATTATTGTATATAGAAAATGGTTCATCACTGTACTGTAATTCTATTTTTTCCGTGGACTTTAGGGTGTAGTCAACAATTCAAATGGAATGGATTCAAAAAAGATGATTTATCGCATTAAAATAATTAAAAAAAAAAATTCCCGACATAATCAAAGTTTTTCACAAAGGTTTTTTACACCAAAATTTTAAGTTTGGGCAACTAATACTCAAACCCGATAAATTTGAGGCTCGTCCAATAAGTATTTTTAGTTAGGTAAATCAATTTAAAAAAAAAAAAATACTTTTTCAATTCGAATTTTTTTAAACCCCTGAAGCCTAGGTAGTATGGCTGCCGACAGTACGTCAACACACTTGCCCCGGTAAGGTCCATTGTGATACCCTAAAGCCTAAGTCAAACTTCAAAATTTAAATTCTCTATGTAAAACAAATCGCTTGTCTATAGAACAGTTATTATATATTAATTAAACAATGAAATAAAAATAAAAAAATAAATTAAAAAAAAAAAAAAATTTTTTTTCCCTAAAACATTTCACGGAATCGCCCCTTAAAGCATTTTTATCTCGAAGCATACCATCCTGTATGTAAAATGGCTGTGATAAAACTTCTTGGTTAACAATAAATGTTTAAAATGCTACTCTCAGGTATTTCAGAAAAAAATCATTTGAACAAATTTTTAAAACAAGAACATTAGAAAATATGAAAGAAGCAACGATGAACTTAGCGAAATATTTAAAGGGTTATGGGTTCATACAAATTCAAAAAAACTAGGATGAGCTTGGCGTGTCGTTTGAATTAAGACAACAAAGAAAAATAAATACTCCTTATTTTAAACCAACCCAACTGAAGGAAGTGAAACTAACCAAGAAGTACATGAGTAAACAATATTGAAAGTGATGTCGAAGGCTTAATACACAAAATTGGAGTTATATTTGAGACCTGTCAATCGTCAGATGAGTTGGAGTCATCTGAGAAATACATTGTAAAGAGCAAGTGAAATGGCAAAGGATTTCCCACTTTTAATTTTCTATAAGCTAACCTTCACAAATCATATTTTCAATGTCAGTTAGTTTAAGCAAAAGACAAAGTACAAAGTTTCAACATTTACACTACCAAATCAGAAGAAAACTAAAAACTGAAGTTCTTTTGATTAATTTCTAAAAGTTTTCAACAAGCAATAAAATAACAAATAAAAAAGTTCTTAATTAAATTAAATTAAATTCAATTAAGTTCTTATTTATTTGAAACAGTAAAACCGCAGTCGGCTCCACCACCATCATATTTCTATTTGATCATAAAATAATTTTCAGATATTTGAAAAATGCTGCCCGAAAAATTTCAATTCTCATTATAATTCTTTCATCAGTTTTTTATTAACATTAATAAGATGAAATGGGGTACATTACATATACCAAATGAAGAGAGGGATCAAGAGGAAGGGTCCAAATCAATTCATAATTTTTAATTTTTTTACGATATCAGATGTAAAAAGATATTTACCTAAAATGATAAAATAAAATAAAAAGTAAGAGGCGAGTGCGGGAGGAGAAAATGATGTTCTCAAATTTTAATTAAGAGAGCATAACTGGAATTTAATTTTTTTTTTTTGTGATTCGACATAACTCAGAATTGATAAATAATAATAATTGTTTGAAGTGTTGAAAATTTGATTGTGAATGAATATTAATCCATCATACTTGAATCAGAGTTGAATTAAAGATAAGATGAAAGGCTTATAAATGATTGCGATTGAATTTTTGAAATCCGTGATTAATTTAGGTGTGGAAAAGTAAATAATGTTTTTTTTTTGTTTTTGTTTTTTGTTAAATTATAAATGATCATGGCTATTTTGTACTTTTAAAATTTTTCTCAATAATTTTTGATTGTAATAAATTAATTTAATTATGTGTGAATTGTGAAAATGAAAATTAGAAAATGAGAATGAATTGGTTTCGTTATTATTAATGCAATAATATTAGAGAGTTTGTTTTAGTTCAGAGAGAATTGGGAATTTTGTACTTTTAAATGAGTTATGTTTGAAGAGGTATGCAATTAAAATGATCGTATCGATATTATTTTTAAATCGATATCTATAATTATAATTGATAAGCATTTAGGGACCTGCGCAGTAGACAACTTTTCATTTTATTTCAATTCTCCTACTCTTTAATGAACTTCTAATATAATATATAAGATGTATGTAAAACAATAATGCGCACACAGTTGAAAATTTCTTACTCATATGGTTTTATTATTAAGCAAATACATTATGCATATGTGAGATCTTATTAAAATAATAAACAAAATTGTTTCCTTTGTCAGTTATTATAATTTATATACATATGTACTTGCAAATGAATCTATGTACATATGCCAAAATCGAACTTTTTGTTTTACTTATTATATTTTTTTTTCAAATTGGTGTAAAATTAACAATTTGACCTTAAATATTAATAAATGTGCTTTAAAGATTTTTTCTCACTGTTCTGAATCAGTAATTATTAATTATACTTTTGAAAATAAATCCATTGAATGAGTCTCACACTTTAAAGATCTTGATGGTGTTCCCTTTGACAATAAATCGTGTTTCAAACAACATTTAAATGTCATAAAATAAATAAATCTAACTCTTGTTCGACCTAATCTTGAATATGCCAGTCATATGCCTTAAACATATCAAAAGAATTGAAGCTTTACAAAACAATTTTTTGAGATTCGCGCTGCGTAATTACATTGGTCGAATCCAGTTATTCTACCAGTTATTCTTATTATACAAAACTTCAACTGACAGATTATTGCTTTTCAAAGCTATCGTAAATATAAGCAATTCAAAATGTCTACGCTTTAAGCTAACATTCATCTATAACACTATATCTAGGTATTTTTATATTTGTCTTGGAAACGAAAGTGAATAGTAAACTGTAAAAAAATTAAGCAAAGAACGACAAAGCACTGACGAAAATACAGTATAGAGAAATTATTATTCTTAGAGATGTGAGTTAATTTTACTTAGGTTATCTTTTTAGGCTTTCAATAGTATTGTTTTTAGTTTAGATAAATACCAATCAAATGTTTTAAGTCATACATATAACGGTCAATGGACCGGTATTTGATTAATATTCTTGGAGTTTTGAGAGTGGATTAAGTTTTTATGAATCTCTTTATAAATGAATGAATATTTTTATTGTTCCCAAATATAAATTTACATGTCAATAATTAATATAGTAAAGTGATTGATGATTTTTTGTTACCTTATAGCTAAAATATAATATTTGTGTAAGTAGAAGACCTGTACATTCTCGGAATGCGAGTAAATCAAACTATATGCACTGGAATTATCATATTTTCGATTTACGAAAAACTACGTCAAATTTTTAAGCTTTTTGAGTAGCTGTAAAGCTTATTTTTCATCTTGAGACCTCTTAAAAATCCATAAAGTATATATACGACCCAAGCTCTAGTATAACTCGCATTTATGGGCAGGTGCGCCAAAAAACATTTTGGCGCACATCTTGTAGGCAATATAAATGTGACCTCATCCCTTATACATACCACTTGGTCATCGTCGTATTGTTCTCATCGTCAATTCTATTTCATATCTATTAAAATCACTTCTTCCTCCTGTCAAGCAATTCCATCGCATTACACGAGAGGCATAAAGTGCGCACATTTTCACAGTGGAAATTTCGAGATGGTTTAAGTATAGAATTTTTTTTATAGGTTGAACGTCTCGATTGTAAAATCGCGTTCCAATCGAAGCATTCCTAATTAGAGAAGGATTTTTTATTTATGATTTACAAAGATTTAAGACGAATATTAATAACATTGTTCACTCTTGGCTACACAAATTTTCTTCTTTTTTTTTCTTTTGCAAACACCCAACGGTACGCAACGGTACTCAAGGGTTTACAACCTAAATTTTGGCTATAATATAAAAAAAAACAAGTATATGAATATAATATAGAATATTTGTCAAAATAAATTTTAAAATGAAGACCGATTGAAGCTCTAAGCCGATGGCACAATTAATTTTGAATAATTATATTAATTTTATATGGTACAATGTAATATGCTACAATATAACAATTTAAGCTTCGTTAATCTTATGGTATGAAAACGTGGACACTGAAAATAATGACCATGGATGAGCTTGAAGCATTTTACATGTGGGTATACAGTAGAATACTGAAGCTTTGATGGGCAATAGTGAGGTTCTAAGTAGAATAGACCATGAGTTGTTATTAACAACCAAACGCAGAAAAACAACTTATCTGGATCATATGGTGCGAAATGACAAATATTATATTCTACAGTTGATTCTGCAAGGTAAAATTGAAGGCAGAAGACGTTTTGACAGAAAATAAATATCATGTGACTAAGAATATCATATTTATTTATTTATTTATTTAATTCAACTTAAAACGCCTAAAGAGACAAGTCTCAAGATATCATATGGCAAACAAGAGCAATAAATAGGCTTCCAAACGTTGGGAGAACTAATGCACGCAGCGCAGGATAGAGAGAGAGCACCAGAAATGTGATCGCAGACATCCAGTATGCTGGATATGCAGCTGAAGAAGAATAATATGATACAAATGTAATTTAACCCTTTCAGACCCATCTTAACCGATTATAGGATGTGATGAAATACATCTGTATTGAGTAATTGAATCTAATTCTAGCTCTTGTTATGTAAATTAAAATATTAAATTTTTTTGGTTATGTATTTAATTTTAGTTGTGTAAAATCGAATTTAAATTTTAGCTTGGGTCTGAAAGGGATAATAACAATTTCAAATTAATTTAAGATTTCTATTTGCAAAATTATTAGAAATAGAAATAAGTACATAGAAATTTTCATAATCAACATTTTTTGTTCATACTCATTTCTGTCTATGTAACCTTCTCAAACGTCATGAAGTTTTCCATATAAAAATTAGGAAAAAGGAAAATTCAAAATACATAGTTTTAGTTATAAGAAAAGTTTCAATTGTCGTGCATCACAAACCTCTAATTATACGATTAAAGGGAAATTAAACTTTTTTTTTTGTTTTTTTTTGTTTTTTTTTTTTATTTTTGTTTCCCTATAAAGTTTTATTGATAGTTTTCTGTTTTTCTCTCTTCGGGTAGGTTAATTTTTTTTCTTATTTTTTTTTTTAACCAAAATTAAATGCAGATCGCGATATTTAACCAACCACCAACCAAATATATATAAACAACTACAAAAAAAGATAACTAGAGACAAAAAACAAAAACAATACCAGTAAAATTCATTCAAATTAAGTTTCTTCAATTAGATTCAAGTTATTCGCTATTATAAGAGTATTGTTTTTTTTTTGTTTTTATTTTTTTGTTTTGGGTTGATTAAAGATATCCGAAAAGTATCATGAGATTTTGGCAGTATAGTGCAAGTAGTTCAACATTAGATTTTTCCATTTTGATTTGAGAATACTGAAAAAAAAAAACAAAACAAAAAACAAAATCGGAGAAAGAATTAATGAGAAATGAAATGATCCGTATTGTATTCATATCGTACTAGACAACGCATAGACTAACTATCTTTCTACTATTACCAAAAATAAAAAAAAAAAAAAAATAAAATAAATTTAAACAAAATAAAAACGATTATACAATATCAGCAGCAGCAGCCGTATAATAATTGTAGTTTATGGTTATAAAGGATTAATGTTAATATAAAGGTGGAGGACGGAACCATGCAATATACTCTTTTTCTTAATTTTATTGTTATTATTTTTGTTTTTATTTTATTTTTATTATTATTTTCTATTTCAAAAAGAGATGTGACTGTGAAAAAAATATACCACGACAATAGCAACACAGCAGCAGCAACAGTAACAGCAGCATAACAATAATGGCGGCAGCTATATGGAAAAAATTTTATGGAGTTGAAAGTAAATCACGATCCCGGAAGAGAATCATATGATTTTTTTTTTGTTTTTTGTTATTTTTTTTTTTTTTTGGTTGCGCACAACATTATCAAGACTATAGTTTTATGGTAAAGATGCTGTGTTTATGATGATGTTGATATGACGATTTGATTTCTTAAGAAAATCTTTTTTTTTTTTCTGTTTTTTAATTTTTTGGATTTTGTTTCCTCCTCCTTCTTTTTAAGTAAAATATTCCTGAAGATCTATACTATGTATAAGGAATTAACCAAATAAATAAAAACGTGGAATTAGCAAAAAAAAAAAAAAAATGAGTAAAACAGTATTAATAATTGAAATTTAAGTATATTTTAATTTTGATATGAATATTTTTCAATTTAAAATTTAGAAACAGTTTTTTTACGGTAAATTATACAGAAGGGGGGCAGGGGGTGGAAATAGGGGGTTTCGTCTTATTTTTATATTATATGTGGTAGGCAACACGGCGGCGTGTTATACGGGAAATATTCCTCTTGATTTGCTTCTACGTGTGGTAGGCAATGCGGCATATTTATTTCCACTTTTCGTTCAATTTTAATCTTGCGATGCTGGGGTGAAGCAGTATTATTATATTTTCGGTGGTCTTGCTGTCGGATAATTTGAATTCGATTTGCTAGTAGTAATATTTTTTGCTAGACGATTTGCACTAATTCTATGTACATGGTCTCCCGAATTTCTTTATGTCAGAAATAATATTCTGTTTGTTATATACATATACAATATTATCTTTGTTTTCTGCCAGACGTGGCGTCGTTTGTAGAACATCGTTTTCTGCAAGGGGCTTCGTTTGTAAAACATATAATTTTAATGTTATTATATTCAATTTGATATCCCCAGGTACTCTGTTTTGTTTTTTATGTTCTTGACAATAACTTGGTAGAATCCCCTTTTCGTGCTTAATTAAATACGGTACTGCAAGTTTATATGCACAAATAATCAATGGTTTGCGAGCATTTATTTATCAAATGACTTGCTTATCAAATCCATTATCCATTTTATCCATTATTAAATTAAACAAAAGTTAACTAGCACTTTAATATAAGTGATTTGAAGATTTCATTCAATGTAAGTGACAGCCATTGTTAACATCAAGATCGTTCATACGTAGTAAAATTTAAATTGACGATTGTAAAGTAAAAATGGATGGATTTCTTTCGGGTAATGAAATTATAGTGGGAACAATTTATTTGTTAAAAATAAAATTATTGCATAATATGTTAATTATCTAGATATCATAGACAAATAAAAAGAGTAGGTGTAAAAATATGACTGCAATTTAATGAATCAAATGTCAAAATATATGATCGCTACAGAAAATGAAATTCTATAGCTCATCGAATTGGTCATCAGAACACAATCAAAACATTGATTCACAACATTTTATTTAGGAAACATAAACGCGAATAATGATAACGCCAACAAAGAAAATGAAGGTCGTACGCTTACGTTGCCTAATTGATGGGAAAACCAATCAAATACAAATTCTTCAGTGGAAAATCAAAAATAATTCTATATAGGTAATTCTATGTATGGTTTTAGAGTTAATGGTAATATTTAATAACGCCGAGAATTTGGATATGAAACCAGAATCTGGAAACATTTTATGAACATAACATTGTAAAATTTATTAAGGCATAAAGACTAAGAGAAGCAGAACATGTAAGGAGATTGAATAATCAAAAAGAATGGAAAAATAAAAAGAAGGATGGCAAAAGTAATATTAGACGCTGTACCGTACAATAGTAGAACAAGAGGTACACCAAGATAACGATGGCCAGACAACTATTGAAGATTGGAGTTAAAGAATGGAGAACAGTTAAGAGGGAAATTGTAAACTAACTTGATACTTACCCCGAGCTGTGCAACCAATAGATGATGATGACGATGATCAGAATCAAATAGGATCGCTGAAGAGCAAAATTTTATTCAAAATTTGTTGTAATAACTTCCTATTACAAAAACTGTTTTTACTCTAAACTAAACTGATATCTAACATCATAAAATCAAAATAATCGACAAAAATTCTATTATTGAATCAAATAATATTATATAGAATAGTCGTTATAGGGATCGTGTGTGGCATACAGGAAATTGATCATCATTTTAATTAATAAATTTTTAATCTCTTCTTGCATATAGACATCCTCCATTAGAATTTTATTTTATTTTTTTTTATATTAAATTAGTTTACTTATCAAATTCTAAAAAAAAAACAAAATGAAAAAAGCAAAAACAATTTCTATAAAATCACCTTAACTGATCACAACATCTGATTTTCAGTTATATATATATACACATAATATATCTACATATATATGTCTATATTTCACCTTAATCTTAACTTAAATAAATACCAAATGTCTAGTAACTCCTTTCTTTATATGAATTCACATTTTTATCATTATTATTGCCTTCTTCCTATTTCAAGACTATGCAGAATATTGTTTTATTGGATTCTGTTTTGCTAGAGTTTTGTAGAACTAGTAATTAAATCTATATGAATTGCAAGGTGAAGGAAAGAAAGAGTGGAGTAGAAAAAAGAATTATAAATTTAAATTATTACAGTACTGCTCGAAAAAATTACGAATTTTTTTTAATTTTAAAATATTTGAAGAAACGTTAAAATATCACCATTTACAAATTTTTGTACCAAAGTGAAAGAGAGTATCCAAGCATTTAAAAAAATGTATGTTAACCCTCCCTCAGTAGTAGGTGAAACTGTTTGGCCCAATTATTTTTTGAAAAACAATTAATATGTATTAGGTTCTAAGTTGTGTCTTTTAAATGTTGGAGGAGGTGATCTAGCGTGTACGAACTATACTTTAAAACTTGAAGCCATGCAATACCGATATACATGACCATATCGGAAAACATAATAATCACAAATAAAAAAAAATTGTTAGATGATTCTTAAAATCTCGATATAAGCTATAGAACCAATTAGATTTAAATCAGGAATTGCTTAGGAATAGTTTAACACTATAATACCTACTGATGAGTTTCAGTATAGTATTTGACAAAGTTAGAGTTAGAGTGTAAAAACCTTCCTTCAGTTAGAGTGTAAAAACTTATTTACCGATGGATCGAATCATTTATCAGTATAGGTATGTAAAGAACGAGCTTATAACTCATTAACAAAATTGCTATTGCTATTTTACATTGCTCTAAATCTGTCGACGTTTTTGAGTAGATATTAAGATGATTGTAAGTTTTTGCACAGTTGTGTAATTGTGCTTCTCACAATCAATGTTTTTTTTTTGCCTTTCTTTAGTTCAGTTTCACAGCGCATTTCTTTCTCTAGTCTTTAGAATTTTTGTTTTTTTATTTTCTATACAACATGTCTCCACCTTAATTTTCAACTATTTTCGTTATTTTTGTTTTTTGTATAAACGTGATATGCAATACAAAAGCTCTATCTGAAACAATTACATACAGTATTGCACCGGTTCATCATCATCATTATCATCACATACAATATAAAGACACATGGGTAGAGAAATGAAATTCTTTATTTTTTCTGCGCCTTTATTGTTTTTGTTTTTTTTTTTATTTAAAAGTGATTTATCATTTCTATGTGGCCGCCCCTATCTTCGATCTAGTTCTTTATGGTGTTTTATTTAGTTTTTGTTTTTGTTATTTTTGTGGTTAACTAATGGCAATGAGATATTAATTTTTTTTGTTGCAAAAATAACGTATAAGACGCGCGCACTCTTTACAAAAAAAAAAAACACATCTATGAGATTAGTATCTTAAAGAATATCATACACGTTTTTAAGCTATAAAATGTTGTCATCTTGTATAAATCTGCTAGCTTTAATTGTAGACTGTTTTCTTAATGTTTATGAACCTTTTTGTTTTGATATGAATATGTAAGAAAACGAGATTTGATACAATGTTTTGTGTTTTGTGAATTTTATTTGTATGAATTGAACCACGTTTTATATTGAATTGTTTTAGTGGTACATAAACTGTTATAATAATTAGTATAGCAGTATATAACTATCAGTATAACAGTATATTATATTTAGTATAAGATTATAACAATTAGGATAAAAGTATATAACAATTGGTATAACAGTATATAATAATCAGTATAATAGTCAATAAAACTATATGTACCAATAGGTCTTATGCTCTGTTATACTGCTATACTGAATAATATATCTTGTTATACTAATTGTTATATACTTTTATTCTCATTGTTATATAGTAATTGTACTGACTGCAAAATAATCATACATAATTTATTAATTAGTAAAATTACGAACTATGGAAGTTTCTAAAATCTTAAGAACAACATAACAACTCAATTTCAGTACTGCAGTACTTCAATTACATAATTGGAATGGGTTTAATATAAAATATTTTTTATTTGTACAATTTAGTACTAAAATTTGTATGTATCACAATTTTCTATTTCATTACTCTCCTTGTCATTTAAATTATTAAACTCGCACAAGTCACGAAATTGTTAAATTGTATATTGCTTATAAATGGATTTTACATAAGTATAAAAGAATTTTAGATTGGGGCATTTTTAGCGCATTCGTTCTGTTTGTGCAAATTTTGACCATTGGATTAATACTGATAATAAATATCATGATAATAAATTGAATAAATTAATTTATCTTAATAATACAAATGGTCTAAATTTAAAAATTATACTTTATTAAACAGTTCTACCAACATTGCAATACTTCAAATTTATCCTATCTTATTGAAAATATTTGCCCAATTGATAAATTTGATCTAAAAAACCATTTTTCAACTAATGTTATAAACGTTAATTTAAAATCTCAATATCATTCTGATAAAACAAAAAAAAAAAAAAAATACCCCATTCAATTTATTCCGTCTCTGATCTAAGGATTAAAACCATATTTTTGTGTACAGCTGGAGTTATTGCCTTGAAGCTTTAATTTAAAAAAAATTTCATTTTTCCTATAGTTTATCTTCTAAGAGTTTTTATATTATGACTGTAGTAATTGTTATTCTATTAGATTAAGCCATGTAACAAAATGTATCTAGTATAAATGTATGTGGAATATAAAAAACGAAGTGCAGTGTTCGTAATATTTCGTACCTATTGAAAAAATAAAACGATTTCATAATCTTTTCACAAGAAAATAGTCCAACAACAAAAACAGAATATAGGGTAAAAAAAAAAGTTCGTATCATTTTTAAGATCACTAGAAAGACTCACCTAATGGTATTGATGACTGTTGAATTGTTTTTTTTTCTTTGCTAAAATTGATGGAGTTAAAAAGGAGTAAAACAACTACACATATACAAAATTTCTCTTTTACTCCTTAAATAGGTGTGCGTCGGATAAGATATTTTTTGTTAATTTTTAATTTTTTTATTTTATTTTTGGGTTATTTTTAGTGTTTCACATTATCTATTAGGTACTATCGAAACGAAGAGGGTAGATAAAAATATAATAAAAAGAAAGCATAAAAAATGCAAAATGGGTTTAACAAACAATATCTAAAGAATGATGAGTGCCTTTGAGATTATTATATATACACTGCAGAGAATGAATGAATATAGAATTTACGAATTGATTCAGAAAATTTATAAGTTCCACAAATTCTAGTTAGATTAAGTCCTATTTCATATTAAAATATCATATCAAATAAAGATTATAGAATAAGAAGAATAAAATTATTACAAACAAAACAAAAAATGTATATTGTTAACACAATTGGAATTTTAAATGAATTTGAACTTTAAAGATGCACTTAAAAGAAAAATAAAACAATTTGAAAGATGAATTGAAATTTAATTTTTGGTTACAAAAACCAAACCCAAGAAGGCCAACACAATAACAAAAAAAGAAATTATAACAACAACAACAATTTCTTTTTGATATAATATGTAGAAGAAGAAACGAACGTTTAATGTTACAAAAGATTTCCTACATAGACATGTGTTTGGTTGTTATTTAAATGAATGGCTTTCTATTTAAAAAAATAAATAACCATGTAAGAAGGTGATATTGAAGTGGTATATGGACATCCACAAAAAAATAAGGAAAATAAAATTTTCTAAGATTGAATCGGTAATTTTTTTTATTAGAATGAACAATAGAATATTCATACAATATTTAATGCAGACTTTGATTAATTCACTATAAAAATAAAATAAATTATTATTAATCTGGAGATCTTGTAAATCTACTTTAAGAATTTGGAAACAAAATTTGTTTGTACATTTTTGTTTTCAATTTTTGTAAAAAAAATTCTAAAGAAAATTTTGCGCAGGGTCGCATTTCGGACTTTGTTGTCAACGGTATACAATGGCTAGGATTAAAATGAACAAAAAAACGTATGAAGAGAGAGAGAGAGAGAGAAAACATTCCCAAATTGACTTCATTTAGTTTTATGCTTATAATATAGATATAATATGTATATATCAGGCACGAAGCGTCCATATATTGAGTTGAATGAGTGCTTCCCCAAATGAAATATTATTTATTATTTTTTACAGCTTAATATAAAATTCATATTTAATTTAATATAAAAATTACTTAACTACAAAAATTCAAATCGAATGAAAAAAAAAATCATCATTATTTTCTATTATTCTTTCAATCATACAAGGCAACAAGAGATATTCAACAACCACAAATTTAAAATAATTGAAAATAATGCCTATTAAAAATCATTATTCTCTTACCAATATGCTATACCTATAATAATTATACATAATACATTGCATAAAAATATAATGACAAATTAAATATAATAATATCAGTTCTCTTCTCAAATTTACAATATGTATACACTCAAACACACTGTCTTTGTCTATTGTCTCTATTTAGTTTCCTAGCAACAACAACAAAATAGTAAATGAAGCGACAAGAAAATAAAATCTTAGAAGAAAAAAAAATTTGATTGAGTCGCTGATATTCATTCCAAATTTACCTGATATAATTAGAAAATATCTGATAGAAAATAGATTATTAAGGGAAACAACAACAAAATATTTACAAATTAATACACAAAATTAATTTACAAATAAAAAAAGTAGCAAGGAATGAATTAATTTTGTGCATTATTGTGGTTGTTGACTTAAATGAGATTTAATATTTATATAAATAATGTATGTAGTTTTAGGTTTTTTTAGAGAGTGGTATTGATATGTGTTAAGTAATTCTGTAGTTTTTTGTTATTGAATGCTACATTGTTTATTTTCAGCCTTAATTTTGTTTTATGCAGTTTTGAATAATATAATATAGAAAAAAGTAGTCTTGATCTTTCAAAGCTTATTTCATATATATCTGCCAACAAAGTTATATTCAATCATTAGTCTATATCTCTTCGATTGCAAGTAATAAGGCCCTAAAGTTTTGTTATTTCAACTAGAGTTTTGTTTATGCTTCCAAAACTTTACATTTCATTTTGTTCGTGGCGTTCATGCGTTTTAATGGATCCATGAGCTAAATGAATTATCCAACAAGCATATATGAGCAAAACTATCTTCTACAGCATATCGTATTGGTTGTCTAATAACAAACGAATAATTCTAACAAATGCCAAAACACTCACTCAAGATCTTTAAGGCATTCGAACTGTATTTCAAAAAATGGAGACTATGCTTAAATAGTCTCCATGCTATAGTTTTGTTTAATATTCAAACGTCAACAGTTCATCGTAAAAACGCCTTCAAAGGAATAATTCGTGGGAAAGAATTAAAATTAATTTCAGTCTTCAAATCCACACAGATAATAATACTATAATCGTTTAAAAATACGAAATTCTTCATTATTATTAGCTTAGAAAGCAGAGGTAGCAGAGAGGGAGATTCCGAAATAACCATAATATGACTATAAAATTTGACACAAATTAATCTGAAACTATTCTTGATTAATCCGTCTTACCCTGTAGAAGATTTCAGTTTTCCGGGTGACCTGAATAAACCCAAAACTACTTTTGGTTGATGTGCATACATGATGAGCTAATGAGACTTGGCAATAATTTCGAATCCGAAAAGAATGAACATATTTGTGCGGGATATCCAATTTACTAATATACTGGAAGGATTGAAGATATTTTCAATGCAAAATATTCAATTTTATATAATCGATTGACTTAAGAAACTTCAACTTCACTTTGTAAAATTTGATGTACATTTCATGTAAAACATCATACGGTAAATAATAAGAGTCTAATAATGTTAGGTTTTCCAGGCTGTTGGTATTTTAACTAAGTATATCTAAACATCAGAACCTTAAAATACTGATGAATATTGAAATTTATTGTAAATGTACATTTTTTAGTCTCTTTAAAAAAACATTAAATGTCACATCACATAAATTTATTTTCTAATCTTTAGAATCGGACATCTTACAACAAGTTATTAAGTTCAAAGTTAGTTTCCTTTTTTTTTCGTAGTTTATAATTTTTTTTTTTTTTTTTACAATCCCTAATAAATTTTCTTTTCATGATATAACTGTATTATATTAATGTCATGTTTCAAATTTATAAAATCACGATATAAACTCTAATAAAAAACGAATCAATACAATAAATATAATAATAAATAAAAAATAATAATACAAAAAACAAAAAACAAATAACAAAATAAAAAATATGAAAACTATCTCTTAATCTGTTGTTTCAACCTGTATTTAAAAGATCATTTAAACAATACAATAATGATATAGAGGGACAGTAACAACAACAATACTAATAATAATAATAACAATAATCTGCATCCTACTAGATACATAGACTATAAAAAATTTAAAAGGACATGATGTTTTTTTTTTGTTTTTTTTTTTTTTTTTTTTGAATATGCGATGCGATGCATAATGTATTACAATACGGTTCATATTTAAAGTTTTTTTTTACTCTTGTACTCTTCTTCTGTTAACTGTTTTAAGGTAAATTGCAGAAATTGTTCGAAAAATATTAAAATCGCGATCTTTGCGACTTTATACAATATAACAACAACTACAACAATCACATAATATATAATATAAATTATATTTGTACACCAATTGTATATGTACATGTGTAAGCACAATCTCGATTTTGCGATCAAAATGATAAATTTCCATATTTATAATATAATCAGAAGATAATGGCGTGCAAGAACAATAATGTAATAAATAGACAAAATATGTATTTTGATGATGGCAGAATATTATGGTAGAAAATTTGAGTTTCTAGATTAGAAAGATTCAATAAAAACTATACAAAAAAAAAAAAAAAATTTCTATTTTATTGTTGTAAAAAGAGTTTTCGGAAATTTTATTTAATGAAGTATGGTTTAAAAGAAAAAAATCCGGTAAGATGCATTAGTCTATATTTTTTAATATCAACATTTGATTCAATATTGTCTGACGATTAATCGGTAGGTTCCGCCTTCGAATTCAAGTTATCAATAATATAAAATGAAACAATTATATTATTACTAGGGGCCCCTGTTGAGTAATTATAGTTGAAGCCAAATTTAAAGTTTCATTGTATGTAACTAAAATAATAATTGATTTGTTTGTTTTTGTTTTTTATTTTAATAAGAATTCACATATCTCTATGTGCGCATTATTGTTTTAGTTGTATATAATATTTATATATTAGGAGTTCATTAAATAGAAGATATAAAATGAAGAGGTGTCTACTGCGCAGGTACTTAAATGTTTGTCAATTATAATTATAGATTATTATTGTATTTTCATTGTATTGTGTATGTATTGGCACAATATGTTTAATTTCATATATTTTAATTCAATACTTTAAAGGCTTATATTATTCTAGAATATTTATACCTCTGATTTATTTAGACTAATCTGACTTAATTATTATATTCTAAATAAATATTTAGAATATAATTTGGAAAGAAATATAATTTCATTTGTTAAGGAAAAAATGGCAAGTAAAAACTTTTAATTAATTACGTTTATGCTAATATAAACCCTAATGTAAATTTAACCTATAAGCTTAACTGGAACAATTATGAAGGTGTTTCTATTCTATAGAATTTCAAGCTTAAAAACTAAACGTCAACACTAGCTGCTTTGGCCATCGATTTAAAAATATTTCAAAACTAACTAAATATCATCTCAAAATGTTTTACTTTCGATATTTTTCAATTTTAGATTTTTTTGATCCGAAATTATTTCATAGATCTCCTTTCATATTGTTTAATTGATTTTGTGAACAAAAGTAAAACACATTATTATCTATCAGTTGTAAATCAGATATTAAGAAACTGTTTAACGTAGTGAATTGATTCAGATGTCCTTTTTTTTATATTTAATTTAAAAATTTGAATTTTTTATAATTTATTTTCTAATTGAGAACAGACAAAACAAAAAAAACAATATCATAAAAATTGTACATAATTATAGACTATGATCAGTAATGTATGATTTAATTAATTCAATTTTAAACAATATCAATTAACAATTTAAATTATATAAATTAAAATCAGTTTTGCAAATAATAATTTTTGTATCGTTTTTTTTTTACGTCAATTTTAATAACTTTTAATTGAAAGTAAAAAAAAAATGCATATAAATTGAAAATTTTAAGATTTTATTACTTCAATTACATAGGAGTACAATTTACATCGTAACTTAATTGTATCGAGCAAATCAAATATAGTAGGTCTTTTCATAAGCACATACTGCAAAAACAAAATACTGCAGAAGTTTTTTTTGACAGAGTTATTAAAATTCAGAATTTTCTACATTTGCAGTTTTGTGTTATAAATAAAAACAGCAACACAACTGATTGTCATGAACACATTTGTATGCAACATTTTGTATATGAATTAAATACTTGTCAATATAGGCAATATTGCTTGTTTATGAAAACCACTAGTATAGGTAACGAAGATTTCATTGCTTCAAAAAAACTTTTATACAACAATCATTAATAAGAGAGTTAACTCAATATGTTACCAAACATTAATAAGACCAACGCTTATTTGGTGCGCCAATATGGTGCAACATCAGTGCAAATTTAGTGGAAAATCTTTGTAAATTTGAAGGATGTGCAAAAAAGTTTGTACTAACATAATATATGAAGAAAGCCTGATTCCGAATAAAATCTAATAAATAACTGTATAAGGAGACAAACATAATTAGAATCATATAAAAATAATTCGAAAACATTATGATTAAACGCAAAGCACTTCCAAAAATGTTTTAATATCGCATGTTCTACCACAATGAGGAGTACATACAACGAAAAGACCTTGCTCACTGGGTTTAAAGCTCCTGAGCATTTAATCTTTTTAGATAAAAACGGTTATATTCAAAACCATAATCATGTTCTTCTATAGCTAAACTATTGTGTACTTGTATAATCCCGGCAATATAAACGGATAATATTAAAAATTCAAAATCAATTGTTAAATTCAGAATAAGGAAAAATTAATTCAATCAAACTATTGGTGGTTGAAAAACTTAAATTAGAATTAGCACTAAAAATGTAATACATCATTTTGTTTTTAATTAGATTAAGCGTTTTTAAGATAGATTAAGTTAGGCTAAGCTTTTCATTTTTAGTTTTCAATAAAATTTTATTGGTTTTTACGCCCTCCTACTTTTCTAATATTATAATACAGAGACAAATTTTTGCAAAATCTGTACATATTAATAGTATTAAAAAACATTAAAAACAGTGCATAAAATTAAAATAATAACTAAAAATTTGCTTAAATGTTTAATAATATACTGAAATAGCGGTTTTTGTGAATTTTTGTACGCTAGACAAGTTTAAAAATGTACAAATAAAAAATTAAAAATGTATACAAAAGAAAAAAAAAAATTAGACCAGTTACAGAATTCTGCTTTAAACATTACTACTTTGACATTAATTTATTGATATTCTAATTTGCATATTAAATTTAAATTTAACAAAATTGTTAATCTTTTTTATTAAACTTATTTATTGAATTGCACAGCGAAATTAGATTTGAATACTACTTGCAACACTGCATATACAGAATTATATTTAATTAGTTGCAGATTTTGTTCTGCGCTGCATGCAGAATTTGCCCAATATTATTTAGGCTTAATTTTTTGGTCTGAGTTATTAAGAGATATTCATATTAGTATTTTCAGAATATTTTAAGCGACCCATATACGTTAAGTAATATTAAACAATATGCTGCACAATATTTTTTGGATGACGAATGATATTCCGACAAACAAAATTTAATTTTACAATAGAAAAAATTGCCCAAAACCTATTTTAGGTTAGATGTGTCCGATATTTGATACTTTTCTACTTTGGGGACTGAAATGTCCATTGAGTTATATTTTTAAGCTTGCAAACAAATAAACAACAATAAGCTCAGCGTTAATAGATGATAGGAAAGCAGAATATCGTGTACAACGATAATGTTGAAGGATGTCTTTCAAATCTATGAGGTAATTAAGAAAAACAACAAACATTTTTTTTAAATTTTTTAATGTCTTATAAATGTGACATGACATTTTTAGTATAGTTTTTTAAAAGGTGTCCAATAATTGACAATTACAACTGTTTCGTTTAATCATGAGTGTAACATGATCACTGTCTAAATTCATGAGCTCTCGTTATTTTTAATTTTGATGTTTTTTATTTATTCCTTTTTTTTATATTTTTTGCCTAATTTTTCGTTTTTAGATATTTTTTTTTTTTATAGTCATAGATTTTTAGATACCTATCTTAGAAATATTATTTTTTTTTTTAATACGAAGAATTAAGATAGGATATTTTTCGTTGTTGTTGTTTTTTGCGATTTTTTTTTTTTTTTTTTTGTGACCAACATGTAACTTTTATTGTAAATGTGCTTCATTGGTAACTTGCTTTTGTGTACGTTGACTTGAAATAAAAAAAAATATTATTTTTGTTGTTGTTTTTGTTGTTGGTATTGTGTTTTTTATTGTGTAATAATAATTTTTTAACAAGTGAATATCAACTATACAAGTATTACTATTAATTTTGGTTTTTTTCTGCTTTTTATTTTGTTTCCATTATTGTTTAAAATTTCAATTGTTCCTCCTGTGGAGTATTTTCCATCTTTGGTTTTTTTTTTCTTTCTTCTTATTTTGGAAGAAACATTTTTTTTTATGATTATCGGTTTTTTGATTATACAAATGAAATTTTGAATTTATTGAATTCAAATTGAAGAATTAACGTTTGATTTGAATAATTTTAAGAGTTTATTTTAAGTATATTGACTGATTGTGAAACAATTAAGTAATGTAGGGTTATAGAGTTATATTGTATCAGAAAGCGAATATCTGAAAAAAGTGATAAGTTGGGGAAATTATTTGGGCCGTATGAAAAACGGAAATTGATAAGTGAGGTTTAGAAATGAATAGAACAAAATTGGTAAATAGAAAGAAGTGAAAATTTGTATTAGCGGTGATGAGAAATATTGGTTTCATTTCAATAATTTTTAACTCACTCCTCGGCTTGCCGAAAATCAAAAAATTATAAATAATATTTAAATAAATAATAAAATAATAACATTCAGCAGAGATATCAATCATGGTTCCATAATCTTTATATAATAAACAATACAGAGGAATTAAATCGAAGTAAAATTTATCTCAGAGGAATGCCTTATAATTGTTAAACTTTTCCTCTCTTTGGGCAAGTGATATATGCTTCAGAGATATATTGAACTAAAATGACGAATTTACTTCAATTCATATTTAATATAAACGATTCGATCAAAATATGTGTATGTATGTAAATATGAGTGATAAGTAACGACCGATAATAACGGGTGTGAATAACGAGTGGTAAATAACGATGGCACTCGAGTATGGTAATGTAACGACAAACGAAGCATGGGTTCAAAAATCGTGAAAACCGATTTTTTTTTTCAAATGATTGAATAAAAAATATATATATATATATATTTAGTATCTAAAAGATAATTGATATAAACACTTCCGATCGATATGTTGTAACGATTATATAGATTTTATATGGTTTTTTATATGGTTCGACCCCTACTCCACCAATATATAAATATTGGTGAAAAAAAAATATTTTCATTATTATTTTAAATTAATTAAAAATACAATTTAGTTATCACTAAAATAAAATTAACTATACTACTATGAAAGCCAATTATATTTTCATCTTAAATTGGAAATTTCCCTTAATTCACATCATTTCCGACAATTAAATATTAGTAAAGCTGTTTAAAATTAAAAAATAAGTCTAAGTTTAAAAATCAATTTTCAAATATTCTCATATTTTTATTTTGAAAATTTAGTTTTAAAATCATATACGACTACAATATACATGTGTATAAAATATGACGAAAACCAGTTCGAATTCGAAAATTATAGTTAATTTCCGTTGTTTTAAGAATATTTAATTAATATTTTATTTAATATAATTTTTAATAACACTTATTTATTTAATTATATAGATTTTTAAAAGAATTTATTTTCAATTTATTGTCTTTTAAATTAAATCAAAACAATAAAACAAAATTGACTTTTCATATTCTAAATTGCATGTTATTGACGTTTTAAATTTATATTGAAAAAAATCAAACCTCAAATTAAAAAAACTTGGTTTGTGTTTTTGATATTGAATGTGTGTGCCTGTCTATATAATTTAAGTTAATGTGGAGTTTTTATTTTTTATGATAATTTAAAACAAAAAAGCATTTTTGAATTGCAAATTAGTTAAAAGAATTGAAAACAATATTCAATTCTCTATTTGTATTAATAATATAGGTGATGTCTACTTAGTTGTCTTGAATTGAATATATTTATTTTAATTTTTTTAAGTTATATTTTTAATTCATTCTTTTTTAAAAATTAAATTTGGATAGGTTGATGGGATAGGTATAATTGAAATTAAAATAGAAAATAATAATAATAAAAAATAAATAAATAAATATTGTAATTTATTTTGTAATTTATGTTAATTTAAAAATTCAAATTGTAATGGAAATATTATTTTAATTTAAATAATTTTTGATTTTGTAAATGAATGAAATAAATAAAAATGAAGAGCTATAAAAACCACATCAAAGAGGTAAAATAAATTAAAAAAAAGTCATTACTAGGAAAGTATATTTTTCTAAAAATGAATTAATTGCTGTGAGCTAATAAAAAAATGCTTGAAGTGAATTGAATTCAAGTTTAAAAGTGAATTGAAATGATCTAAATTGTATTATTGAAATTGAAATCATTATGAATTTCTTGATATCCTACTAATATGTACCTAGTTATATTGAAAATTTGGTGTTTTGGATGTATCTTTTAATTCTGTATTTATACAGTAGGTTAATTTCAGAAAAAAAACGTGTAAAAAAATACATTGGGTACATATGAAAAATCCGTGATTATTTCCATATCACTAAAACTAGTAAAAATTAGTTAAATATATTCGTTTAATAGAAATTTTATTTTAAATTATGTTGCTTTTTTTCGTAGTATAAAAAACTTATATAAAAAACATACAACTTTATTAATACTGAATAAAATACAAAAAGGCCCACATTCCGAAAGTGAAAAGGACCTGAACCTTTGGTGGCCTGAAACCTGCAAGTCTGCTGATAAAAATAAATAAAAAATAAATTAACAAAAAACTTGTATTTAGTAAGAAAATTCACTTCTATAAGCAAAAAAGGGAATTCCCTAATTATTATTAGAAATGTACCGTTAACAAAACTAATTTAAATAAAATAGACAATAGAAATAAAATGTTTTACTTTAAAATTTAAATCGAACCGATTTTTTTTAATCGTGATAAATTTAATCAAATTGTGTAAAAACATAATTGAATTTATTAGTTTGTAAACTGCCCGTGAAATTGAAAGTGCAGTACTAGAATTTTAACTGCAATGTAGTACGTTCCATAATAGTACGTTATTATATAACATAATTCATTCTAAAATGTCAATATTCTATTTATTTGTGTATAGTTAAAGATGTATGCAAGCATTTTGAAGCTATTTATATTGTGTATATCTAGATATGGAATATACTAAATTGTAATCAAAATTTTAATCATATATGTACTGTCAGACATCGTTACTCCAAAACAGAATTAAGTGTATATATTTGTTTAATTAATACAAACTGGATATTTACCGACTGATCGAAATGTTCCCTGAAATATTAAATTAGGTATACTCTACATCTCGTCTTACAAGTAGAGTAAAATAAAATATACCACAGATGTATTTGACATGCCATGTGTACTCCCTTAAACTCAATAATTTTGTATAAACAATCCTTTGCAAGAGTTTGGGTATAGTGTTAAAATTTATTTTAATAAATGTGATAATAGGATTTGCTAACTGGGATTAGACCATATTTATACTTATCATTATTTTAACACAACACGTTGACAGTTCTATTGCTTTATGGTATAATATACGATATAATATACGGTATAATATACGGTATAATAACCTTTAGTATATAAAAAAATATGAATGTAGAAGCTTTTACAAACAACGATATCTTGATTGACAGTTGGACAATATTCTGATTGGGACAAAATATTGAAAAAGTCAAATAAAAAATAGCGAATTTATAAAATTTTTATTACAAAAAGCTTCTGATTTGTGAAAGAGATCTAGGGTGCGCTAGGGTGCGTGAGAGGATAGGAATAGCAAATAATAACATATGTCAATACTAATTGTAAATCGCCCATAAATATTGATATATACTGTAAAATAATAGAACTGTTAATGTGTTGTGTCAAAATGTTAAGTGTAAATATGGTCTAACCCCAGTTAGCAAATCATATTATCACATTTATTGAAAAATTTTTTTATAACTGTGTATATTTTTTTACACACTAGTAAAGGATTATACCGGGTGGTCTAGACCATGCGTATCAGCTTTTTAAGAAGGAATGGAGCCGTTATTTTAAAATTTTGAAAAAAGTTTGTCAACTAAATCGAGTTTGCTCTATCGATTGGTGGTATTTCCACCTTCCGAAAAAAACCACAAACCGGTTTTTTAAGACCAAAAACCGCCAAAACTGGCCGAAATCGAGATTTTTAAATGAGAAGGGGTATTTTTTAATGCAATTTCACATTCTACGACAAAAAATAAGAAAATTATGTTAAATTGGTAAACTAAAATTAATGATAATCATTTTTATAAATTTGCTTTTCATGTTATCATATTTTTTATCTCAGTTTTGGGTTCCTACAAAGTTTAAAAAAAAAAAAAAACAAAAAAAATATTAAAAAAAAAAAATTCACTTTACAAAAGTTTTTTATTTTTTGATGTACAATCCGAATTTGCATTAAAAAGTACCCCTTCCCATTTGAAAATCTCGATTTCGGCCAATTTCGGCGATTTTTGATCTTAAAAAACCGATTTGCGGTCCTTTCCGAAAGTTGAAAATACCACCAATCGATAGAGCACCCTCGATTTATTTAACAAACTTTTTTCTAAATTTTAAAATAACGGCTCCTTCCCCTCTTAAAAAGCTGATACGCATGCTCTGGAACATCCGGTATATACAAATTTATTGAATAAGGGAGTACATATACAATAAATGATTTTCCGAAACCTGTTTTGAACCAACTAAGGATTTCTACGATGTAGAAATGAGCATATGAAGCATTCCTAATGTTGCAGTGGAATTGTTTGAAGAGAAGAGAGGCATTATTGATTTCAGTTCAGTAGAATAAGTGCCATTTTCAACAATTTTGTTGGAATGTTGGATGTGATATAATTTGTTCTGACAGGGATTGGGCCATATTTATACTTATCATTTTGACACAACACGTTGACAGTTCTACTATTTTACAGTATACCAAAAAAAGAGAAAATTTCATTTTAATCATTAAGAAACGAATTTAAAATAAATTTTCAATTTTTTTTCTTAATTTTTTTAAATTTTTTAAATTTATATCAGACAAACATAATTTTAGCAAATATAATATTAAAGGCGTTTCCATTTTCAGTCTTAAGTGTTTTTTTTTTTTACATTTTATTATTTAAAGTGAAAATAAAATGATAATTTATTTACCAACCAATAAGAATTTAGATCAATTTCCTTCCCCCAAGTGAATTTATTTTCTTCGTAATTTTTTTTTTTAAATTGTTTTTCATTTTAGAATACACATAAAAAATACATATATGTACGTTTGTATGTAAATATGAATACGTATTTAACAAATTAAACTTTACGTAACTTAATTCACTTTTTCAGTACATATACTTATTTATTATAAGCAAATTATATATATCGTAATTTTATGATCGGTTTTTTTTTCTAAATGTGTTTTTAAATGGTGTTATTATAAATGTAAATTAAATAAAAACAAGAAAAAACAAATAAAATGATATTATTAAAAATTTAATTGAATATTTGTATATTTTAATTTTTCTTTTAATTTATACTTACTATTGTAGCTATTTTCTTTAATAATAAAGTATTTAATTCATTAACACACAAGTTTTGATTTCGTGCCACCACTGTTTTGTTCCGCAAGTAGAAACAAAAACAAAAAAAAAATTTAACACACTCTGGTCAATAAAATGAGAACAAATCTATTGCATTGTGGTGAACATTCTGTGTTTTTCTTTGTTTTTTGTGTATTTCTTGTTTATTATTAATAATAATTAAATTTTTAATAATCAGTTATGAAGTTTTTCTACCTTATTATCTGAAAAAAAAGAAAAAAAAAAATTAAATAAATAATTAAAAATTGATAATTTATTTTAACACCTGTCAAAAATATGTTTTAACCCTTTATCTTTATATATTAACGTAATGATTTTGTGTAGGTTGACAACAATATTTTTACTGAAAATTTTTCAAGGATAGAGAGTGTGATGTGAGACGATATCAACCACTGATGGTTATATTCAGACAAGAGTATCGAGAGAACCAAATCTAACAATTTAAAACAAAAATTAAATTTGTATATGAAATAAAAAACACAAAATAAATCACTTTTCGGTCAAATTTTCCGTAAGAATTTTTGTGCGTTTTAGCCTTTCATAACCCACATTGTATTTGTATCAGCTAATCGAATTTGAATAACTAGACATTAAGGTACCTTTTATGTATTTCGATAACGATTACGATTTGACCGAACGAAATGTCAAAATGCAAAATTGCCATTATGTATTTCGATATTGTTCAGAAATTGTCGACGAAATCGATAAAGTTTATCGATGTAAAATTTTATCACGAAAGAGACATCGAAAGAGAGATTTTGTACAAATTATTTCAATTTTGGATTGAAAGGATAAAATAAAAGAGCGACGCTTGGACACCTGGTGTTTGTTTTATATTTGCGATATTTTTTGGAATACAAATAAATTTAAGAGTTGAAATGTAGGTATTTTACTTTATTCTTCATAATTATTTTGTATTGAAATAAGTTTTAATAGGAATGAAAGGCCAGTTACAAATAAACTGCAATATGGAAGTTAGTGTAAATAAATTATTTCAGTAATTCTGCTTTAATCATAAAAATAATGTTTGTTTGACTTTTTTCTTCTAATTTTTCTAATCTTTCTTTCTAAATTTTCTTTCTAATCTTTCTTTAGTCTAATCTAATTTTTACCCTAACTTTTCTAATAAATCCATAAAAGCAATGTTGCTTAACAGGAAATTTTGATCAAAACTGTTAATAAAATTAAGTTTTGTAGATAATAACTCATCAATTTCATGTATAATTATATACGTATAATCTCCCAAATCCAGTGGATTGGAATGGAATAATCCCGACTATATGTTGGCTTGTTTTTAAACTCTGCAATTTGATAGCGTTTTCAACACTATCAGAAACTGAAAAATTTAACTCTGCTAAAATCATGCTATTCATAAAAACTTTTAATTTACATCGTAGATTAGAATTTTACAATGGCAGCATTTTAAAACACTTTCAATCAAATTTTCGTCGAAATACATAATGGCACTAACGATTACAATCGAATAGCTCTAACGATAACGATGAACGATTCGATGAAAGTCGATCGAAATACATAATAGGCACCTAAGTCTATTTCATATTAATTTCAAAATATTGTAATTTAATAATATAACTTATTTTATACTTTATTCTGTAAAAAAAAATATCTAATAATTTCAATAGGAAGTTAAGGGTTAATAGAGTAAAGCAATATGAACCAACCGTAGGTATACAAAAGTATGTAGTTTGCAATTTATAATTTTTACAACAAATTTAAATCAATTCAAGAGAAAAAGTTGAAACATAAGACCTCATTAAACTAATTTTCTTCTATATTATTTAAATAAGGACATCTAGTTTTAAATATGGACAACTTTATGATAATTATTATGTAGAGAATGAAATATAAAACTACCTGTAGTAGATAATTAATTTAGTTTCAATATCACTAAATATGAGGATGCACTTGCATTGTTCTTGTGTATTTTGAAAATCGTTTCAAGTAGATTGGAAGCCAAACTAATTATAAAGGATAAATTAATAAAGAGAAACAAAAGACCAATTAACTTTTTAGTATTAACAATTTATGATATGAAATTAGAGATTTTTAAAATGATTTTAAAATATTATTAGTTGTTTACTTTTATAAGGGTGATAACTACAAATAAAAAAAGATGGAAGTTTTTTTTTTTATGAAAGTAAATTTATATAAAAAAAAGTAAAACTTATGAAATAAAAACAAAAATATGCTTGAAAATTAATTATTTAATGGGAATAGAGTGGTTCTAATTTCAGTACCAGTAAAAAACAAGTTAAGAAAATTTACTGTAATTGTTTTAAATATCAGTAAAATACAGGATAGTGATTACATTGTGGTTTCAATATAAAAGAATGAGACTGAAAAAAATCAAAGCGATGAGTATGAATGGTACATAGTATAGTAAAGAGCAAATCAAGCTGAAACAGCAACAGATATAATATGTGAACAAGTAAATAACAATCAGTGAATGTATTTATGACAATATTAGAAACAAACTCCAGAAAACAAGATCGATTTGGAAGCGGCTGCGGCCAATAGAAGTAAGCATACAAATATATTGGAATGTATTATGTTGGAATAAAAATATGTTGGAATATGTTTCTGTAAACAGAAACAATCCATGAAAATGAATTCGACATACAAAATAACAGCCAACGATTAATAAAAGACGAGATAAAAATATGAAAGTCGAACTGGTTTAGACACATCATAGTGGATTATTCGTATAAAGAGGACTTTGGGTGACCAAATAGATCGTGAAAAAGAACTATATAGAACGTAATGTTAAACATGAAAAAAAACGGAGAGGTACATTACACTGAATCGTTCTGCATGGCGAAATTTCCCAGAAACCTTATGTTCCACTAAGAACTAACAAATATAAGTAGCAGTAGTATATTAGAAGGTTAGTTAAATTAAATTATTTTCACAAATGATTGTACAGTATTTATTACATGATTTCTTCCAAAATATATTACAATAAAAACTTATACAAAATAATTTAACATAACTCATATTTGACAAATTGTAATTGTGAGTAATAAATTACTAGTACTCGCCCGCTTCTCGAAATTCGAGGAAGTTTGATAAAAAAAAAACGTACTCATTTCATTATTATTTTCCATCATTTCAATTATATAAGCCTTGGTAACATATTATAATTATTTTGTATTGATTTATCTTAGACAACAACCGCATACGCAATAATTTAATTAAAAAATAATTAAATTTAAATTTAATTGTGGCGACCAAGAGAAAAAACTTTGTGCATTGGTGAGTTGCGGCAATTTGATAAATTAAAATTTTTGTATGTTAAGATAAAAATTAAAAAAATTTGAAAAAATATTTAGTTTCGCCACGTCTCCTTTTAAGTATCTCTAATTTAAAAGAATAATAATGAAAATCGATTGGGAAATGGTTCAAATATTTGTACCGTACTTTTTTCAATTTACGTCGGATAAATGTAAGGGTAACTGCTCGTAAGCTCCAGAGTAAGCAAAAGCCCGCTTAGTCTGAGAATTTTTTTGCATGTTTCCAATTTCGAAACAACAAAAAAAAACTTTTCCATGGTATTTGTGATCTAAAGAAAGTTGATCTTAACTAGTAGGGTTCAAAATTAGTTATGCAATTTCTTGTAATCAAACTGATGGTTCCCTGCAAATTCCCTTCCAAAAGATGTAGTAAACCATTTTGCAAGTGAAAGTTTAGTCTCCAAGGAGGAGTAAATTTTGTAAGTATTAATTCAAAAAAAATTTTTTTGAGATCGTGAAGTTATTGTAATTCATAATTTAATTTTAATTTATTTTTTTTTCCTTTTCTTGTTAAGGAAAACACCTACACATCATCATACAATTAAAAAAAAAAAGTTTTTTTTTTATAAAAAACAAGTAATTATTAATAAACGCTTTAACAAAAACAACGAAAACATTAATTTTACAAAACTGTTCAATTAACTCTTTAAAAATTGTGTTTTTTTTTTTCAGTTTTCATAGTCAATCGAGCAGGTAATATAAAATTCGTGGATTAAGGTATAATATACCTCTCACCCTCTTTTAAACTAAGTGAATTTTATATTTCACGACTATTTAAGTAAAAGAGGAACAAAAAAAAAAAAATTAAAATCATCGCGCAAGTTTTGATCGCGTTTTCCATGCATGAATCTGATACAACACTGTTGTACAAAATATTATTTATTCATATTAACTACAGTAATATTTACAGATTTTTGGTACACTGATATTGTTTTGATATTTCAATTGAAAAATAACCGTTAGAAATTCTTGATTGATGAAATGAAAAATTCATCAGTGGGGCAAAAACATCTTATTTTTTTACTTAGAATCCGAATTTGTATAGAAAATTATCATTTCTTATTTGAAATTTCGATATTCGATGAATTTCCGGTTTAAAAAGCCCATTTCTGGTTCATTACGGAAATTGAAAATCTCACCAATCGATTTAGTACTCTCGATTTAGTTAAGAAGGTTTTTGTAAAATTTTAAAATAATAACTCCGTCTGCTATTTATAAAATGATACGCATGCTCTGGAACATCCGGTATATAAAATTTACCTTCACTACAAATTCGTTTGAGCCAGTCAAAATTTCGGAAAATGGTAAAAGACAGGTTTGTTTATTTTTGAGAGAGTAAATGTTTACCGATAATCAAATCTGTAGCACTTTTAGTTTTTGAAATATTCCTGGCGGGTGATTGGAGTTTATAGTAGCTATCAAAAATAGTCCGAATTTCGGAAAATGACTTTTAGTTTTTGAAATATTCCTGGCGGGTGATTGAAATTTATGACAGCTATTAAAAACAGTCCGAATTTCGGAAAATGACTTTTAGTTTTTGAAATATTCCTGGCGGGTGATTGAAGTTTATGGCAGCTATCAAAAACAGTCCGAATTTCGGAAAATGGTTAAAACTTTATTTTTGAGAAGATACGTGATAGCTAATTTTCAGGTCTATTACATTTATAGTTTTTGAAATATTTCTGATGAGTACTGGTATGGCAGCTACTCGAATCTGTCATTTGATAGCATTATAAAGTATATTATATTAGTTCTGTCTTTCAATCATGAATATCTTTAAAAAATTTCAGAATTCTATCTCTAAAGTTGTGGATGTGTAGAACAAACAACAAATTTTCTCTTTTATAATTATAGACGATTGTATTTGAATGTATAGTTTTTCTACAAATATAGACGTAGCTCATTTCGTTTACCCAAATTTTGATGAAAATTTTGAGTTTTAAAAATATAAAACAAAAAATACACCATTTCAGAATTTTAAAGAATAGTAGGAACTAAGTAGGATAGTAGAATAGTAGCAGAAAGTAGGTACAACTGACTATTCCAGCACTAGGTCATATCTTTTTTCTATAAAAGATGCTAAGTTTAAATTTGCAATTAATTTAATAATAAATCAAGTTAGAATCGAATAATAGTGGGACAGGAATTAAACGGTTTACTAAATTGAATTTGAGTGTCCATTATAGTTTGGCTTTAAAGGCTACTTTAATGATTTGTAGTTACATCTAGAGGAGGATCAGTTCTTATTTAAATTTCATTCTCTTTCCTATACATACGTTTTAAAAAAGATAAACTGCATTTTAAATAGTATAATTCGTATTTTGAACAGTAGTGTACATTCTTCATAATAAATGAGTATAAAATTTATAAATGAGTGAATATATGATAATGTAGATATAAAAATTGTTGATGATGATGATGATGTTACCGTTGATATTTTTGAAAAGGTATTAGACATCATAACTATTATTATTATTATTTTTTTTTTCTTTTTTGTAAGTTCTCAACAATTTTTTAATAATGCCATGTCGCGTCGCGTTCAATTCAATTGCGATCAAGTGAGAGATCATTCATTTTTATTCAATTAAAAATGCTTTTTTTTTTCTTCTTACCAAGAAATTTTTAGTAATGGTTTTTGAATGCGTATACTTTTTCTTTTCTTTATGTTAAAGTAAAAAAAAAAAAAAAAAAGGCGAATGATAAAGACGGCACCTAAATGGTGTAGAAGAAAATCTTACATTACAAATCAATATGAAGAAAAAAAAAAGAAAAATAAGAAAATGAGGACTTGTTAAAGTGCAACAAGCTGTGATGATGATGATATTCATTTTGACGTTGCCATCGTTGGAGGTCAATTTTTTTATGGGTATGAAATAATGAATTCATTACATAAAATGCGAATCAAAGGAATCCTGGGGTTTGTTTTTGTTGTATTTTATTTCTTTGTAACATATTATTGTTAGTATAGTATGAATGTGTTTAATGTACATTAATATAATGTAAAACATTTGAATTGAACTGTGTTCAGCTTTTAGTTTTTTTTGTAAAAACAGATATTATACATAAACAAGTGTAATGAATTGATGGAATTTTTATTAAATTATAAATTGTTTATTTTTGATTTGAAGAATAAGAAATAAAGTCAATTTAAACATTAAAAATTAAAATTATTAGGTTGTAAAAAACGTAAAAAAATTGTGGAATTATGAAATTACAGTCAACAATAATCAAGACAGCTACTGAAATTGTTAGAAAGTCTAGAGATAAATTTTAAGTTAAGCTTAAACTCATTTAAGACTTATATTCAAACACATATGCTAAACATATAATATTGTAACAATTAATAATGTTATTGCAGCTTGTGGGCTTTAATTTGAGCTCAATCAGATTTTTATGCTTTCCATATAGATTTTTTAGTATATGATAAAGATGAAGATTTTTAATCCCAATAAAGATGATTACATTTCTTCAAGTCAGTTACCTCCACTAATTTTCCAAAGCTAGCTAATCTTTTGTACTTAAGATTAAAAAAATGAAATAAATTTAATTTTTTAAATAAAGGTATATATTATTTTCTAATTAAATATTAATAACTATTGATAAAACTATTCTATAAACGCATATATAAAAATTTCTAAGTCATAGGATTTAGCCAATGGTGAAACATTCTGATCGTTGACGCTTGTCCCAAATTAAACGACTAATTGTAGTTGGTTGATAACGCATATAGGATACAAAAAAACGCCAATTTCTAATCAATTCATTTTTAATCATTTTAATTAACAGATAAATCTGTAACCTTATTACTGTTATCTGTTAAAAATTATCCTTTAATAAAAATATTTTTTAAATAACTTATTTGCAATATTTAGATGATATAAAAACAAAATTAAAAAAAAAAAATGTAATAGGCCGACACTATACATTAATAATAATTGAGAACGATGTGAAAGGCAAGAGCAATCAAATAAAAATCAAATTATTATTTTGATCGAGCGTATCGAATTGAATTGCATGCAATAAAAAAAAACTTGCAACAATATCACAAATAAGTGATCAACTTAAAAAAAAACATAATAAAAAAAGAAAAAAATAAATCTTTTTTCTCGTGCCAATTTTATTTTAAGAAATGATCATAATGATGATGATGATTATGAAGAAAATAAGAATAGAAGTAACCAGTTTGAGGATCAGTTGTTAACAGAGTTGTCCCTGTGTACAAAAACTTAAAAAAAATTGAATTCTACATTGTTGAAATTGCGATATCATAATTCATGTTTTATTTTATTATGCAACTAGAGTCACTAGTGCACGTGTACTACATGTATTATAAATTGACATAATATGAATTCAGATCCGCTTGATTTATGATATTCAACGATTTACTTTTGTAAGAAATGTATGTGAAATTCTGGCTTAATTTCATTATATAAGTCTACAAATTTGGTATTTGGGACTTAATCTATAGATATTTGATTGGGTATTGGTTATTATATGTACTTGTATATGAAACTATTTATCTAAATTTCATCAGAAGTCACTTTTTGCGTAACTAACTTTTTTGCCAATATATAAATAAAAATTATTGTCTCAAAAAATGACTGATCCAATCAATAGGAGTTCTCAAATATATCTAGTTGTCACAGAATTTTCAAAAGGCACGTACAAGGCAAATAAAATATGAAACATATAGTATTTGTTATGGTACGAAGTTCGATTTTATATGTTTTGATTAATTAATTAATTTTAAAACTAAAAACGCAAAAAAATAAAATATTAAGGGTATTCACGAATAGGTGTAGATTGTAGTGGTGTAGTCTTGTACTAGGTGTAGAAGTGCAGAAGTGTATTGCCTTTATAACATTTTTATATGAAAAAATATTCTACAAGGCTTGTAGATTTTTAAAAGACTCAAACCTACTGTACTTTTAGTATTGTGCTTTTTAGTAATTTTATAACGTTGGTAGTGGTTTGGAATCACCTTATTAATTCAATCTCCAATGCTGACGTTCATTAATCAGTAAAAACAAACATCTAAAACCACTCAAAATGTAAATTTAAATTAAATGCATTCAAATCTATACATAAAATGGGGAAAATTTGTTTGTTCGCTATACACGCCCAACGTTTTAGAGATAGAGTTCTAAAATTTTGCACAGTTATTCATAATCAACGTTTTGGTTGACAAAATTATTTCTCTCAGTCATGGACATCTATATGTAGGATGTTTACTGGTAGCAATTCAACAATGGCTTATGTTTATTGATACTTCATCAGAAAAAACCCGAAAAATTATTTACAAAAAAATAATTTAAATATAAGTATAGCTTAAGTTGTAGTATTGTTGATTTTCTTATCGTAGTGAAAAAAATATTACAATATTTTTGATAAACCAATTTTTTTCAATTTGATTCAGAAATAAAACTTTACTAAAGTAAATGCTATACATTTTGTGTTCGACCCGGACAATTTCGAGTAACTTTGCTAGAAACAGATAAATATCAATTTAATACATTCAAGCTGTTCAGCGTTCTGTTTTGAACATTGCTTAACTTCAGCTTTAAAAATTTACACGCTTGTCGTCAAAACTCACGTTGTAGAAGATTGGTTTTCAGATTGGGTTGGACTGTTCAGCGTTCTGTTTTGAACATTGCTTAACTTCAGCTTTAAAAATTTACACGCTTGTCGTCAAAACTCACGTTGTAGAAGATTGGTTTTCAGATTGGGTTGGACTGTTCAGCGTTCTGTTTTGAACATTGCTTAACTTCAGCTTTAAAAATTTACACGCTTGTCGTCAAAACTCACGTTGTAGAAGATTGGTTTTCAGATTGGGTTGGACTGTTCAGCGTTCTGTTTTGAACATTGCTTAACTTCAGCTTTAAAAATTTACACGCTTGTCGTCAAAACTCACGTTGTAGAAGATTGGTTTTCGTATGTTCAAAATAATTTGACTGTAAAGCTACAAGCCAACCTTGGCATTATAGTTGGCATTATTACCTCTTATGAGGTAATGTCATTGATTACATCAATTGTGAATACTCTTTTTCTCTCCCCTTCTTTGACTTTGGTTGTTTCTTTTCTTTTTGTTTTTTTTTCTTGCAAATTTTAAATCTAGAAAATGATTGGATCAATGATTATGATGATGATGATGATGATGATAATATGGATCATGATTACCAATATATTAATTCGATTTTCATTTGTATCCCATTAACAATAGAATTGGAAAATATTTTCTTATTTCACTTAATTGACTACAATAATATAAAAGTAAAGTCGGTTGCTGGTCAGTTGCTGGTCAGTTCAAACAAATTTTCTCGAATTCGCGTAGTATGAACTTATCTTTACATAAATGTAATATTATTCTTGAAATAAATACCATTACTTCGAAATCCAAGAAATCTTTAATATTAAAATAGATTTTGTTTTTGAAATATTGAAAGGCGTTAATTTCCTACATGGTTGTTTGTTGTTGTTTTTGTAATGATCACACATTTTGAAGTAGAGATTACTTGTAGTTGTGAGGATAGATCGATGTAATATTATGTGGATACCCATAAGGCATCATAAATATTTTGTCATATCAGTGACAGGATATAATTTTTTTTTATTTTGAAAATTCTTTAAACTGAGAGAAATCATAAAATAAATTTTTCTCTTTCTTATTTCGTAAAATCTGTTAAAGAAAAAGTTGTAATGATGGCTGTATTGGTTGCGGTGGTGGATAATAAAAGCGGAAATCAATGGAATCTATTATTATAATATATTGGTGGGTATATTTTATCAATACATTTTTTTTTGATTCTTTTATAATTTTATTTTTTAATTTATATTTTTTATTTGAAAATTAAGTGATAACTAAAGAATATCAACAACAAAAAACATTGTTGTTTTAAGACTGTTTTTATAAAAATTTTATTGAGATTAATATTATGTTCTTTTTTATGTACTCGTATATTCGAGAAATTAAAAAAAAAATATTTGAAATAATATTATAAGATAAAGATGGATTTTATTCTTTTATTTTGATTTATTTCAAATCATAAATTTTGTAAAGCGTACACATATTTAGTAATAAAATTATTATTTAATAGTTTTTAAAAGTCAACACGATTTGTGTTTTTTTTTTGTTTGTTAACACGCAATTGAGTACGTGTAAATTATCATTAAATGAATAATCCATTGAACAACAATAATAATTAGTAATGATTCAAATGATTATTAAGAATTTAATAGATAACATAAAATAGTTGTTGAAACATTATTAAACATACATATTTCAAGCGGAAGTAACGCGAAAAATATTCTGCAATTCAGTTATTAATGACAGAAATCGGAATTAAGATGAATAATATGATTGGATAGTTTGAAGAAAAATATGAGATGATCAAAACTATTTTTAAAGGAAAAATTAAACGAATTGAGAGAAGGACGGGGAATACCAGAAATGGCAAATAATATAGATGATCACCAAAAAGGTGGAAATAATGTTGCAGTTCGCAATCGCAAATAGCAGTATTGAAATTTTTTCCATTAAAATCGTACGCCAAAGAAGAAGAGAGACCCATAGTCTTAGTGTTAGCGTTTCAATAGAAGCTTCATTGTTTTCCAACCATTTCCAACAAGTGTTTAAAAGTATTAAACCAATAAATTTTATGATGAATTTATTTCAAACAAATTTTGACCGCATTCTGGGTTTTTATATTTTTTAATTCTGCATCATAAAATTCTGCATTTTTGAACTGTACAATCAATTGTTCTGCATTTTTGAACTGTACAATCAATCAGACAACATAATAAAAAAAAAATATCAAATGTTAATATTTCAAGTAGAAAGTGACAATTAAAACCTAAATAAAAATGTAAAAAAATTCAGTAATAATTTCTGGGATAAATTTCATTAAATCCCAGCTTTTGGATGCATCTTTATCTTCATCTGATGAAGAAATTTTTATTAATAAAAATAAAATTAAAATTAAATAGAAAAGCAGTGTAGGAAACATGAAAACCAAAATGTAAAATTTTATTGTTCGTTTGTGAAATGAAAAGAGTGGCTGTGTAGTGACAAGTGACAAAACTATAAAAATGTTGCTACCCAAACCCTAGGAAAGGATTTCTTTACACAAAACTATTGTAGGTATGCGTAAAAAAAATTAAATTTGCACATTGGTAACACTTTTTTTTGCAATAATTTTCTTATACATAATTTTTTAATGTTTGCGAAAATGTCAATTACTGACAGAAAGTTGACATCTAAATAGATTTTTTGTTAAATTTATTCTTATGATATAATTTAAAAATAAAATACGATAAAATTAGCAAATTAATTTCAACTTATATTGAGAAATCTACAATTTAATAAGATTTTATTATTTGTGATAAATAACAAGAAGGAAATCAATTAAAATTCAATTATTTATTAGAATCAAAATATTTGTTTTTTTGTATTTAAATTTTGAATGAGATAACACAGAATGTGTTTGAATAAAAAATATTATTAAATAAATAAATATATTATGTATACAGTCAATTATAAAATTATTTGCACAACAAAATTAATTTAGTCTATAACTGTAAATAGTTTTGACACATATTTCAAAATTGAGCTCAAATTTTTACTCTTAGTTTTTTCTAATAGTACGTTTTCAAGCTCATGTTTATGGGTAAACATGTTGTTTATGATAAACTGGTTGTTTACGTAGTGGTTTTCCCATACAAATTTGCTGAAAATCATAAACAAGTAGCGAGGTGTTTATCTCATAAACCACTTCAAAAACAAGTAACCCAACCATGAAATTTCGATTTTTTGTCGATTTTAAATTTTTTTTTGCATGACCCTTGATTTTGTTGTCATAAATTCATTTTGTCATTTGTCAAAAAAAACAAAAAGAAATCAAAACACCAAGAATAGATGAAATTATGTGAATTTGTGTGAAATTAGTTTAGCTTCAATTAATGATCATCAAAAAAACGCAAAATCAAGTATAAATTCTCAATTATCATCAGCACGATTAATTGGACAATCTTGTATAACTTTAATAGAAAAAAGTGAAGAAAAATTCTATAGAGTTATAGAAATGATTGAGAAATTACAAGACTTACATGGAAAGTTAACAGAAGATGTAAAACAAAGGATATTGTAAAAGATGCATTTTTATTTTTAATTAACTTAATTTAATCAGCTTTATATATTAAAAATGTATAAATAATAAGGCTTTATATTATAAGTTAAAAAATTGAAATGGAAAAAGAGATAATAAATTAAAATGATGATTATTTTTTTTATATAATTGTAAATTGAATATTTTTGTATTTCGTTTTTGAAAGATTCTCAGAACTAAATGTTGAAGTGAGTAAAGTGGGTATGGTAATAAACTAAAATGTGAATTATTTTATTTGTTTCTCTGATATTATCATTTTTTTTAAATCCTCCATATTTTTTTTTATTTTATTCATTTATCGTATGACCAATTATAATAGCTTAAGTTCTACTCAAAGATAATACAAAAAAAAATTTTATATAAACAGTAGTATAGTTTTATATAAACAATAAACAGCTGGTGGTTTTCCAAAAAACCTTGTGAACACTTGACATTTGACTGGTTTATGAGCTAGTTGTTTATCCATAAACATGAGCTTGAAAACGTACTATAACTACTATAGTATAATTTGAAAAATATTTACGGTCAAATAGTTAGAACAGAAAATAAAAGTTAGAATATTATTTTCATTTCGATTTATCGTAATAAAATTATTTATTTTATTCCTCTAATCAATTTTATTACAGTAACAAAAAATAAATAAAATGACTTAAGCGGGTTAGAAACTATAGTCAACACCTTTTAAATGATTTTGACAGCAACCGCAAATTCAATCAAATATTACCAAATACAAGCAAATATGAGAAAACACCTAAAAGTCGAGAAGTCAAAATATATAGAAAGACAAGTTAATAGATAAATTTATTGAAATCGTTCAGGGATGATTTTAAAATTAAAAGAAGTAACATTAAAAATTGTTTAATTATATAACTACTAGTTTTGTAACCCGCCGTAAATGACGGAAGCAAAATAAATTCTAGCCTTTCTTCCTTCATTAGAGTTTTCATTTCAAGTTTAAGAAAAATATGTATTTGCTTACTAATTTATCAATATCATACCAATCATACCTTTATTAGAATTATTATTATGCTTTTAATTACCATATAAACAGAATATTTGTAGTAAGGTGCAAAATTTTCAATTCCCTAAGTGTTATTTACTCGATCATTTTAACGATATCTTATTTGCGATCATTGGAAATTTAAACATATATTATCCGAAGACCTCAATAATTCTAAATAATCAATATTCTTAGACATTCTATTGTATTTAGTTAATTTTAATATAAGTTAGTCAAAAAGATAATTTCATTTTCAATTAAACAAAATTTAACTAATATAAACTTACAATAACTTTATATTTTTACAATCATAGTAGCGTTCTACTGTAAAATTCAAATTGTAAAATAAAATTAATTAAGACATAATAGTAGGAAAAAGTTCTATAGCGCCATCTAAATTTAACACTTGAATGACATGACAATCATTATGAAATGATGGGCAAACGACACATATAACAGATGACAGATGACATATGACAGATGACAAATGACAGATGACAGATGGCATATATAAGCAATAGAAAACAGATATTATGTTTATTACAATTACATGATGTTACAATTTGTATATATATCGTAATTTGTATATGGGTTGGAGTATTCCGTCGAACTTACAAACATCCAGATAAATGCGGAAAATTATATATGTAATAATAGCAAGTGTAAGTACATTGTGTAGATTTAAATAATATAAATAAAAATAATTTTGCAAAGTTTATCTTACGCGGTAACTTTCTAACTATAACCATTTTTTCACTTAACTTTAAAATTTTTCTTTTGTAAACAATAATTTAAAAACATTCTAATTTGTATAATTACAAATTCTATAATATGCATTATGCAAATTATATAGCCTTCTTATGAGAATTATCTTTTTTGGCAGAAATCGTTGAAATAAATAACTAAAGTTTGGGGTTTGAAAATTATATTAGAAAAAAAAAATTAACGGTTTGACATTTGAACTTGATTCAATAATAATGCATGAGAGTAAATAAATAAAAAATAAATTATTTTAATTGTACAAATAATTTTGTGATAGACTGTGTATATGTGTAACTATATAAATTTATATAATATGTAACAAAATAAAAATAAACTAAAATTCATTGATTAAAATAGTTATTATCATAATTTAAATACGATTGTGTAATTTAATAATTTTCTATTTTTAATATTCGATTTAATTTGTTTTGATTTATTATTTAATTTATAATACATTTATTGTGTACATATACATATATGTAATTCAAATTAAATTTAAATACCCTGCATCTGCGTATTTGATCATGTAGGCCAGTTTTAAAATTTAAGCAAGAATTTTATTTAAAAATTTAAAATTAAATTTCAACACGTAGAGAATTGGAATTGAATGATATTTTAAAATTTAGAAACTTAGAATGATATTGCGGGTCATTATATTTACATTGGAGACGACCAAGAAGAGATAGATATAATTAGATATGGCTAAAAAAATTTAAGATGTAACAGCTACAGCACCATGTGTGAGCTCATACATCACTCACATGCTAATTGTTCCCTTCTACACACACTGAACAATTACCTGATCTGGAAGCTTTTTCATAGTTATGACTTAGAATAGATATTTTTAAAACTTATATGTCCTAACCACATTTGCCTAATTTTCATTAGACCCAGGCAGATATGCTTAATATCCAACTGAGTGTAGTCGTTTTTTATCTAATTATATCGGTTTTAGTAGTACCTATTTTAATAGTTCTTAAAAGTTAACACCACTTGTTTTTGGTTTTTTGTATTTAACACGCAATTGAGTACGTGTCTTTTGAAAAAGAGTTTTTTTAATTACCTCTTCATGGTCCTTTTTCTCTAAATTACTATTTTCTATGTAGCTTAGTATAGGGTCGTCGCACTTTATAGTTTCAGATTTTTCTTATACATTTTCTTATCTACATAATATGGTCCTAAAAATTTAAATTTTTGAAGTAAGTATACATTATATAGCTATATACACATATTAATTAGATTAAATTTAGTGTTTTAATAATGAATAATAAAAAAATATTTGAATATAGAAAATGTAATCACAGATGATTAAAATTTAAAAAAAAAAGTTATAGGAGTTTCTTATCAGTCAACAAAAAAAACAAAAAAACGATATTTAATAAATAGAAAAATTTTCAATTTAAAAAAAAACATAAATAATAAATTAAATTATTAAAACATATATATTAGTATTATTGTTCTATTTAGATTTAAAAAAAATATCAAAATTTAGATGTATTCTGTTTTTGTTTATTAAGTACATTTAAATTGAATTGATTTATTTTTAGGACCGGAATTGATTAGAAAATATTTATCACTTAACTTAAAATTTCAAAATTAAAATGGTAAATCGACAAGAGTGTCTAAATTTAATATAGTATTTTAATAACACCGTCATTATGTCTACTACATACTACCAAAGATACTACTATGTCTACCACTATTCAATTTGGGAATGTACTATGTAGTAGAATGCAATTTTCATATTCAATTTGGCAATGTAGTTGCTTTATAAATCAATTGAAGGCATTACAATAAAAGCTCTGCACCATTTTGTAAAAAGCTCGAAATGGTTCAACGAGTAGAGTCTTATGTGAGGAAAATTTCCGTGGTATCACAATGGACTCTACTGGTCTAAGTGTGTCGGCGTACTGTCAGCAGCCACTACTACCTACCAAATACATAAACGTCATGATTTACTCATATTTTCTACCATTAAAATTTCGAAAATAAAAATTCAAATCTTTTTAAAATTTGCCAAAACAGTGGAAAAATTGAAGAAGAACAAAAATTTGTACTGTGCTTTAAAAATAATATTTCAGATAAAATTCTGAAAAAAGAACAGAAACAAATCAAAATCAATTCTTAGAAATCAGAGTTTGTTGAATGTCTCCAATTTACTGCAGTATTAACCATCTCGTTTTAAATTGTCTTTTGTATGGAAAAAAATTCTCTGTATGGAATGTAATTTATAAAAATAATTTTTTCACAAAATTAAACAATTCCTGTCAGAGCAGCTCTTAAGTATCTCATCAATATTTCATTTTACTATATATAATTTTTAGAAATCATATTTTAAAGAATTTTATTAAAAAAAAAAAATAAAAAAAAATTATAAGATTTCTTATTATTGATGATGAAAAAATATCATCCTTGTTGTCCCATTTCATCTACACAACATTTGAATACTACTACTACTACTACCACCTATAGAAAAGATTTTATTCTATCATCTTTAAAAAATAAATTTAATGTTTTAATTTTAGATCCTGCTTAACTGGACGTAACAAAAGAAAGTTCTGTTTTTCTTCTTTTTTACTCATTTTTTTCTCTTTCTTTTTTCTAAGAATATAAAATCAGCAGTCGGCAACTTGTTGGAATATTGTCTACATCTTAAAAATACAATAGACCTTTTTAATAAGAAGATAAATTTTTGATTGATATTCAATAAAATAATATGAAAACCGACCATACAACATTGTATATCACTACCTACCACCATACCATCAATTCACGATGTACATCAATGTAAATCATTACATCATCAAAAGATTGAATTTAATTTTGAATAAAAATATGGAATGATGGGCATTGAATTTGTTTTTTTGTTTAGTGAAATTTTTGCATTAGTAAGATTTTTAAATTATCTGATGAATGTGGATACAATGTTGGTTATTTTAAAGCACAGTTTGGATATTTTAAAGAACTATTTTTAAGATTTTGTTAGAAATTTTATAAATTCAATGTTTAAATTATTTTATAAATTTAATGCATTTTAAGATCCCACACTAATACGCATTAGCATTTTTTTAAATAGTTTCCACAATGTTAGCTATAAATGAAGGGTACATATCTAAAGGAATTGTTGTTCTTCATGTTGGTGTGCAATTGACTTAAAACATACTATAAAATTCAAATTCTATTTACACTTTCGAAATACTATAGGTGGTGTCATGAAAATCAATTAAATTTAGTCAATTAAGCTGAAAAAATTTTCAACTATTTGATTTAAGTTCAACTAGTTGATTCAATTTGTTTCAACTTTTATATTTTGATATACATGCAAATGAAATTAAAGTATTCCAGTAATTTTACAAAATTTCGTACCTTATTTTTAAACTATAATCAATTTTTATCAAATTTGGATAAAATAATTCAATATTCAACTAAAAAAAAAAAGGTACTTGAATTTAAAAATCAGAAAAGATTGAAAAAGTTCACACAAATTGCTAGAAGAGCGACAATTATTCAAATATTTCGATTAAAGTCAAATCAAAATTGATTGTTGCGACATCACCTAAACCGCGCTGAATACCTAGGAATGACATTAGATGCCAAACTTAGGAGGCACGTCAAAAAGAAAAAATTTGAGCTTGATAATAAATATAGAGAAATGTACTGGCTCCTATACATAACAAGATATTGCTTTATATCAAACCGATATGGTTGTACAATTACAGTTAATCATTTGAAGAAAAATTGATGTTAAGCGATGTATCAAACAACTGGAATGTTTAGACAAGATCAGAATATGAAATATCAGACAATAGACGAGAATTAGATCTAGTAGAAAGCTTGTATACGGCTAACTAGAAATCAAGATTATTAAATGAACACAGTTTCTAGGATTTAATCTCTTATATTTAGAAGTAAATTCAAAGTTGAGCATTAATTTTATCAAATTAGCCTATCGGAATAAAATCACTACTTTCATGAATCGTCAATAGAGTAATCTCGCCAATGATAGGTTTCAAATGCCTGCCTTTTGACCATAGAAATACCAAAATGGATCAAAACTGTTTATGAAAATAATTTCATAATCAGAACATTCAGAATGTGAAATCGCGTTCCATTTCAGATTTGTTAAAAATCGAATACTATTACCCTGCTTTCGTTTATGTTATCTGCGCTGCCATTGTAAAAAAAACTCAAATGTCATTACACTTTCGGTTATGCAGTTGACGACAATAAAAATTGACGATCGTCATTCTTTCGGTTATGTAAGAAGGCAGTCAAATTTTGGAATACATAGCAGCAAAATTTTTTATGCTTAATAGTTGCTGATCGTCATTTGTTCTGTGTTAGTGTGTTGTGTGAAACTGCAAAAAATATTTATATATCTATTTGACAGTATAGATTGGTTGAATCAAAAATTAATTGATTGATCGTAAATTCAGCATTACCGTAAGCAAGATTAGTTACTATCGCCGAATAACAAATCGCAAAAGACATCTTCAACGGTATCAGCATTCGATTGGACACTCCCGAAAAATTTCAAAACCAGTAAAAATTTAAAAAAAACAACTGTTTTGGCGTATGTACCAAAACAGTAATGGAGTGACAAAATATTTATTAAAAATAAATTTGTTTATTTTCACATATTTTGAATAATTTCATTAAACTTTTACTTGAAGTAAATTTTAGATTTTTTTTTTTAAATATATATTTAATTTATTAAAATTTTACTAAATTAATTATCTAAAAATCTTTTATTTTATAATAAAATAACATTCACAAATAATCACGGAAATTAAAAACTTTTCAATCAATTATTTACACAAAATATATAAAATTTATTTATTTATTTATAAATAAAAGTTTTTCTTTTATATTGACACAAAACAAAACCAAAAAAAAACAAAAATTGCATCAAGGATGAACATTTCTGATTTTGGAATGATGTTGTTGTTTAGTTCATGATTACTATGCAATATAGTATCTATTGTCCAACTTGTATTAAATCATCGTTAAGGTAAACGAATAAAGATTATTTTTCAATATTCTAAACATCAACTCGAAATAATATGCACATGTATATTGTATTAATACATACATCCATATGATATACGTATATATATATATTATATATATATATACATAAATTTTAATTATATTTCTACCTGACATTTTGATCCTTCTATATTTTATAGTAAAAATAGAGTTATAAAAAAGTAAAATAAAATAAAAATTTTTAGCTTATGTTCATTTATAAGGACTTTCTAATTTGTAACAAGAAAAGGGTTGATGTAAATTTCAAATTTTTTTTGTTGTTCAAATTTTCAAAAATTAAATAAAAAAAAACAAAAAAAAATTGGTTATTGAAAAGCTTAGAGTAAGTTCTTTTAGAAATTTTAATTAAATTTTATTATAAAATTCAATATATTGAACTTTGAATTTTTAATTGAAGATTTATTCGATAAATTGCCAAAAAAAAAAAAAAAATATAAACAGAAAAAAATTTAATTATAATAATTGTGAGGATCACTCTTATCTGTTACCGTCAACACGTTTTTCGATGAAAAATAAATAAATTTACATTACAAAAGTTTACGAGTATAAGAATACGTAAATTGAGTTAACTTTGCTTACATTTTTATATAAATATTACAAGTATTATGAGAAATTATGAAGAAAATTGTTGAATGCTTGCTCTTTTATATAAATGACTTCCTGATTTCTATTAAAATTGATACATTAAATTTTTATTACGAATTTTAAACGATTATCAGAACACTATCAGAAATTGAAAAAAAAAATTAAGAAACAAAAAATTTAGAAATTTGAATTTGAAGCAATACCAGATAGGGTTGCCAGAAGGGGAAAGTTTAAAAAGAGTTTTTTCGGAAAAAAAGAGGACAAAAAGAGAAGGGTATAATATAAAATTAAAATATATAATATGTATACAAAAATATATACCAAATGATTAATATAATTTAATAAAAAAAGGCCCACATTTCGAAAGGGAGAAGGACCTATAAAGCTGACCTGCAGATTTATCTGTAGGATCAACTGTTAAAATAAATTAATAAATAAGACTTTATTTCATCAGTTTTTTTCTTCATAAAACCAGAACACATAACATTAAAAATATTTTATACACACCACAATATTTCAATTTTACAAGCCTCTGTTTCATAATTTGTCGTTTGATTTCAGTTCATTACTTCTATTAATAATGTATTACCAAATTTTCATTTTAAAATTCTTTGCAGTTTGTATATTTATACATAATTGCATGTGACGATCTAAAACTGTCTATATTTAGACGAACTTTACATTTTTGCCTTTGAAATATTTAATTAATTTCAGATTTAAAGGTTTTTACTAAAATTCATCGGAGGAAATATTTTTTTCAACGAAGATTTTTAACATTTTTGTTCTTTTTCTTTACAAAAATAAGATAAATTCAGTTTAAGAGAAAAAGAGAGCAAAAAGAGATACAAAATATCCGAACGAAAAAAGAGAGTGAACAAAAATAACGTGTTCAAAAAAGAGTACATGTTCTCTTTAAAAGAGATATTCTGGCAACCCTAATACCAGAGCAATAGAAAACAGTAATATAAAACTGTTAACTGTTAAGCACTGCAAGTGTGAATTCAAATATCGTGCTGCTAAATTGAACTGCTAAGTACTGTAAGTGTAGAAATATTTTGTTGGCTCTAAAGAGCGAGATTGCTTATTGAATTTTTACATAAGAAAAAATATAGACCGCTAATATCATAAATTATTATAATATCTTTATGGCAAATTTATTTTATAAATAAAGAAACATTGTTAAACTGTCAAAATCATCTGTCAAAAAACTGTTAAATAAGTGTTGCCGGTATAAAAAACTATCCGTGATATTTTTTAAAAATATACTTCATTAAAGTATAAAGTACAAAGTGAAAAATAGAAAAAAAGCTGGAGTCCCTCAAGGGAGTGTCCTACGTCCACTTTTATACTTATTGTATACGTCAGATATGTCTATACCAACAATCAAGCAACCATTTCTATTTTTGCAGACGATACAACAATTTTAACCTCTAACGCGTGTCCCAAAATAGCTTCAAAATATGTTTCTAATCCATTTAGAAGAAATAGAAAAATGGCTAAATCTGTGGAGAATCAAAGTTAACGAAACGAAAAGTTGCCACATAACATTTACACTAAGAAAGAGACATACCCTCCTGTCAAGATAAATAATAAAATTATATACCACAACAAAATTATGTTTAATACATCGGAATGCATTTGGATCGAAGACTTACATGGAGTAAACACATTGAAACAAAAAGAAGCCAAATGAAACTAAAAGCAACAAAATCAGTTGTCTCATGAATAGAAAGTATAAGTTAAAATTAGAATAAAAAGTACTTCTATATATAAAAGCATAATCAAGACAATTTAGACTTATGGATTACAACTATGGGGAACGGCAATGCCCTCTAATATTTAACAAAAAAAAAGAGCTCAATCAAAAATATTAAGAACCATAACGGCTGCACCATGGTATGTTAAAAATGCTAACATACGCAAAGATTTGAATATCCCCACGATCGAAGAGATAGATGAAATTGGAAGAAAATACACATCAAAGCTTGGAAACAATCCCAACTCACTAGAAAGAAATCTACTATGTATTTGAGATAGCTCACTCACTCCAAAAAATGTTGTAAACAATCAAGTAAGACTATAAAACTGTAATAAAAAACTAATGATCCAGCAATGGCAGGGATCACTGATTAAAATTAAATTATAAGATTTCAAATTAAATTTTTAGTTTCTATATAAAAGAAAGATACAATGAATAAAGTAAAAATAAAAAAACAAATAAATCAAAGTATAATGGCCCAAACTAGTGTGAAAAGTCCCCCGTAAATGATAATTATTGTTCTTGTCGTACGCATTCACGATCTCATATAAAATAAAGTTATTTCATGTTATCTACCTCTTTAAACAGCAAACAAATTATTATCACAATTAAGACGTTTATCAGCTAACACTATAAAATATAAACACAACAAATGTAAACACAAAGATCTATAAAATGCATATAAATAATGCATCGATATTTATTCTTTATCAGACTTTACAGTCTTAATTGGTGAGTGGGACCAGAGTGGGACTAAAATAACCAACATGAGCTGATATTGTAAAAGAAGAAGTTAGAATTAATATTTTTTAATATATGTTCTATGAAAAAGACCCCAATATTTATATCTAACTGTAGTTCCATTAATTTTTTATATTCCATTTAGCTGTTTTGTTATGCAATTTTTCCGTTTTTAATTTTGAAGAAAGATATTCGTATCGTGTATGAATATATTTGAAATATTTTTTTGTTTGGAATTGCAAATTGCCCTATGTCCGGCAAGGGGTTAAAGAATCAAAAGTAAGTAAGAAAATTAGTAAAAAAAAAATAAGAGATTTTAAACTGAAATGTTTGGCATAATTTATAAGTATAGTCAAATCAAAATAGCCTTTAATCTTTATACTTAATATTCTAATTAGAAAAAATTAAGTGATGTCAATAATAATTTGACATTATTAAATTATAATTTTATATACATATATATACTTTTAAATTAATTATTTTTTTATTGTCTTACTATTTAATATTCTAAAATACATTGTTTTTTAATTATCACATACAGTTAAAAGCCTATAAAATTTTAAAGTTCATAATTTAATTAAATCTACTGGTGTTAATCTAATACTTATGTGTTAACATTTAATCACGACTAACATTTTTGATGATGCTGTTTGCATCTTTAACACTATAGAGTTAATTTTAAATTAAAATTTAGAAAAGTAAAAAAAAAAAAAAAAAAAATTCTGTTAATAGTAAAAACTATCAACTAAGAGGCTATTAAAATTAAGGTTATAATTTTAAAAATATTATAATAATAAAATGTGACAGTTAAAAACAAAAAAAAACCAAATCAAATAACAATTTAGTTTTTCAAAGTATCCAATGGACGCAAATAGACATCTTTAGGGGGAAAAAAAAATTACACTGTAACTTTCCAAGAAGAGAAATTAAATACGAAATAAAAAAAAAACAAATAATAATATTTAACAAGAGAACAAAAAAAAAAAAATACAAATTAAGAAGACAAAACATACATCAAGAGAACAAAACAAAAAAAAAACACAAATGAGACTTAAAAATGTTTGTAAATTTGTCAACATCAGTAATGTCCCACAAAAATAAAACAATTATTGCTTGCCCATCTTCCTTTTTTTTTTTTTGTTAGGTTAATTTGTTTTTTTTTTTTTTTTATTAAATTACAGTAGTGGTCAAGAAAAAATTAAACAATATATAAAGAATATGCTGTAGGTTCTAGGTTAAATATTTAATAATAAAGATTAAAAACTTTAACTAAAACTGTATAGTTAATTAGTAAAATTAATAATTAAAGGTTATATAAAGTCAAGTATAGGCAATTTAAACTTCTTAAAAAGCAATTCCTACCACCCAGTGTTATCACTTAGAAAAATAAAAAAAATTAGAAGCAGATTGGTGAAAAAAGTGCAGTAGATTTTTTGCAAAAAATAATGACTGATGTACCTATAGTAAAAGTGGGTAATCGTGACCTAGTGGGTGGGATTTGTGATCTAGTCAGCCTAAAATTGATTTAAAATGTATTTTCTAAAAGAATACTTTTTGGGAATTTGTTTCAAAAATTTAATTATTTTATTCTACTATACTTATACTAGTACTTTAATGTGATAATAGAAAATTTCGTGCCAAAAAACCAATTTGTCATTAAGCACCTTAGTTTTTCTCGTAATTTCAGTTTTTGTCGTTTTGAAGTGAGAAATTGATAGAAATGTTTTTAATTTATAGCAAAAGGTTGGTATTATTAAAAAATTAAATACATGCCTAAAAATAAAGTTCTAGAGATTTTTTAACGTAAATTGATCGAAAAATGTGATTATTTTGTAAATAAGCTGAGTAATTAAATAATTAAAAGCGGTCCGAATTATAAGGCATAATTTTTTTCTGTTGAGGTATTTGTAACCTATAGATCACAATTAGAGTTTTGAAGTGACTTTTTGTATAACCAAATAGTTAACTTTTTATTACTTTTTATAAATTTAAATTACTTTATTTGGAAAGTATTAAGTACTTGCTAAAAAAAATTCAATTTGTGACCTACAATATCTTTCAATTAAAGCCTCATTTCGTCAAATTACTACAACGGTCACAAATGCAAGCATTATTGGAGCCGAATTACCCCCAAAATGTATCCGAATCACGTTTCAAATTTTTGTTTGTAGTTGTTTTTTAGAATTAATTTAATTAATATATTTAATTTTATATTGGTTATGTCTATTTATTTACTGTAAATTAAATAAGGAATCATCGCTCATTTTGTGACCTACATAAAATTTAATAAAATAAGCTGAAAGTCATTAAACATTACAGCGGTCATAATTATATTCAAAACGGTAACAAATATGCCACCTATCTTTTTATTTAAAACAAAAAAATTTAAGAGCACGAAAAAAAATAAGTAGTAGTTAGGTACTTATAGTATATTAATTTTATCATTTAAAAAGTCTCTATTTTGGCCCCCAAGTCATGAAGATAAAAAAAAAACGAAAGAGCAACAAATGGCTAAAGAAAATTTTCAATCTGTAGCTAGAAGTGATTTATGGATTGCTTGTTACAAAAAAAAAAAAATGAAGAAAAGAATAAAGCTTTGGATAAAACATAGAACAACAACAAATGATATAACGAAAACAAAAACTCAAAATGGTTTTATTTGAGAAGAAGGGTAGAAAATAAACATAACGAAAGTTCTTCAATAGAATCAGAATCCAATTAAGATTAAAGTTAATTTATACGCCATTGTGTAATACGAAGATGAACATTTCCTCGGTGATGTTTTAGAAACAAAAAACGATGAATATCAAGTCAAAGCTATCGTAATGAGCGGTCATAATTGGAAGTGGCCAGAACAAGATAAAAAGTATATTGTGGCATAATATCGGTGACATTGTTAATAAAAATGTTGAACCAGTTTTAGTCAATGCAAAGGGAATCTATTTCGTTAAGGAAATATATCTAGGTAGATCAATGAAAAAACTAATATATCAAAAGTAGATATAAGAATATTTCTTTCTGTTATGCACTTGTATTTATTTTTTGTTTAATTTATTTATAATTAAGTATAATTAACTATTATTAATTCTAATTATTTTTTTTATGATTTTCATTAACTGAATTTATGTAATAATATTGTGATACATTATGTTTTATTAATTGATAAAGCTATTAAAGCTATTAAAGCTATTAAAGCTTTAAAGTTTTGAGTTTAGTATTATTTTTCATAGTCACAAATACCAGCACCAAATAGTCACAATTTGGAGCACCCTAGGTCACAAATTGGTGCGACGCTGAAATTTTGAGTTTTTGTGGAATTTAAATCTAGAAACTATTAATAACAAGTCAAATAAATTACATTTTATTAACAAAGAATTAAATAAAGTAAATTAAAATGATAGTTTAAGAAAGTTATCTTGTAAATTCGATTTTTAGCGCACCGCAAAAGTCAAAATTTAGTTGACATAGGTCACCAATACCCACTTTTACTATATATACTATAATTAGCTCTTTTAATATTGTTTTCTGTATCTTGCCAATTTATCTTAGGCTTTATTGTTTATTTTAAATAAAAAACCATTTTAATTATTATTTATTGCAATTATTTATTGGATCATTAGATCATTTAAATTACATCAAAATTATTTGATTGCAAAAAATATAATTACAATAAGGCTTCCCCTAATTACAAAAATATTACCAGTATTAAAATACAAAGCATTTTATTGTCTGATTTGTATTTTTAAAATAAAATAGAGAAAAATGTTGACCTACTTCGAACAAGACCATCTTCTCCATGAACATTAACATTATTATTATTATCCACAATACAGTGCTTGTAGGTTTAAAATATAGTTTAAAAGTTTTAAAATATCTTTTCATGTCACTTCCAAAAAACTTTAAATTAGCAGTTTTAGTACTGAACTTGTTTACATTATTGGATTACATATTGTAATATTGAAATTGGAGTAGTTTTGGTCTAAGAATGAGCAGCGCAGTGAAAATGAAAATTTATTGAAAAGTGGAGTAGATCTACTTCTACAGCAGTAAAATGAGAACACTACTACCACCTACTGACTGAACATTTGAGCAATTTAGATTTTATTATTACTTTAACTACAAGCAATTAAGGTTTTAAGACAGTTCGATATTACTAGTTCGTTATTATACTAATATCTAATATCGTTACGACTATATTCAAATTCGATATTTAATTACGGAGACGAAAATTTATTATTATAGACGCCGAAAATAATTTCAACATTATTTAGAACTTATATCAATATGTAGAATTTATATTTAACTAACTAGATGTAATTCAAACAGTGTACATACAAATATAATTTCGCTATGTAGCACAGTACTAGAACTAACAAAAATAAACAATTTCTTAGATTTAAAACTAATGTGACAAGTAGAATGTCAAAGTATACAGAATAATCATAAAGAAAATTAAATTGTTATATGCAGCACCATATGCAGAATTCTGCACATGTAATTGGACTGTTAATTAGCCACTCGCATCATCAAAGACACAAACTATTCCTAATTATCTCTTCAGAAGAAACTGGATTAGCCATTTTCACCTACGTATATCTATTTATGATATTTGTGTATGTTGTCGAATTACGTTGACCGACTTTCTACCCGGAAAAGTGTCCTAAATTTTGGATATATTATTTATATACCATTTACATGCAGTCGAAATAATAAAATTAAATAAAATTAAATTGATTAAGAATTTCTTAATTTTAAGCCTAGTTTAACCGAATTTCCATTTAAATATTTCTATTTAAAATTTTAAAACCATCAGTGTATTTCAAACTAATCACAAAAAAAAAAAAAAAAAAAATAGAAGTAAAAAAAATTCAATATGTTATAATATGTTGTAACGAAATGAACGAATAAACAAATAACATAAAATGAATTATGCCCGACGGCATACATCACAGTCACATAAAAAAAAAATTTTTTATTTTATTTTTTTTGAGTCCAAACAAGAAAAAGGAACCAAAAAATAAAAATTTAACACAATAAAATACACTCAAAATATTATTTAAAACTAACAACAACTAAAATACAATAACAATAAAATAGAAAAAACAAATAAACAGGCTTGCTTAAGGCAAGAAAAAGAAACACATAAAAAAGTATAGGGATCCAGCAACTCGGTTAACTTAATAGGACAGAAAAAAGGGAATTTCAAAAATAAAAAAAAAATATTCTAAAAACTCCTGATTTTTTTTTAACGAAATTTGAATCAAGCAGAATTCGACTGGACTCAATTGGACAACAATCCGGGCATAAAATATAAATTCATGAACCACAATAAAAAATAAAAAATAAAAAAATAAAAAAACATTAATGAAATAATTTTTCAAATATTTTCTCCTCTTATTTTCATGTATTTTCCATCTCTTTCGTTTCTATACACATCATATTTAATTTCTTAAAATGATCTTATCTTAGTCGAATCCTCCAGAAATAAAAAAAGACTTCTTTATTTTCTTATCTTTGAAATGTCAGTTTATGAGTTTTTTTTTCTCGATTTAAATTTAAACATTTTTTTTTTCAGTTTTTTGTTTAATTTTTTTTTTCGATTTTAGTCACAGTGATAAGAAAAATGAATTGAAAGCTGTCAAAAGTTGTGTGATTAAGTGACTTAAAGTAAAATCATATTTTTATAAATTTATATGTTAAACATTGTAAGTACGGATGAATTTGATTTGAATGAAGTGAAATTAGATATTGGAAAATTTTTGAATTTGATATGAGCGATGAGTGTTAAAAACCGGTTTTATTCATTTTTATATTAATTATTTTTCATTGATATATTTTGACTATTGTTATGTAATTTGCAGGGAATCCGATTGGTTAAAGCAAAAAAAGAAAAAGACAAAACAATTGTGATTGATACTAAGAGCAACAATATTGTCTAAATAATCTAACCCTCAATTTAAAAATGATGTTTTCTGATGATGGTATAATAATTAAAATCGATCAAGATATATATTAAATTTATATAAATATATATACATATATTTTTTTATTTTTTACAACCTACATCATATTCGATAAAATATGTCAAAATTTCTATATTACCTCAAAATAAACCAATATTGCTGAAATACAGATACAGATTTTGGGGACCAACAAAAAAATGTTGAAATAGAAAACTAATAAAACTATTTTTTTATCCACCATTTTATTTGTTAAAAACCGCATGATTTATATACCAATTTTTATATTGTTTTACCTAGTTATCAAATTTACAATTATTTTATTGTTACAAAAATCATAATCAAGAATTTCCCTAACCCACCACATATTTTTGATCTCTAACAACTTTCTACATTTAATTTATACATAATTTATTTACAAAAAAATAATTTACAATAATTTGTTATAAACCTACCGAGAAGCTATTCCGGAGTTAAAACTATTTTAATCCCTTTTTTTCTTCAAAATTAACCTTGAATTAATTGCGATCTTAATTTGAACAAAAAAAAAAAATATCAAGAATTCCCAACTCATAAAAAAGAGAAGAGAGTATATCTGTTAATTAAAACAATATTAAGTATAAATTTTTAGAGAGAATTATATGAAATGAACGAAATTAAAAGTAAATCGGTTCATGTGATTCATAAAACAATATCAAAAAAGGAATGAGCTTTATGCATTCTTCACTTTATATCTCTATATCTGTTTATATTACATTTGGGGCTGCAGTAAATAAATTCAAAAACAAACACGACATATTTGCAATTAAATTTATTTTTTGTTTGGATTCATGCGATCATCTATCTATATATGTATACAATTAGACTTTAATGACGTCTTAATTGTGTTTTTTTTTTATTTTTACTTATATAATATCCTAAATTTGTTTAAAACACCTTTTCTCTCCATTACCGCGCACTCTCCTTCTTTCACAATTCCTATAAAATTTCATGTTTTCAGTGAGAACAAAATAAAACCATTAAATAATTCAACTTTTCGTGTTTATTTTCAAAGAAACAATATTCCAAGATGTTTCACATTTTTTTTTAACTTAAATAATAATAATAAAAAAAAAAAAATAAAATAAAAATTAATAAATAAAAAAAAAAGCAAAGACAACAACCTATAACTATAGAAAAGTGTTAAAAATGTGCAAAAAATGTCTTTTTGTGCTTATTTTTTTTTTTAACTGATCAAAGCGTGGTTATTTTACAAGTCCGTTTAAAACAAAAAAAAAAATTAAAAACAGTAAAAAAACTTTCCGCGCAGTTAGCCTTAACTAGTTTCTTTTTATTTTAAGTTTTTATATTTTTATTTTCTCTCTTTAATAACTTGAGTTGATCTCTTCCCTGAGTCAGATGTGAAACACAAAAGAAGGATTTGTGCCGTATTTTAATTTCCATTTGTTTGTCACAAAACAAAAAATGAAAATTCCTACATCAGAGCAAAAAAAAAAAAAAACAAAAGTACAATATAAGTTATGTATGTCATCAGAAATTCTTATTCCGTTTATAAATCAGTACAGAGTTCGAAAAATAATATTTAGTAAAAAATAAAGAAACTTTAGTTCGAATGTTAATTTTATATTAGTTGGACTTTATTTAAAAGAAAATACCTCTATTGTACTTAAATAGAAATAATGTAAGACCTTGAACACAGCATAGATCCCAAACCAATATGTTAAATAAAATAAAGTCAATAAAATATTCTAATCGGTATAGCCTCATTGGAGTGCAGAAAAATATAAATCAACAATTAAGCACTTGTTGTCGGCAAAAATAGTGTTTTAATTCTACTGAAAAATATATATATATATATATATAAATAGATATATATAGCGGACAACAATATAATAACAATAATTGTAGAAAAATCAATTATTTACTTTGCGAATAATTAAAATTATAATTTTAACTATAGCTGAAGCATATCAGTTTGTGATTTTCATGTGTTTGTAATCCTAATTAAATTTATGTGATATTAACACCAAATATCAAAGCGTTTAGCAATATACAATCTCAAAAGAGTGAAAAATAATAGCAAAAAAAAATATCGAAGTCTATATGAGTGCTCCAAACAGATTCATTTTCAAAATATGCGAAATTATATCAAAATATAAGGTGATTCTACAAAATGTACCTAATGATTCTTGGTATATTCATTCGGATTTACGAGTTATAAAGATCGCGGAAAACGAACAGTATCGACCTAATGAGATTAATTCATATGCAATAAAGTATGGTGATTACCTTTATCATGTATGGTGATTACCTTTATCATACCTTTAGCATGTAAATATCATAATTTAAATATCAGAGCGACTGTATTTGGATATTAAAAATTTGAATTCGGTTAAAAATCTAAAAATAAATAACTGATAAATAACTCGAACTAGTATAATTGAAATGAGGTGGGTTTGGCATCACCGAATAGCAAATCAGAATTTAAGATATTTTATTTTTTTCATGAGCCACTAGAAGATACCTATTTTTTTTTTGTATTCAACAATGGTATCGCAAAACAAATATTCGGCCACTTTTTTTCGGAATTTTGTATTACTGTAGATTTTCTTTGTGTAATTTTGATCATCTCCCAATTGAGATATATTCCTCTTTATCTTAGTAGCTATTACATTCGTCTTAAACCACAGGATTTTCCGTATCCAGTATAAAAATGTTATCTTATTTTTTTTTCTGGAGATATGGTGAATCTCGTGATTAAACAATATAAAGCCCAATCATTTCCATATTCTAAATTTTCGATTTATTAGAGTTAATTTGTGTGTTTTATATATAAATATATATGTATATATATTCAAGTAGTCTATGACATGAACACACTAACTTTTAGGTTTTATACAGAGATTTGGATTTGTATTTTTTTAATATTCCACGAAACAGCATAGAGCGTAATAAATATTAGAAATTACAATTTCTATGATTTATTATTTATGTTTTACCAGTTTACCAGCCTTTAAAAGTCTACAGCATATTAGATAAAATGTAGCATTATATGTCTTCTCTAATTCGCATTTCTATTATAAAAGATCTGAATATTAATAAGGATATGAAGTTAATACTTATATCAGTTAGTTTTGATTGATAAATATTGAATTTATGTAAACTAATGAAATAATAGCAACCGAAAGACTGAAGAATCATATTCTGAAGGTTGTTAGTAATTTTTTCAAGGACATAAAATTACTTTTCTACATTATAGATAAGTATCTGAAGGATATAATATATAATTTTCTGGATATATATTGCACGCGATCTGATCTTTTTTATATTATATTTGTTTTTGTTATTTTTTATGTTCCAGCAGGTTCATATCATGGACTTATTCTTATTTTTGTATCAAAAAGTCAGTTTGATCGTTTTTAGTGCTACAATTACAAATCATTTTATTTTTTGCCACACTACATTCATTAATCGTAGATTATTTTTTTTTTCCAAATAGAACTTGTGAACATTCCTTAGAGATTCAGTCTTATGAAATACAATTTCAAACCAATTTGAAAAAAAAAAATAAGCTGATACTATACATTTACACTATGATGGTTATAATTAGGAGCATCCTTTTGTTTCCAGATGTGAACTTAAAAAAAGTATTAGTCATTTCTTAGGATTTAACAGATTTTTTGTGATAATATTCTTTAAACAAAAAAAAAAAAACAAACAAATGAACAAAAACAAAAAAAAGTGAAACGACAATAATCAGTCGCGATTTTACGCGAATATTTACTGTAAAGATATTTTATTATTTTTTTGTTATATACCTTTCCGCCTATCACAATTTTAAATCATTCGGACTGCTGTACACCAGAGGTAAAAAAACAAAAATAACAAAAAACAACAGCAATTTTGAATGCGCAACGTGTAAAACATTTCGCGCAAAATGATATTTTTTTGTTATTTGTTTTGTTGTTATTGTTTTTGTTTTTTAATGGTTGTAAATTTTTTTATTTTTAAAGAAGAGTTTTGGAAGTTAATGTAACACAACACAGTACAAATACAAAAGCATAAAACGCAATGTCTCATCTCTCTTCTGTAATCAATAAAAAATGTTTGTTGTTTTTTTTTTTGTTGATGTTGTTGCTGTTACAAAGGTGGAAAAAACAAACAAACAAACAAAAAAAAACAAAAAAAAAGAAATTGAAAACAATGTAAAAGTGGACATTTACTGAATTTGTACATGAAACTACTTAAAGCAATCCAATATATTACGGACGGACACTTTAGCTTGTATATGCTGTTTAGATGAGTCGGTTTACACTACACATTTTTTTTTGTGTTCAGGATACCACACGTGTAAAATAAAAAAATAAAGAAAAAACGCAATATCAAAAAAAAAAAAAAAAATTTGTGGAACTGAGAAAATGTTTCTCAACATTTGATTTTATGTTGTGTTGCTTGTTTTGTTTCTTTTCTTTGTTTTAATTGTTTTTTTTTTTTTGGGCTTTTGGTTTTTATGAGGCGAGACAACGTACGAATTTTTTTTTTTCTTGCTATGGACAAAAGTATTTTTAGGTGAAGTTTTTGTTTTCAAAACGGGTTTCATATAAATGTCTTCTTCAATATGTACACAGTGTAGCAGGCAGCTGATGTATGAGGTAAGGATTGAATGTTAAGCTTGAGAATTTTTTTTTTGTTTTAAACGCACGAATAAAAAACTGTTTTTTTTTTTTTTGTTGATTTTCTGATTTGTGTTCTTTTTTTTAGTGTTTTGTTGTTGACTTTAAGCATTATTTAATATTTGTTGTTGTTGGAAAATGAAATTTTCCTTGTAGTTAGGAAAATAATAAAAATAAATAAGCAAAAAATACATGAAGATTTGTGCAAATGATTGAGATCACTTTCAAAAATATATATATATATATATATATATAATTTTTTTTGTTTTTGTACAATAGTGTATTATATTTTAAAATTAAAGATTAGGAATTTAAACTGTAGGGTGCTACTCCTGCTGACTAATGTGGCTTTTTTTCTTTGTTTTTTTTTTTTATATATTTTTGTTGTTGTTATTTGCTTGTAGAGATATGATCATTAAATTCTACTCAGATACTTAGAAACTGATGTGTTGTGTTTAAGAGTGTAATGAAACCTAGTGATTATTGTAAGTACATGAATAATAAATAAAAAAAAAAAAAATAAAAAACAGTAAAATATTTTCCAAGGAAATAACTTGGAAAATTTGGGATCGGTTTTTTTTTCTTCTGTGTTATTGTTATTGTTGTGGAATATTTTAAAAGAAATATTTTAAATATGTTTTTTGAGAAAAAAAATAAATAAAACAATATGTTTACGAGTTAGAACATTAGTAAATAGCGATGATGCATATTCCTCAGCATCAGTAATGTTCTTAAAGAGTTTGAACAGTAGTAAAATATTTCCTGCTACCAATGTAGGTACAATGAAAGAATGTCTCAAATTTTATAATTCTTAAGGACATAACTACTTTTAATCTAACAGTGTTTAATAAATTAAGATTTAATATTGGGATATTGTAGGTCTGTCTTTTGCTGCATATAAAACTGAATCTTTGCGATAACATTTCTGAAAATTACAATGATGAATCAATATTGATCAAATGTTTGTCAAGCTTCTTGATTGCTTGATCTTCAGTCATGAAAATTCGAAGTCAATACATTTTTATTGTTTAGTATTGCCTCATATTTCTCACTTCAAATTATTTGATCCAGTTATGATGTATTTTTGTTATCTAAATATTTTTTTAAGCTGTGATGAAGTCAAATCGAGCATCTAGTAGTTGGAGAAATTATTTCGAATACCATTTTGAACGAGTAGTTGGACATGAGCTATTTCTCTCGAAACTGGAAATGTATATACACTTTATTATGGGAACTGGCTACTGTGCTTATTCGGGGTCTTCCAATATAAGCACAATAGCCAGTTTGCTTTTTGATGTTATTTTAAGATTTAAAAAAAATTTTACTAACTAAATCGAATTTGTTCTATCAATCGGTAATATTTTCAACTTCCGAGAAGGGCCGGAAAAAGGTTTTTTAAACCCGAAATTTGACGAAATTCGTCGAAATCGAGATTTTCAAATGAAAAGAGGTATTTTTATGCCAATTCGGATTTAACGTTAAAAAATAAGAAACTTTTGCAAAGATTCTGGAATACCCTTTATAATTTTTAAGTATTATATAGAGAGAATACTCTGAACAGGTAAGTGAGATGCTTTAGAATTTTTGCGTATCAATTTGTAGACAAAATTTAGCTCTTTTAAGAGCGAAATTTGTTTGTTCAAAGTCAGGTCGAGTTACTGTTATATATAGTAATGTATAGAATTTACTTATTATTTTATTTTGTAGAATTGTGGTGTACTAATCCATTGTCGTTTAGAATCTCTGTTTCAGTTACTTGCAAAAACATTTTTTTTAATTAATTTTTCCCCGATTTATTGTATTATTCTACTATGACACACAGTATTATTAACTGTTTACTATTACATTAAATAACAGTAATTTTTCTGCTTTTCGACATAGTGCTGATCACCTCACCACACCTATCGATGCTATCGTATAGTAGACCAGACAAGCTTGAGTTTTTAGCATGATATTTATTAGTAATAAAAACAATTGTTTACTGTCACTAAACCCTGAATAGGTTAAAAGGAAGGGTAAGAGAAAAAAACCAATTTTGTTTTCAACATTAAGTTCAAATTATGAACATATTGTCTAAAATAAATTTTTAATTAAATAAATTAAATCAAAAACAGAATAAAAAATGTGTTTTCAACCTATGTTTCGAATTTAGTTCGACCTTTATTAAAATTTAATACCGGTAAAACTATTGAATTAAAAATCACTTCAATAATATTTTAATTCTATATTTATATACATATACAGATTTAAAAAAAAAAAAATTTCTATTAAAAAAAAATTAATCAACATTTGTGAGGGTTTTTTTGTGTTTATTTTTTGTTGATAATTATAACAGTAATAATAAGTTATTATCAATCAACACATTAAAAGAAAAAAAAAACAAGTGTTAAATTAATATCAATTCTATATATAAACAAAAAATAAATGTAAATATATAATAGAAACATTCGAAACAAAATAAAGTAATTAAGTAAATAAAGACTAAAAAAAAAAATTTAAATTTGATGATAATAATTTAAATAAAAAAAAAAAATTGGAAATATACCCTAGAAGAGAAAACTTATCACTTTTTAAAAATTTTGAGCGACAGCAGACATCTTCTATACAGTACATGTGATGTGATGGTATCTAAGCTTCTAGCTATTACATTTTAAAACATAAACATGGTTCATTGATGAGTCTTTTATTTAACTAACTTAACGGCTTATCTTGATTTTGGGGTTCATTTGAGAACTAGGTATAACAAATAATTTTTTAAAATCGGTTTATATTATTTTACTTTGCAAAAAAATGTTCGTTATGTGTTCTTAAATAGCACTATTTTTCGTAACGCTAGAACTTACATTAAAAATAGGTAATGTATTTTAAAAATTGTCAAAATTCAGTGCAATTTTATTAAAGAGTTAATAAGTAAAGTATTCAAGATAGAATATGGTAAAAAGCTAAGTTTGAGGGATTTGCACCAAAGACGGAATTTTAATCAGCGGATTTAAATGCCGGGATTTTGATAAGGCAATTTTTTCTTGTAGGAATATTACTACCGCACCCGCGTTGAATCAATGCATCTCATAGTTTTGTATTTTTTACATTAACATCATAATTTATTTATTTACTTCGTTTAAATCAAACAAATTACAAAATTTTTAAAAATATAATTTTAACATAATTAATAAAAAAAAAAAAAAAAAAAAAAAAACCCATTATTCACAACGTAAAGATTATGAAATTAAAATCTTGTACAGATTGTACAGATAAAATCACATTATATTCTGACTGCTTGCGATATATACTATTAAACAATTAATATGTCAACACCATAAGTGTAAAACTAAAATTTATAAAAGACGCAATAGAATACAATTCGTAGAAATAATTGAACTCTTTTGAGAGAGAAATTTGTTAATTCAAAGCCATGTCGATATGTTGGTAGGTAGTTCAAAGTCAGTCAACAATACATAAAAAAGACACGTCAGTTACAAAAAAAAAAAAAAAACTGAGAACAACTGAAAATATATGTCTAAAATAGCAAACAATTGCAAAGCTAACGGAACTAACTATGTTCTGACTGAGAATGCAATAAAAACAAATTATACTCAAATTTAAGTTCAATCGACAACATAAGAAAAACAGAATAGAGAGAGTACGTAAATATAATGATGGTGCAAAGAATAGCAAAAAAATTATTTATGAACCCGTACCAAATTCGACTATAAGGGCGACCATCAAAGGTAAATGCGGCGCGGCGCACACAATTCCTCTGAAGAGACATTCTAAAAAAACATTCTGGTTCTATAGCAAAAAGGATAACAAGAAGATGAATCGTAATATTTAAATAAATTATGGTTATACATTTAATATTGGGATATATATATAAACAAAATTTGTGTGAGTTTGCACTGCAGAAATTTGTACTTCTGTTTCTCTACAATTTCATTACACTAGATCGAGGGTTTCAGACATTTTAGAACTTTTTATTTTATTGAATCTAATTACTAACTCAATTATATTTATATTATAGTACTTATGGAATTTGATTTTACATTTATACCTCTATTCAAATTTGAATTATATGAGATATATATATTGTTTTTACTCCCTTGGGCACAATTATGATGTTTCTATTCCCACATATTTTGGTTCAATATCTTAAAGATTTAAAAAATAGTGGAATTAAAAAATGATTAATTTTTTTAGATAATAAATGAAAAGAGATATATATATTAAAAATAAAATTTCAGTACTTTTTAATGGATTAAAATAATTTTCTTCGTGAGGCTTTTCATCTCATATTTAAATACTCATTTATTATCTTGCTTATCAATGTATATTATTGATGATTGTAGGTACTAACTAACTACATCCTCATTAATAAATAGAGTATCGTTATGTAAAAATGAATTTAATTCTGCCGCTATAACAAAATTTATCATTACGTTCAACTAACGACTCATGATCAAATCATTAATGAGGTTTTATTGAATATAAGCTCATTAATAATTTGATCATGAGTCTTCTTAGTAATGAGCTTGTATTCTAATCTAATCAATAATGAGCTTGCATTTAGGATATATCATCATACTAACTACAACAATTATTATGACTTTAATTTAAAGGCTCATGATTAGCTCATTAACGAACTCATAATGCGTGTGTTACTAGGGTATTGTTATTGGTTGGTGTATATGACAAAACATGTGTACATTATAATAAATATTTTTATTATCACTTACTTACATTTTGTGGTTTTTATTTATTGTTATTTATTTTGTATTTTGAAATTTTAATAATAATAAAAAAAATAAAAATCAAAATATAAAAAACGGAAGAAAAAAATGAATCGAAATACAAAATCTTTTCGGAAAAAAATATTAAATGTTGTTTATTTTATTTTAATATGTAATATAAATTATATATTTAAATTAAAATTAGTTGATTAAAATATTTTAATTTTAATGTTTTACTTATCACAATAAATATTTTTTGTTTTTAATTTTTTTTTTTAAATAAATTTTATTTATATTTAATATTTTTTTTATTATTTAAAAAACTAAAAATTAATGCAAAATTTTATTTAATTATAATTGAAAAACTTACATTATTATTAAGCAATTTACAAACAAAAAATAAATAAAAACATGTTAATTATTAAATAAATTAATTTAAATAAATAAACTTCGTCTTTTTTTTTTATTTATATCTATTGCACTTTTAAATAATCAACATCAATTAATATATAGATAGATACACTAACTATTACACTAAATAAATTAATTAATTGTTTTTTTTTTTTGTTTTACTAATTAAGTAATTTAATTAAAATATCTTCTTTTATTATTAAATTTATTTTTCAATTTATTAATTTTTATATTGCAATATTTTTAATTGAAATTTAATTAAATGCAATGACAATTATTTTTAATTAATATCTATAATGAAAAATAATAACAATACAAAAACAAACAAAACAAAAGAAAAAAATATAAATCTAGATTAACCGGCGTTAATCACGAGATTTTCAATTCAACGGTAAAGTTATCTGACTTTAATTGAGTTACCTTATTTTTTTTTTATAATATAACTATATTTTGCTTTAATTATTTTTCTTTTTAAATCGTTTTTTTTTTTTTTTTCTATAAAATTACATACTACAAAACACTTTTCAATTTTATTAAATACAACAAAAAAAGAAAAAAATTCAAATTTTAAATTTCAATTCTTACACAAAAAGTCAAGTCGAGTTTTACAAATAAAAAAAAAGATATATATAATTCAAGTCAAGACTCATTCAATTCCAATATAGAACTGAGTGGCGCACGGCTATGCTTAATAATGAAAAGTCAATTCTTTTAATCAGTTTAATAAAACAAAAACATCATGCAACAATTTAATACCATACCATGTCCATACCATACCATACCATACCATACCAAATATCAATTACATTACAATAAAAACAATATAAAACAACTGAATTGTGTGGTGTGGAGCAGTGTGGAGTATGTATGTTTAGTGTGGTCAAATCGAAATTGAATTGAGGTTTTTATTTTATTCTTATTATTTTTTATTATCTGATGCTTTGTGTCTTATGTATGTGTTGTGTTTTAAAAGTCATTTAACACATATGCATAATCAAATAAAATAAAAATATACTTATATATATATGTACATAACAATCCATAGCATACAAATTTTATTATTGTAGCAACAATTAACTATCGGTATTCGGTATAGCAGATATGTACAAACAATATCCATAGTATATGTTGAATAAAATTTTGTAACTAACATTATCATAACAACTATTCAGCCATTCAATTCTAGATAATGAAGGTACACTACACATGTATTTATGTAGATTTCTTGTGAATTTATTGTTAAACCTTTTTTGTTTTGTTTGTTGACTTCATCAGAATCTTAAGATACTTTTTTAGATAGAAATTAAATGCAACAATGTTTGATATGTATTGAAACATGTTTCAAAATAAATATTGATATATTATTTCATGTTCTTTGGGTGGGTTGAATATTGGGTTGGATGATGATGTTGGCATTGTTAATGATGTAAAATTATTAATGAGAATATGAATGAGCTTTCTTGTCGTAACTTTTTAAAATAAAAATAGTATGTACTTGAAATTGTATAGCATTGGTTAAAAACATTTGGAGCAGAATCGAACAGACAAATGTATAAATATGAATTGCTATTAATAACAAATGATAACCGAATTTGATGAAACGAAAAAGAACAAACAATCTGATGATAGGACATTTTTACTTTGACATTTATTATCACATAAATGTTTTTACCATACAAGAATTGAAGCTTTGCAACAACTTTGAACGGAATGTTTGAATGCTTCTAATAATACGGATAATGGCTTGTGTTTTTTCAGCCCGTAAATTATCGAGTTAAGAAAGATTGTCGAACATCGTATTTCCCAATTTTTGAAACAACATTTGAATAACCAATTCAATAAGTTGACACTTTTGAAATACATTCTGGGTTGAATTATTTGGAAAAATTATATTATAGAAAATTAAATATAAAACACACTTCTTCTCCATATACAATGTACAAAACCTTCAATTACAAATCTTCAATCTAACCAAAAAATATTTGTATTGGATAGTTAGACCAACAAAAATGTATATATATCTATTATTTATCCCTTTTAAGACTTATCTTTATTTTCGTTTTTCTTATATAATATGAACAAATTTTTTTTTCAAAAATCGCATGCAATAAATTTATGTCGTACAATATTGAAACATAATGCATATGATACAAATACATACATAATATATTATTGCCGTTGTTTTTGTATTAAACTTTTGTATAAACCCTCAACAATTCTCTCAGTTTTTTAACTAAAAAATGTTCGTATTCAAGCAATTTATATCATGTAAGCTTATAAATTATATCATGCAAGTAAATGTATTCGATGTATAGACGAAAAAAATCGTTGCTTTGATAGTATGCGAAATATATTTTTCAAATGTGTGTAATTTAAATTGACCATTAAATAAATGGATGTTGAATTTTTTTCAAATAATTTTGTTTAGCAACATTTCAAAGTAAAAAGAATAGAATTATGCATGTGTGTATATTTGGATGTGTGCACAAAATAAATATATGTATTTATATATGTAAGCATGTAAATGGTAATAAAATGTTAAATGATATTTTATAAGAAAATTGATAATTTTATTTGATTGCAAAAGAAAAGGATATTATGGGTATTAAAATATTACAGTAGAGGAAATTGAAATATGGGTCTATTAATCAAACATTTAATATGTGATTTTTGTTTTAATGGTTTTATTTATTTTTATGTAAAATAACAATTCTAAGAAAATCTTTTTCAAATTAATTAATTAATTCGGATTCCGCAGCAGGTACTTTTACAGTCACTAATTTCTGTTTTATGTGTAAATATGGAAGAAAATTTATATGGGTAAAACATATTTAATGTTTATTTGGATTCAAATATTTTTCGTCAAAACCCTTCGACATAAAAACTATTAGTTTTAGCAGAATTAGTTCTTATTTACGTACTTTTGTTTGTTTGTTATTCATAAATTAAAATTATAAATTATAAATTGGAATTAGAATCAAAGAAAACTCTCTGTCACAGAATATAGAGTCGATGAAAATTAGTTGTCGAAATTAAATAAACAAACTAAGCTCAATACGATAGGAAGGTATCTACTGTCACGGCTACGGGCTTGCTCAATGAATATGTAACAGTTCAATTTGTATTGGAGGAAATTCCATTGTCTCGCACGTGCGATAGTGGTTTTGAATGAGACTAATTTCTGTGTTTGCTACCCTTTTTGAAACTAATTAACTATCTTGTATGGGCCTGTACCTTTACACTGTTTATATGAAAGTGGAATATGTGTAGTACATTCAGATCTTACATTGAAAAAATATATTTTCAATAATAGTCAAAACACTTCATTACGTTACATTAATTACAACAAAAAGAATAAAATTAGTTGTAACCAGTCTTATAAGTTTAAGTTAAATCTTTTAAATAACAAAATTTCAATTGATTATTTTTGTATCTAAGGTTTCAATTGAATATAAAACTTTGGATTAAATTTTACATCGTCGTTTTTTACTATTAAGTATATCATAAAAAAAAAAAACAAAAAAATAAATGTCATTTATGAATTTTTTTAATTAATAATAATTTATATCTAAGTCAGATAACATCATGACTTAATTAGATCTCTTTGAGAGATTTGTAATTAAATTACAATTTAAAAACCATAATCGCTTATTGCACTATATATGCTACAGTCTGTATGTATATATATATACAAGTACATATAATATAATATGTATAGAGTAAGAGGACATTAGAAACTAGTTAAAAGTTTGTTGCTAAGTAATATATTAGTTTTAAAGCTATATATATATACAAAAGATAAAAATTAAGAGTGTGTTTTTTTTGTTTTTTTTTTTTTATTTTTGCTGTAATTACCAAGTAAACATATTTGTAATAAAATTTGATTAATGATGGTATGACAGGTCATTACGGAATTAAGAAGCAATTCTGAATAGTTAAATGTAACGATGATGATATAGTCAACGTATTTTTAGAATACACTGATGGGGATGTAAATTGATCTAATTTAAAGCTTTTTAATATGATTAAGCTATGCGTTAATGACTTTCAGAATGAATATGATAAATAAATTTTAAAAGAGTTAAATTATCAAGGATTTTTTTTATTTAGAATTATTTAAAAGATTTTTTATTTAGAATTATCATATTTTGCGGAATTTAGAGTTGATTATTTTAAATTAAATAATATGCAAAAAAATTTATTTAAAAAATTCTCTCATGATTTGAAATTTACGAATTTGGAATCATATTTATCCCAACGTGTTTTTACAATGCAATAATAATAGTCCACCATATTATAACCTTCATAAATTCTTGTCAAACATTCGGCGTTTTTTCTTCAACTCCCATTCATGTTATATAATACTTTCAATTTTTCCTCATCCTTTCCAATCCTATACAAGGGAAGTATTATAGGTCCTAAGGTGTAGCTTTTTATATAAAAAATAAATAAAAAGATCATTTAAAATGTTTTCCATTTTGCTGAAGGTAGAAAATCTTGACAAAATAAGACCTACGATGCTAGTAAAGAACCAATATTTGATTTCAGTTTGTTAAGAAAAAATTTGAACCATTATCCATCCAAAATTTTCTCAATTTAGAATCATTATCGATTATCATTCTTTAATATTTTTTTATCACACATTTCTAGAGAAAATATTTCCAACAACAAATGTCGCATACTATCAAAGCTATGATTTTCTAGAGAAAAAGGGAATTTTTGGGTTGAATATTTATGTACAATTAATTTAATAAATTAAATTAAAATAAAAAAAAACATTTAACTGAGGGGAAGAAAAACTTTTTAACTGGGATGTGATTTTTGTATACATACTTCTATTATTTCAAAATTATAGTTGCTCAACTTGCACCGCACCGGTTTTACATAACTTTTCTTTTTCCTTTATTTTGTTATAAATAATACAATTTGATTTATTATAATTTATGTATATCAAATACAAAATAGATAACTAAATTTAGTTTTGTTGATAATAGCTAAGGTTTAAGGTGTCTGATCTTATAGTTTTTTTTAGTATAATTCAATTAATTGTGTTTCAAATAGATTATAATAATACTTCTCGACCCAACTCAATATTAAATTCCACTAAGCCTATAACGATTTATTTTGCAACATTAGTTTCCACTGAGACTCTGTACAACTTATACAATATTACAAATGATAAAATTTCAACTTAACTTAGCTTTAATCATTCTAAAAATAAATATTTTTAAATTGTTATACCAACGTTAAGTGTCAAAACGGTAAATATTAATCATTTTAGTTCTGCGCTGAAGAAAAAAAATAAAAAAACTATTTAAGTGGATCTCAAAAGTACATCTCAGCTGGGAAAATTCACCAATTATCTCAGATCTAATTTATGAGTTCCAATTTTTTTTTTATGTTTGTAGAAAATCACTCTTTATTTCTACACCTGTATTTGAGTTGAGTTTTAAAAGTTTTTAAAGAACACAACATATATACCAGTTTTGATTGGGTGAACATCAATTAAATCATTTATCTAGGGATACTAAAACTATATACATATATATATTTTGTTTTAGATTTCGTAATAAATTTCCTCCATTTATTATGGAAATTTAAAAAAAGAGGTTTTCTGTGGGAAAACAGAAGTGACTCAATAACAAGTCAATCTTTAAAAATATCGTAAAATCTTGTCTATCTTCTTCTGGTACCTATATATTTATATAGATGAAGAATAACATCAGGAATGATTGATGCTTGAATGATTATATCAGGTGAATTTTCAATATTTTATTATTCAAATAGCCATTTTTTTTTTCTTTAAAAAAAAAAATAACGTAAAAGAAAAATGAAAAAAAAATAAAATATTGGAAGTTACTTCACTTGTTTTGTTGCAGCAACAATTGAAGTATAAAAATGTTCTATAAATAAATAAATTTGTATATAGTTAATTCAATAGACTATACAATATGTAATAATATTATTGCCAAAAATTGCCAATAGCATTTTATTGAACGCGGGCAGCTTAATAAACACGAGTTTTAAAAAAAAGAGAATCAAATTGTAGAATTCCTGTAGAGTTGAACATGAAACTAAAAAAAGAAAAAAAACATTTTTTGGATGAGAGCATAAATCTCTTTTCACATACATCATTATTGTGTAAAATTTTAGTCAGTAAACATTATTTAAAAGGTGTATGAATATACTTTTAGAAGGTGCATTTTGAGCTGAAGTTTTTATTATTTGTTTTTTTTTAAAGTTAAGTTAAAACTGTAAATTTGTAAACTCTTTTGTTTTACTATTATACTAAATCAAGTGAAGATTAAATTGAACTCTAGAGTTTCTTAGGAATAAAAAAACTATGATCAATATTGATGATGACACATCAAAAATAATATGTGTTGAAATAAAATATTTACAAAATACACTTAGTATAATAATTTTAATATTTCGTTTTTAATTGATTCATAATGCATGTATAACAATATATATTTATATGTACCTATATATATATTTGATGTAAGTCTTTATTTTGTACTCTAACATTAAAATATTATGTAACGCCATGTTATACGGCGAATCGCACGATTATTTATAAGGCGAATTGTATGTTCAATTAGATCGATATGGTGTAGAGGCTAACTTACCTGACTATTAATAAGTTTCTGAATTAGAGTCCATCTCAAGGTATTGATATGAAATTGCATTTCTTCCAAAGTAAGTAAAATTGAGAGTGTAATTTGGTATTAACTCGAAATTAAATCAATTCTATTTAATAATAGTACCAGTTTTAGTACCGCATTTAATTAGTAGATATATAATAAAAAAAACTGATTATCTATCGAAAAATCGAAATCTCGAAAGATTGAAATACCGAATTGATGATCGAAAAATAAAACACATTCCATTTTCTGCTGTAAAAAGTGAAATCCCGTACTTGGTTGGTTGGTTAATAGGGTAGAAATAAGAACCGTAATCCCGATTGTCTTATATCCTACGCACTTAGGCCTTTCGGCCCCTTTTCACACCAATCCCCTACTTAATATACAAAAATATAATTTTATCTAAGTCACATACAATAACATAAAAAAATAAAATTAATTTATTTACAGTTATCCAGCGAGAGTAAATAAATCGGTAATTTTCTTCTAAAAAATATCTCTAATTAAATGTTCAAAACTGGTATCTGATGGGATGGGTATATTCTGTAATATATTTAATGTTGTGATATATTTGGAAGAATAACGGAATAAATTGGTATTTTTAGGAAAATAATTTATATTTCATAATCGATGTCAAATGGAGAAATAAGAGAAGTTTTAAAACTTTTTTTTTTCACATCTTTGCCGAGTCTGTATATAGATGAGGAAAATAATGGCATTAGCCTACATTTACATTGCATCTGTGCTGCTCTAAATTATTAAAGGAAGACACATCTGGAAGACCTTTTTCGTATAGATTAACTAGATCATTTTACTAAAATTAACAACCTCTATCGCATCCCTTTGTCAAAAACCCCCAATTGTTTTTTAAAGAGTAGGATCCATATGGTGAAATTTGATAATTTGGTCTTAGCAACAGTATATAATCGACAGAATGCTTTATATAATTTGATTAGCAAGCCAGTAGCATAATAGGGTATATATAGTAGGTATATGGTAATATATAGTAGATATCTATAGCCAGTAGGCATAATTTAGGCATAATTTGGAACAAAAAGTTGCTTTTCATTCAAAATACGTATGCATTTTTGGAAATATGTATATATACTTTAAAGAAATTCCTTTGATCACTATAATATGTTACACGATAAAGATATACCTTTAATAACTGTTTATTAAATTTTGTAAACTTTGTTGTTGATTGGTGGTGATGAGGTGTGGCAGTGTGCTTAATGTTAATTTTTTGTTCGACGTTGTTTTTTTTTTCAATTTTTATTTATTTTTTTGTTCTTCATTTTCCAATATTTGCTAGTCTGCCAGCTAGTCTAAGCTTTGTTATGATCATAAAATAATAGTTTTAATAGGTTGAATTAAATAAGAAAATATCTTAATATTAAAATAATTTAATATATTATTATATAGTATATATATACATAATGTATACATTTTTTTTAATATAAGTATTTATTCGTGATTAGGACTCTCTTCACGATTTGGCCATATTTGAGAAAACATACTTTTTTTAAGGCAAAAATTGGTTGCTGTTAAAATAAATTTGATTGTATATATATATATAGAGTTTTCTATAATATAATAATAAATAAATTGATCACATCATTAAAATGATGATAATGTTGATGATGATAGGAATGACAATAAAGAGGTTATGATTATAATTTTTTTAAGATTGGTACCTAATGTTGTTAAAAAAAAAATAAAAATAATAAAATTTTCATTATATTCATTGGTTTAAATAAAGCTGTCATATAAAAAAAAAAAAAAAAAAATTAAAAGAAAATTGGAAAATTTTCAATTTCTTTTGATGAGAAAAATTAAAGTTTTTTTTTTATATACTCGTAGGTAATTGACGTGTACTTCAAAAGAATCGCTTCGCGTTCAACTTAAAAACGAAAAATTTTATTATGTCATTAAATTAGATAAATAATTAAGATTATATATATATATATATATATATAATTTGATGATTTTTTTTGTTGTTTTGTAATCCACTTATCTTCTCTTGAAATTTTACAAAACAAAATTGATATTATAAATAATTTTCAGAATTAATAAAAAAAAAACTAATTTTTTTATTTTTTAATTTTTTTAACTATGATGTCATGAGAAATCCTGGCAATTTGCCGAAGAATAATTCACAGAAAATAAATTCAAAAATAACAATGTTAAGCTGACAAATAACAAGAAAATAATGTGAAGACAAATGGCTATATTAGAAAATTCGATTTGTCAACTAGTGCTCGTTCACATAAGTGGACAAAGTTTCCGTCCAGACAGAAAAGATACTGAGAATAAAAAGCCAAATTTATTTCGTTTTCTCTATTCGATAATATTGTTGTAAAATTAAACTTAACGAAAAAAATTTCAAATAACAGAACCATACAAACATATTTAGTTATTCAATCGATTGATTCAAGAAAAATTTACGTAATAAATTTTAGTAGTTAAGAATAATACAAATTATAACTGAACTCTCTTTAAGAGTGTAATAATATGCCGAAATATAAAAAAATATGCAATTTAAAACTTCTTTGAAAGAAGCTGCTGACAAAAATATTATTTTTATTAATATTATATTTTTTTTTTAATTTGAAAATTTTAGAAATACCTGTCTGATACAGTGTGAGACTATACATATATTGCAATTTGTATTTCACTATTAAAACTAGTCCTATCTATCTAATACTACTATAAAAAAAATTTAATAATATTTTAATGTTTATTTATGCAAGGTACTAATAAGTACTAACAATTCGAAATGCAGTGGAAATGAAGTAAGATCTGTGCATCACCGTCGCAGACGTTTAGTCGAAGATATTGCTTGTATAAATTGTATATAAATGTGGGCATTTTGGTTTTGATTTTTGTCGCATTTATCATCAGAAACTCATCGCACACGAATTATAACCAAAAACTATGACAAAATTTACCCAAATTCGATATTAGAGGAGTAAAAAGTTGATGTTGATTTTTCAAGAAACATCTTTTTTGATCTAATACATTTTCACACTATGTATGTGCTGATAAGCAAAATCCCCACATATGAAAAGAGACAAATCCTTATTCGATTCAAGAAATTACATAACAAAAAAGTAACTGTGTGGCATGCATTGTGGTGACGCGGCGATATTTAAATCCTATTTTTTGTAAAAATTATGAAGGTCGATTTTTAAAATTCAATATTGGGCGTAACAGGTGTATGATAAAACAGATTATTGTTGGTACAAAATCAAAAATACATATTGATGTTCAGGATAAGTGATTCTAACAAGAAAAATTTACTACATATCATGTGTAGCGTTGTAAGTTTTACGATAATAACTTCCCGTCGAAATATTTTATATTTTGTTGAAATGAACAGGTCATGCGATTATTGAGCTTCACTAAAATTACTCCAACGTTTGATTTTTTTATGAAGTTATAAATAGATCAATACCAATAAAACAACTCATATTTAGTGAACAGACTTTGACCTTGATAATTTGACCAAAATGACCTTGATAATTTCTCTCTGTGGTGTACAAATAATAACTTACTTCTTAACATCAAAAAGTGCGCATTAATGTGTTATACTCGCCGTTCTAATCCATTCACTTATATGTTATTCTTTTAATAGTGAATTATTACTAAGAGTTAATTCTATTAAAGACTTAGGAGTGGTTTTCGATGATAAATTAACGTTTAAATTACATTATAATCACATAATAAATAAATCAAATTCCTTATTAGGATTTATAAAACGTTGGTCAAATGTATTTTCTGATCCATATATTTTAAAGACTCTTTACACAACATTGCTCCGACCTAATTTGGAATATGCCAGCCAAGTATGGTCTCCATTTTATGATGTTCACATTCAAAGAATTGAAGCCATTCAAAGAAATTTTTTAAGATTTGCCCTTCGTAATCTTCCTTGGGAGGATCCTATTCGTCTGCCTCCTTATCGATTAAACTTAATTCACTTGGACACCCTACAGAAAAGGAGGGAAATTGCTGATGTAACCTTTATTGTTGAAATTGTTAAACGATATATTATTTCTTCACTTATTGCTGACAAAATTGTTATTAACACCAATTCTCAGCTTCGATCCGTTAATCTTTTTACACTGTTACACTGGAACTAACTATGGAAGATTTGAACCTATTAACAGAATGTTAATATTGGGAAATAAATACAAGGCCTTAATTGATTTCTCCCTCTCCAAGTCTGTTTTAAAAAAACAACTGAACCAATTAAATTAATTATACACCTACACACCCATTAGTATTAAGTATTAATAAATTTAATTGGATTTGATTTAATTTAATTTTCTTAACTGTAACTTTTATAGATGTAAGAAATGTGTAATTGCTTGATTTAAACTTGAAATAAATAAATAAAAACAAAAACCTCTTTGAAGCACAAATCATTAACCACCAAATTACATGCGAAATACTACACGAAATTTACTAGAAAGTCATAGAAAATTATCTCTAAGGGATCATCGGTCATTCAATTTAATTTTTCAAAAATTAATGGAATATTTTTTATAGTGCGACATCTATCGGTGAACTTATTTGGATTATGAAAATGTAAATTAAAATGTCTCTGTTTCGATTCGACTTTTGTTTTGCAATTATGTGTATATTATCTTTAAATGGGTAAAATTTTAAATTGAAATTTCTAATAATTGAAAATTAAAAGCTTTTGAAAAAATATTTAATTTCGTTACGATTTCTATTGAAAATCTATCATTTAAAAAAAAAAAACAATAACGAAAATCTGTTGAGAAATGGCTCTGGAAATTGTACCGAATTTTTTCCATTCACAAATTAAATATTGTGATGATTCGATTTAAGTCTATACATTATAAACGTAAATTTAAATTAGTTAACCCTTCAACAGTTATTACTATATCTTTTTTTAATTATAACATCAACCAATTTTTCAATAAAATCATTTCATACTTCATACATTTCAAATCTTCATTAACTTAACTTACCTTACCGCTTAATTTCCATCAAATCATCCCTACATTAATTTGTCTTTCACAAAATTTGAACTAACATCATTTCTGGATGTAAAACTGACAATTATTTAAACATTTTGAATTTATTAAAAAAAAAAAAAATATGAATAAAAATCTACAACATTATATACGTACAACTCCCATAGAAGCCATTAAAAATAAATTTTAAATCTCAATACTGAGACTCATAAACAAAATAAAAAAGGCACATAAATTGAAGTGAAAAATCAGTCATTAAAATTAATTTTAAATCGATTTTCAAAACTTTAAAAACTTATATAATCGATTAGTGAATCTAGCAAATCGAACTACACAAAAAAAAAAAAATAGAAAAAAAAAACCAAAATTATGTGTAGGTATATTACATATGTATAAACGAAATATACAAGGAAGCGGTATTCTTTGAAAAATTTTCAAATAAAATAAAATTAAAATAGAAAAGAAAAACACTCACCTGTTGCAGATGTTGAACATTTAGCGGAATGTATCTCCTCCCATAAAAGGATCACAGCATTAAAAAGTTACTTTGAAAAATTTTGTGAAGTGAATTCAAAGTTATTCGTAGTTATTTTCTTGTAAAAAAAAATTTTGTTTTTGTTATTTTTTATTTTATTCTATTTCTAAGGAAAAAAAAATATTTAAAGAAAAGCAATCAGCTTTTCAGTTTATTAAAATTTTTTCGGTTCATTCCATTTAAAGATTTTTCTATTCTATTTGATTGTGTTTTTGTTCTTGTTTTTATTGTTTTATTTTATAGAATAAAAAATTTTATGGATTCTAATAATCTGAAATTTTTTTTGTTTTGTTTTTTGTTGTTTTTTTTATTTTGTATAAAAAAAATTGGGAAGAAAATCGCATTGATTTGTAGGGTTTGTAGGATTACAGCAATAGAATTTCTGTAAAGAAAAAAGAAAATTAAATATTAATTTATTAATTTAGTTTATTTAATTTTTCTTTAAAGAATAAAATACAATTAAATTTTCCAAATTTGGTACTCAACTCTTTTTACATTTCAATTAAAATTAATAAAAATTTAAGGTTGTAAGAATTCGTTTTTTTTTTGGAAATTTTCAATTAATTAATATAAATTTGAATTAAATAATAGATAATGTTGTTCATGATTGGACATAATAATTACGGTCAGAGTAAATTGGAATATGCAATATACCGAGAATATACCTTATTCTATAATGGTCATGTTGGTTTAGGAGTAAAATGTGATAAAGAAGTTGCGTGGAGCCATAAGCTCAACTAAATTATCATTTGTACCATCAGTTCGTCATGGGAATCGAAATTGGTAAGGGTCATACAGTACTGGGTAACTGAAAAATGTGGATCAGTATCTGTACATTTAAATGCAGCACCTCGTGGTACTGGTATTGTATCCAAAGAAACTTTAAACCATGGCAGGTATTGAAGATTGCTACATATCTGCATGTTGTTCGATTTGTCCGCTTGGTAATTTCGTTAAAGAAGTTTATGCAACTATTACCAAAACCTATGCATATTTGACACCTAATTTATGGAATGATAATCCATTTGGACGTACACCATACCAAGAATATGCCGATTTCTTAGCTCAAACACACAAACCAGGAAGTGTAAGAACTTGTTGAATCATAAAATTTGAAAATTTGATAAACGTTCAATGTTAAGGCAAATAAATGAGCTGAAAACAAAATATAGCAGTAGTCCTAGTGAGCTGCAAATAATTATGATTATTTTACATTAAAATTAGTTAAATTATACCAAAACCGTTCTGATGTTGATTTACCCCTGAAATTTCTCAAATAAACTGTAAAACTTTACGCTTAATGAATTCTTAAATCATCTAAACTGAATACCAGTACTCAATTTTATTTTAAGTTTATTCAAGTATTTATATTAACGATAATTTCAGTTTTAGTTTATTTAATTTAAAGGGGGTGTGGCAGCTACAGCAGCAATCCGACTGTAGCATGTCCAGAGCGATCCTTCTCACCACATCACAATACGAACTGGACACTTACCTATTCTTCGAACAGAACTAAAAACCTGTATAGATTGTAGATGTAAAAAATTTTTAACATTTGAAGTCCCTATCATCAGATTGTCAATCATATGCCCTTCTAACAACCCATGTCTATAGTTTTCTATAGACCTGAAAAGTAGCAGAGGATATAGTTGATATCGCCTTAGTTCCAGTATCCTGAAAGGCTTTTCACTTAACACTAGCAATTGTAGATACATAAAATTAAAATCAATACCACTTTAAATGAACTTGCACGTGAAGTTTTATTATACTGAATTACATGATGACCAGGGGCCCCTGTTGAGTAATTATAATTCAAGTTAAGTAATAGCTTTTGTGTAAAAATAAATTTATTGATACACGTTTTTTTTAATTATAAAATCGAATATCTAGCGAAAGATGACAGGGATTGAACACTGAATATGAAACAAAATAGCAATTTTTTCAACCCGTATGCGCATTTGTGTTGTAAGTATATATACAACTTATTTACATATCAAAAGTTCATTAAGGATAAGAGAGATAAAATGAGATGATGCTTACTGCGCAGGTCCTTAAATGTTTGTCTATTATAATTATAGATCGAGTAAGTTTGACTCATAATATAAGGCTATCTAAGGTTATATCTTTCAAGGCCATGCAACATCTAGTAGAACACAAAGCCCAAACTAAAATTAAAACTAAATGTGAAGATTAGGATTCATCAGTCAAAGTACATAACACAGGTATTACAACTTAATAAGAAGGGGCTATGACACATCGACCAAAACCATAACTTGTGTCAAATGAGTAAATATTACAAATGGTAAAACGTACAACATTTTTTATATACCATTGCGGCTTGATTTTCCCTTTAATTTGTACATTTTAATAATTTCTAATTTAAATAAAAACGATTACAAAATCACTCATCAAAGACACAAACCAATTAGTGTATAATTATATCAAACAAATTTAGATCAATTTCATTCTAAAACAAAAATAAATCAAGTTTTTTGTGACAATTTATTGACAAACAAAGAACAAATTAACTTTATTTAATTTTTTTTTTATTTGTTTATTTTAGATCTTTAGATATTCTTGAGGTCTCGAAATAAAAAAACTGCAGTTCAATTGCAAAACAAAGTAAAAAAAAAAAAAAAAAAAACAAATCTGTTGCTATATAGAATTTTCGCAATAACAGTATTAAAATAGGGCATACAAATATAAAGGACGAGATTATTATCTTCTTTTATTATGCGATACCATCAAAGTATTATAAAAAAAAAAAAAAAAAAAAAACAGCAATGAGGAAAACAAAAAACAAATAACAATAAAGAGTAAAAGAGATTCTGAATTACTCATGAATATACAAATTTAGTTAATATTATAAAAAAAATTTACAAATCAGAAAAATAATCATCAACTGGATCTGACCGCAATCCTTAATTTGTTAACCTCAAAAAATTGAAAATCAAATAAAAGGTAAAAATTAAATTTGTTTCGATACCTGTGTTTACAGTTAGTTAAAAAATTATTTGGTTATAATAAAATATAGTATATTATCATTGCACATTTGAATTCATTCTAGGTGATAAGGAATAGGACAAATTTGACAGAAATTATAACTCAGTTCTGAAAATATTATCTTTAGTGAAAAAAAAAAATATTCGGAATTGAAAAAAATATCTGCTGTATTGTCGCGAAAGTGATGACTTTATTGTTCGAATGATTTAGATGGGGATTTATACAAGATATATACTAAAAGTTTATATCACAGATCTTTTTGGGAGTATAGGATTTTGCTGTAGTTCAGATAGGTTCAAACCTGTGCTGGGTTAACTAACCGGAAAAAGTTGAATAAACGTGAAAATTCGGCGAAGAAAGTAGTGTCGAATTGGATGTACTCTGACAAATAATGACAGCAATATCACGAAACAATGTTTCGAATGGAATTTTCAGGTTACATGTCACATCGGAAAACATAAAACAATTTGAAGAGAAAATAACAGTCTTTGACGAAATAAACTACAGAGAGCGTGGAACCATTCGGAAAATAGTAATGGTAGATAGACACGATGCAATGGGTTTATTTTCATAATATGAAAATCCCACTGAAGGGATTAAAACATAATGATGACGACAATATAAGTTATATTTTTACACAATGTTTTTTTTTATTTTTTGTTATATAGGGAAACTTAACTATGTTCGAGTATTTTTTCCAAACACTGTACATATAAATTTAAAGGAAATGCATATACAAACAATATATCAAGAATATGAATTGATGCAACAATAATATAAATAAAAAAAGCATTATATACATATTTATATATACGAGTATATATATTTTAAGTCAAAGGTTTGTTTGTATGACACCATCAAAAACGTTTAGAACACCTTAAAATCAAATTACACACAAGTTTAAAAGTTAAGATAGGGAGTGCGCGAATATTATAATCATTTTTTTTTCTTTTTTTTTTTACTCCATTCAATTTCAAACCCTGAATAAAACAAAAAAAAAAAATTGAAAAAATCTGAAAAATCCTATTAACAATTTTCCATTCAAAATAAAAAAAGGTACAAAAAAGTCAAAAAAATTTTGCACGATCTCAGACCTTTCAGAAATTTCAATTGGCATGAAATAAGGTGTAAATAAGCAAAATTGTGTGTTTTTGTTGTTATTATTGTTATTATTTTTAAATTTGTATTTTATTTATTTATTTTTATTTCATTCTTTATAGCTTTTCAATATTATTTATGTTTTTTTTTTGTTTTTTCAATTGAAAATTGTATTGATTTGTTTTTGGAGGAAACGCCATCTATATCTGAATATAACAATTTGGGGTTTTCGTTGAATTCTTCTTTTATTTAATAAAATTTATTACATTAGTGGTAATTTTGTGCATTTTATTAGAATCAGATCAGTGGTGTTTAATACATTTTATTTTAATTCTAAATTTGAGTTTGAAAAATCCTATGTAATTTTATTTATGAATGCGATCATTGTCCTGAAATTTCATTGATTGTTCATATAGCGGGTTTTTGTATCATCATTCTATTTTTTTTTAATCAGATTAATTTATTTATCCGGCATTACTGATTATTTGGGTTTTGTATTTTTTTATTATCTTATACTAATTACTAAGAATGATATTTATAGTTGCAAAGTTGGACGTAAATGGGGACTAAACCCCAAAAAGGCATTATGCATCCGCTACGCTTCCGCATTTTGGTGGAAAAACTTATTAAAAATACAATGCAATAAAAGAAAATAAATAAACAAGTAACTAAATGCTCAAAAAATGTAAAACTGGTGCAACTCTCGCGGTACAAACTTACTTAATAATATTACTGTATTTTTCATTACACGTCACTGTTTTGTAACACAATCAACATTTTATATATAGTTAAGGTTCTCAATTAGTTTATCACAAATTTTAAAAATTTATGAATTTGAATAGAATTTATTGAACTTCATTCTCCGTCACCTCCTCGTCACCCCTAAAAATCATAATTCTCTTCTCTATCATATTCACATCGAAGTGAATATTACGAGTTAAACTACAGTATCTGAATTGTAATTGAATTCAATTGAAATTGAAATTGAAATTGTGGTATATGTGGTATTTATTAAGATTCATGGAGAGCATTTTCAAAAATTATATCTAAATTTGTAACTATACAAAAATGTCAGAGTGTACAAAATTTTGATTATACCTATGATAATAATTTATTATGAAATTGATTTTTGAGGTAGCAAATTTGATTGAAAACAAAAAACTTGTAAAATTTATGAATTCTCACAATATTGAAAAGTAATCAAATAAAAAATTATTTTGTATTGTAATTGAAAATCAATAAAAGAATCAATCAAAAATGAACAGAATTGTGAAGATATAATTTTGGTGTAATCAAGTGAGAAAGTTCACAGACAGTTCATAAACAAGAGATCACTACAAAATTGAATTTGTATGCGATTATTTAAAACGTTGTGGTTTTTATTTTTAACGTTTGAAGTCGTAGAGTTCATTTATTTTTTTTTTTTTTGCTTCATGATTTTTCTTTATATAGTTCAAAATAATTATGACATTACATAAATTGTTTACAAGATTAGTTTGTGATCCTGAAATTTTAAAATAAAAATTATGAAAATATATTTTTTTGATTGAAATAATAGTCTTGGATCAATAAAGTTCACTATACATAAGATATAATAGAGATAAGAGGTTATATGTACATGAATTGAAGGGTGAAAAAATCAATTTCATGTAAATTTTCGTGTGCGTTAATGGGTTAAGTTAATTAAAATTTAGACAGCCTTTCTATATTACCCAAAACATATTCTCCATTTGCATAATATTTTTGAAACATGAATCAAGATGTAGTCAAGATATTTCACATTTTATGATGATTTTAACACTTGCATAATATTAATATACAATGCTATTTATTAAATATATTAATTAATATACATTTTAATTCATACGTAATGTAAATTTTCCTTCTTCAATTAAATATTTTAGTTTTGTGTCGTTTATATTTGTTCCTTTTTGCGTTTCATTTGTAGTTATTAATCTCTTGACATTTAAAAATGCTGCGATTTCCAGATGTAGACTATGGAATATGCAACATGCAATACCATATTTAATGTATAGGGCTCTCATGTTATACACTGTCGAAATTATGTTATATACTGCCGACTATAAAGCATCAAGAAATATTTAAATGCTTGTGAAATATCAAAAAATTTTGAAATGTTTGTGAAGCAGAACAGATAACTTTTTCCCCCTCGAATACCTGTTCCATCAAACAAAATACACTTAGTTACAAAATTCTTTCTCTACATCAAAATTCAATGTCAGGTATATTGATAAACAGTTGGAGACGTTTTATAATGGCCATTTCGAACAAATTTGATATAAATAGTCGTTAGCGATATGGAATCATATGAAATTAATTCATTTGTTTACTTTTCTGGGCTTAATAACATAAGTATTTGCGCTACTTTAAAACATTCTAGTACATATTTAGTAAAAACGTTAAATAAATATTTTACCATAATGATACATAGGATAAATGATACAATTTTCACTGATTATATAAAATAAATATTAACTGATAATGTTGATATCAAATCAAAATGGCAGTATAAATAGTGATTTGCGTCATAATAAACTAAAATAAATTATATTTGAGTACATATTTAGAAAATTTTTCTAGAAATAAACCTTGTATTCAAAAATGAATATTATTTATTCAACAAAAATTTTAATGATCTTGTACAAAAAAAAAGAACAAAAACAAAACACTAAAATGTTGTAAAACACCACACAATTTTTTCAAATATTATTAATTCATCTCAATTCAAGAATATCCATATAGTAAACATTTTGATGAAACAGCAGCTAATTGGTCATTAAAATTAACATTACAAGCAACATCAATCAGTTTTTTGCTTTGTATAAGTACATTACCTATATACATAGTATACAGTGTCCTGCATTAGATTAGAGACATGTGTAATTGAAAAATTGAATATCAAATTCAGTACATTAAAAGTCTAAACAACATAAGACTTTGTTAACAGCTTTTGATTTGCGTTTAGCTTTTATAATCATTAATAGATATTTCATGCATTTTGAATGTCAAGCCTAGTTTTGTGAAAATTAAGTAATAAAAGTTTTATTGATGAAAAATTATCAAAGAAATTTCCTACTTAAGAAAAGAGAAAAATGCTGGTTCTTTAAAGTCAAAAATTCAGGATTTAATAAAATAATTTTGTAGTTGGGTCGAAATAATCAATTATATTCAAATCGTAATTGTTAATAAATTTTTAATTGCTAATCGTTATGGTTATGTTGCTTAGACTTTCTTCAGTAAAAGTAATAGTACGCACCCTGAATCAACAGAATAAAGGAAGTGAAAGGTACAATGGAAATACATTACACCTCCAACTTTACGTAGCAAAAAATGCTCAATGTATGTACATTACAACTCCAATTTTATGTAATAAAAATGTACGATGTATAAAATGTAATGAGCAAAATGGTGCCAAGAACATAAAAAATACATTAGTCAAATTTAGCGATAGATCATAACCAAGTACTAACGAAAATTGAAGAAATTAATGCGACAAACTTTTGTGTTTGGGAATTATCTGTGTTGTGCATTATTTGTAATTCTGAGATATCCGAAGTTAACGGAAATTTTTTTTTGTATTGTATTCGAAATTAGTTTATTATGTAATACCAATTTTCGATTCAATAGAATTAAAGACATAATTTTTTTTCATTATTGTTACACCTACCAATTACATAAAATAATATTTATTAAATTTCATAATAACTCATAAAATTCACAACTGCCCTCGTGTTGTGCAAATTTGTTGACAAAATTACAAAGGGGATGTTAACAAAGCTCTTACATCTCTAAGTAAACAAAAAATCATTAATTTTATCATAGAATATTGCTTTCTTCATAAAAAAAACTGGTATAAATGCAAAAAGGTTGAACGATTTATTCATAAATATGACAGTTCGATTTGCTGTTCGATCTGCTTTCAGGCTTAGCAAAGGTTAAAAAAAAAGCAATTTAAAATGTTATTATATAGGATTTTTATGTATATTAATTATATTAATTCGAACTGTACAGATAATATTTTTTAAAATTTTACATAGCTCATCTTATAGTTTATTTCATTTGCAAAGCTAAAGCAAGCCACAAAAAAGTCGTTAATTCGTGTATGTGGAAATATTAATTAAAAAATAGTAATAAAAAAACAAAACGTACAAAACGTTTAATTAAACGGGTAATGCATCAAAATCTCCCAAAAACAATAATTTCACATATTGATTTAATTCCAGAAAAAAAACTGGTAAAATAACCCTAACTTGGTTTTTTAATTTCGTTGTTATTTTTTTATGTTTATCTTTACAAAGCATATCCAAAAATATGCCTTGCTATTTTTTTTTTCACTTGTTTCTAAACAAGTAAACAGTACTGTAGGTAGCACTTCATTTATTTACTTATATTTGTTTTAAAGTTAATTTGTTTCTTCATTCAAACTTTTAGAAAATCATTTTAAAAATAAAAATTTAACAAAAACAACCAACCAACAAACCAACCAAGTAATCATTAATACAACAGTTTGAATATTTCACTAAGTAAGTAAACATACCTGTAATTATTCATTTTTAAAGTAATTTGTGTTATTTTAACAAACTGAGGAAATTATAATAATGCAATTTACACACAAATACACACCATCACAAATCAGAAGTAAACTATAGTGAAAATATTAATGATTGAAGCTATTTAAGACGCATACTACGTTATAGTATACTCTAGGTAATTTATTTTTCAGGATTTCTATATTCTATATTGTTACACGTTATCATGATACCTATATTTATAACACTGTAATGAAAATTGTTAATAATTTACAAAAAAAAAAAAAATAAATAACAGTTATGTAATATTTTAAAATTATTTTACTTGTTTTGGGGTATCGAATAATTTTGTATTTAACTTTTTGAACTTGTAACTAAGCTAAAATGTTTATATAGATAAAATTATTAACAACAATGTTGGCCATAAAATGTCAAATTATTACGTATAAGTAGGAGGGATCTATATCTTTGTAGATTTTCATAATTAAATTTTGATGCATTAACTATGAAGGTACAAAAATATTTCATTTAAAATTACTTCGTATAATTCTGTACTTGTTAGAAGGTATACCTAAGGTATACAGGTCACTTGTAATTACATACAAAACGTTTGAACGTTTGAAGAATTATTTTCATATTATTTCACTGATGCTTTGATATTGAAGCAGTATGAATTAAAATTTAATATTCCGTAGACAGTATATAAGGTATTCCGTAGACATTTCACGATTTGTAAAACTAATAAATTTTATTCTTTTATTACTATTATTTTTATTTAATTTTTTCTAGATTGTGTGATTCTATCATTGACTCTATTATTTGATGTTTAACTATACATTTTTCAATACATTCTATTATTTTTTAGGTATGTAGTGTATACTGTAAAATATAACTATTTCATATAGAATTATGGAAAAATAGAAATAAATAAAAATGAGAATTTCTCTTCACCCATTTTTCTCTTCTTCCATGTGTGGATCTAATATGCGAACCCACAGTACAAAAATTTTTCTTCAAAAATTTATATGAGATGAGATTTCTTACTATTTATATATTCTTTGCCACTAGTCATCTCAAGCTGCACATTAGTGTATATCATCGTTTAAAACGTTCAATGTCACGATGACAATTATGCCCATACTTACTATATTCATAAACTAAATCTGCATCACTTATAACTAAAGCGTGCATGATTTCCAATTCAATATATAAATCAATTTTGTAGATTGAATTATTATAAAATAAATATAAAAACAATTCAATTCAATTAATTTATTTCCTTCAATACACTTTTTTAATAATTTAAATAGTCATTTAGATATTCATGTATTAACCCTTCATAAATTTTGTATATGTATACAACAAAGGTATATACTGAGAAATTTTTAAATTATATTTAAGTCGTCCTCAATTAAAACTATCTACTTTCATTTTAACAGTAATTTACGAAGAAAAAAATCATAACACGAACACCAAAATTGTATCTTAAACCATCATTCAAGAGAACCAATAACTTTTATTTTATTTTCTACTCTTCTTTTTTAAATAATTTCACAATTACAAAACAAAAAATACAAAATTTTCAATTTCCATAATTAAAATTTCAAATTAAATTTTAAAATTTAAAAAAGGTTTATTTTTTTCATATTAAACAAATAATAAAAAAAAATATCAGAATTTTATAAAAAAAAAATTCCCATAATTTAAAAACATTTCTGTATACACATACGAATACCCATTCGAAAAACTAAAAACAAAAACAGCAAAAATACTCATTTGGACATTAACCCATTAACATCGATGAATAAAAATTAATAAAAAAACAAAAAAAATTAAATTGTCAAATAAAAAACTTCATTTAATCGATTTCCGCTTCCTTTTCTTTATCATATCACACATCTATACATAAATAAATACCCCTTCGAATAGTGTTGTAAAAATTATTTTTGAAGAAGCAACATAGTGTAACAGCTGCGTGTAATACTCATTTATTAACACCGCGATTTGATCTTACTTTTTTTTATTATTTTTTTTCATTTTTTTGTTTTCATTTTTTTATTGAATGAATGAATCGATTTCTTTGTACAGCATTAAAAAAGTAAACGATTTAATTGAGCTCATAATTTATTTGGTTATATAATGAAAAGATTAAAATGAACGACGAATAAACTAAACCAACGAACCAAAAACCAAACAACTAACCATCACACGATCATTGATCATATCTATTAATTCGATTGGGTTACCAATAATTAAATTGAATTCATTATTTGAAATGGCACTCTTACTGAATTCTTCAATTATTTAAAAAGACACTAATTTAAAAATAAAAAACAATAAAAATTATGCAATACAAAAACAACAACTAATAAAAATAAATTCACATGCCTCTTACAAAAAAAAAAAGAATACTGACTATACACAAACTGAAATCTGTAAAATTGAAAGCGCGAAGAAATCGTATTCGCAAAGAAAACGAATGAAACCTGAACAAAAAAGAGAAGAGAATTTTACTATGATGACAATGATTATAATCGGTTGTTCTCGTTGTCGTGGCAGTTGTTGTCATTAAAAAAAAAAGTAGTTTTAATTTTCTTTTTCATAATATGATTTTAATCCTCTTCTATATACTAAACCAACTTCAAAAGGGTTCATTCAAAATAAGAATATTAGGATAAAGTTAAAGTTATTTTTGTTTCACAAGAAACGAAGTCTAGCAAACAACAAGACTTTTTTAGTTGTATATGAATGGGCAACTGAAGCAGCAGGAGCATATTCTACTTATGTACTAAATATATACGTATTAATATGAAAAGAACTCTCATATTGTCCTGTAAATTGTTGTAGGTATATATCGTATATCAACCGAGTAGTTTTCTTAATAAAAAAAAATTGTTGTTTTTGTTTTTAGTCAGTCCGATATCGCGCAATGAATTCAAATTGGATAGTTTAACATTACTAAAAATTGTTTTATTACTATAATGTTGTTGTTGTTGTTTTGTGTGTTTAATGCGATTCTCAGACAAGCAGTTAAAAATACTATGTATTATTTTCTCTTTCACATTCTTCCACCACTGAACTGACTGTTGTTGCCATTTATTTCTGTTGTTGTTTTTATTTTTTCTAAATTTATTTATTTAAGAGTTTTTAAAATTGTCTTTCATTTGGGTATTATAAAAATCAAATGAAATTACATGAAAAACAATAATAAATGATGATGATTTCATGCGCGCTATTAAATGGTTGATTGGATATAGAAGAACAGACAGCTAACAGAAAACAAACAATACAACAGGAATAAAAATTGTATAAAAAAACATTATCGAATGTAAGAAAAATAAAAAAAAAAAATGATGGATTATAGCGCCGTAGAGTAACTTTAGTATATTGTTCTTAACGTTTAAATTGGCCTATATTCCAGTGTGAGAGTGCTAACGCCATAATTAACATACGTTTCATATCCCTTTATCAACAAACTAATTTTGTAGACGGGATTTTTGTAGACAAAGAGTTATGAAACGTATGTTAACCATGGCGTTAGAGTCCTTCGTAGAATATAGACCATTCTCTCTTTGCATCACTTTTGTTTTCTCTTGTTTTTTATCTCTCTCTCTCTCTCTCTCTCTCATACAATAATTTGAGAATTTTGTAGAAAAATTCAGTTAAAGGAAGGTGTTTGTTAAATCATTGATTTAAGAACTATTGTACTTGCTGAAATACCATTTTCGTATAGATTAGAGGTAAGAAATAGTTTCATATAATTTACAGGTGCTAGATTTCATTAGAGGAGTTAATAGTTTTAATATTGGGTACGTTTTGACTAACTATATGTAATCTTAACGTGGAAAAATTGTGACAAAAAGTTGACAGATGATCGGATGTAGAATACAAATGTTTAGTAGGTCTCTTAATAAATGAAATGACAACAAAAAAATTATTTTGTATTGATTTCGAATTAGAATACCCGAATAATATCAATGTTTTAACCATCAGTATCAAAAAATAATAAACTAATATGGATAGAACGACGAAAAAAGATAAAATAAAATATCTTACTGGCATGCCCTCACAGAAATCCACATGAATGATTGCATTGCTACTGGATAATCAAGATAAATCAATTTCTGACTGTGATAATATGGGGCAGAATCAAATCATAACTAAAATGTAATCTTCTTTGCCAAAGCGAATCGGGTGGAGTTTATTTTTTTGTTCTATTTAGTCCAGAACGATAGGATAAACAATGAGAATTTTTCACTTTTATTATTAATTCTTTTTCTGAAAATCCATTAGTGGGGCACATAAGACGGAAATAAGCTCCTTCCGTCGTCTTCAATCAGCATCTCATCATATCAGTTACGATTACATTCTATTTTGTGTTAACGCCTAAAACTGCCGTCTTGAAAAATTTTATTTGTCTTTCAATGCGACTTTTATCCTGGGAAATCGAGTGGATATTGTTATTAAAATTCAATGCAAATTATATCCTTATATCGAGTAGATATTGTTTCGCGATGTTGTTGCCACGCTTCCTCAGAATACATGTATGATCCAATGAAATTTTCACTGCCGAATTTTTACATGCATTGATATGTTTGATTTGCTTTCTGTCACAATGTTATGTTTGAAATTGTTTGCGGCCAACTCAGATTTAGGAAAAATTGAGGCTCGATTAAAAATTTCTAGTGATGTTGGATAAAACTGTATATGTTTCGCAGGCATACTGATCTCACATTTTATTCGCAAATTTTTATTTTAATACGCAAATATATCTTGTTTGACTACCGCATTTCTGAAAGCATAATTATCTATTTATTTGGCCCTTGAACCAACCTAAATTCACAATTGCGATTCTGAAATGACTCGATTGATAAAAATTATTATTAACTAGCCTACCCTGGAGTCACAAGAACCACTGTTTGGTTCTATTACAATGGTTTACGTTAATCTGAAATTTTATATAGAGATTATAGTTAAATAAAAAGAACAAAGTCTAATATCAATAAAATTAAGAAGAACAGCAATAATCAAAAGTAACACGATTTTCGAAATGAATCACAAAAAAAAAACAGAAAAATGGAATATAACAAAAACTCACCACGAAATGGAAATGATATGAATCTTCAGTTTTTTGTTTTTTTTTTGTTTTTGTGAATTGCATGTTTAACTAGTGAAATAATGAATTGTTTCTACGAGAAGTCGTCGATTCTTCTACTCTTTATTTCTCGTGCTGGTTTGTAATGATATTCTAAATAACAAAAAAAAAAAGCAAAAAATAAAAAAAAAAAAATAAAAAAAAAACAAAGTATCATCTCTAAAGGCATTGGAATGATATCTATTTAAGATCGGGTATAGCTCTATTCTTTTGTACTTATTAAGTAGTAGTATGATTCTGTTTCTTGTATGGTTGAATTTTGGGGTTTGGTTATATATAAAAATTGCAATAATAATAGGTTTAGTGTATTGCTTGTTTGTTTTGTAAATTTTATGAAATTTTATTTTTTTATTATTATTATTTTTGTTTTTCGAATTTTGAATAGTGAAATAATTTTAATCGGTAAGACGATTTTAATTTTAAAAGAAAAATTCAAATACTTCATTCGAATTCAGTTCATTTTTAATAGTCATAAAGAATTTAAACAATTTATTTTAGAAATCAATACTACTTATTTTGAAAAAGCCCAACCAAATAATATCCCGTTAATCAAAGTGATTTTGTATCTCTTCCGTGGCCCGATCGATTGGAGCACAGAAATGTGTTTCAATCATGGTAGTCTCGATTTCGTTTCCCGTGGGGAGTATAAAATATGACAAGGAAAATAGGAAGAATATAATGTTATACAGTTTATAATCAATAAACTTCATAATTAATACTGACATCTCTAATAATAATTACACAATTTTCAAAATCTAACATGACGTACCCAGTAAACGTAGTAACGCACGTCAGGATAAAATCGCAGCGTCATTTTGCGGAATTATGACGTCGTCTTACCACGTAGACGCAGATAGATATTATCAAAATGGTACAGTAGGCCAATCCCCTAATTAGACAGTATAAAACAGATTAAAAATGAAATTAGACATTGCCTCGGAAATAGAAATGATATGCTAGCAATTGAATACGATGGAAATGAAGTGGATGCCTTATGCTCCCAAGAGGAGTATAATAAAGAAAAATCATTAAATGGTATAAATATGTATTATCTGACATTATGACAGTGAGACTTGTGTTATATCCAATAACCGCAACCACAATTTGAAGATTTCTACTAATCGCAAGCATAAACCGCATGACAATATAACGAAATTTCCGGTAACGCAAAAAAGTTATGTAACTATAATGATTGACGAAGAATACGAAAAATCAAAAAAAGAAAGTAAACATGTGACAATGTTTAGAAAATTCCAACTAACATTGCGCAACATTTTAAAGTAGACTCCCCAATCAACCAGAAGACATGGTCAATCAAGCAACAATACTTTGTACAAGTCGATTCTCAGAAAATTGAAATTCACTTAGCCACAATGTCAAGTTAAAGCTCCAGAGAGTAGTAAAAAAACGAGGTATATACGTCAAAAGCCTCCATTGAGTTATTTTGTTCTTGTACCCTAATTATATCTAGCCCTAATGCGCTATCTAGTTTTGTATGAGTTTAAAATTTAATATTAGTCAGTTTTTCATATTACATACCGCATATGAAAGAATATACGACGAATTGTGTTCAATTTGTCGATATATATCGAGTCAAAGCTTGCATTTCCCAAACATTTTCGATTGGTTCTCATAGATAATAAATTTTTTTTAAAAGGGCTCTTTGCAACAATATTTTTTTAATTTTTATATACAAAAATATTCATGAAGGACTCATTAAAAAGCTAAGTTGTTTGCTCCCTTAAAATATGTTGAATTATTTTCATCATATTTCTCAAATAGAATTTTTCGAGTTAAAAATGAAAATGAATACTCCTCTCTAAGAGATATAAAAGCTGGAGTACCGCAAGGTAGTATATTGGGTCCAATTTTATATTTGTTATACATCTGCGATATACCCGAAGTAGAAAATATAAAAGTAGCAACCTTTGCAGATGTCACAGCGTTGATGGCAGTTGGTTCTACTATAGAAGAAGCTACAAACAAACTGCAAAAAGCTAATGACAAATTTTCAAACTGGTGCAAAAAATGGAAAATTAAATTAAATGAAGCCAAATCTAGTCATGTAAACTTCACATATAAAAACATAGTAACTCCTCTCTCAGTTAAAATTAATGATGTCGTGATTTCATACGAGAATAAAGTTTGGCATGACCTTGGATGCAAAGCTGAAATGGAAAGAGCATGTGAAAATCAAAAAACAAGAACTCCAGTTCAAATATAGAGAAATATACTGGTTGATTGGGCGAAATTCTAGGGTCTCGCACTATAACAAAGTTTTGATGTATAATCAAATATTGAAGCCAGTCTGGGCATACGGTATTCAAATATGGGGATGTGCCAAACAAATCTATATTCAAACTTTCCAAACGTTCCAAAATAAGGTACTGCGCCACATAGTCAACGCTCCATGGTATGTTCACAATGCCGATATTCATCGAGATCTGACGATCTCAGGTATAAAAGACGAAATAATGAAATGCGCTGCACGGCATAAAACTCGTCTGATCCAACATGTCAATACCGAAGCTTCTAGCTTAATTGACAATCAAAACTTTGTTAAGTGTCTAAAACGAACAAAACCACTTGAGTTAGGTTAAAACCTATTATCTATTAAAACCTTATTGGATTTTGGTAGATCAAAGGTATCTTAGTTTCTTTGAGTTCAATGTAAATTAATGGTTAGTCTATATAAGACTAGTTTTAATGTTGCAATAATGATAGGAGTTTTTAGTGGGTTAAAGTCCCACAGCCCCCCGGTAATAGGTAGTCCCTGAAGCCTTTTTTGATAAAAATATATAATAACAATAACAATGATCTCAAAGCTCAGTCGCCTAACGGGCCATGGTAAATTTATTTTCATATATAAAATTTGATAAAATTAATGAAAACGTTGCAACAAAAATTACAAATTAATTAAGAAAGATTGCAAATTTTCCCTGATGATAAAAAGTACCGTAGGAAAATCAAAAACTCGATGAATAAATTACTTCAAGGCAGACCTGACCCAGAACTGTGATTAAACAACTCGGAAGAATTAGAATGAAAGGAAAAATTTTGTATTATCATTGCAAGAAAAGCCAAAACTGGTCTTTAGCTCTATAGTTCCACGGATGAAGACAATAGTTAAAAAACATTTCAAATTAAAATAAATATTAACCCTTTTGTTCGCAATATTCAATATTTTTTGTTTGTTATATTTATTTTTTTATCTTATTCCATTATCTCTGCCCAAACAGTGAATATATTTAAACTTTAGATTTTCTTATATATGTACTTTTAAAATTTGTCCAAGTCTATTTTGAATAAATTTTATAAGTTACCCCATTTGGAGTGAAACTTATCTAAGATGGTTAAATTGTCTTTTTTTTTTATTCATATCACCAATAAACAAAAAAAAACTACCAATTTTTATCAAATCTTCATACTTTAAAAAATTTTTCACAGATTAAAAAACATGAGTCAAAAAATTTTAAATTGTAAAAAAAAAACAAAAAAAAAAAATGGAAAAATTTGTGATCTTTAACTTAAAGATTCTGCTACGGTTTACGAAATGATATATATATATATATATATATATATATATATATATTTTATTATTCATTCTTCCTTTTATTTTTATTTGTTTTTATCTATAAAGTCATTAATCTAACTTGTAAGGTAAAAATATCATATAAAAAGGCGAGTAGAGTATATAATCCGTTACACGAACAATATGAAAAATTAACTGAATTTTAGAAATTATATATGCCAAGTTCGATTGGAACCCAACAAAAGGATCTGTAAACATAAACAAAAAAATATATAGAAGGAACATAAAAATTGCATTTTTTTTCAAAATTCTTGTAAGTTAATCAAGGAATTTGGTATTGTTGTTTTTTTTTGTTTTTGTTTTTATTTTTCGTATTGCGACAGAAAGGAATTTTACATGAGGTTTTGAATATTAAATTGATTATCAATTCAAATGGCAATTGATCGGAATTTATTCCAAAAACTTAGAAATTTTTTTTCCCCGACCTCAGCTTCAACGAGCTTTACGTACTGTTCTTAGTCGTAAGAGAAGATTTCTTATATAATCTTCAAAGTACAAATGGATTAAGGAAGTAACGTAGAATGAATAAGGATTACGACATTTTTCCACTTCAAACTCTAACTAAATGATTGTACTAATCTAACCTAAAACTGTTCAAATCAGTTGTATTCTTAAAAAATCGCTTAGTAATGAATCAAGTTATTTGTTTCTAATCTTGTACTATTTTTGAAAAAGGCTATAACGAACGAAACGTTACTATAAGCTTACCTCATTCATACTTGCAAGTCATAAACTATAAACGAGCTACACTGTTAGCGGTAAAACCAAACTGAATCCTTTTTAGAGATGAATTAGATAAAATAATAGATCTGAAAATTCCATTAAAAACAGAGAATGATCTGGAATCTTCCATAGAACATCTGACTAACTCTATTCAAAAAGTTGTTATGCCATACACTAATGGAAAAGGTGAAGATTTCAGTTTGCCGCCAAATATATGTTATCTTCTAATTGAAAAACGTAGATTAAGTAAAATCTGGCAAAAAAATCGTACACCCTTTAATAAACGTAAATAAAATTGTACCACAAAAAAATTAAAGGAAACATTTTGGAAATATAAAAATCACTCCATAAATAATTACCTTCCTAATCTGACAGCTACTCAAAAAACAAATTATGGAAAGCCGCAAAAGAGCTAAAACGACCAACAACCACAATTAAATCCAATTAAACGAGCAGACGGAAACTGGACCCGAAGTAACCAAGAAAAGGAAGATATTTTCACCAAACACAGTTTTTCGGTCATGGGAAAATGCAAATGAGGAAAAAAACCTGAGGGAAATTAACAAAGAAATTGATTTACCTTATCAAATGGATCTACCAATAAAATTAGCAACATCTATAGAAATAAGAAACATCATCAAGAATATCCATACAAATAAATCCCCTGGCCATGATCTAATCACAAGCAAAATTGTACATGAGCTGTCTAAAATAGCTCTAAACCTGGTAATGAAGATTTACAATACGGTGTTAAAGCCACTCGTAAATGCCCCTAGATTTGTACCAAATAAAGTCATAGAATACGACTTAAACATTGAATCCAACACCAGTGTAATAGCTAAATATAGCACAAGGTACAGACTCAAATTGCAAGTTCATCCAATTTAATTTAGCCGGCACAATTTTTCATATCTCATTTGAGAATAAAAAGATAAAAAAAAACGCCAAAAAATTAGAATAAAAAATTGATTGGCGAAATTGCGTGAAAATTTTTATGCCATTTTTTTGACGTTTCGTTGAAATTTTATATTTACATTTGTGTTCACTCAAGAAATTAAAATATCGATTAAATATACATAAAAATATTATGTATTATGAGGCCTAAATGGACATGAGAAGCTCCCCAGATATTATTAAATGTTAAATTTCCATATTTGTCAAAAGCCTTGAAAGAAAAATTGAATTACGGCGATTTAAAAAACTTGCTTTTCGTTCGACACAAATAAAATGTATCGTAATCTAAAGTTCGATGTGCGGAACTGACCATTTGTTACTATGTTTTATCAGATGTTATCAATTTGTGGACCCTTCGGTGCTTTCTAAAATAATGGATTAGAAAACTAGGAGTTCATATAAATAACAGTTCATTCCAATCCATTCTACTCAATGTAAGTGGACAGTACTTTGTTTACTCAATTGAAATATATAGAACAAAAATGTTTCGTTTCGTACTAATACAATTTTCTTTGACACACATAATTTTTAATAACAATCATTTTCAATACATATTGATTTAATATTATTTATTTTTTTTTTCAATTTTTTAATTCTTTTAACTCATCCATATTTATTTATTTTTAAAATTGTTTTTTTTTTTTTTTAATTTTTTCTTTTTATGCTGCATTCTTAAATTATCGTCATTATACTCTCTAAATTATACAATCATCGAATGAAATTATTTAAACATAATTTTTGATTTCATCACGATACAAAAATAATTTCGATCCATTGAACTAAAATAGCATCACAAAACAAAGAAATAACAAAAAAAAAAAAAAACAGAAACCAATAAAGAAAAACTAACAAAACTACCAATAATTACGGTTATTAAAGCCAAAAGAGGTTCATTTTATGATGATACTCTGATTTTATAATATTAAAAATTTTCCTGATTAAAGTGCGACTAAAGAATCTATACTCATCGATCGACTCATCCTCTTTTAGACTAAAATTAAAGGAATGGAATGGAAAGTATGTACACAGTATAGATATATAGATCATCAAGGTATAATCATTGACTTATTTTATAGGACATGTCCAATAAAATACTTTGAACAAAAAAAATAAAAAGAACAAAAATGGATGAGCTACGAGAGTGATTATTGAAATGAATGACTGGCGTCTGCTATCATTTTTTATTTTATTAAAAATTAAAAAAAAACATAAGACAAAAAGTTATCAAATAATTCAGATTAGTTTTTGTTTTTGAAAATTTAATTTATGAAAAAAAAAACTCTAATAATGAAGTTTCTCTTTTTTGAATTTGTTTTTCTACTGTTGTGGGAACAGAAATTTTACAAGAAATTATATCTAAACGGAAATAAATTGTAAAGTAATAAAAATACATGACCAATTAGAACTTGGATGAGTTGCAAAAAAAAAAATATCTTCAAATCGTGTCACACCGAATATTGAATACAATGTTGAGTAAAGGTTAGAAAGTGAACTCTTGAAAGAGAACTAATCCTGATCAAAAATGGATTATTGTAAGATTAAAGGAGTAAGTTATAATTCTGCGATAATTTAATATGAAGGCTATACTTGGTTTATTTAATTCAGAAAACTGTGTCAAAATTTGAGGTGGCATTTAACATACAGAATGAGCAATGAGCATGTTATGAACAGAATAAGAAAACTTACCAACCAGCCGTCATCAAATATTTAAAAAAAATATTTCAAGATTGATACCCGTGTCTGTATTATTATATAAGGCACTTTAACTGGGTTTCGTTATTAAAAAGAAGGAATCCCGAATATGATCTTAACAAATTACGAATTGGTCAAACCTATATAAAAACTTACATAATTAGATTCGATTCGATTTCAGATTGAATTATTTATATTTTTTCCAGAGGGTCGGTCCTATTCTAAAATCCCACGATAGAATTATCATCATCATTATCATTGTTGTAAACCGATCCGTGGGGCATAGGGCTGACGGTAGAATTATATGATCCCACATTTTTCAAGAAATCTCGAGTCACTTTTATAGAGTGTTGGGAATAATTATTTTAGTTGAATAATACTCTGTTCAAGCAAAAGTAATATTTTGCATTCGGAATTGTTAGCAAATATCATAACTTTTCAGAATTTTGTACAGATGTTTTTCTTTAAACTGGGTGATAGGGATTAATGAAACGAACCAAAAAAATACTTTCAAGAGGTGGTAAGGGATGTTTTTTAGTCCTTCTGAAATTACTATGCCACCCCATTTCGCCCCAAGACAAAACTTAACGATTGAAGAATATAATTTTGATATATGTGCTAAATTTTATTTTTCTGCAACGAAATTGCCGAAATCAAGAGAAGAACAATGTTGGAAAATAAAACCTATTTCTTAGAATAATAAAATTAAAAGATATTCAAGGAGTCAATATGGTCTTACGGATGCCAAATCTGGAAAAACATTTGTAAAAGTAATATAGAAATAATGCAAAGATAAATAAAAGAGTCGAAAACAATGAAAATGAATAAAAACTAATCTCCATAATGACCATAACCTGCCTATGGCAGAGGTAGAAGGAGTTGTTGAAAGAGAAACAAGAAATTACGCCAAAAAGTAGCCAACCCCAACCTACTAGCAAGAAATTTGATAAATTACTCAATTTAACTAAAACAGTAAAGTGTTCTGTCCACTGGGACGGACCCAATTTTAAGTAAAATTAAGTATAAGTTTTTATATACTTTTTCCAATCTTTAAAATTGCAAAAAGAAAATTCATGTAAAATTATTGTTATTTTCCTTGGAAAAATTCAAAGAAACACCAAAAAGGGAATATATAAGATAATTTTTAGAAAAATAATATAGAGTGATAATTTTTAGAAAAATAGATTCATTGCACAAATGGGTGTTTGAGTTGTACTGTCATAAAAAAAAAATTATAACGTGAATTAAGAAGAATTATCACCTCTGTACATATGGCATATGAAGATCAACTTGACAATAATGAGTTGTTTATGACGAGCAGAATATCTCTAAAAATTGGCAAATTTATGTTGGGTCGAGCAAGCTTTGTGCTCGACAAAGAATACCAAAATTGCTGGTAGGACTGCGTAAACAAATTCCACTACTTAGAAATGCCAAATTCTATATACCGTGTGTGTTTGAACCGAGAATATTCGAAGCATGAGGTACACACAGCCAAGGTATTAACCTATTTCTAATTATCTTAATATTTTTTTTTACAAAAGAAAGGGTTGCAATATATGACTAGTTCAAAAGATATCTATTTAAATTTTTTAAAACCTTTTCTATTTCTAATCTACAATAAATTATTTGAAAATTTCAAATTCTAAATTTCTCTATCCAAAAAATATTTATTTATCTCATTTTAATATTGGGAAAATTTCTTAAAAATGGACACCTGTGTAAAAGTTTTTTAATAGGTTAAAATAATTCTCTCTTCCTGATATCACCTACATCAATTCAATATATCTATAGCAATACAAATACATACTTACAAATTCATATGTGGACATGATTAAGTTGTCCACTTTATTTTAAAATTGTTTTCTTTCTTAAAGTTTCTGTATCTTATGCTGTGCATCTCTTCATCCCAGATCTCATTAAAAAAATATATTTTTAAATTTTGGAATACGAAACATCTGGTTATACAAACAAAAAGTTTTTTTTTTTATAGTAAATAGAGATGATATGGAAGGGGGACTGAGGGAGTCAAATATTACATTACAATCCTTTGTATAGTGTAATAAATGTGATGTCTATTGACATCACAGTTTAAATCTCTCAAAATTCTTCTCATATACATTTTATTCAATTTGATTAATTTTACTCAATTTGTATGTAAAATTTTTCTAATTTTAATGATACTGTGGAATGAGGGTGTTTTGATGAGAGAGACAGAGAAAGAAAAAAAAATGAAAATAAGAACAAAATTCTGGAATCCTTAAAATTTTTTTTATTTTTAATGGAAATGTAATAAAATTAGAAAAAAATAAATAAATCTGACCATTATATTAAGTAGCCATTATAAATTGGAAGAGAGATGGTTATACAATTGTGTCCAATATATTTTATTCATTGAAACAACATTTATTTTTCGGGTGAATTAGAAATTGGCAAATGAATCTTAAGAGATTATTTAGAGATTTAAAAAAAAAAAAAAAAAAGTTTTTGACAATAACCTGCAAATAAATTAATTGCTAGGTTATTTCACAAAAAGTTGATTTAAAAAATTAGAACCCTTTTTCTTTTGTTGATTACACTTATGAACTTACCGTTTTCGTGTATAATAACTGCCAAAATTTTGAAATAAATATAAATTGTACAAAAAAGTGACATTCTGTATGAAAAACATACGCCTTTTGAAATATTCAAACATTTTAGTTTATTGATTGTTTTGTCGCATCTTTTAGAACTTCACCATAGACAATGTTCATTCTAGACTTCTCGCTTCTTAGGTAAAATCATATCTCAATCTTAGTAATGTATTCATAATATTATTTTATTAGTCAAAATTACTGAAACCATTTTTCTTAAAATACTTTAATGAATATAGCCTCTCAAAGGATTTTCAGAACGGAGCGGTCACCCTGTATACCAAATTAACATTTCCGACATTCACATCAAGTTGATTTTGTTTAATTAAAAAACAAAAAAACGAATAACTACTTTTATTTAACTAAGATCTTTACTAAAATTGTCTATTTTTACAAATATCGATATTTCGGCAATAATATGTTGCCTTCTTCAGTGTAGTTGCGTAATCAAATTTAATCGGTTGTTTTATGATTTCCAGACTTTCGCCAACGTCTATTTGCCAACTTCTATTCCAGACTATCGTCAACGTCTATTTTTCTGGTGTCGTTGATTTCTTTAATTATCTCTATAGGTCATCTATGTTGATGTCATGTTTGCCTCGATTGCGTTGCGTTGTTCTGCTACAATAGATTTAAAATTGTATATTTTTTTTTGCTTCGTTTAGATGTTCTTGAAATCTTACTGTTGCTAATCTCTTTGTCTGTCTAATGTATATCTTCTCAAATTTGTTGCATGACATTTTGTAGTTCCGCTTTTCTCTGTTTATATTTTTTTGTCTTTCGTAGAGCCTAGTAATATTTTCAATTGATGTCGCCTACTAGTACTTTTGACGTCTATGTTGTGCTTTTTTAATTTCTTCTCTAATAAATTCGTTAGTTCATCATCATGTGTGATGGAAATTCTTTTGGTGTCTTCTGTTATGCGTTTCTGTTGAAACAATGTTGTTATATTTCATACACCTTCTTTTCTTGCTGATACTTCTTGTAATTGTTGGGCTCGAGTATCCATTTTTGGCAGCTGTGTCGATAATACAATTTTTTTCTTCATTATATTTATACTTTTCCACTAGGAACTGTCACTAGTCTATGTATTATTGAATTAAATGGGGCGATCTTTTGTTGGAAGTTATGATTTGATGTACTTTGGGTTACTCTTTGGCTGTTCGTCGGCTTCCTGTAGATTGCGAATTTTATTTCAGTGTCTCTCTTAGATACTAAAGTACCTAAGAATGGTATTATTTGAAGAATGGTAGTTGTTGATTCTCTTTCTTTCTGCTGTTAATTTGATGTTCTGTTTAATATTGTTAAGGATGTTCAGGATGTTGTCTAATTCATTCCGATTAATGATAGAGAACACGTCGTCTCCATATCTTATCAAATATTTCGGTAAATTTTCTTCTTTGTGTAGTTTATCTTCTATCGTTTGCATGAAGATTTCACTTATAAATGGAAACAGTAGATACCCCATTGCGACTCCGGTTTTATCTTTACATTTAATTTTATGGTTTTGTTTGCTTTTTTCCCCCACTTTTGTTCACACTTCTTTTGCATTTGATTTTTCTGGTTTTTGCAATATTGAAAATTTATCAAGCAAAATTATTCAATTTTTACCTAGCAATAAATTTTTTTTAACTAAAATAGTAAACATTTTTTTTTTATTACAAAATTGGAATTTCTATATATTTCAGAATATTACCATAGGTTGGTTTTTTATTTTTTATTTTCTAAGTGTTATTTTTTTAAAGTTTCGGTATATTTTAATAGTAAGATCTTTAGATTTTAATCCTAAGTTATATCAAATCATTTGTTTCACTCAAAAACTCCATTCAAATAGAATTGGATATCAAAATGATATTTAATTTGAGGTATGTACAGGAATTATCTATTCTATCATTCTATAAAGTATTATTTAATTTAGAAAAACAAAAACAAAAAAAGAAAAAAAAAACAAAAATATAAAAAATCGAATTCAAAAAAAGAAGTCCTACATACAAAGAAATGAATGGACTATAATTCATTTGAGATGAAATCAAAGAAAATATAATTGAGTATATTAGGTAAGAGATGTACGAGTACGAGTATTAGAAATAAAGATTCCAATTAGATAAAAATTGGTTAGTGTGTCTTTTTTATATGTGTTATAAAATAAGCTTCAATACGACTTTGATATGCCAATTAAGATTGTGTAAATGATATTCGAATGTACATACATATATATATATGTACATATTCTTTAAATTTTTGAAAATTATTTGAAGAATTTTTGTTATTGTTGTTGTTGTTGTTGTAAAGTAATTGGAAAATTACGAATTTATTTTGTATGGAAAAATAATTAATTGAATTTTTATTTTTTATTTATTAGAAATAAAATTTTAAATTTAAAATTATTTAAGAAATTTTACCAATAAATAGTATGTTATAATGATTAATTTAAGATTTAAAATTGTCATTTAGAAATTATCTACGGATTGGACTATAATTATTGCTTAAAAACGCTTACAAGATAAATGAAAAAAATGTCATTTCGAAAATGTGAAAAAAAAATTTTTCAGTTCATCAAAAATAGTAAAAATTGAATTGTCGATACATTGTTGAAATTTTTTTAAACTTGTTTTTTTTAAACTTCTATTCTAATCTAAACCATGAAATTTAATGTGCCAAATATATTAATATAAAGAGTGGGTAGAAACGGGAAGCTTAAAAAGTCCTTATTATAATTAATAGCAGTAAAAAAGTATCATAGGTATGAGGAAAGAGAGCGATTTAAAATTTATAATTTTGGACCCGACTTTTAGTTGCAAAAATTGACTTGGAGTAAGTTTAAATAATGAACCGAATTTAAAAAAAATGGCTTCTAAAAAATATTCCAGAAGTTACATAACAGATATGTTTAATCATCATTTTAAAATTTACTATTTAAGGCTTCAGACATTTTTTTCACTAAATTATAGTAAATCAAACATTAACGATGTTCACGTCTGTTACAACTTTGGTTAATACACTTGGCTAATGTGGTCGGTACTAGGAATTGTATGACAGCTATCCGAACTACTCCGAATTTCGGAAAATGATAAAGAATGTGTTCGTTTATTTTTGAGAAGTCACCTAATTACAAATTTTCAAGTCAGTAACATATTTGGGTTTTGAAATATTGCTGGCGGGTGGTAAGAGTTGTATGACAAGTATTCGAACCAGTCTGAATTCGGAAAAACATAAAGAATGTGTTTGTTTGTTTTTGAGAAGGTACCTAAATACAAATTTTCAAGTCAGTTGCACACTTGGTTTTTGAAATATTTTTAGCGTAAATAAATAAATAAATGTTTATTGATGTGAGGCAGTGCTGGATTTTTGAAGCATTAAATTGTACTCTATTTATAATTCTCCAGTCTTCAGTTTTTTGAAGTTAGTTGTTTAAGAGAACAAGATATGTTATTTCGTTCTTTATAAATTAAAGTCAGATTTATTTTTGCATCATTGAAGAAATACATCTCCAATAAATCTATGACTATAGTTTGAAGTCATGGATAAGAGATTATTTATTATAAATAGTATTAGAAAAAGAAATAGCGAATTACAGTTATTTTCAACTAAATATCGTAGTTCAACTCACGCATTAATATTTTACTAAAAAAAAAAAATAAAAAAACAAAAAATATAGTGTTACAACAGTTAGGTATCGTATATTATATAAACCCTTATTGTTGGGAAGCTCTTATTAAAATTTTTTAATAATTAATTTTAAAATATTACTCTACGCTTGCCATATAATAGTTGCGGGGTTATATCAATTATAAAGAAAAATATTACTTTTCCCTAATAATTTTTAAATTAATTTAAATTTTCTACAACCTAATTCTTCTAATCATTCTCAATAAACTATAATTTATATTTTATTTTTAATATTTTACCACATCTTTATAAAACCACTTTATTTTTTTGTTAATTAATCATTGAACTTAACTATACATAATAATATGTAGTTATTCACTTAAGCTCACCACAATTATAAATGAATATCTTTACATGAGATCACCCATTTATTCCATTCTAACATGCTCGGGGGATCAATTCTAATAAAAATTATAATTAAATTAAATTCCCTCATTTGATACAAACAAAATGAACCAATTAGACCTGTACATGTGATCACTATAAAGAACAAAAAAAAATAAATAAATAAACAAAGTGTTAATTCGATTTAGAAATCAACACTAGAAACCAACAAAATTTTCATTTAAAACCAAACCACAGAAGCTCATAGAAAATGAATTAAAAAACTTGAAACACATTCACATAAACATTTTTTTTTGTTTTTTGCTTTTTAAAAGTGTTAACGACTTCTGTCTTAACCACTTTTAAAAATTCGTTCGAGTATTACAAAGCATGACAAATTTTAATTTTTATTTTTATAAATTATTTAATAGTAATAGTTGAGACTTAAACCACAGTGTTGTTGATTAACAATTTTGAAATGGTCATTAATTATTTTTGAGAGTAATAATTTTTGGAATTTTTTTGTTTTCAGAATGAGTTGACATGAGATATAGTTAATGGTTTTAGACAAAATTTGGAAGTTTTATAAAATAATTTGGGTGAAACTTAATCAAATGAACATTTTAAAATTAAAATGTATTCCGAAAATATGATAAGAGATTAGTTCGAATCACTGATGTAGGACGTACCTATATGGATACAAGAACTATAATGTAACATCCGAATTAAAGTGTGTAACCCATCAAAACGCATTGAACTGAAATGAAAGACTAAATAATTGATTAAAATGTATGTATGTTGTATATTCAACCGAATCGAATCGGCCAGAAAGTAAAACTTAATTTAATTTGTTTATATACATGTCAAGTAGATCAACGCCGCTGTTCAGTGCTTTATACATGTATAAATATTGAGAAACCGTAAATCACTTTATTGAGACACCGCAAAATCACTTTGGTTTTCTGAAACACACTTCAACTGTTTTCATAAGCACGAATATCAATTGATTTGAATTTGAAAATGGTTTATGGGGAAAATATTTGAAGCATCAAAATAGAAAACTAAAATAGCATGTTTAAAATAGTAAAAATAATTAAAAATTAACCAGAATTTAATAGAACATCACTATTTAAAACAAAAATACCCGCAGATGATTTATGTAATTATAACAATCCATAACTGTAAACTGTAATTCAAAAAATAACAAGATCTAATGAAGGATTGATGATGTTTTTCTCACAATTTATGTTTTTTTTTTCACTCGTCTTAGAAGCCTAAGCTTCCTGAATGAATTACTTTTTGGGCTACTTTCTTTGTTTGTATTCAAGTGTTTATTTATATTTTTGTTTCTGTACCTTAGGCAATGTAAAGTATCGATCAAGCTTTTTTTAAGGTTTGCTCAGAACGTGGCGATTCTATTTATATCTTCCCCTCTTCATTTTGAATTTATATAACAATTTTTTTCCTTTGGGAGCAAAGTTCACTGTTTTTTAACACTTATTTGCCTAAACACTTTACATAATATTTGGAGACATTTGTGAACCAGGTTTCACTATCATACAGGAATGTTCTAAATTTTGCTATTTTCGATATATGGGATGATCTCCAAATTTTCCACATTTAACCAAAAACTTTTTGTGTTAAGTGATGGTTTGTGTCTTTGCTCATGTCTTGAGTTTATCCAGGAAATTGAATCTTTCATATACATCTTCAAATTGGTGACCTTCAACTGGTCATGGTTTTTGTTTGAAAAATAACGATTAAGTACGTTCTTGTGATTGTTTATTTTTTTTCCAGAATCAGTCAAGCATTAGGATGTAACCTTTAATACTTTGTTCGTAACCGATTGGTTTGGATAGGACAGGATCGGAAGAAAGAAGAAATTTGATGTTAATAAATTTTTCATAAACCGCCAAGCGTTATGATGTAATCTTTAGTACTTACGTATAAAGTGCTTTGCTGGGATAGGACAAGAAAAGAAGAAAGTTGATCTTGGATCCAACTACAGAAAAGCGTTAGGATGTAGTTTTTAGTACTTACGTATGTACCGTTTGACTGGGATCAAAATCAGCCCAGATATTTAAACTTGGTCACTTTATCTAATGATGTTTTATCGATTTTTAGTACTGGATTAATTGTTGTGTGTAATTTGGGACTTACATTACTCCATTTCATTTTTCCAATTTTAAAATTTAAACCAAAATATCAACATTTTTAAATACGATTTGTAGGTTAGTATAGATTTTGATCTCTAATTCAAATGTTAAAACACACTTATTTAAAATATCTAAATAATTTTAACATCTATAATGAATTTAATGCAATTATGCAATTACACATAAGTATACTATATTTACTTAGATTTACATCAGCAATAACACAAATTACATAATATTGTAATCTTCAATCTCAATGAGATTTCATGCCGAAAATCTGAAAAATATTTAATCTTAACTTACGTGTTTTTTTCTTTCAAATCGTTACCAAGTATTGCATTTCAGTAATTTCAAACACCTGTCGATATCAGTAAATTCATAGATAGGTGATTTTCTTCAGAAAAATATGTACGTAAGTATAGTTACTTATTTAGTAAAATTACAATTTGAAAAGGATTGAGAACTCATCACGAAATAGGTGGTGTTTTTGTAACACGCAATCCAAATTATGCAGAAGTCATCATTAATATAATTATCTTGGTAATTATAACTTAGAAAATATGGTTCCAAATAAAAAAAAAATTATTGAACACAAGTATGATATACGCACATGGATCTCTTCTCATGAAATTGAATAAAAACATTTGAATAAATGAACTCGGGATCTTCAGTTTATTGAATATGATATCTTTCGTTCTTGGTAGATTCAATTCAAAATCAGAAAAATTATCCTAATGTTTTTTTTTATTTTTGCTTCTGCTGATGATAGAAATGATAATGATGATGATGATTCTGATGGTTGATTATTTACAATGATGTGCTTGAAATTCTTAAACTAACATTAAATAAAATAAATTTTTTTATTTTGTTTTAAAAAAAAGGTGAGATTTCTTCTCTTACAAATATTTAATATACCTTAGTTACTTAGAGAGTTACTTCAGGTATGTTAGGTATGTTGTAGGAAATACAAAAATAAAAAAAATAAAATGGGTGGAAATTTTTTTTAAATTTAAGTTGAGAGTAAATATCAAGTATTGTTCTTTCTTTAGAAATTCTAAAATCCCAACTTTGCAATGAATTTCATTTTCTGGTCACATTTTGTTGTTTTATAATTATTTTTTCTGTTATACTCGTAAGTTACCATGTAGCCATTAAGTAGTGAAAATATTATAGAAAATGTTAGGATGAGCAAATTTTACAAAACAAACTAACTACATGAGTAGAACATAGTGAATAAAATAGTTTTAATCATGGTATATGATGATGATAAATGATGATGATGATGATGATTATTTTTCTGAATGTACGCCTTCTTCAATTATAATGAAAAGATGTTCGTTCATTCGTTTGTTGTAAAGAAAATACAAAAAAAAATAAAAGAAAAGAGTAATTTTTGTTTTTGTTGAATGAAAATTATTAAAAAAAAAGCAAAAAAAAAACAAAAAAAAAACAAAACAATAAAAACGAGGGTACCTCTCGGTTTGATTTTAAACAATTTTTCGTTGAAACTTTAAACTAGTCTCATTCTGTATCGCACTTTAACTCACTTAGTGAAAAAAAAGGTGAAGAAACAATTTTTATATTACGCATCTCATTCATACACGCCCAGTGATTATAATTTATTCACTTATTGTAAGTAGGTGACAAAATGAAAACTGAAAAAAAGGGATAAGGAAGTGCATATCTAAAATGCATTTTAATTGAAATCCAATTTTATTATCTATATTTGAATATTTGTAAATATTTCACTGAATATAACTACATATTAATACATGATTGTAGTATGCATCAATGAATACACATTTTTGACTGAGAGTACAATCACAGTCAATGTATGTTGAATGGTTGAATACACATTCATTGACTCTATTCTATTCAATATTCATCTACAAACCTTTTTTGTATCTCTTTCCAATCATATTTCCACTCACACTCACATAAATTATTTTGAAATACAGAATATAAAATAATTCCAAGGGTTAGTGAAATTTTACGTGAAAGTGAGAGTGAATGAGATACAGAATGAGGCTATAAATGTCAAAAATACTATAGCTGGGCTATGAAGAAAAATAAAACTTTTTTTTAACATTTCCTATAGTTGCTTAGATTTAATATGAGTCAAGTTAGCACAAACTTCATTTGAATTCAGGGTATCATCATCGTCTGTTACTGCTACATTTTGTAATTAACTTCTTAATATTTCGATTATTTGTTTGGTGCAATTTTTTTCCATCTTTTAAATCTAATTTTTCGACAATTATTGCTTAAATTTCACATAGCCATCGATCTTGATATACCTATTGCTCTGGTATTGTTTGGAAAGGCGTTTTTATTCTTTGTCATCATTTATTCTCAACCAGATATTCTGACTATATTTTTGTGTTAATAAATTTTACAATATTTTGGCTTTGTATTTTTGATTCTAGTTCTTCGATTGACCTAATATGGTATTCACAATCCTTATTGATTTCATATATATACTCTAATTATAGTATCAAAAAGACATGATTCACTTCTAATAGTTTTGCCACAAGCCCCCTAAAATAGCTACATCTATTTACTTGGTCCAATTTTATAAATTTTTTCCTAATTTAAAATCCCTACTGCATAGTCAGTATCTTAATAAAAAAAATTCTCATGTTCGGACGTCGTTTTAAAAGAAAAACTTTCATCGGTAATCATTGAATTAGGATGCTTTACTTACAGGTACTTGTTATGACCCAGAATTATGAAAGCAATTTTACATCTTAATTTCTGCATTAAAAACTTGATAATAATTTAATATCTAAGAATGGAAAAATTACGTAGGTATGCATAATAGTGGCTTCTGGAAAACCGGAAGAGGTTGTAGTATCATAGGATCAGTTATCACAATCAGCCCAATCGCAGTTGTCAGTTATCAGTGTACTGACAACTGAGAAAATTTATCAGAAATGGTATCCTAGTACTGATACTGATACGTACTGATAAATTTAGACAAAAAAAATTACTTTTGTGAATACTGATAATTTGACATTTCAAAAATCAGCTGATTCAATGAATTAATTATTTTTAGTTTAGTTTTGTGAAATAAAATATAAAATAAAAGTGTTAATCTAATATAAATAAAATAAAAAAGAAGTGAAAGTAGAATAAAATAGAATAAAATAAAGTGAAGTAATTTCATAGAAAAGACAAAAATATAAGTGAAATAAAATAAGTTTGAAAATTGTTTTTTTTTTTTTTCAGTAAATAAAAGGAGGTTTTGCGAAATAAAAAATAAATCAAATGTAAATCAAATTAAAAATTAGCTTATTAAATATTGTGGTTGAATCAAACTAACTATCAGTCTTTTATTTGTCATATCACACACCTATTTATAGAAAATATAAAATTAATTCATATCAAAACAAAACCAATTAAAAATTATTTCATATGAAAAAATTGTTAATTGAATCCCGTTCTAATTTTAATTGATCCTCCGGTTTTTTTCTTTTAGTCTTTGATAATTTTCTTTTATATATATTTTTTTTTTTTTAAATTATACTTAAAGTTTTTTTAATCTAAATGAATTTTATTTGACAATTTAAATATTATCCTTATATGCATTGTTTTGTAAATTTATTTTTATCACACAACTTATTTGTAACTGATACAGATTATGACAATTATCAGAAAATATGACAAATTTTAAGCACCCCGATACCAATTTATCAGTTACATTTATAAAATTCACAATCGATCAGAAAAACTGATAGTTCTGACAACCACGATAGAAAGTATCAGAATTTCTGAAACTCGTCATAAATACTGATAACTGATTATTCTTAATCAATGCTAAAGATTTCAAGACTTGTTTAAATTTACATTAAAATTTCTACAATAAACTTCTGTAGAACCCCTTGTTCTCAATACTGAGTATAAAGTTTAAAAAAGAACAAAATAAAAAAGAATGAAAATTCTCCCTGTAGAAAATTACCAATGCATTCAGCTCAGATATAAAAAAAAGAGGCAACCCGATTAGGTCATTTCTTTGTCAATTAAAGGGACACAAAATTGTATGACCACAAAGGAACAAAAATAAATAAAATAAAAACCAAAAATTAAAAAATTTCAAATTTTAAAAATGATTTTTAGAATCAATTCGGATCTCGTTTTACATTTAAAGTACTTAACACAACATATTTATATATTTATATATATATATATATTTACTTATATATATATATATATATGTAACTCATTGCAATTCTAGCAATTCTACCCCGTTCCATTTCTTACCCATATTATTTTTTCTAATTCTTTGTTATCTGATACTTCAGCACTTATACTTAATTGTCAATTCAATGGGAGTCTCATTGAAATCAAAAAAACAAAAAAAAAACAAAAAAAAAAACAAACAAAAAAAACGAGAGACTAATTTAACTAATTGGATAAATATGTAAAAAAAAAAAAAAAAAAAAATTAAAAGAAAAAACAAACTTTTGGTTATTATTTTAAAATCTGATTTTAAATTGTAATCATTGACAATTTTCATTCAAAATGTATTTAAACATTTTTGATCATAAAAATTATATATATATATATATATATATATATATATTTTTTTAAATAAAAAGGAATTTATTTCCGGATAAAATTCCAATACGATAGAAATTAATACAAGAGACTTGTCGAAGTTTTTTTATAATCGTTAAAATGTAATGTGAATCGGTATTATAAAGATTTAATCGTTAGGTAATGAAAATTTTACATTCTTTTTAAATTCCAAAGATAAATTTTTGATTAAAAATTATTTTTTCCTGTACTTAATAATAAAATTGTACTTAGTTATTAGGTATGTAACTAGAGTTTTAATTAAAAACTCTTTAAAAAAAATAAGCATGAAAAGAACCGCTTTGATATTAAAATTTAGTTTGAAAATATATTTATGCCAATAATAATAACCGCTTAAGTTGACATAAGCGAAGAAAAGAGATATTACAGTCTTGACATATTATGAAGTGCAAAGATTTAACTTTCACTAAAATCTAAAAAGAGGCTTTTATGAATATTCAACTAGAATAACTTAACTAGACTGTATATTGCACATGGCATAATAACTTATATCAACTTAAGTTATAATATTATCTACATCCCAAATGTTATATAGAAAAATTTAACCGCTTAGGTATATTAAGTTTAGCGGTTATATTGAATTGTGTTCTGCTAACAATTTTGTATAAAATTGATTTAATTGATTTCAACCAAATTTATTTTGTGATTTTGTCTGACTTAAAAATAAACAAGCGTTTAAAATTTTATTTTGCTCTTATAATATTATAAGAGATTAAACAGCTTGTTTTTTTTGTTTAAATTTATAACTATAATTTATGAATACTAGTGAATACCATGTGCAATTGCACAGAAGTAATTTTTTCAGACACGATTTTATATAAAAAAATATATTTGTTTTGGTATAATTGTTGTTGTTTTCTGAATCGAATGATTCTTAAATATCTATAATTATAATTGGCAAGCATTTAAGAACCTGCGCAGTTCATTTTATTTCGCTTCTTCTTAATGAACTCTTAATATGTAAATAAGTTGTATATACAACCGAAATGCGCATACGGGTTGAAAAATTTCTATTTGGTTTTATAATATTCAAACTTTTAAATAAAATATAGCCATTTTGTGTCATTCAACATCTTATTTTTTTTATACATAATTAAAGGAAATTTTATTCTATTAATTTTTTTAAGTAACTGTCTCAAATTATTGTTTTCTATATTTTGGTCATTTGTAGTAATCAGATAGTTTTGGTTAAAAATATGTATATGATGTATACCTCTTTAATTACAAAAATATTTTATTTTTAGTGATTTTATCCATTAAATGCCACTTATATAGTATAGAAATATGTCGAAACGAAACAGTATATGAGGGAGCAGTATTTATGTTTCCTAAATAAAACTTAATAACCTCTAAAATTTTTATGAAAACATGAGTGGTTTCTACTATAACGTGAGAAGTGTATGTCAGTACGTAAATTGCTGTTCTGTTAAAAACTTTAAATTTGGCTTCAACTTAAATTATAGTTACTCAGCAGGCGTCCCTAGTATATATATACTTTATAATGAAATCAAAGCATATACCTATATTTTATAGCGAAATGAATACTAATTTCATTATAAAATCCCATTAATCTCAACGTAGTAGATCGATAAATTACTGTTTTCGTATTAGATATTAAAGTGGGTCTTAGGATTTTATTGTAAAATATATTCTGAAGCGTATTTAAACAATTAATTCATCAGATTTGGTTCTTTATATAATCAAAAAATATTCGTCAATATTAAAGACAGCCATTAATTTAGACGGACTAAGAGAGTGTAGTGGTTATGTTATACACTATATGTTATGTCATAGTAAAAGGATAATTTCGCGTTAGAATCCCGGTTATGTCACAGAATGTATATATATACAAAGTTTTTCAATTATTATTTAAAATTAATTTGGAATACACGTTCGTTATCATTTGAAATAAAATGGAATTTTACTATTATGAAGGTAAAATTCTACTATACAATTGATATAGTTTTCTACATTTAAATTGGCTGCTATATCAAAAATTAAAAATTTATAAGTAGACAATGTTATTGTCTCTATGCCATGTCTTGTGGATATTATTGTAAATATACCAAGCCTTTGAAGAAGTTATGGTGTTAATCGTTCAGTCTAGAAATTATAAAAATAAAAAACCTGATCTCAATTTTAATCGGATTATATTTGATTTATCCCATATTTTTTTTACTTCTTTAGTGAGCAAATTTATTTGTACTTTTGTATTAGCTATGTACCACAGAGCGTTAATAATTCATTTTTAAATATTTGACAACCCCCTTGATAGAATACCGTAATATATACAATTAAATATTACTTCTATTTTTGTTTCAGTATTTGCCACCGTTTAAAAGTATATATACAATTTTTATTTTTGGTTTGGGGAATGTGTAACTATTTTAAATATTTTAAGTATTCACCACCGTTTTACATATTTTTATTCTTGGTTTAAGAACTTGCTAAAATTTTAATATTTTTTGTGGTGTAATTTATTTTTCAACAATTATTGCTTTTATACTCCCCACGTCCTCGATTATGTGTATTATAATATGTATATATATAAGATATATTAATGCATCGGATATATTAATGCAAAAAAATTATAATATTATTATTATATTAATGAATATAACAATAAATAGTTATATACATAAAATAATAGAAATAAATTTTTTTAAATATAATACAGTTAAGGAATAGTTAATATAGTAAAGAAAAAAAAAAATGTGTCTATGTATGTTTGAGTTTATATAAATATTCCAATGAGAGTTTGTTGGTGGGTTTGTGTGAGTCTCAAGTTGTGCTTCAATTTATCTTCGTTGTCTTTAAATTTATTTTTGACAAAGTACTTTATTATTTGAAAATGTTGTTATTCGAATTAGTATTGTTAGTGTGTCACATTATTGTCTAGAAGAAACGAATTTTATCCTTCATAGGGAATGAATCCATACTCGTTGAAACATCGTTGAATTGAATATTTGTCTAGGCTTCTACTGATTAGAATTGTAGCAATTTATAACTAATGAGTACTTTGTAATTTAATTCTGGCAATTGCTCTAGTTTAAATTTGCAAGGTGCGTTCAATTTCTTTTCAATCTGTCAAATTTTCTAGAATTGAAATTGTACAATTTTCACGGACGTGAACACGAAAACGAATTCAATGACTAGATTATGTTTTTTGAATGATACTCGATGCTCTACTAACAAAAAATTCTTCGAATTCAAATATTCAAGAACAATGTAAGCCTTTCGAAATATATATATAACTTGAAAGTTTTGAAAAGATGTAAAAAAATAGTCGAAAGTATTTATATTATACTGATGAAGTAAATACGTTGTTTCCGAAATATCGATATTTGACTTGTAATTGCTATATACATTTTTTATTACTTTCTAACGTCTATACTAACCTATGTTCCCACCATTTTGAAAATATTTTTACATTAGCAATAAATAAATCACACTTTTGTTGCGGATATGAAATACTAATTAATGTGTAAAAAATTCAGATTACTAATTCCGGACGTATATTAATGGAAGTCAATAATGGGTAAGGTTCAGACTATTCAAAATTTGTTGCGTTATAATTATAAGTATATAATATGTGAAAGTATCAATCAATTGGAAGTTACTGTGATGTTATTTTAAATGATGGGCTGCTTATTTTCTTTCCTGGCTTTGCACCCAGAGAAATGAGAAGTCATTATTCATGATTATTAAAGGAATAATTTTAAGTTTTTTTTATATTTTACAGATATCATCCTAGAGCTCATTCAATATGTCTTTTGTGATTAATACATTTAAAAATTTGAATTTTTCAATAATTAAAACATTTTCCAAATCAGTGAGTATGAACCTGAATCATAAGCTTATAAAAATTCAAAATTAAAACAAACAGCAACAACTTTAGTATACACCCGCATAAAGTATAACTTATACGTTATACCATAATAATCATAGCGTATATGATTATGATTTCAGTGTAAATTTTTAAGTATAACGGACATTTTACAGTATGATGGTATGATTACCGTATGATTATGATTTCATATTATAATTATGTAAAACGTTTTGGTCTCTCGTCAAAATCAAATTCAGTCTATAAAAGTATTTTGAAGAGAACATAATATGTGATTAATTTTTATATTTTAAAAGAAAAAAAATATTTAAATATATAAAATAAATAAAAGTGAGCTAGATAAATTTAAAAATTAGCAGAATAAAAAATAGACTTATACTTAGTTTTTATAAAAATCTAACTCGAGGTAACATACAAAAAATACTACATAATTATAAACTATGTATTATTTAAAATTAAACTAATATGTGTAATATACTTTTAGGTAAAGAACTAGTATTTTTAACATTTTGTGATTTGTTTAGTACATTTAGTATATTCAGTTACATCCGCAGACGATTCAAAAGCAACTGAAATATTAGAAGAAGTTCTCACTGATAAAACGTGGCTGTCTTTGTATTCAATTCAACTCCTTTTGAAGTAATCGAATTAAAGTGGAAGAGAACATTTGATTTTCGCGCAGAACTACTGAAATTTTTGAAAACTGGCCATTTTATAAAAACAGTTTTGGACATCGTTTAGTAAGTTTTTTTTTATTGCCCTGAGCAAAATTTATAATTATTGTTCAATTTATATATTTGTTTTTTTCTAGATCGATGGCAGGAAATATTTTAAAAGATCTATCTTCGAATTCAGGTACGTACACATAATACCATAAAAATTCTCACAAAATTATAGAAATAAATATAAGAATATAAGATAATATATTAAGAAATAAATAAATATAAGAAATAAATTTAAAAAATTAAGATCAATTTTTATTAGAATCTAAGGTACTTAATAAATTAGTGTTTTTTTTTTTTTGTATTTCTTTCAGAAATACGACTCTATCAGTTTTGAAAACTAAGCCAAATACTTCTTAAGCCTTCTGCACGCAAAAAAATTGATGTTCAAATTTGGAAGGTAACAATTGGAGAGTTACAGTTATTTTACTTGGAATAAAATATTATATCACAAATCAATAATAATAATTTATAACAATAATATTATGATAATATTATGTTAATTCACAATAAAAATTATAGTAATAATTAAAGTAATAAACTATATAAAAAAAATTATGTATTTTTTTTATTTGAAAAAATATGGGTTATAGAAATATTTGCATAATATATGAAAATAATTTATACTTTATACAAAAGAGTCATAAGAACTGATTTTTATTTTCATTTAGTAATATTCGTTAACTATTATTTAGAAAAAGTAATCATAACATTTTATGATTTAAAATCATAATAATTGACTTTTTCAGGATTAAATTATGTTTATTAGTTAGAAAATATGAATTAGCTTTACATTTTAAGTTTAAATACATTATAGTCATAGACAATGGTAATAAACCACAAAATATGAATAAATTACGTTTTTTCATATGTGCATAATTTGTGAATCCTATTCATAAATTGTGACAAAGAAATCATAACTGTCTATTCTTTTTAGTTATAATAAATGATTTTGCCGTTCAGATTAGGATATGATTTCAAATCACACTTCTATAAATAAGCGATCATAGCACGCATTTGTGACTAATTTATACATAGGGTATGCATTTTAGGTTTACTGAATGATATGATTTCTCTGAGTGTGAGCGATTCAATAAATTGGTACATTTTATTTTGCGAATCATTCCTCATTAGTATTTCTTCTTCAATTCTATTAAAATCCAAATTTTTCTTAAGTATCTTTAAGTACAATTAAAAATAAAGTTATTCCCTATTCAAAAAAATGTTTTCATTAAAAATTGAAAAATTGATTCTTAAACTACATTTTATCGTAACTAGTACCATTCATCAAACAATTACAAAATCCATATACATACTCAATTAAATAATGGTAAACAATTTTGGAAATTAAGTATTATTACAAATGACTGACTGATTCCCTTTAAATAATGATACTTAATTTATTTTCCTAAATTGATTCAAATCAGATACTTCCGGCAAATTAAAAGCAAAATTGATTTTATTTTTTTTTATTTTTTTTTTTTTACTCTTAATTAAATCTTCATGAAAATGATTTTTAATCGACAATCATATAGACATAAGTATATGTACATACATATTTATACATATATTTACTCTTCTTTAGTTTTGTGTTACAATTTAGGCATTATAATAATGATGTAGGTAAGTAGTATATAATGTATATGTATGATTATGAGAATGTGTAAAGAAAAAGCAAAAACAATAAAATTTGCAATACAATTTCAATCCATTCATTAAAATGTAAATCTTAATGAAAATGAATGAATGAGAATTTGTTTTTTCTTGAATGAACTTAAATTTTATATTGGAATACGTAGAATAGATAGCAGCATCCATTTTTACTATTGGTCTGGTCTTTTTAGTCAGTTAATGGTCGGGTTGGGTGAGGGAATACAAAATATTTTATTATTTAAAATACAATCATTGTGTCGTATATTTTCTCAATAAATTAACTCTATTGACCTAAAGCATATACCGATCAAATAAAATTTTCTTGGGGAGAGACATTAATTGATTAAAAGAATTGAACTTTTACGCGTTATTAAGAGAATAAAAAAGAATAAATAAACAAAAAAACGAGTAGTTAAAAGGAAATAAAATAATTGAATGATTAAGTATTGTAGTAGTAAATTTGTTTTTTTTATTGTCGAATATAATATTATGTAAGTACATATTTAACTGTGTACTTAATAAAATGATTATATTGTATGTAGAAAACTTTCCTGTTCTTCATTTTACATTATTTAGAGAACGTAGTGACTAGTGATATTGTAGAACTTATTTAACTTATTTAAGAAGAATTCCAGCTTTGATAGCTTTATCATCAGCATACAATCTATTGGTGTTTTTACTGAAAATATAATGAGTTGTGAGGAATTAAATCAATTTCTTAATATTCTACTTTTAATGTTGTCACTCCATCACTGTTTTGGAGCCACATACTTCTAGTATCTATACTGGATTTCTAATTGACAAATGTTTTCTTTATCCATTATCACTCTTTCATTTGCATCTGATATTACTAGATTGGTGAAGAAATGTGGAGAAAAGCCTTACAATCGCTATTACCTTGAAATTATAGGAACACTAACTCCCAGTTCAATTTCTAATATTATTCATTTGTGCCATGTGATTAGCTAATTCCACTTTAATTTATGTTTTACGGCTGTGTTCTTTTCATACGGTTCTAGGTCTAGGTTTTATTAAATTCTAAAGAACGATGTAGGTTAATGATATGGATAAGTTTTTTTAACTTGGCAAACCTGTTAATTGAGTTATCAAAAAATTCTATTAAAAAACTACGCAAGTATAATTATAATTATTAATTTTTTATTTAGTGATAAGTATAATTACTAAATATTTGAGACCTGTATAAAAACCAGATAAATATATGGGTTTTGAATTGTAATTCTCTCTCCATGTGAAATTACAATTTCATATTATATAAAGTATGTATTGACCTAGACCGTGAACCGGATGAAAAGGACACAGCTTACATATACAATGTTATTAAGCTTAGTTTGTGGTCTTAATATAAGTACGATATGATATTTGAAACTCGTTTTTGGTATATCTTAATATCCTGTTCTGTTTGGTATATCCTCCTGTTCTGTTCTGTCTGTCTTAATATTTACATTGAATTTGCGCTATAATTTTGCATCTTGTTGAAGACATTTGATTGAAAATTTTAACTTGATTGCAAAAAATATATATAGTTAACTAAATATAATGGCTGCACGTTGTATTACTCAATCATCTGTTAATTGGGTTGCTTTAGCTGAACGAGTTCCACCAAATCAAAAACCAAATTTTCCAGCTTTTAAAACAAAATCTGATGTATATTTACGTAGTGTAATGGCTAATCCTGAAAATCATCCAGCTATTGATTGGGCACATTATAAAAAATTAATTCCAATTGCTGGTCTTGTTGATAAGTTTCAACAAAGTTATGATGCAATAAAAGTACCATATCCTACTGAGAATTTAACATCACAAATTGATGCTCAAGTTAAAGAAACAAAAGCTGATGTTGAAAAATTTATAAAATCATCAAATGATAGAATTATTTCATATAAGTAATGGACAAATAAACCATTTAAAATCATTATTATCATATGATCAAATGACAATGGAAGATTATCGTGATGCATTCCCAGATCAAGCTGGGTCAAGGTCCTGAAGATCAACTTGGTTATAAACCAAAAGATGCACCATAACATCAAGACCATTAAATTCGTTTGAATACAAATTAAATCAAAAAAATTGAAATCGTAAAAAAAAGTTAGATTTGAAATTTATATTTTAATTTTTTTTTTGGTTATTTTTGCTTTGTTTTGAATTATGAATTCTTCAATATGGAAACAAAAAAATGGAAAATATTAAAGAGTAGATCTTCCTTATTTCAAATATTCTATTCAAAATTGTCCATACTATATTTTTCGGTTACTACATTTCATACCTTAAAAATTTTACGGACGATTTTAATTTTGTGACCAAAGCCCGTACTAATATTCAAATACTTTAGATAGAGTTATAAAAGCCATTTCAATGCCAAAACAGTTCACTAAATTTGTTATTTAAATTTTTTTTTAGACTTAGATAACTCACTAAATCCTATAACTTAAAGTTGCTCTTCATGATGTAATTTTTGGAGCTTTATACAGAAAAAATCTGCTAAATAATCTGTCATAAATAATTAAAAAAAAAAATAATTAATAGTTAAGTTGTAAAAAATGTCAAAACTATACCAGTGCTTAAGAAGTTTTCTTTTCAACTCTTCTTTAAACATTTTGCAATCTCGAATTTTTGTTATACAAATTCATTTAGTCATCGCATTATTCCGACATTATCGTTTTATTAATTAACTACGACTGATATTGTAATACTAAAAAAAAATCCAAGTACTTAGTAAACAATACATTTTAATATGGATATGACACGTCTACTATTATATCAGAATCATTCCATAAGTAGAAATAATCCATTGAAAAGGTTAACTGTCATGATCATAATCAACTTTCATAAGATAACTAAAATTGTGATTATGGTTTATGAATGGTTAAATTTGATTTATTATAAAACTGAAATAGGTTTTCCAAATACGATAACGTTGAACTGAGCGAATAAAGCGAATAGAGCGAGTTAACTAGTTGAAATTGATATAATATCCAATGTAAGTAACCAATGTAAGTAAAATTTTGAATAACTGAATATTTTGATAATTTTGTATTTTGTAAGTTCTGCGATTCTATGATGATGAGGAAATGAAATAACTTTTTTAATTGGATCAGAGATGAGAACTAAATTTTATATCTTGATGTTTAATAATATTATTTCTGAATTCAAAGTTTTGATTTAAGTACAATAATATTAGTAGTTACAAATACAAATGCTAGTAAGGAGTAGTAGTTGTGTAAATAGGGATTATTATAATATTGTAAAAGCAATTTACAAAACTGGGCCATCGCAGCTTCTCATTAATTTTTTTCTTTCATGTAGTAGTTACCTAATTCGCCTGCACAACTATAGGTTTCTATGAATGAGAGTCAGTATAGATTTTTATAAAATTTTCTTCTGCCTTTAAAATTAAGAAAAACAAAACCAGATTTTCATAATCACTTGTTGTGATAGTTTAAATTATTCCAGTACCATACTATTGAAATAAAGATATTTACAAACCATCATAGCAAAGATAAATAATAGTTAAGTGTAATATTCCCTTTATTTCATTTCCCATTTAATTCACTTCAAATTTTAGTTTCCTTATTTTCATATTTTTTTGTGCAAAAATATTCATTCATATAATTTAAATTGTACAATAACTTATATGTAAATATCAATTATTAAAGTAATCAACGAATTTAGGTACTAAGTATATATATATTAATAATAATTTTAAGCAATATTCATTACAAGAAGAACCGTTAATTAACTATTATTTTTTAATTTAATTATATCATTTAAAGATCAATAAATATTTATTTAATACACAGTATTATTTAAAATCGAAATAATATATTATTTTGTTGATCAAATTAGTGGTTGTTATAACAAAGAAATCACATTATTAATAATAACAATTAATACTTACTATTTCTATTTAGTATTTTGTTTAAAATTTAATTTAAATTTACATAATAATTATTAACAATATTATTCTCGTATTTTATTGATTTATAGCACCACTGAATTTACAAACTTTTATAAAATAAACAAAAATATTATTGTTTTTATTGCACTACACTACATTGACACTAATTTCGATGAGTTCTAAATTTATTGAAAGATTCTTTCACTTATCCTTAAAAAGTGTTAAAAACAAAAAAAAAATAATTATCTAAGATTTAAATTAAAATACCGTCATTTGTATAACTATTTATTAATTTATTGTCAAAATTTTAAGTCTTAATTATTATACAATTGCTTTTTATAATATTTAATATTGAAATATAATTTAAGAATTAGAAAATTATTTGTAATTTTATTTTCAAAAATATTTATTTTTTACCAAAACCAAAACTTGTTGATGGAAATAATAAAAATTGACATATATAAAAATGACAATCAACTGTTTTCTTTTATTTAATTGACAGTAAGTGCTACCAGTGCTTCATATGTGTTTTAAATAGTCTTCCCGGTAAAGTGGCCATCTATTGAGGTGTTTTAAAAGCAAGAATAAGAAATAAATATTTTTGATAAAAATATTAATGTTATCGTTAACCGGTATATTTAGGGTACGGTTGTTGTATATGGTATATAATAGTACTATTTAGTTTCCAAAGATGACTCTGTGTATGAAAAGAATATATTTAAATAAAATAGAAAAAAAACAAGAATAAAAATTTAAAAATAACTTTCAATAAACCGTTATTAAAAAGTATTGTGCAACTTATGAAAATTGTTTAATTTTAATAAAAACATCATTTAGAAAACACACATACATAGATAGTTTTTATTTAATAATTAAAATGAAACATTTTATTTTGTTTTGCAACACTGAATGCGTGAATTACACAAAGATTGATAAACAAATATAGCTACATAGGTTGAAATGGAATAGAAGCAGTTTGAAGTTAAATGGTAATTGTTACAGTTATATAATTAAGTAATATCTATTATCTTAATTGATATCTTAATATCTATTATCAAATTGTTATCAAGTTTATATTTGTGTTTATACATAATAGACAATGATACGGTGCCTAGTTTATTAATGTAAGTTATTTGAAATTCATTAGGTACATAACTAAATAATGAAAAGTTAATTTTCACATTATTGTTTCTAAAAGTTGATTTTTTGAATTGAATTATTCAATGAAGACATATACATAATTTCTGGGTTCATATTCAAGTAGTATAATATAATTTTTAATTCGTTATTATCTATCTTGTGGTATATATCGATTTGTACAGCTACTTACATATAGAATATAATAAAAATTTTAATATATACTTTTATCGAAACAAAATTAGCCCCTTAAAAAGTTGAAAATAAAATGGATGGTGATAATATTGAGATTCTACAAATTATGTGATAAATTAAGCTTGTTGGAATATTGTTGATGGAAATTTGGAAAATTTGAGGTTTAAGAAATCATGAACGTTAAAAGGATCAAGCTAAAATTTTCAGGTTCTGTATTTTGGCTTGAACATATTTACAAATTCATATAAGAAATGTTCTTAACACCTTTAAGCACATTTTTTAATTTTGTTGCCTAATTTTTATGTTTCTAGCAACCCCATATCATCATTGGCTTTGATTTTGTTCGCAAGTACAGGAAAAAATGTCTAAACAGAAATCGAAACAGAAATTTTAACAAATATATAAATAAACCCAATAGTAATACTGATGAGTTAATATAAAAGTACATGATAATAGCAAATTCTGATTTGTCATGACATGACTTGATTTGTAGAGATTTCGGAAATATTTTATTAAAAAATTATGATTGGCAACTCTGTGATATCAAAAATTTAGCTTAGAAGTGGCTTAGCAGTTGCGCTTAATTATATATATATATATTTATACATATATTTTATTAAAATAAATAAATTTATTTAAATATAGTAAATACTGCGATATACGGGATATCTGAAAAAAGTTCAATGCACTTTTAGATCAAACCATAAAAAATTGAAGACACAAAAAAACAACAAAAAAATTACAAATATCAGAATGTCTCTATATAGTATTAGTATGTGTAATTGAAAGTTATAAGCTAATCTCTTTAAATTGAATAAAAATTTCAATTTTAAATTTATTATTCTTTATATACATATATGTATATATTTTTTTTCAATTTTGTTTTTGTTGTTCTGTTTTTTGTTTTTGTATTCAACTTTACCTTTTTCTATATACTCTTTATTCAATAAAATCATAATAAGAAAGTAAAAAATATATAGAAAAAAAGGCCATCATTTTTTCTTTTTTTTTTACTAGAGAAGAAAAACTCACATATCTTTGCAGTAAGAACAACAACAACAATAACAATAATAATAAAAAGGTAGAAATACTTCAGTAGAAACCAAAACATAACCGAAACATCTAGGAAAGATTTTATTATTTGAATTGTTGTTGTTTTGATTTTGAATGCAATACCACATATTTCTAGACACGTTCACGTATCCTTGTTGCTTTAAGGTACACTATTATATATATATACACACATATCTATATATATGTGTATATTTTTTGCTATTTTTAATTTCTATTATGTTATTGTTAGTGTGTGTATCTGCTTATATTATGTAAATCCTTTACGTATTAATAATCCTTAATCTATGCATACATTTTATATTATTTTTGTATGTTCATTTGAATCCTTTTTATCAGGACGTTAAAATCTTTCAATCAGCATCATAACATTTTTGTTTTCGTTTTTCTTATTTTTTGGTTTGCATAAATTTTAAGTTATTTTTGCATTTCAGTTTCAGTTTATTTTATTTTGTCCTACCCCTCCTTTCATAACCATACTTTCATAAAATATAATATTCGCACATAATGCATATATATGCTATACGTATTCAGTCAAGGATACTGTATAAACTAAGGCCAAAAAAATAGTTGAAATAAGAAAAAACGAATTAAAAGAAAAACAGTTCCCTAAGGCTCTCATACATTACAATCAGTGGTGATATTCCTGAAGAAATAATTATATAATTGATTCCAATTGACCAAAATTGATGTTGTATTTTCAAAAGTTGTACAATACATTGTAGACGTCATTAATTTTCTAATTTTTTTATTTTAAGTGATTTAATCCCGAACTGTTACTTTTGTTCACGATATTCGCATCTGAAAATAGCTAATGCTCTAACGCAAAAGTATAGCAAAAGTTTAATCTACGGTAGACATTTGACATCTGAAGTCTGAAGTCCAATGAAACCGACACGACATTGTGGTCCTAAATTGTTGACATTTTCATTTTAAAAAAATAACTCAAAAACAACAAGAAAAACATTTTTAATTAAATGATTTACAACTGTCAAAATGAAATGTCACAGTGAAACAACGATAAATTTTGATCAATTTTTTGTCGACGACATTGTCATGTCGTACTATTTGATATGATGTTACTTAAACATATTTGTTCAAAACCTAATTTGACATATTGTTTTTGCCGACATACAATTTCGTCTCGTTTTCATTGGACTTCAGGCTTTAGTCGCCAGTTTCTCGACTGAACTGACAATGCGCAATATTAAATAATGAACTGTCAGTCTAACTAAGGAATCTAAAATTGTGATTGCCATCAGTTTAATTATATTAGTCAAGAATCTGACAACTAAACTGATAACGGGCTTGTCGGGATAAAAACAGTTTGTTAAAATTTCAAATTGTGAGGATTAGTAACAAACATTTTTATAAATAAGGCTCACAATTAATATAATAAACGAAAAGTATGGCTTCCATACAAAAAATTCCAACTTCGAATAATTTACATTAAAAATACATACTAATATTAAACTTTTGACATTTCGAAACAACAACAAAAATTTTGTGAAATTGTAGAAAATAAAAATTTAATTTGTAAATATTTTAATATGAGAACCTTGTACATTTCACTATTTTGTAAAACTTACTAAAAAAAACTGAAAATATAAAAAAATTTGGAAAAATTTCTGAAAATTTCATAAAACTTTTCGTACTTGAACAAATCAAATGTTTAGTCTACATAAACACATAATTCGAATATATAATTTAATAGTTATGTTATATTTACATAATTTTGATATTTTGTGTTTTGTTACTTTCATGCATCGCGTTAAGTGATTAAGTTCTACTACTTGATTTGATGGGTCTGGTTCGGGTCTTTTCAAGAACATTTTTTTGGCAATCTCTGCTTTTGGTAATGCTGAATTGACGATCAATCAATTAATTTTTAAATTTGATTCATCAACTGTCAAATAGGCATATGCATACTTTTAACGTCTTGTCTTCGATATTTTCCAAACATAAATATTTGATTTGTGAATTGAGATTAATTGTGTATATTTTTGGTTTTTATTTAATTTTTGTTTAGATATGTAAAAATTACAAACAGTAGATTGTAATTATAATATTCTCATTGTTTTGTCGATTCTCACAACTCACTAACACAGAAGAATAATGGTTAACAACTACTTACAATAATATTTTTTGCTGCTTTTTTGTATGCTCAAATTTGACTGTCATTTTACATACCCGAAATTATGACGATCGTCAATTGTCATAATCTGCATAACCGAAAGTGTAATGACAGTTGATTTTTTTACAATTGCAGCGCAAACGACATAACCGAAACAGGCAATGTATGATCGTTTGACATACTTATAACAATCTTATTGCCCATTTTTATACGAGGCAGAAATTTACCGCAGATCTGCCGCAGAAATAAAAAAAAAAAAAAAAAAAAAAACTGGTAGATTTCTGCCATTGTTGCTGTCAGATTATTGAAATTTGAAGATGGAAATGAAATTATTGGCAAAGAAATAAATAAATAAAATTTTATTATTATTCTAGTGTCCATCATCCAACATTATTATTATTTGTATAATTTATATATTTTTTTATATGATAAATATTCTATCCGAAAATTACGTTGAAAACAACAATTTCCTTGTTTTTTGTGAATAAAAAATAATTAAAATATTTTGACACTGACAAACTCCCAGAAAAGAAATTTAAACGTCAAAAATCTACCAAAAATTTAAAAATTTTGTTGATTTGCTTACCCCTAACCAAAATCACCCTTCACCTATAAATTTTTGGTAGATTTCTACCACTTTTCTACCCGTATAAACATGCATAATAACTGTAAATATACATTATGTATATACTATATATAAATTTAATTTCCACACAGAATCATGTAACTTATATATTGAATAGAACTAAAAGAAAATGAGTTTGTATATAAGTTTGTTTGTGTGTTTACAAATTCAATTAATTAATTAAAAAAAACCTATAAAACGTCAAATAAACCTGAGATATTAGAAAATGTAATTTTATAGATCGTTTTATGAATACGAACCAACACCGGAATATCATCTCTGTTTAAAGACTACACACATGAAAAGTCATTGAATAAAAAAAAAAGAAAAATTGAAATTCAATTTAGTAGATTCAGTGTTGACGATACAGAGCAAAAGGTTCTCAAAAATTTTTATTAAGGAAAAGAAAGAAAAAATTCCTTTACAAAAAAAAAAAAACAAAAATGCAGAAAGCTCAAAGGACTCATATACAATTTCATATTTTGAAGTTAGTTGATAATATCTAAGACATTGCCTTACAATAGTTATTTTTGGTATTTTGTTTTTTGTTTTTTTGTAAATAAAATTGAATTCGGTAACGAATTATACAATTTTTCTCTTTTTATTTGCTATCTCTTTCTTTCTTTTTTTTATTTATTTATTTTATTTATTATTCTTTTTTTGAATTGTGAAGTTATACATTTCTATTTTCTACCTAAATGTAAATATTTTCTTATTATTTTTTTTTATGTATTTTGTGGGTTTTTACCTTAGAAATTGTATTTGTTTTTTTTTGTTTTTATTAGTATTATTTTCTTTTTTTTAATTTTAAGTTAAACTTTATTCAATTTTATAATGTTATTTTTGTATATTTTATATTAAATTACGGTGCATTAAATATTATATGTGTAAAAGAGATGAAGAGAGAGAGAGAGAGAGAGAAAGGGATAGGAAAAATGACAGGTGAATTTAGATAGAGTTATTCCTGTAAAGTATAAGAATTGTATAAAAATTCGTCCATCTATTTTTATTTATTATAATTTTTATATTAACTTGCTAGTGTCTATTTATTTATTTACTTATTTATTTACTAATCTAATTGATTGTTTATTTATTTGTTAAGCTCTGGTAAACTAAAGAGTAAAATTTTGCATTATTATTGTGTGGATGGTACAACAGGTACTCTGTCAACCGTTGTTTATTAACTAAGTTAAATTAGATATAATAAAATCATAGCTTTAATTGTTTGTGAAAAAATTATTTAATAAAATTTTTGTAAACACTAGTAACAAATTTTTTGATGCATAAAATAACAACAAAAATTTTATGAAATTTTATAAAGTTTTATGAATTTTTTTGTACGCAAACAAGCATTTGCATTACTACTATTGCATTGCATAGCTGCTCACAGAAGTTATATAATTTTTTTATTTTTATTTGCTATTTATTTTTGACTATCTTTCGTTTTTTTATTCATTTCTTTTTTTTTAATTATAAAAATATTCTATTTTCTGTTTAAAAGTAAATATTTTCTTATTTATGTTTAAATATGTATTTTGTGGGTTTTTATCTTATTATTTATGTTACGATTTTTTGCTTTATTTTGCTTTAATTGACTGGTTTATATTTTTTTGATCTCAGCAGTCGTCTTCTTGTAGAAAAGTCTAAAGACAGATTATCTCTAAATAAAATTAAGTGCAACGAACTACAATTTATCAAATAATGGATTAACAAATGAAATTGGTAAGTTGTAAATAATATAATGGTAAGTAACAATAGTGGCTTATAATAAATAAAGAAACTATTAGCTGCTCGAAAAATATGTTACTGTTGATAGCAATAATAATTGGTCTGTATGTTAACTCGCAAATTTATATAAATTTACGAAGATTTATTCAAATTCCTGTATGTTAACTTTTTTATTTGCATGCTCTTTACAAATTTTTGATGTATTTAAGAGAATTTTGTGTTTAAACTTAGTTAAAGTCAGAGCTCTCTCTTAAATAAATTTTTGCAAATGAAATTTCTATTTGCAAAAATTTGTAAAAATTTACTGTTAATTTTTTGTTGTTGTTTTAAATGTCAATAAAAAGTTGTATACCTAATTTGAAAACTTATTTATATAACTTTTTTACCGACAAAAAGACCAAAACCACGAAAAATTATTTAATTTAATTTTTTCCAACAATCAAATAATTTTACAAAAAATTTCAGAAAATTACTAAATTAATTCAAATTTAAAAAAATCTCATAACCTCATAAAAATCAATTATTTTTGATATGAAAAATTTATGCAAATTTATGTCTACTTTTGTTTGCAAATGAGAACACTTTAACTATTCTCGCAGAATTTTATGATCACGTGATTTTTCCTCTCATTTGCAAATTTTCGTAAATAAAAGTTAACATACAGACCTAATGATACAATTTCAAATAATTTTTATAAGGCACGTTATTTTATTCAAACTTATTTCTGAAGGGCAGGGATGAAATAGTAGGACGAAGAGATGTCCGCAATTTCTAAAACAAATGTATAGCTTTTTCACTTCTAATTCAAGTTTTTTTATTTCAAATTCAATTTTATTTATTTCAAATCCAATATTTTTTATTTCAAATGCAATATTTTTCATTTCAAATACAAATTTGTAAATTTTGTTATTTTTAAATTTTTGAAAGAAAACAAACTAAGTATTTTTAAACAAACAAAAATAGATTTTTTGAACTAAACAAACTTTAAATAAGTATATTAAATTTAATAATTAATGTAATTGTTGCCCAACTACAGCCAATGGTACTTTCATTGCCATATCCATCGTACGTAATTGTTGCAATCGGCTGAGGTAATAGTTGCCACGGATGTTTCTATCACATTTACCAAATTTATATTAGTTTGTCGATCCGCCAAAAAATCTCTCGCTTGTAATTTTATTTTTTAAAATATTTTTCCAATTGGACTGAACATCGGTGAGTATGGAGAAAGAAAAATTAAAGTATGACTTGTCGAACTAACTTTTTCACGCACTTCTAGAGTTTTGTGGATTGTGCAATTGTCCGAAACCAGCCATGCTCCTATTATGTTAGCTTCAGCCAGTTTAACAAATAACTCATCATCAAGGAATGTAATAAAAATTGTTTGAATTAACAGATAAGTTTGCTATTATTTGACTATATATTACTCCATGTAAATTCATAGCTGCTATTAATGAAACAAGTCGCCCTCTTACAGTTGGTACTATAATATGAGCAGCAGTAACGATTTATTATCAGTTGTAGCAGTTTTTTGTAACGATGTATTATAGATATGGCAGTATTTTTATTGATTGACTCAATTATGGTTTTGCCTTCTTCATAGCATTTTATTAGGATCCGCTTTTTGTCTAAACTAGTTTTACTCTATGGTTCCCTATGGTATCCTCTACTACGTACAACCAAGTTAGATGTAGTTTCTACACTGCTATCATCAGAGGATATTAACAGTCGATAATTCCGTCCATTGGGACTGATCAAAAGACTCGATTTTATGGACGAAGTGTTATTCATTTTTTAGATTAACAAGACTACTGCAATTGCTAAAACTTATTTAAAGGTTTTTTGTTTAAAAAATCTATTTTTGTTTGTATATTTAGTTTGTTTTCTTTCAAAAATTTAAAAATATAAATAACAAAATTTACATAAAAAACTATAAAGGATGAGGGCTTGACAAAACCCACGTGGTTGATAAGCCCATAATAAAGATCTTATAAATAAATAAATAAATTTACAAATATTGAATTTGAAATAAAAAAATTTGAATTTGAAATAAAAAAACTTGAATTATAAGTGAAAAACCTATATTTAAACCGTTTGTATTGATGATGAATTTTGTTGTGTTGATGATGTGAAATGTGATTTTCATCCATAATTCAATCTGCATCAGGCAATAAAATCTTCAAATCCGAAGAAACCACACGGTACAATCAAATATTTCTATGAGTAATTTCGTATTTTCGATGACCCGAAAAAATATGGGACACTTATAAATCAAATCCAGAACTTACATGGCCTGTGGATCACCTAAGTAGATTATAGATTTAATTTATTCCGAGAGAGATCCAGTCCCTACATCACCGCATACGCAAATGGGCTTATTGTGCTTATTGTGTGACCTAAGTAAGTAAGCAACTGAAATAATACCAACTACATAGACTATTCAGTTAATACTATTGATTTTATATTTGCCCAAATTATATGAAAACAGTATCACTAGTCTTACGTAACGTGTAAGTTACAAAGAAACATTCTTCAGTTAAAAATTTCTATTCTCTTCATTTCAAAAGAAGAAATTTATAATATCGTTCAAGATATTATAAAAGACTAACTTTCATTCATCAAAGTCAACAACCAAACTGTAAAATAAATAAGAAATTGAAAAAAAAAAAACAACAAATAGACAAAAAAAAAAAAATTTAAGCGTCTTAACAGTTCTAAGGAAGATACTTTCAAATGCATTGCAAAAAAAAAGCAGACTTTATAATAATATTTACTAACACACACACAAACACATTCGAACAAAAAATTCTAATCGAAATTCATGAATGTTTGCATGTGTGTGTTTGTGTGCACAACTGTCAGTAATTCAAATTGAAAAGTATTGCAATACAAAATAACATTCGTATTAGCAATTATTCATGAACATCAAACTGTGTATGATATCAAATCAAGATAGTTTCGTTATTGGAGTCTAGCGGTCTGGAATTATTATTTTCAAAAGAACGAAAAAAAAAACAGTTTTAAGAAAACGAGAAAAAAAAGAACAAAGTGAAAATTCACTTTCCCCTAAAGGCTTTTATTTTATTTATAATTTTTTTTTTTTTTTTTTTGGGAAATTTTCTTGCATAAATTTTGAGTTCATGAGACTTGAACATGTGCATATGCAGAAAAATTAAAATAACAAAAAAGAAAAACAAAAATAGAAAAATAATTTAAGAAATGAAATCTTTATACCAGAGCAGAATGAATGAATGAAATAAAATATGTTTCTTATGAGAAAGGATCCTTATTAAATTGTATATATACAAAAAGATACTATGATTGAATGTTTCCTTTTGACCCTTTGAATGAAAAACTTTATTTTTTTCTTTTGCCATTTTTAATACGTTAAAGTTAAGAAAATATTGACGAAGAGGAACAACTTCTTACAATGAAACTACCTCCAAACATTTATGTAAGTGTATTAAAATTTTTTTACTTTTTGTTAGAAGGCATTGGGATAAATTCTTAAGATAAACTTGAAAAGAAATATAAAATATAATTTATTTTTCAAAATACTACATAAAAAAAAAGAAGGATTTAACAAGAAAACAAAACAAAAATAAAAAAAATATATAAAAAAGGATTGGAACACCTTTATGGAAATTTCTTAGACGAATAATAATTGTAAAACATATACGTACATAAATTTTGAGTCTTCAGAAAATTCTGTAACAAAAAAAATAAAAATAATAAATAAATAAATAATAAAAAGGATATATAATCACAGAATATTAAATAACTTTAGAATTAACAATGAGTTGATCTCAAAATGGCTGATGACGAATTTAATAAAATAACGAATTTAGTAAATGTGTGTTTGTGAGAATTTGTGAGATGATCTTTTCAAAACCAATTCAAGAGTATCTTTTGTGAAAGATTTAATTGCGTATTCAAAAACTGTAAATTTTTGTATTGTCTAGTTCCATGTCTGGTATTATGTCTCTTATGTAGTTTATTTGGGCTATAAGGAAAATTTCTGAACAAAAACAAATTTTTGAACTTTTTGAATTGTTTAACAATACAAATCCAAATATAATTTTAAATTTTAATCATATTTAGTAGAAATTGCTGTGACATACAATCAAACACTTTTCATAGAATTACCCATTTATAAATAATAGTTGCGTTTTTTTAGTTGAGCAAACTACTCAAGCTTGCACAAAATTCCTCACAACTACGCAAGCTTTGTATTTGCGGAGCTCTGAGCGGTTGAATTTGTATATTAAAATTCAACTTCCCCACTATAGATTGTAAAATATTCTAGCGGTGAAGTTTTGTACTATACAAGATTTTATTAATTTAATGTCAAAAATTGAGTAAAATAAAAAATTTATTGATGGCCATTCAGTTTTTAAGGTTATTTTGATAATTTTTGTTGCTAATAAAAATCTAAAATATTTTTCTAATTATAATATATATTTTAAATAATTATATTTTTATACATTATCAGTATACTCATATTTTTATATACATAATTATATTTTTATACTATACGTCAGAGTAGTTCTCAATAACTTCTGTATAATTTTAAATTTTTAATATTTTGTTACATCGTTCTTCGATTAATGAATCAGACGAAGATGATGAGGAAGATGAAGAAGAATTTAGTAGTGAACATTCATCAAAGCTGATTTCATCTGATAAATTCTGTATAAATATCTCAGAAATAAGTTAACTCTATATTTATTAATTTCATAATTTACTTACATCGTACCCTTTCGTAATTATATTATATAATATTTTTTTCGTTAAACAACAGAAGAATTAAATTTTGTAAAATTTTTTTAATTACCATTCAGTTTATTTTTATTACTTTTAATTAAATTTTAATTATCTAAAAAAAACGAATTTTACACATAAAAAATTAATCGCTTCTGAGTAGTTTGCTTAGCTACAAAAACGCAAAATATATCCACTTTAGGATTAAAAAATCACTAATAGTGGGAAATATTCATTAATGTCGTAAAAACCAAGTACACCTGTTCTTCGATAGAGTAATTAATTAGTCTATTTAAAGTAAATAAAACAATTTTGTTGTTAGATTGTATTAGGTCAATGACATGTTACCGCAAACTTTCTTTGGTGTAAAAAAACCACCAGAGAGAGAAAGAGAGAATACAAATATATTTGAATCAATCTAATTACTTTCTATTGATAAATTAAAAAAAAAACACATATTTGCAATATTCAAATTTAATTTTAATTGCTTGTAATATCTACATTTAAAATTTCAATCAATTTTACAATTATTTTAATTATAAAAAAAATTATTTCTAATAAATTTTTTAAATTAATACAATTCGAATTCTCTATGTAGAGGTATTCATTTCCTACATTAGTTATTTACCTACGGTAATAATTTCTTTTAATAATTTCAAAAACTTTATATTACACAAAACTATCAAGAAACGATATCCAAGGAACGACCTATCATCAAAGAAATGCAAAATAATAACAATGAAAATTGTAAAGTTTTAATATAAACGCTATTAGCACTTAATGAAAACCCATAAATTGACTCTTAAGTACTTAACCGATTTATAAAGTATATTATTTTCTATTATATTCCATAACAGTAAAATGGGTAAAATTTTTTATTTTGGTAGTTGTAAATGGTAATAATATACATATACATTTTATATATTTGTATGAGAATTCGGTATCATCATCATAGGGTAAGTTTTTAAACGATTAAAAATCACAAGAACTATATAAAATGTATGTAAGTATGTATGGTAAGTACCTATGCGAGTATAATATCTTCTCTATAGAGTATAAATAAATGAGCGTATACTTTTTGAGCTCATAAATATAATCGAAAGTTTTGTGAATAATGTATATACGTTACGTATATTTAGTATAAATGCATGTATGTATGTATATGTAGTGAAGAACTTTTCGCTAAAGTCATTTAACGGAAATCTTGGTGTAATACAATTTTTCCGGAAAGTTTACGGTTAAGAAAATACTTACATATATAAAAATATATATGTAGAGTGACATAAAAATATTGTAACAGATCAGGTCCACCACCTACCACATCAGTGGAAAAAAAAACGAGTCGGAAATTTTTTTAATCGAAATTAGAAGCAGATATTACAAATAAAATGACTCTGGGAGACAAGGGACAAACAAGAACCAATAAGCACACATATAAAGCAGAGAAAATGGAGGTGGCTAGACCATATTCTTAGAAGGTCTATTAACAATATAGCAGCGCGCGCATTGGCTTGGAATCCACAGGGTAAAAGAGGAAGAGGTAGACCGTAGGAAACATGGCGCAGATTAGTCCATATAGAAATAGAGAATAATAATAGAACAGAAGTGAAATTAAATACCTAACGCAGAACAGAAGCAGATGGAGTGGAAGTCTTATACTCAATTATAAAATAATAAAATAAAAATTACTTAATCCGTCACAGTAAATATGCTAGTTATGAATATTTAAATGCCTCTCTAAGTGTGTTAGTAACTTTCATGCAGATTAAGCAAGCTCTTAAGACGATTATATATATTCAAAGCCCTAAAACAAAAAGTAGTATGTTAGGGAATAGTGAGACCGCTTTCAAAGCTTTTTGAATCTGGTTCTACTATTTGTCCCAATCTGATAAAACATTATTGAATTTGCAAGCGTGATCGTTCAAGTTTTTTTCTCTCTACTATGGGTTCCTGATAACAGTGAGACAAAAAGAAATGAGATTAATTGGCCCAGTAAGATTCCAACTTTGATGATCTTATACTAATATTTTTCCAACTTCATACAATAACTTTGTGATATTAAATTGTCTACATTTAAATGAGATGACTATCACACGTCAAACGATTATTAGCAAAACGAAAGAGAGATTTCGAGAAAAAAAATGTTGCAAACTCAAAAAAAAAAAAAAATGTCTTCATTGTAAATGACAAGAGATTTTTTTCTAGTATGAGATTGTTTAAAAATACTTAAAACCCTGACAAAAACAAATAAAGGCACAATAATGTGAGTACCAGGGCATTCTGACATAGCAGGAAACGAATCTGCAGATTATCTAGTGAAAACTGCATCGGATAAGCCTTTCTTCTGAGCACGACCAAAATACTGTTAAAAGCTTGGGCAGAGCAAAAAGCTGATTTAAGGGACATATTTGATCCGGAAATTACACAATCTACAATCTACTACAATTTACAAAATGGCAAGAGAAGAACAAACTTTTTCATACATTCTTTTAGATCATTGTTAGGTGAATAAACCTCTTAACCGTCTGAAGGTTTTGAAAATAATTGACCACCATTGCTGATGAAGACTAATATGATGTCTGTAATGTTTGTAAATTGAATATCCGGGTATCTTGGATAGTTGACAGTGTCAGTGTTATACAAATTTGATATTTTTCTAATTTTTCTATATATTATATTTTGAATTAGTAATTTTATCCCACCCTGTATATACTTATGTTTTGTATATCTATATATGTAGAGCATTAAAAAGTATAAATTTTGTATCTCCTTGTAAATAGAATGAACTTTAAGATTTTTTCTTTTATTTGTTTTATATTTCGAATTGAAACCAAAGGAAGTTTTCCCTGGATACAAAACAAAAAAAAAAAAAAAGGATATTATTTTTATTGCATTTTCTACAGAGCTACATAAATTATAACACCCGATTTCCGATTTCCGGTTTCATTTTCATAAAAATAAAAAAAAAAAAAATGTGGCAAATAAAAGTTTTCTATACAGTAAAGAAGAGAAGAGAAAGGTGTACATATACAAGGTATATGAGGATAATTTAAATTATTGTGAGACGTATACAAACGCAGGCACATACAATTAAGTTTTTATTTTGTTTTTTTTTTTTTTTTGGTATGAAAACGATTATAAAATTTAAAATGGAATATAAATTCATATTAAAAGGATAATAGAAAAAGGAGATTTTTTTTAAGGATTTGAAATCACTAAAAGTTAACTTTTCTCCTACATCATAATTTAAGACATATTATTATGAAATAAATTTTTAATACGAAATAATTTTAATTTTTAAACTTTAAAAAAGTAAATTTTCTGGTTATTTGACTTTAAAAATAGTTAAGGACTATAAACTTTTTTGTTTTGAAAGCAGTGTTCTAAAACTGATTATTATAAGTAAAGTTTCTGTTGAATCTATTTTAAAAGTCTGTTTTTATTAAATGCTGTAGGTACTTGAAATAATTAATTTTATTAAATTTAATGTTTGACAATAACATAATAATTTACCTTATTAAATATTTAAAAATTTAACAAAATCATACCCATTGGGCAGACAATCTAGTACCAACATGACAGCATACAAACACGTACTCATTTTTGGCAATAAAATTATATTTTTTCTACTATTTTTTATACTTGCTTGCTATTTTGCATGACAGTAAGTCTACAGTAAATCTTTAGTGACAGTAAATCTCTAATTTGACATTCTGGTATAATTCAAAAGGGTTGAGAATAAAAAATGTATGTATGTGTGCATAATATGTCAGTTTCAATGCATATGTCGATTGTGGCCATTTATATGCATTTTCCATATACGGATCAATATATATTTTGTGACCAACGTTCCCTTTAATTTTTTTTAGCTGAGCAAAAGAAAAATAAATTGCGCTATGAAGTTATTTAAAAAATTAAACAAAAATTTGGTAAATTAGATATTTTATAAAAAATAAAAGTTTTTTATTGCAGTTTTTTAAGTTTTTTCATTGTTTTTAAATTTTTTTTATTAATTACATATTACATTATTATTTTTTTTCTCTCCTGTCTTTGTTTTTCTTTTTCTAAATTCTCTTTCACAATCAACATTCGACACTTAAAAGATTCCACATATATCAAACAAAATTGTTATATGTATTTTGAAAACTATCTTCACGAAGAACCAATTGAAGTATTTAAATGTTTATACTCATCCTTTATTATCTTATTATCCATTTTTGGGCTCAGATTTCTATATTTCAAAATTATTTTGTTTTAAGTTTTCATTTCCATAATTAAAATCATGTTGACAATAGCGTTTTAATCAAAAGCTTTCTAAAGGTCCATGTCAGCATCAGGAAATCATTTATTCAAATGGTAGTAGAACTTTTCAACAAATATAATTATCCCAGATGATATTATCATATAATTCTTACCTTTATCTTCAAGAATTTCAGTAAATTATATCACCAAGGTACTGACTTCTTCATTTTGTGATAATCAATTTAGAATATTGATGCGCTTCCATAGGTGACAGTTTTTTGTTTTTTTAATATTTTGATAATTCCTTTAATTCGGTAAAAACATCACTTCTTGCAATCAATGATATACGATTCAAATCATTTTCTAAAGGTGTTAAGCAATATCTTGACAACATCATATTTCCGAATAAACAGAATAATCGCAAAATTACGAGAAAGTCAGCGTAATTCAGTAAGAAGCCGGAACATCAAAACTTCACAATCCATTAAACTTGCCATTTCTTCAAAACTATGTTTTTTAACAGCTGTAATGTCGCAATAATGTTTCTACTTGGGAAACAAGAAGTATACCCTTAGAGGCATCATCGATTCCCAAATCCTCTCTATGTGCCACACAATGCGTGACAAATTTTGAAATTAAGTAACCAATTTCTTGTGTTAATATAGTGCTGTAACTCCATTATAGGCTCCCAGCATTACTGCAGCTCTATCGGATGCTAACAGTACCATCTTTTGCATATCCAGATTAATAGTTTTATAAAAATATTTTATGGACTCCACAATTGATTTTCCGTCACATGCCATTGTATTATACCAGCAAAAACAGTTTTATAATTAAAATTAAAGCGGTATTTTATATTTAAATAATGAACATTTTCTAAACGGAAATATCAGTATACTTTCACCCACTATTAAGCAATAGAATTGTGCCATTCTTATTTCTTGGACTCAGTTCATTGAAAAATTCATTTTAATGGTAAGAACAACATTATTTATTAAAATTTTGATGTTATCTTTATCAACTTTTGTTCTAGAAATGGTTTCTGTACAATTTTCTCGATCTTGCTGCGATTTTGCTGATTAATTTGGATATACTATTTAAATTGATAACAATTTGCACAGCCAACTAAGGAAGTATTATTTTAAATAACTAATATTTACAATAAAATTTCTAATGCGCAATTAAAGAAAAACCCGTGCGCAATTGTGCACTTGCGCAGCTTAGAGGGAACGTTGGTTGTGACATAGTAGTTTTATATCATTATAGTTAGTGCTAGTGCATAAAAACTGTGAAAACAGATAGTAATTTGACATTTTGTATTACACACTTGCAAGACGGTAATATTCATATTATATTTAATAACAGACTCTCGTTTTGCTGCTGGGTTATAACTAGGCAAAAATTTAATTATAACGAAAAAATTCAATTAGTTTTTAAATTATTAATTTAATTATTATTAAGAAACTCAAACAGCATATTAACAGCAGATTCAAGGTAAATAATAGATAAGATAAGTAAAATGAAGGGCTTTGAACAATTCGTCGGCAACAAAATTAGTATAAATGCATACAAAAGAGAAATAAATGCGAGTATAGAACAAGCTAGAGAAGTATTAAAAATATGAGCTCACACAACAAAATATTTTATTTTTGATTTTGTTTTGTTAGTATTGCTAAACTATGTATATTAATGTATACTTAGTAGCTCCACTTTAATTTAATAAAAAATTGAACTCAATAGTACTAATAATTTTACAGATTAACTATAATGAATTGATCTAGGAGAGCACTGGAGAATTGCAAATATCTCTAAAGGAAAAGTATGGTAAGTATACATATTTTGTATGTAGGTTTATATAATCAGATCTTACTAATGTGGTTATTTTTTTTCTATCTATACATTTAAAATCTTACAAAATTATATTTGTTCTAAGCATTCATATAAAAAATATTGGGCTCTAACATTGAGAGTGTCATAAAATAAAAAAAATTGTTAACCCCTATTATTAAGATAAAAGTAATACAATCATCAATTATTTTAGGTGAGTCTTGTAAATGTTGTAAGTGTTAAATTATGAAAAAAAAAAACTTATTTCCCCATTATATTTTTTACAATTTGAATGTTCAAAAAGTAGTTTAAGGCTTTATTGACTTAAGACTTTTTATATAAGTTATTATTTATTATTATAAGTTAGTTTATAGTTACTTCTATCCTATGATAATATTTTTAGATTTAGTTTTTATATTTTTTTTTTTTTTACAAACCTGGATTAAGTATGCAAAAATTTTTAAAATATAAAATGAGTTGGATACAAATGCATATTTTTAAGAATATAACTCTTTTTTATTTTTTCTGTGTAAGTTTGGTCATAAATTTACAGATTATATTGTGTTTAAAAGAAAGCAAATTAAAATAATAAAATTTAAATTTTTGCTTTTTAAATAGATATTCCTAATCTGTATATCCTATTGTTATACATTTTGTGAATAAAATTTAATATTAGGTACGTTTTATAATTTGTGAATTTCTCATACTATTTACATTCATCCTATTAAACCTGTCATTTTACATTTAAGAAAATGTGATATGAGGTATGACATTTTATTTTATTTGATCGTAGGTTGAATTTGTTTATTTTGTCTTTTTGTAAATACATTCAGATTTCTTGTTGAGTATCAAATTGTATGTGGTGTGATTCTATATACTCAATAAAATTAATTTGAGTTCAAACTTAAATGTCAGAAGAAATAAACCAGAAAACAATTAGTGTCGGAAAATATTTATATGTTGAAGTTGTCAGGATGAAATTCTTATCATCTATTAACCCTTCGTCGGGCACTTGCCTTTTTAAAACATAGTCGGTCAAGTCGTATCAAATTGATACATTAGTTCTTGTTCTATTATAGATTTGATTCAAACTCTAAAATAAAATAAAAAATTTGAATTAAATCGAATTAGTTCAATCATACCAAACTGGTTGTAAATCGAATCGATTAAATTATATCAAAATTAATTTTTAATATTAAGGATGTCTCTAGTGTGTCTAGTGGATGTCTCTAATGTATAACTGAATACATTCATTCAAATATGATAATTTACCTTATCAAATATTTAAAAATTTAAACAATAAGTTTGTTCAATCAAAATAAAAAGAGGAAATTATGAGAAAAATTAGTATTTGGCCAATCTACTGACCACCGATCACAACCCTTTCGAATAAACAAGTTCAATTGACGGAAACTACTGAAGTGTTTCTTTTTACTCTAAAGGTGAATTTTGACTTTTTTTTTAATTTGCATATTCAAATCCGCAGCTGTAAAAATTTCAACCAATCAGAATTTGACAGCTGTAGAAAAATTCTGGAGGAGTTTTTTTTACTCAATTTTCATTCCATAGCGAGTATTTTAAAATGGTCGATAACTTAAAAACTAGAGGATTAAAAAAAATTGCGAATTTGTTTAAATTAAAAATATTGATTGCGCAAATTCCAAATAAATAGAAGCGGAAAAGGTTTTATCGTCGCAACATTTACCAAGATAAGTAAAATAAAAGCGCTTATTTCACTTTAATAAAGGAGTTGCGCGCAATGTTCGAAGCTGCATATTACTAGAAGAAAAAATATCTCTGACTTTGAGGTAGGTAGTAAAAAAACATTATTTAATCATAATTTGTTTTGTAGATATTTGGCTTCGCGTGAATTAATGGTCTCGATAGGGTACAGCTTCAGACTCAGCCACACGCGCGTAACAAACATAATAGGAGATTTAACTGGAGCAATTTGGAAAGCTTTATTTAAAAAAGTATTTCCAGACTACTCTCAAAACTTTTGGTTGGATATAGCAAAAGAATTTGAGGAAAAAAGTAATTTTCCAAATTGTTTGGGTGCTTTAGATGGGAAACATATGGTTGCACAAGTAATAATTATTATTAATTAATCTTGCACTAAATAAAAACAATTTTATCAAATGAAAAATAATTGTTTTCGGCATTTGCAAGAAGTGGATCTGCGAATTACAACTATAAAAATAGGCACTCAGTTGTTCTAATGGTTATGAGTGATGCTGACTATAGATTTACAATGGTGGATATTAGCGCGGCTGAAAAGTTTTCGGATGGTGATGTTTTTAAAAACACAAAATTTTTCAAAATTTTTTTTATTTTTTTCATATTTTTTTACATTTACAATTTGGGATTTTAGTAACTATTAGTATGTTGTATTAAATGAAATCGAATTGTATTAAATTTGTCTAAAGTTAATTGATAGGCTTAAGAATTCACCTTCAAATTAATCGTTGAAGGTTGAAATTGTTTTCTCAATTATGTAAATTTGACAAAAAATGTTTGACTGAAATCAATGTCGAATCAAACATAAAATTATGTTGCACCGTATGTTGCAACGTTGCACTTAGATGTGATAATTACTTTTCGTGTGATTAGAGTTAATTTGGTAAATATTTCCATTTAATTTTGTAATAATAATTAATGTTGATAGAACGCAAGTCTTTTTCTATTTTAGAATAGTTAAATATTTGTTGTAATACAAAATTATGTATTAAATTAAATCGAACATAACAACATAAGTAAATGTGGTGAATTCTTTTTAACATTTTAAATTGATTCAAAAATGAGTGAATTAAATTTTAATTTAATATTCAAAATTGAGATTTTAATTTAAATGTCTATTTTAATTTCAAAAATTAATTCCATTACAATATTAATTTTGTAAAATTTTAATTTTAATTATTTAATTCAATTGAAAAAGTTCATATCACAGTTCTCTCCGAAATTGCTTAGAGTATTGTATATCCACAGACAACAAAAATATTTGTATATAATATTCATATAGAAAATATATATATATATATATTTTTTATTATTGTATTAAACTTACCACCTGAGGTTAAAAAACTTTTAGATTTTTGCATATTTCCTATTAAATCTTTTTATTTCAATTTCAATTATTGTAATTTTTCATTATAAATCTTTATTTTATTTAATTTTAATTTTAATTTTATCATACAATTTGTATGGCAATGTAATATTTTGTATGAATTATATTATAAGTAATACTTTAATATTATCTATTTTATTGAAAGTATTTATATTTTATGGATAAATGATTATTGTATTTATATTTATAAAGAAAATGGAAAAATATTATTTTCTAATTTAAATTAATTTCATAGTATTTTATTTCAAAGGACATTTTAATAGAAAAGGATTTAATAGACTTTGTAATTTCTAAGTAATTAGATAAATCATAATTTATATATATAAATATATATATATATATATATATTTGTATATAACTTGGAAATTTCAAAAATATATTATTGAACAATTATCGTAGAAAATCGTCTTACAAGATATCAAATCAAAAAAAAAAAAAAAACATAAAAGAAACAAAAATCCTTTTTTGTATAAATTTGTCCTACGATGATGGAAAGAAGGAAATAAAATTAATTTTAAGGATATTGAACTAAGAAAATTTTCAAATTAATATGAAATTTTAATTGAGTATATAATACTTATAATTGAATAGAATATTTAAGCCAATTCATATGGAGTCATCTTTTAACTGACATCTTAATTTAAATGACAGAACTCTATTGAATTTTTGCCTCAGCCATTTCTAATGTAATATGATTTGAAATGACATAGCAATAGAGTTCTGTCTTTTATCAAAGAAAAATATGAATTCAGAGAAAGAGATTTTGTATTTTCAAAGAGTGTTTAAATAAGAAGAGAGAATATGAAAATTAAATATACAAGATTAAATTTTAAATTTCGATAGATAGACATTATGTGGTTAGATTTTTTTGGTTGAACAAAATAAAATAAAAAGTTAAATATTTCAAAGAACAAATGATAATAATTCAGAAAGTAAAAAAAATATTTTAATTGATTTATTTTGCTTCAAAGGATTTTTTGAAATTAGTACTGAAACTAAGTATGTACTTCAAATTAGTACTCAAATTTAGTACATTGCGATGAAATTGAAATGATGGATGGACAATACATAGCGAAATATTAAGTACGATTTTTTATCAAACTTACATACATTTTTAATCTGTATTTTACACCGGTATAAATTAAAACTATAAGTTCGAAATAATTTAAATTTAATCATTTTTAAATTTTTTTAATACCGACAATAAATTTTTATTTTGAACCTTCGAATTTATTTCGATTGTGAACTTAATTCACCATATGGACATATTTTATTAATCTTATTAATATAAGTAATATACATATACACAAACTTTATTTCTATTCTAAGGTCGAATATTTCTATTCTAAGGTGTTCTATGTCTCGGTTTGGGAATCTGTTTGAATAACATTGAAATGAAACAAATTAGAGAATTGAAATAATTTTAGTATAGTTGTAGACTCCATTTTTTAATGAGCATGGTTATGATACAATAAATATTTAATTCCAAAATAAATCCTATCCAAATTTCAATAAGTAGTATCCACAGTTAAGTCAGAATTAATATTTTTCTAACAAGTTTTCAAAATACTTAACATCAGTTTGACAATATTGTAATGTAGGGAAATCATAATGCCGATTATTAATAAATTTCAAAATATTCAATTCTAATGCTCTTTTAACATCTTCTCTATCTAATAAATTCCGAATGGATTTTCTTTCACTTACAGATAACTAAAATGAAAAAAATAAAATTTTGGATGAATAACAACTTAAATTAGGACTAGGTACAATTTTTGTTAGATAGAAATAAATTGAAAGAAAATTCAAATTTAAATTATTTAATTTCAACTTACACAGTTCCCCTCCATTCCTTGGATGCAATTTTTCAAAATATTATTCGTAAATGAATTTTTCATTAATGTTTTCATCATAATTTCTAAATTTTTGTTTTGAATTTTTGTAAATCCTGGATACAGTAATACTTCAATCCATGTTTGTGTTAAAAATTCAAGTGGATCAATAATTTTGCCAGTATTGTATCGTTTTATGAAATTATTTAATAGTTTTTCATTCATTGTGAATAATTTACCAAGAAATCGTAATGAAATATCAGTCTGGAAGATAAATTGAGTAGTTTAAAATATTAAAAAAATATTTTGAATGTTTTGAAGGAACACCGGAGTATAGCATTAAATTATACGGTATGTGCAAGTATAATTAATGATTTGGTTAGTGCTACATTTCTTAAAAACTACTAACTTGACACCAAGATCAATCAAAAATACTTACTTGCTTTGTAAGACAAACTAGATTCCTTGCAAATCCATTGGAACGAAATTGAATTCGAAAATATTCAGATTTCAGTTTCTTACAAGACGCATTTGTGAAATCAGAGTCACTGGGTACTTCGATTAAATCGTATTTCCTTATAAAAGTATAATTTTTACCAAGAAATGGAAATAACTTTGAAATAGTTCTTTGTAAAATAGGACCACATTGTTGAATTTTGACATATTGATATCCTCCTGGTAGAAAAGTACATTGAATAATCGGTGAATAAAAGTGAGACATTTCATAGCATTCTTCAACTGCATTTTTATTGATCAGTTGATTGCAAAATTTATTTCCCAACTGAAAATAAAATTTTTTCATACTTAAAATTTGAAAATAAAAAATTTATTTTATTTATAGAGTAATGAGAAAAACGTGGGTTGAGAAGGAAGAATTCGTTTTCGATATTGTTAATCTAGAATTGGATTCGGTAACCAACAACGCAGAAACCGTGTTGGCATTTTGCGATTCTCTGGGCGAACCAGCGGATCGATTTAACATATCGATATGATTACACAGATGATATTGCGAGTAACTGCAATGCAGATCAACTTGCTAGAGGGGGTACTATCTTAGAAATCCTTCCGGAAAGGAGCAATCTGGGTGTATCTCTTGCTACCGTTAATCCATTGCTTCGCAAAGATGCAGTAAAAGCTTCAAATTTCAGATGGCCAGGTAGACCAAACTGCAACATCATCAAGAAAATCTGGCCTATGCTGAACCTGAAGCGCTCCCTTAACCTAATAACACACTCATTACGGTAAAACCATTTACTTACCGTTTGTCCAATTTCAAATCGATGAAAATACTTATGATCTAAATTATTTGCAAATAATGCTCTTTTGTATTGTGTTATAGGACCTGCCGCATATATATATGGATCATTCATTTTAAAATTTTCATCAATCACTAATCTTCCATCAATAATAAGACCACATTTATGAAATATATTTTTATGATTAAGACTTAAAGATTTTCTACAAAAACATACAAATAATTTGCATGGTAGTGTTACGATATTAAACTTTGATTGAAATGTTATTGATTTTATTATATTTGTATCTTCATACAGCTGCCAATTAACAAACCGATAATTTAAATAAATATTTATATTGGCTTTTTTCAATTCATCAAATATCAAATCTCGAATGTATTCATCATCATCAAATCCATCAATATTCATTTCATCTTCTTGTTTCACTTCAAGCAAAACAAAATGTATCCAATTACCAGGTATACCGTTTTCGAGTAGAAACTGTAAACAAGTGTATGTCATCAGAACGCTACCATAAACAATGATTTCGAATCCTTAAATTGGAAATTTAAATATGTAAATTAAGAAAATGAATTAGTTGCGGTTATAAAACAATTTCTTCCAATAAGAATCAATAAATTCAAAACCAAAAAATTAAAAAAAAAAAAAATTCTAGGTTTTGACTTCAAAATCAGGCACAGGTATATCGCATACAAATATTACCGTCTAAAGTGACAGTTATACAAATCTATATAGCCGTAGAACACTGGAACAAATATATGGTTATCTTCCAAAATACCTTAAACTTCTTTTACATTTAGGTGCAATGGTGCATGAAGGTGCATGAATAATATACTGGTATCAGGTTTTACTACGCTTCCTAAAGAGTGTAAGGAGTGTAAAATGAAAATGTATACGTCCATGCTGGTTGAATTTTGAAAGAGATCAATACAATATAGTCCAAAACTACCAGAAGGTAGAAATAAGCTCAATGAGCTAAACTTCATGAATGGAAGAGTTTTAAAAACGCATATTAAAATAAATAAATGAAATGGGTAGGACACGATTTTAGAATGCCAAAAGAAAGGTTAAAACAGAATACGACGTAGGACGACGTAGGACGCTCGAAAGCATATGAACAGTATGGTCTAAAATTTAAGAAGAATGGGAATCAACAACAGGAGAAACGAAGAGAATGTCAGAGATGGCTAGATATATAATTATAAGTATTGAAATAGGTTAAGAGTGATAGTTAGATATATAAATATATTGATTTATTGAAACTAATCTTGGTGTATGTGATACAACAAATGATTTTGTTTTTTTCACACAGTTTCATAAATAATTCAAACAGTACAGAATACTGTAATTATTATTATGTCCTTATTTGAACCACCTTGTATGAAATTATTTTACACAAAAAAACTTACCGCTTGTAAAAAAATCTTTTAATACCATCAATTTATAATAAAATCTTGTTGAAGACACAACATCATTTGTAACTTCAAAATTGGACGGAGGCGAATAAATTGAATTCCATTTTAAATTCGTTGGATAACCATAATCAATACTGCATACCAGAAACAAGTAATCATATTTGATTTTCATAGAGTGATTCAGTAAAACCATTTTAGAATTTCTATAATTTGAAAAAAAACCGTTAATTATTACTAACTTCGACGACATCTACATTGCTGCGCATACCTATCTATTGCAACTAATCTTCCACAAACAAATGATACCCAAGTATTCAAACCCATACGTTTTATATATTCCGGGCTGGTATAATCATTTATATTAATTAACTTACAAATTTTATAATAGACATCTGTAGTCTTCGATTCAAAAGTACCTGGTTCGGTAATAACAGTTATATTTGTAAATTTATAATTAATATATTTTGGACTGCAAATAGAATTAAAAAATTAATAAAAGACAATTGAAATGAAATAATTATTAACTCAAAAATTAATTGTTTTATGAATCCTTTGCATACCCCATCGAAACCTAAACAACAAATTTTTGTATCAATATTAAGTAGAGAGATTTGTGAGTTGTTTAAACTTCGAAAGTACAATGGGGTGATGAGTTCTTTTGTGTTATCCTTCTTGAAAATATTATAAATAAAATTTGGTTCAACTGGATACATTGAATCTAATAAATTGTTGTATACATTCGGGGGGGTTTCCTAAAAATAATAAAAATTGATATCGAAATTGATTGTTGCTTCGATTCATACGCCAAAACCATGTTTATTTAAAAATTTGATGAATTTTACCAGTTTTTGGCGGTATACCGGATCTAATATTGTTAATTGGTAATGAGGGGATAGAATAATTCTATTAGGCACCTCTGGAAATCTCCAAATTAAAAAAAAAAAACTGGTTTTGACGTATGAATAAAAATACGAATAGAGCGACGACATTTTGCCGTTTCTTTTTTTTTATTGTTAAGCTATACTAGTTTCGATTGACATGGTTAAAAATTCAATATTAATAATAGAAACATATTTCATGATTCTAATACGGTAATCTACAGATCGTGAGTTCTAATGCCGGTTACTGAGAGTATGGAATGCATACTCATTAAATTTTGATACATGTATGTTCAACAATAATAGTGATAATATATTTTAATCTAACAACTAGACAAAATAACTGTAAAACTTAGAAATATTTATAATGAAGAAGATTGCCATTATCGGCTTGGAGACAAATTAATCTCGTTACGTCATTTAAAAGGAATAATCATACTTACCGAATTTTCAATAGTATAATAAAATGTGAATCCAGTTAGGCGTGAAATTTCACGAAAAATCAATTTTGAATTGCAATCAAATAATGGATACAATAATAAATATAAAATCCTTCCATGTTGTTGTTGATCTCGAACTACATCCAAATTCATTATTAATGAATCTAAATTGAAATATTTCCGTAAAATATGAATTTGTGTTTCAACGCTATAAAAGTAAAACATTTAAAATATTATTTTTTCTAATTTTATATCTACGACCAACCTTAGAATCACAATACCAATTAATGTATGTCTGTGGAATGTTCTAAGACATATGACACCATAGATTTTCTGACAATTATATAAGCTATTCATTATCAATTCGAAAATGGAATCAACTTCTTTACATGTGGTTGTAGAATCAATTTTTAAAAAGATTCGAATATCATGAAGATCTTCAATTGTAGCTTCTGATCCAATAATTTTATTAATGATTGTTTCACGACGTGATATATATAAAGTAGAATTCGAGTTAGATTGTGGTTGAGGAGGAATTAACTGGGGTTATAAAAAGAAAATATATTGAAGTTAATTTTCAATTTTTAGAATTAATTAATGAGTATATTTTTCTAATTTATTTGTTTGAGAGAATTTGTAAGCTCATTTTATTATGAAAATCGTTTAACGCTTGTGACCGGGGATTTATTAACGGTAATTTATTATTCTTTATATACTTAAGTTTTTTAATACATTTAAATATTTCATGTAATATTAATAAAAAAGTAAATAAATTATTGGAGATAGAAAACGTCATAAAATTGCTCTCCAATGTTTAATTTCAAGCTCAAAAGGAGAGAGAAAGAAAGAAAGAGAGAATTTGCTGAAATAAATTTATAACCGAAATTTTTTTTTAGTACCGGATCATTTTGCTTCAAATAGAGATAGAAAACGTCATAAAATTGTTCACCAATGTCTCTAAATTTCAATCTCAAGCTCAAAGAGGAGACAGAGAGAGATAGAATGGAGGATTACCAAAATAAATTTATTACCTAAAAATATTGCCGTAAATGAGTAACGGACCATTTGAAGCAAATAAATAAATAAAGAAAGAAAACGCCATTTAATTCACAATAATGCCAATGTCAAGCCAACCCAAGTTCAAAGAGAGAGGGAGAGGAAGAAATAGGAGAGCATTTGCTGAAATAAATTTATAACCGAAAAATATTTTAGTACCGGATCATTTTGCTTCACATAGAGAAAAAAAGCGCCATAAAATTGCACAAAAAAATTCTTAACCCAGGCTCAAAGAGAAAGAGAGAGAGAGAAGGAATGGATAATTTGCTGAAATAAATTTATTACCGAAAAATATTGCTGTAACGGATCAATTGATTCCATTGTATTTTTCAAAAAAACACAATAATCGATGTCAGGAAATAATGAAAAAGCGGATTTGATCAATTCATGAAGTCGAAATTTACTATCCAAAATAGTTGAATTACTAGCGAAGAGTTCAATTGCAAATGCATTTATTTCATCAGCAGCTGATGTTAAAATATTTTTGTTGGTAAAATCAAAATTTCGATTGTAGTCAATATTTTCTAAAATATTAAAAAAAATGCTAATTAAATAAAAATTATTAATTAAATATTACCTGCGCAATGTGACTCCGAAAATTCATGAATATTTTCTGCATTCGAATTTCTAGAGGCAGTATCAGTATCATCTGTGTCGAAATCCAAAGCCATTAATAATTTGCTTAAACTGAAATGTTTTGATAAGACCATGATTAGTTCTTTTAATAAATTATTTTATTATAATAAATAATAAATTTTGTACTAGGTTGTCGCTTTTATTCTTGACCGTATATCACGTGATAATATTTTTTGTATTTGTTTATTTTATTCACCTTGTAATTGATTTTCTTTCAACTCCTTTGACCATGTCAGATTTGGAAATGGTTTTTAATTGAGATGTTCTTTGCTGTAAGAAGAGTAAACAGGTGAGAATATTGGGTTAGTAGAACTTAATTATCAAGAGCTAAAATGTAGATGCAATGCAAGAAGAGCAGATATAAATTATAATTTATTTACTTACATTTTCGGTAATAACGAAATTATCCGATGAATATCTTTGATTCTTGTAACTGCGGATAATCGAAAAATATAAAAGAAATTAAATAAAATTTTAAGTATTGGTATTTGATCGGTTAAATCCGGCACACGATTGCACGATGGAACCGTGGACACTCAAAATAACGACCATAAATAAGCTTGAAGTATATGAAATGGAGTATACCATACCATAGAACACTTCAGATATCATGGGTGAGATCGAATGAACAATTTTGAGGTTATAAATAGAATAGGTAGAGATCCTGAATTGTTGTTAACCATCAAGCGCAGAAAAACACCTTATCTGGATCATATGATGGGAAATGATAAATATTATATTCTACAACTATTTCTGCAAGGCAAGCTTGAAGACAGAAACATCAATAGACGGGCCTCCACGCGGTGGGAGAATTAATGCACGAAGCGCACGATAGAGAGAGCTTCAGAAATGTGATCGCAAACAGCCAGTAGTGGATATGCAGCTGAAGAAGAAGAATTTGATCGGTGCTTTATAGACCATACAGATCGTTAGCATAAAAAATGTGCCTCTTTAATATAAGAAGAGAAAATTAACAGTCACATGGGTATTTAGACTTGTAATTGGTATTAAAAAAATTTAGGTCTTGAAAAAATTGTCTTTGAAGTTTAAATGTTATATATTGAATTGAATGTGTTATTTCAAAGCTAAGTATAAGTATATAAAGTTTGGATATAAATTTCGCACATACTTAACATCTATTTCTTTTTTCGCAATTGAATCATCGATTTTCTTCAAATTATTAATTAAGGATAAGTCAAAATTTTTGCTTAAATAGTTGACATCCACTATTCGGTTTACTAATGCTACACCATATATTTCATCATCGTTCCGCTGCAAAGAAAAGGAAAAAAAAAAAAATAAAAACAATGTGGGGAATGCATAAAAAGAGCTTAGGTACAAAGTTTAAGCAAAACAGTTCAAGCTCGCGAATAAATTTTTACTATCTGAGTAAATACTGCAAGTTTAACCTCAAGCTCGATTGTTTTGAATGCCAGCTTTTGTTTAGAAAAGTGAAATTTGAATTCATATACAGTTTTATGTATTCAGCCCTATATTAAAAATTTTCATGGTACTTTACTATGCCAAACAAATATTTGTTAAGTAAATCAGATCAAATGAACCAAAATCCAAAGAAAACAAAATAATGAAGACCGTTTTACTAATTTTGATAATAATAAAGACAACTTTCGGGCGAGGAAAAGAACATATGAATTTTTGTTTTTGGATCCAGCAGCGGCTAACTATTGAACACCTTCTTTGTACCTGTCCGTAGGTCTGAAAAAACCCATGAGGAGCATTTTTATTTATTTCTGGGTTCACTGGGTGACCTCGAGGGCACTACAATTGAAGGAAAACTTCCACCGCTTTGTAAAAAGCTCAAAATTGTTCAACGAGTCTGTAGTGTAAAACTGCAATACCGTACTTAATTGAGCGCGAAAAGGTGGTTCAAAAAAAAAACGAGTAGGTTCTTACGCGAAGTAAATTCCTGTGATATAACAATGGCCTTCATTGGTCTTAGTGTGCTGGAATATTGTCGGAATCCACTACTACCTATACCTAAGGCTTAGCCTAAAACTAGAAACTACAAATATTAACTTACTATCAATTTTTATGGATTCAAGCACTCTGATTCTAAATAGCCCGTCTAAGTACAGCAAAAATTAATAAGTATATTAGGGAACAAAAATACAAACCTCCAACAAAATAAATTTCTTATCATTTGAATTTTTTAAAATTTCTTCAGCAACATAAAATTCCCCAAAATTCTTTTTCAAATGTGGATATTTTAAATCTAATATTTTAACAATCATGTCATTATTTTCAGGTCTAAAATGTGATATAAACTTATTTAAAATTTTATTAAACATAAAAATAAATAAAAAAGGTTAACTTACACTGCAAGACGTGATTGCAATGGGGGTAGAAAATTATAGTTATTAAAAACATAAAGCTTGTAAAACATGTTGCCAGATGATGATGGAGATGATGAATATCTGGCATATTGAGTTGAAAATTTTCCCAAAAAATCAGAGTAAATTAAAAATTCTGTAACAAAAAGTGATTAGGGATTCTGTTGTGATGTTAATAGATGTTAAGAGAGTACTCTTCGGGGTTTATATATTCAAAATTACCTGAATTTTTATTCTTCAATGGCGGCTGTACAAGTATTATATTTTCAATATCTTGCATACATAAAAATATTTCTTTAAAAATTGTATTAACCAATAAAGTTTGGTTGTTAAATGATGGGTCGAATACAAAATATTCAATAAATATCGTATTATAATAATGAATATTTGGAACTCTGAAAACAAAGAAACAAAAACTATTTATGACAAAACGGTTTTTTTTTTAAATTAAATTATTTTTTTATAATATTCTGTTAAAGTATATAATTGGAAGACAAATCGGTGGTACCAACAGAATCCACACTAATGAAAAATGCAGAACATTACACGGTGATAGAAACATAATATGACCACTAATAAAATTTCAATGTTCCAAATATTGCGAAATGCTATCAGAGCGGAACATATTTTTATAGTAACAGAAAAATGCTTTTATGAAAAATTTGTGGTTAACGTCAAGTTGAGAGATCAAATCATCTTAGGCAATGTGATAGTAAAATAGAGGTAAATAACTGAAATGTGCTGAATATCGAGTTATCTGAAGAAGGATTTTGGCAGATCTTGTTAAGCCTTACCGCCATTAAGAAATAGATAATTTGTAATTATCAAGTATATATAAAATGGATTGAAATTGCTATGCAAATAAATTGAGATTAATATACAAATTTGTGACGCTAAGTTTAATGAAATGTATAGTAATCACGTTGGATGCTCTAGATACAGGAAAGTATGGAAAAACGAACGTGTTTAGAAGCTGACAAGAACCGGAAAAAGTAACTATATTTCGTTAGTCTATATTTCTAGTGGACTAGAACCACACAATATATTTGTATATTGATATGTTAAGCAAATTAAACTAAATGAAGTTTTGTGATAATTATAATAACATTGTGTGGAGGGTCGTAATACAAAATTCGTAATGCATTTCGCACATATTGAATCCAATCAGATGCAAGACTATATTCAATTCAACTTCTAAAAACACAAACAATTTTTGTTAATAATTATTAAATTCCATACTTATAGTTGGCATTAATCCAATCAAGCCAATAAGATGCATTTAAAGCTGGAATATTAACAGTTACATTGAAGCAAATAAATCCGATGATATAATTGTTTTCATTTAAAATAACACTTGGATACATTGTAGTCTCTAAAAGTGTATCAAGTTTGATTGAAGAACCAAAATAAAATTCTGTTTCACAATTTATTAATTTTTGAATATTTGGTAAATCATTTTTATTTGCTTGGCGAAGGTTTATTGAAGTTGTAGCTGTTGGCTCACTGTTTAGAGTAAAAAAAAAAGTTATTAAAATGTATTATATTTTTGAGTAAAATATTTTTTACCTTGAATGGTGATTTCTATTTAATAAATCAATTGCATCAAATTCCGGAAATTTGTTGAGATCCATTTTTTATTAAAAGTCGTTGTTTTCAAAATCTAACAAATATATTTTTTTATTTTTATTTGAATTTGGAATTGTCAAAAATTAAAAATTTAAAAATGAAATATGATTTTGTGATTCTAGCCTATTATTTTTAACCATTTTCACGATATAAACAAATGTTATACTTAGGCCTAAATATAGTTAATAGATATTCTCTGGAACACAACTGGAACATTACCCTAATCCACAATCAAACCAGTTTTTAATTGATATAAACATATCTCTCTAGCTATAAAACCTTTAACCCTATACTGATTTTATAAAGGAAAGAGAAAAAGTTGTAAAATTACAGTTTAAAATTTTAACTAGCTCCACTAGAATTTTAAAGTAAATATAGGTCAAATTTGTATGGGATTTAAGATTTTAGTATAAACATTAAAAAAAAAAAATGTTTACAATAAACATACTAAAACTTAAGGCTGGTTGATTCCGTTAAAAAATTTGTTGCATAATAAAATAATGGTGCGATAATGGTGTTCCATGAAGGTTAGCTAATCAGCTAAAAATTTTAATTTCTGTAATAGTGAGTAAATGTATAAATTGAAAACAAGTCTCACATTTTTTTTTGCTATTGTTCTATCGGAGTTATTTCTGCATATATTCATAGAGATAAATAAAACAAATTCAATAAGTAATAAAATATAAGATATAACAAACTTGAAGGGGGGTTGATGACCTACATTTCACTTAAGAGTAATAAAATGGGGGCACAAAACATAAAATATACTCAATATCAATTTTTTTTTACTTGTATTTTATTTACAAATCCTCATAATATTGAAAAATGGTCAAATATAAAATAATTAATTTAAAAAAAAAATAATTAATGTATTTTTTATTACATCAACAACAACAACAACAACAACAACAAAAATATAACAAGGTAATCGCATATTATAATAATTCCATAATTAATTATTTTAATAATATCCTTCTATTAATAATTCAATCCAAAAAAAAAATACTAAAACACGAAAAAAAATCTGATTTAATTAAATTTTTACAAAATAAAAAAAAATAATAAAAAAAAAACTATTAGCGCTTTTTCTATAATTAAAATAATCTAGAAATAACAACAACGACAATAAAAAAAGAAAATTAATTTATTCAAACGAATTATAAACGAATATAAAATATATTGTTTTATTATATCCTTAAAAGAACATATAAATCCTTTATTATTACTTTTTCAGTTAATCCTTTCCTAATCCTTTTTTGTTTTTGCTGTTTACTGTTGTTTTTATGTAATATTTGTTTTTTGTATAGCTAAAAACGTAAGCAGTTAAACTATAGTATTAAATTAAATCGTTGTTGTTATCGATTCCTGTTTATGATATTATTATTTATTTATTTTCTTTTTTATTCTCTTATTCTCTCTTTTACTCTATATAATATTGGGTTGTTGCTTGTCTCTTATCATGTTAAATAATATACAATAATATATTTAGATTATAAGCTATAATATAAAAACAAGAAAAAAGCAACAGTATACAGTATGAAAATAGAATTATTTTTCTTATATTAAATACCGTTATTAATATTACCGTTATTATTGTTTAAATTGCTTCAACTTATCAATATCCTTTTAAGGGTTTATGACTTTGTAAATGTCATTGAAATAAAAGAAAAATAAAAACACACTTATACTTGCGATATTTGAAAATATGCACTATTTGAAGTGCACTATTTGAAGTCGTTTCAAGGTTCCCAATATAACGAAAATGACATATAACTTGGGTATGAAGTAGAGAATTATGTTTAGGGACTGTACTAAATCAATTAGTTTTAACTTTTGTATACAAAATTATTTGAAAATAAGTTAAGAAAAATAGTCTCTGTAATTTGATGAAATATATAAAATTTCAACAAGAAAAAACTACATCTTAAAATTAAATTAATTTAAAAAAAATAACCCACAATTGTACTGCATTTGAGCTATCATTTGTTTATAATTATTATTATTGATAATAAAATATTCGATATATTGTAGGATAAAATACATTAATGTTTCATATTATGATAAAACAATTGTATATACTGTATATGATATAAAGTCTGAATTCCAATGAAAACGACAAGACATTGTCATCCTAGATTGTTGACATATAGAATGTCGTGTAGCAAGTTCAATGACTACGATATTGTTTTATTTTCGTTTTTAAACAACATAAAAAAACATTTTTAATTTATTGAATTAGAACTGTCAAAATGAAATGTCAATGTGCAATAACGGCAAATTTTCATCAAATTTTTGTCACCGACTTTGTCGTGTCGTACTATTTACTATGATGCCAGTTAGACAAATTTGTTCAAAATATAATTTGTCATATTTTGTTGACATACAATGTCGTATCGTTTTCATTTATATTACAATTGCAATGCAATGATTAGAGTACAATTGTACTACAAATATTGAGTTACATTTGTACTACATTTCTACACAATAACTCTTCAATCAATTGTACATAGAATACAATTGTACTACAGTTATTAAAATAACAATTTTATTAGATTGCGGCACAATTTTGCATACAATAAGAACAAAATATTATTGTTATATAAGAAAATCTTGTTTAAATGAGAAAATATAACATAACGGTATATAAGTTCTTGGATTTAACGATAAGTATATAGCTCTTGTTTATATTATCCGTAGAAGTATCTCGGTTTTAGTACTACAATAGCCGTCACTAATAGTAGCAAAAAAATTTTATTTCAAATTAGTCAAATAAGTACCTACTTATATTATCGACATTATTATCGATAGGATCATTTAATTTGGATTTACCAACCATTTATCAACAAATATTCTCAAAAAGTTGATTTTGTATAATATGAATTTTGGTTTATGGAATGTTATTGATTAACATTGCTTTGCCTATTAGAAAAGGAAAGAAAGTCGAAGGTTATGAAAATAAAAATAAATTCCGGTACTCCCAGTACGGTAGTTTCTGGTCAGAAATGTCATAGCTAGGAGAAGACATAAATATTTCCAGAAATTTACATAGCTTAATTCAGAAATTGAAATTACAATCTTAACAGCCTTCGCTAAGAATATAAACTTGCAATTCTAAAATATCAAAAAGAGGAATACAAGTACATAGAACTTCGGATCGTACAAAAAATAGTAAAAAGAAAACTACGATAGAATACATTTGCATGAATTGCTTTACAGGAATACATTTTGTACTGCAACAAAAATACTAACCATGTAAAATACTACAATTGTACTACAATTTTACTTCATCCTCATAATTAAAAAATAATATAAATAAAAAATTAATCTACTAACTTAAATACATTCAGATGGATTCGAAAACAATTTTGAAGAATTTTCCAATTTAATTTTCCGAAAAACAAAATAATCCTATAAAAAATTTTAGAAAAATTTTCTCTGTGTATTCATTTTCATTTTCTAAACTTAAATTTTAATCCACTATGTAGAAAAAGAAAATATCATTCATCATATCGTGAACAATTAAATAAACAGTTATTATAAAAGATAAGGTCCTTTCATTTAGGTTGCATAATCGCTAAGGATAATGATAATATAACTGAGTATTAAATATGGAAATTTTTATAATATGGGTTATTGTTGTTATTATTATTGTTGTTGTTTTTGTTGTTATAACCCTTTCTTATGTTGTTCCTTATTAAACTTTCAAGAAATCAAAGAAAAATATTTTCTTAGGATATTCTTATTAAAAGGGATAAAGTAACTCGAAAAGGATGTTTGTGTTTGTTATACTCTTTAAGGTCTTCCCGATATTATGAGAAAAACGAATCCTTGCTTTACACATACACATAAATATATACATACAATCTGGCCTTAATAATGTGAAATTCTAAAGGAAAATTATATTCAATGTGGTTGAAATTGTATAAAAATTACATAAAATATTATTATTATTAGTTTTTAGAAAATTATTACTGTAAAAGTATTAAATTCAAAATGGCGAAATTATTAAAATGAAGAAAAATATTAATTTTAATAATTTTATTTAGAAGAAGATGTAAATAATTTTTGTTGTGAAATAACAAAACAAAAAATTATTTTATAAGTAATGATTCTACTAAAGTAGATTTAACAATTATTAAAAATTTAAACTTAAAGTGGAGGTTTTGGAGATGTCATTTATGGGAATGAAATTTAATAAAATTTTGTTTCAAATACCAAGTACATAATTATATTTTTTTTATGGGTATTTCTATGTAGACGCTACCTCTTCAGATCTATTGTAGATGTATTGTCCATCTATTGATGACCGTTTTTATTGCTTTAATGTCAATTTTAGAATTGGAATCTTTGGTAATTGTATCAAATCTGATTAGTGATTACTAATATTATACCGTTTGTAAATTATTTTTATTAATTTTATTTTTATTTGCTATCATGTGTTTTGCCACTGTCGATCTAAATGTAGTGTGATTATCTCTGTTTTCTGCTATTTTCTGTTATTATCGATACAAACATTTAGTTTTCTGTTATTTTTTCCTTGTGATTTTTTCGACAAGATCAGCTTTTTAGTATGTTCTTTTAACTTAGTTTATCTATTCACTTATTCCAAGATAAAATCAAGCAATTTAAATATATATTTATTTATTACAATTTAAGTTAAGTTAATTTAATAAAATATTACAAATTAAGAAAAAAGAATAATATAAAACACAAAAAAAAAAAATGAATAGAAAAAGCAAAACTAAAAATTTATATTAAATAATAAAAATAAATACCTAAATAACAAAAAACTAAAATTATTAATTGTACAATAATGATAGAATTGATATGCGCACATTTAGTTAAGTTTTAATTGATATTAAAAAATAATTAAGTTAGAAATTTATAAATCAAAAAGGAAAAATTAATATAATATAATTTGGGCTAGAATAACATAATAATGTACTCTATAAAAATATACTTGGGCTAAATGATATAATAGGATACATGTTCATTGACACAAATATAAATTATTTTTTAAAGATTGCTTTGTTAGTAGTAGGTTAATATGATATCTTTAACGTAATTAATAGCTTAAACAGCTCAAAATCTCTGTATCCATATAATATGTCAGCGCATATGTTTAAATATTGTAATCAGAATTTGAGTGAACCAATATCAACAATTGTAAATAAATCATTACAAGAAGGAGTAGTTCCAAATGAACTAAAAATTGGAAGTATTGTGCCAAACTTCAAAAGTGGAATAAAAAGTGTTTTTGACAACTACAGGTTGATCTGCATTGCACCTGTAATATCCAAAGTTTTAGAATAACCAAATGTACATAACCAAATTTCTAAATATCTAGACAAATATAAACTTTTTTCTAATAATCAATATCAAAAAGAAATCTAGCACAGAAACAGCAATAGTTGATATGATAACAAAAGTTCAAAATTATAAAGATATAATAAAAACATAGTGGCATTAGTATTTATAGATTTGTCAAAGGCATTTGATTTGGTGGATCACAATATACTGCTTCAAAAATTGCATGGATTTGTAGTAAGAGGAACGGAATATAAATGGTTTCAAGCATATTTGAAAGATCGTTCACAATTTATTAAAATTAGTGATTTGAAAAGTAGAAATGAAAATGTGAACTTTGGTGTGCCACAAGGGAACATTTTAGGACCTTTACTCTTCACTTTATACATTGATAGTATACAGCGAATAAGTAATAATGTTGACATTTTTTTATTTGCTGATGATATTTATATAGTAGTTAGAGCAGGAAACTACAACCAATTGCAGTGTAAAATGAATACTGAATTACAAAAAATATATAAATGGATGTCCACACAAAAATTGACTATATAAATATAAAGAAAACTAAATATATGATTATTGGATCAACATGTCCAAAGTTGAAAATTGAGTTAAAAAATCAAATCTTAGAAATGGTTTCAGAATATAAATACCTTGGACTGTGGATTGATTCTCAGATAAAATGGAGTGTTCATACATCTAAACTATGCAACAAGCTGTCTTCGGTAGCAGGTGTATTCAAGCGAATATCTTCGTTAATTCCTCATGCTATGAAAAATCTGTTTTCTATGCTCTATTTCATAGTTATATTAGTTATGGAATTAAATTATGGGGAACCACAACGAAACAAATTATATATGAAATACAAAGCATTCAAAATAGGGCACTAAAAAACTTATTCAATTATAATTGGCGTGAAAAAAACAGAGTTTATTCATTGGACTAACAACATACTACTGGTAAGCGATTTAGTTTACCTTAATGTTATACTTCATATACATGATGTCCAGAATTTTAATGTACACACAACAACCGTTCTGCCGAAAAGAAATGAAATCCATCAAGTGAATACTAGAAGCAAAAACTTAATACATATATCCCGAAAAAATACATCACATTTTGGAACATCAACAACAATACACCTGGGCATAATATGGTACAACCGTATAGAAATTGAGTTAAAAGTACTAGATAAACTTCACTTAAAGAATGAATTAATTAATAAAATATTCAAAAATTATAACACAAAATCGTATCAAGTTTTAAATTAAGAATAGTATTATCAATTGTCTATTTTGCTTTTATAGTTTAATTTATAATTTATAGTTCATATTAATTGTATTTTAGAAAATTTTGATATAGTAGTTAAATCATAATTTTTTATTTTTTGTTTTTTTTTTGTTTTCTTCTCTATTTGATTTTTTAACATCAAGTGAATTTTTCTTTTATTTGCTTTCTCACTTCTTTTTCTTGTTTATTTTACTTCGTTTTTAATTACAATTTGTTACAGTACTTTGAATTTTGAATATGAATTGAATTTTAATTTTAATTTTAAATTATATAAAAAATTTAAAAATTATTAATAAACTTCAATTTGTAAATGTATAGTCTCAACATGAGAATTAACAAATTCTCTTTAGACATTATTAAATGGAAATAAATAAAAAAAAAAAAATTAATGAAAATTATATGAGTTACATGAATACATCATTCTTTTTAATGGTTCATACTTTCCATAATTAGTTCTATGAAACTGTAAGGTAAACATCTTCTTTTCTTTCAACTCTTTTAATTTCATCTATCAACAATTTTGCTATGTTGTATTTGTATGTGACTGAGTTTCTGTCTCCTATTATTTCCTTCTTTTCATAATTAATTGTAAATTTTTATATTTTCATCGAACATTTTCTCATTAAAGCCACAATTTAGGTCAATCGTAATAATTGCATATAGAAATATTTTTTTTCTTTATTTATATTTATATTATATTATATTTTATTCCTTTTTCTTAATATGTTTTTTTTTTTTTGCTTTTTCCAGTGTTGTAAATTCATTGCATTACATAATTTAATTCTAAATTGTTTATATTGGAATTTATTAAATATTACAACTCACCAATCTGTTAACAAAGTACCATACCTAAACTTAATTTAAGCAATAACGAAAAAACTACATTAAATTTAAATTCAGTTTAAATGTCATTTTATTTACCTATAAAATTATTTTTCTCTTTTTTATTGTTTTTTTTTTTGCTTTTTTTGTTGATTTTTTTACTTAAGCGATTTTTACCTCTTTTAAAAGCTGACAGAATAATCATGAATAAAAGGTACTACAACAACGATACCAAAGTGTACACATATCGTTTGTTTATCAGTACAAAAATGAAAGAGTTAAAAACAGGTGAATTAATTACATATATACATATAATTAATTCCCTACAATAATAAAAAAAAACAATCAAAACAAAATAAATTCAAAAAATTCAAATCTTATCGTATGGTTTACACTCAAAAAAAAAAAAGAAACAAAAAAAAAATTAAAAGATCCTTAAAAAACATCTACATACTCGTAATACATGCAAATTAAGGAATATTATTAAACAAAATAAAGAGAAAATATAATTTTTTTTATTATAAAATACACACACAAACACAAATAGAAATAATTTTGAACATTTATTTAAATAAGAAAGAAGCAAAAAAGGTCCTTTTTGAAGTTAGTTTATAAAAACGAATTTCTGTTTTTTTTTTTCATTATTAAATTTTATTTATTTATTTGTTTGCAAGTGTGTGTAGGGAACTTTTCTTACAATAAAGGATTTAAAATAGATTTGTGTTGTTTTTTATTGTTCTTATTTTCATTCTAATTTAATCCAATTATCGCATGTTTGGATAGAATACACGCAATTCTAAGGTTATAAATCGTCTACTTTTTTTTCCATCTTTTTTGTGTGTTTGTGTGTTAGTATGTATTTGAGAGTTCTTACAAAACTTTAACATGAACTTTGTTAGCAAGTTTTTTTTTTTTTAATAGTTTTTATAATTTTGTTGTTTTTATAATTTAAAAAGGAAGAAAAACTGTAATAGAATAAATATGGTTGTTGTTGTTGTTGGAAAATTTTTGTATAATTTCTTAACTTAGCTCAGATTTATTTTCTCTTAATTTTTTCCTTATTGTTATGCATTTATTTGTTCATATGTTTAATTGTATGTATATAATTTTGTGTGTTTTGTTATATTGTAAAAATGTTAATTTTGTATTCTATGCCTGAAATTTAAATAGCCTAAAGCATTTTTCTCCTATTTATTATTGTTAGTACACTGAGAGTGAAAAGTATATTGTGTTTAAAAAGTGACTCACATGAATTTGTACATATACCAATTCAAGGTTTATTATTTTTAAATAATTGATTTTAATAGGATGTCAAGGGTAGACACATTCACGTTTCGCTATGCCACATTCGTGCCATGTTTTGGTGATGGTAAGGCCTATTTAATATTAGGAACAATCAAAAATTATCATCTCCTAACTGATAAAGTAAAAATATTTCAATTTTGAAGTAAAAATTTTTATGAGCTACACATAACATATTAATCAAAAGCCGGCACACTATTAGAAAATATTTTTGAAACAATTCAAAATGGAAGAAATGAAGCTATAGTCAAATATAAAAAACGTCAAACAAAATAAAAATGTATGTATTGATGTTCCTAGTACTCCAGAGCTTCGTGATACATTAAAAACTATAGAATGGCTCAGATCTTTTGTGAAATGGAAACATTTTAAATATTTATGTATAAAAAAATATCACTTTTGAGTCACATATAATTAATAATAATGATGTTACAATCTCTAATAAAACTCATAGGACTTAGCTGACCTTCCAAGAGCTGAATAATTTGTCCTTGACTATTTTCATCTGATAAACTTCATTGACATTGTGCTTAAAAATTAGATTATATATATATTATTATTATTATATATTAATTAAAAATTAGATTATATAGATATATATATATATTTTGGTTGATTAGTTGGTTTAACAGTTTTAATGTTATGTTTATAATCGTTAGGCTTACTCTAACATTTTTCAGTAGATCTGTCATAGTAAATTCAAACACAATTTGGTTTTGATTAAATACTTCTATAGATGGCTTTTCTATGATATCAAATAAACGACAGCAGCTTTTAAATAGACACGAAGACATATCTAGAGTTGTAGCGATCAATACGGAAAATTAACTGGTAAAGAATTATATATCTAAGCTATTAATTTTTTTTAACTATTATTGTTGAACCGTATATGCTTACACGTGCTCTGGTAGAGTGGTAGCGATGGATTATGGTGACCTACTTTTGAACTAACTGACTTAATATATCTGAAAATACATATGATTGAAGATTTAATTAACAATCTGAAACGAGCAGCTTCACGATAGTATGGAGCTTACACAAATAATCTTAAAAAAAAAAACAAAGTTAAAACAAAATGAAATATTTTTTTTTTTTAATCTATTATTTAAAATTACATACATAGGATAATATTGAATTATATTTAATTTTTTTTTTGTCGGACCTTAGCCTTAGCTATCTGGTCTCCTAATAATTTTTTTTTACATAACAATTAAGGTATAACAATTATGTATTTTAAATTTTATTCTAATAACATTCTTATAAAAATATAAGATACTTAGAGTCATGGAATCAAAAATGTAAAATTTAGTGAAGATTTTTGCTGGATTGAAAACATCGAACACTAGAAATAGTAGTAAGTAGCAAATAAAATTAATTAAAATTGAAATAGAGATTAAAGAATAAATTATCACTGATTATTTATTGCATCAGACTACCTCACATATAACATACGTAAATTCATAGCATTTCTACTGAACTTTCTATAATAAAAAAATTCTATTTTACTTTACCTATATTTAAAAATAGAAACAAATTTTCATTATAAGTCATTAAATTTTCCTCTTAAATGTTTTCTTCTGACTTCTTCATGATCCATGATACCAACTGATGTTGTCAGAACAACATATCCAAACTGGCGTGATGGCAGTAAATTATTTGTCTATTTTTCTATATCATTGATTGGAACATCAATCCTTGGGTAAATAACACCACATTTATTTAATCTACCGGTTAAATTTACATTTACTTTTCTACTACAATTTTAAATTTCACGACCAACATTATAGGCGTGTTCGTAGTGGCCGCGCCTGCCCAACAAAATAGATTTTTTGTTCGTAGTTGCATATCATCAAAAATTCTGCGCAGATAAAAAGCAGGCACTTGTGTTTATAGTAATCGGTGTCGCGTCAGCGTAGGGCAGATTGCGCAGATATTTTAGTGCGCCTGCTTTAGAATGATTTTTAAAGTGCATGTCATTTAACATGTAATAAATTAGAATGTCGTGAGAAAATATTTAAGTAAAAAATAAAAATTAATTACTAAAATAAAATAAATGTTTTTATAATAATAATATAATAAAAATAAATAAATTGAAAAAAATATATTATAATTTTAATATATAAGTAACATATAATATATTAAAAAATATTAAATATTTAAAAGAAAATATATTTAAAAAAAATATTTATAAAATACATTAAAATATATAATATATATAAAAATATATAATAATATAATTATAAATAATATAATATTACTATATATAAACGAATTGTGCATGTGCTTCTATGAACAAGAATGACTGCTAAACAATTTTCTGCGCGCCTGCACAAGTTTTTTTTGTTCATAGTGACAGAGAAAAAAACCGGCAACACACCGACGCATATTTTACTGCAACTACAAGCATGCCTTATTTTGTGAATTTTTCCACAATTTACACAGAGTAAATTCAGTCGGAAAATATTCAATTTTAACACCTATATTTTATTTTATCACTCACTGTACATATTTCAACAATATATTAGCCTCCTACAGAATTCATATATAAAGAAAACAATAAAAGTCAATTATAAAACAATACCTTGAGGCTAACAAATTATTTAAACAACAAAAACAAGAAAGACTTTTCAATTTAAAAGTTCATGTTTGAAGAAACTATATTCGAATTTGAATTATTTCATTATAGCACAGTTTTACAGTGAAAGGAAAAAAAAGTTCACCGTTATTGTAGACAACATCAAATCAGCTATTTAAAAAAAAAATAAAGGAGTAAAGGTGATAAACTACTTTTGATAAAATTGAAATTTTTTAACAATTACTCACTATTTTTTAATGGTGTGTTTTTATTTCTTTAAAGCAAAAAAAAACAACAACATAAAATAAAAATCAGCTTCAGGTTAATTGTAATTTACTAACAAAAGGATTGCAAGGGTTAAAATATTTTTTATGTATATAAGTATATATGTACATATTATATGTAAATATTAATAGAATTAATTAAGCTTAATTAAAATATCTTGGACCTTTTATATATATGTATATACATTATATACATATTATGTATATATTAGTTCAAAGGATCAATAATAATTATACTCTGTAAAATAAGTAAATACCGTTGTATATATATAATAAATATATTATTGTTGTAATTTTATAAAATTGAATTTAATTATATACATTTAAAAAAAAAACAAAGCCTACAACATAAAAACATATTTACCAGGGTAATATCAAAGTATTGTGCTTTTTTTTTGTTGTAATGTAAATAAAGAATTTATTTATTTGTTGTCAAGGATTACGATTTTATTTAAAAAATAAAAATTATTCTAATTAAATTTTAATGATTTAATATTTAAAAAAACAAAAAAAAAAAAAAAATGATTTAGGACATTCTTGTAATATCATTTAAAAAAATTTTTTGTTAAAGAATTTCGTGATTTCGTGATTTGTTTTAATAGGAGTTGTAGAAATTTATAGACTAGGAGGGTTTTTAAATGTTTTCAAATGATAACATAAAAAAAAATTCTTCCTGACTTGAATTCATTAAAAAGCGGGGGGTTGGTTATTAACAAAAGTGGTTTAAAAAAAGCAAAATAATGAAAGAAGAACCAAAAAATTATTAATTGTAAAGATAAATGGATGTCAATCAAGCTAGGATGATATTTATAGTTTGTCGAAATTTTTTTGTAGGCTGTTTTGATTTAATTACAGATTTTAAAGATTTGAGATCACGGTGATATTTTTTCTATTTGACTTAGGACATACGTCCTGTTTTTAAATTAAAAATTTCAGATTCTTGTAATGATGAGGAACTGTTTATCGCATTTTGGTGACCATTTTCGTAGTTGCCGATCACCTCATTAGTTTTACTGATTAATATTGTAAGTCTGTTTGCACGATTGGCGATTTCTATTTCTGTGTGAAAACAAAATACAATTTAATTAGTCCAAATAATTAGAATTATATTTTTGAACCCTGAATTTTCCTTATATTCAACAATACTACATTTTTTCAATGACTTTATTTGTTCTCGTTCATCGGAAATATCGTAGATAATTTTTTTTTAATGAATATATATATTTTTTTTTACAAGTAGGCTGGCGGGAAGATCTTCAGAAGATACAATAATGAGCCCCGTAGCTTGATATTGCGTGTAAGATTCTTCTCTACTTTGATGTTTCTTCTATCGTTTTCGCAGCTTGTATTCATTTCATTTGTCATTGCATATTATCTAATGTCATGTTATTGTATAATGGGACTAAACTTTTCACTAAATCAAATCTTTTATGCAGAACATCCGAATATCAGCTTTCTAGAGTAATTTTTTGCCATATTCATTAGCATGGAATAAAATTAAACTTTATTTTTGGTCACTACATATTGTACGGAGGGGAGGGGTGGGGTTCGGTTTAATATAAAATGATGTTAGTTGTAATTTTATTCCAGCTAAATTTAGATTACAAGTTTGCCATATTTTTGTAACCTGAAGAACCCAATAAATCTTTGAAGCTTCATTAACATTAAAAGTATTGAAGAATTTACGCCAGCATATGGCGAAATTGATAAATAAAAAACTTTTAAAGAATTTAATAATAAAAAATTTTAATTTCTTTTTCTCGTTAAAAATAAAAAATATAATTTCTAGTAATTGGAATAATATTTTTTGTAATACACCTTCATGGAAATGAGAGCTGATCTAAGAATTAACCGGAATTTATTTAATTATATTTTTTTCTTAAAATATTTTATTTGATTTAATTAATAAAAAAAAATCTAATTTTTTATATTTTATTATAGAAAATAAAGTTATTAATATAAAATATTTTGTTAGGATTAGGGTTGCCAACTATTTCCAATTGATATAGTTTTGAAAAAATGTAAATATTTTATAAAATTAATTAAAATATTAAATATATATAAAAATATATAATAATATAATTATAAATAATATAATATTACTATATAAACGAATTGCGCATGTGCTGCTTCTATGAACAAGAATGACTGCTAAACAATTTTCTGCGCGCCTGCACAAGTTTTTTTTGTTCATCTTTTTAAATTGTGATCTTAAAAGACATATGTAAACAAATTTTTTGTGTTTTTTTTTTAGTTTTTATTTGTATTCTGAATGACGTGTCATGTCGTTCCTAAGCTGTCAAAATAGAAAATCTGTAAAAATGCAAATTTTGTCAAGAGTATAAATTCTGATGTGACACGAAGAGCTAAAATTGATTTTTCCTCTCTTAACATTTTTTTTACACAAAGATTTGCCAATTTAAGCCTATTCAATACACGAAATGTAGGGATGGTGTTAATGGTCGTTGCTTTCTGTGTTATTATTTTTGTACTGTTTCTTCTTGTTGTTCTAATTTCACTGCTAAGCAATTGCTTGGGCTTGCTTCAACTTTTTATCAGATATTTTCTACTGTACTGGAAAATTTTTTCTTGTCCCAGTTTGAAAATTTTTACATTTGTTCTTTATCCATACTACTTTTGCCTTCGATTTTTCCTTCGATATAGCTAATTCGTATGGAGTTCGTACTTTTCATTTTTCTTTATATGACTAATATAATCTTACTTTAGATTCATCTAATTTCAATGTGATTGGGTTACCAAATGTAATTAATATGGATGTTTATACCAAGGCCATCATTCCTACATTTCGTATATTAAGGCTTAAATTGGCAAGTCTTTCTAATAAAAAAACTCCTTATAAATTTAAATGAAAAACAAATATTTACAATAGAATAAAAAAATAGAAAAATAAATAAATGACACAGCGAACAAAAAAAAAAAAGCTAAAACAAGAAAAAAAAAATCCAATAAGATGTTTGTATATACTACATACTTACATAATTATTATTGTGTATGTACAGCTATTTTTATTTCGTATAAACAGTTATTTTTAACGAAGTCTCATTAACGTAATGCTTTCGTATTAATCACCAGACTGATATAACAGGATATTCTCTGCTTACCCTTTTATTTATAATATTTTTTTATTTATTTTTTTTTTATTAAGAGATTTTGTATATTTCTGGATCCTTGAATACATAGAAAATGTAAAGATTTACTTCGATAAAGAGGTACATGCTATATAATATTTATATATATATATTAACAACCATCAGGAGGAGGTGGGTGAGAAACCTATTGAAGAAAATAAAATGAAATGAGAAAAAAATTGTGATGTCAAATATAACGGGACATCAGTTTTGTTGTATTAAAATACATAAAAACCCATTAATCTAGAAATCAGAAAAAAAAACAAAAAAAATAAAATTAAAAATGAGAAAAATAATAATCAAGAAAAGAAAAAAAAAGAGAGATAAAAAAGTTAGAGAAAGAAAATGGTGGATTCTTAAATTAAGACGATTGCAACTGTTGCGATTCAGTTTTTTTTTTTAATTATTTCAATTTTTTTTTTTTTATTTTTTCTATTTTTATTTTCTCATCTTTTAATTTACCCTTGAAGGAAGTAATCGTTATCGTCGGGATCTATTAAAAAATATTAATAACGGTAGAGTTAAACGCAATAGAAAATATTGTTATATTATATGTTAGGATTTATAGATATGTAATGGCAACTGGAGACAACATAGCTATAGATAGTAAATTAAAATATAAAACAAATAACAGAAATACAGGCGAAATTCTTATCAACATTTACAGGTCTTTTGATTCAGTACTTTAAAACCTTTATTTTGGTTTCGATTTTGATCTTGTAGTTTTAGTTGAAATAGGATATTAGTTAAAATATGCTGTTAGCCGAGGAAGGGGGATTTTTTCATATCTATGAAATGCTCATTATAAAGAACAACAACTGAAAGTGTTGACGCATTACGTTATTAGAATATATGCAAATGGCTTTTATATGCTATTTACACTTGAGTGTGGGACGGTGAGAGGGAAGAGAAATTATTCATTATATACATAGAAGTAGAAGTTATAGAATTGTGGAAGTTGTTTTACCATAATTAAGATAAATAGAATCAAAACATTAACTAAACTAATAATTTACGCTAAAATCGGCTGAAATGTTGCTTGTATTGAACTATTTGTCTATTTTCATATTCCTATTTTAGAGATTTATAAAATCAAATAATCCCTTAAACTGTACGAATGTAATAGACCCTATTTTCTTTAAAAACATAATCAAATCGGCAAAGATAGAGCTTACGACAAGGATAAAGAGAATTTGTTGCATAGAAAACTGCTAAACATTATCCAAATACTCTTGTTTTACACTGCCTAGAATTATATTCGCATATATCTTATTTTATACTGTATTAGTTAGTATGATATGCAACAATACAGTATGATGTTGCATGACAGACAAACTGAAATTATAATTCAATGATTCTTATTTAAATTTTATTATACTGCATTGAGTAAAATAATTGGATACCGATATTGAGTAGCTTATACTGTATTGTATGAGATGTTATATAATATTTTATGTGTGGTAAGGTCCAACATTTCCATTATTGTATTTAGTCTAATATTGTTATTATTGTATTTAGTTTAATATTGCCATTGTTAGTTATAAGATTATTATAAGAAATGATTTCAATAAAGCCAGCGTTAAGTCACAAATGTAATACACAACAGTATGGTATGATATTTTTGGATAGGTAAATTGGAACTCAATACTGAATTAAATGTAGTTAATTGAGTCTTTAAAAATTTATTTAGATTAATCTCAACATAACGTGTAATCGGTCCCTTTCGAATTTATTGACTTTTGATTTATGATCCAACATACGTACGGATAAGTATGAATCAATAATTGAATGAAAATGTTCGATCAAACAATATTTGATTTAATATCTAAACTACTCTCACTGATTTTTTTTTTCATCTTTCAAATCTCTATTGTTAATCCACCCTGTCTTCATTACTTCAGGATATATAATAAAACAAAATTACAGAATTTCTTAAGTTTCTTCTTCCTATATAAACCTTCTCGTTAACTTGTATATATATTTTATATTATTGTGGTATATATTATGAGTATACCGTTATTAAAAAAAATAAAAGTACAATATCTAAGAAAATCATTATTACAGAAAATATCGTATAATGATCCGATCCATCTTGGATGAATCTTGTTGGATGAAAATAATAAAGTAACCAACATTGGGTTTTAAAAGAGCTTGGAAACGAACTTTTGTTTTTTTTTTTTTTTAAATATTTAAAATACCGTTTTTATAAACAGTACCTACCTACCTACCTATTTAATATGAATGAAATTTGGATGTATGTGTGTATTTGGAAAAGAATGGAGCGGGAATGTTTTCATTGATAATAATTGAGAAAAAGTTTAATATGAAAATACGGGCAAAAATTTCTACCAAAAATATAAACAAAATTTTGAAGGATTTTTGTTGTTTTGTTGTTTTTGTTGTAATTTTTGTGCTGACGTTTATTTGGTGGAAATGAGAAGAGAAAAAGAATATTTACCGTTTATTTTTAATGTTTTGTAATTTTTCATTTTTGTTTCATTTTATTTTGTTTTTTTTTCTTCTTTTTTTTTTGGTGGTTTAAGATAAATTTTTTATTTCCTGTTTTGTTCAATATTTTTATTTTTGTTATCTGGATTATATTTTTGGTTGTTTAAGAGGATTAATTATTAAGAAGGGAATGTGTAAGATTTGACTTTAAAGTTCGTTTATTCAGGTGAATCATAATATTGTAGTGGTGGTGGGAGAAGCAATTATTTGTATATGTATGCATTTGAAATCGTATGTGGTTTTATTAAATTTGATTTGGAAGATTTATATTTGGTTTTTTTATGAAGTTTATTTAAAGCTTGTTTCTAGATCCTTTTCATTTTTTTCATTAAATTCCTGTGTTTGATACTTTTATGGAATTTATTTAGTAGATATAATTCACTGTCTTAAAATTATTTGTAAACATTTTTTAAATCTTTAGTGAAAATTTACCCGCTCAAAATGGCTTAAGAGAGTTCAACATGACGACCCAAAGCTTCTAGTTGTTGATCAAGTCTATCGGGCATTAAAGTTCTTACAGAAAATTAATTTTTTAATTATTGTTTTGTAATCGAAGATTTTGCATTTCTTCAAATTGAAACTACTACAACTTTAAAAGCTCCAATCAAAAAGATAACGGATTCATGTCACAGAAATTGTTTTAAAAACAGAAGTGTGGCATTAGTTGATGTAGAAGTAACTCCACTGTATTTACTGCTATAGTTTCGATTCGATATGAGTAGAATATGGTATTAACTGAATTCATATCTTCTAATTCTTCCCCCAACTACGAAGAAGGTACAAAACGTAGGGATAGATCAAATCACTGGTGGTGAGAGAAAATTTTGTTATAAACTCAAACTAATTTTGGATTTTCAACGTGGAAAAAGACATTTGAAATCTGGGGGTGATAAAACAAATATCACTTCATGGCTCCGCAGAAGAAAAGTAATTTTTCCTATAGCATTGTCTATCCATTTATCTTAGGTTTTGCATTATTTTCTTAAAAGGTTAATTTTATATAGTTCATAAGTAAATTTTCAAGACGCACCTGAGATGGTAAGGGATAAATCAGACATGATTCATGGCACCAGAGAAGAAAAAAAGAAGAATTTTAATTTTTGTGTTACTGTCATACTGTCAACTTCCCTTCCGGTTTCGCCTTACCATCGCAAAAATATTCATTTTATCTGGGGATTATAAGAAGTATTGCAGAAATCAAATAGGGGAAATCTTCAAGAAGAAAAAAGCGAAATCCAAAAGTTATAAAACCGACATATTTCATGGCCCCTTCAATGGAGAAGATGAAGCAAAATTCCAATTTTGCTAGTACCGTCAACCTTCCTCACGAAGTTGCAGTACCATCGCAGAAATATTCAGTTTATCCGGGGATTATAAGAAGTGTTTCATATTTTCACATTCGTTCATGGCACCGGAGATGATGAAAAAGAATCCCAATTTTTCTATTACTTTCAACTTGGCTTACGGTTTTGTATTATCCTATCAAAAATATTCATTTTATCCGTGAATTGAATGAAATATTTCATAATTTTTGTTTTTCTATTCTCTTCTTTTGCTTTTCTTCTTATAATTTTCATTTTTTTTTGTTTCGTAAAGTTAATGAATTCGTCTCCTATTTATAAATAAGAATATGGAATAAAATAAGAAATATTAAACAGAAAAAAAATATTCTAGGGGATGCCAGCAAACAATGTGAATACAGTTATAATTTTTTGTTATTTTATTTTCAAAATATCTTAAGATGATGAAAATATCTTAAGTCTTAGTTTTTATGATGCGATTTGAATTTTTGAATTTTTCATCATTAAGTGATTTTTTTTTTGTATTTTTTATTCTATTCAAGTGAATAAATTTTGAAATAAATGTCTGAAGTAGTTGATACTTGAAGAGAAAAGAATATTTTAAATTTACTTTTAAGATTAAATGTCAAAGGTGAATTGATTTGAGAATTACCTTAAGTCGTTACTTAAATCCTTGAAAAATAATATTTTTTTATATTTAATTAATGTATATTTTATTTATATATATATTTTATGTATATGTGTATTGATTTAGAGAATTGTTGTCATTGAATTTGAATTAGATGACTTGTAGATTTCAAATTGTAGCTATTCGCTATAGCTTCCATATCAATTGTTTAAAACAGGAAATCAATTGCCTTTGTTAATAACTTGAGATTTGAATGAGGCGTTGAATGTAATTTGAAGTGGGGTAATTTAGTGATTTTAATAAATAGATTATTTTAGTTCTGATGCAATAGTGAAAATTGATCAATATTTAAAATTGAATATTTTGAAACAAACGTAACACTTTTAATTGTTTAAAAATGTTTTACAAAAAGTCCAGGATAGTCAGTACAATATATTTTTTGAATATCTAATTAAAATTTGAGAATCAGACTGAAAGATTCAGGTAAAGTAGGTGGGAAGGAAGATGTTATAAAACAGCAGTTTCAATATTTAGAATAGTTTTTATTAAAACACGTCAATCATATTTGATACGTGTAAAGCTGGGTTCATACCGGTGTTAAATTAGCAATGCTATAAATTTCAGAAATATTTAGCACGGGTTCAAACCGCTCGTTGCTATATAAATGTTAAGAAACGAAAGTATTTTTATTTTTGTTTTAAAATATAAATAAAGTCTTGAAAGTTTAAAAGAAATAAAATAGCCCGATAACTCGGTTCGTGCTACAAGATAAATAAAGTCAACTGTTAAAATATTGTGTGAATAATCTATATTATAATACACAAGAGCACGATTAGTGAAGGCTCACTTTTCGTGGTTTTGCGTGTGCTTCGTTTTTTTTCTCATTCAATGAATCGGCGATGATGCAGGCTGTGGCGATCAAAATCAATTTTTATTTTATCTATATTATAATATACAAGAGCACGACTTTGAAGACACACTTTTCGTGGTTTTTCGCATGCTTCGTTTTTTTTCATTCAATCAATTAGTGATGATGCAGGTCGTGGCGATCAAAATAAATTTTTATTTTATGTGTATATTGTGGGTAAACAATTTTTATAAGATATTAGCTGAGTTGGTTAAAGCATCATTTAATATCAGAAATTTTTATCGATTCTCTTTTGAGTCAAATTTATTTTTTATTTATTTTTTTGTTTATTGCATTTGGTTTTTTGCACTTTTAGTAGGAAAAAAAATTAAATAGTAGGATAATATTATTAATATAGGTTTTAATATCACAAATTTTAGTGAGGTCGATTCTCTATTAATTCAATTTTTTTTTATATTAAAAAAATTTTTTTTTTTATATTATATATATTACACAAGGAAGGCCATGTGGGGAATATCTTATATTATAATACACAAGATGAATGACGTGGTGAATAAAAAGGCAAAAATAATTGAATAGTAAATTATTTACACCACAAAATTACTAAAATTTTATAAAAATATATAAAATTTAGCAAGTTCTCTTGGTGCTGAATACTTAAAACATTTTAAATATTTACACCAAATACTGACGGTTATTTCCAAGCTGAGCGTCATCTATACTCTAAAAGAAATTTCAGTTATGGGAAATTTTTAAAAAATTCTTCATAAAAATTCTGTCATTTTAAATAAACACATAAACTTATAGAAAAAGATACAAAAACAAAAACAAAAAAACAAACAAAAATTGAAAACAAAACAGAGCAGCAAAAATCAGATCAGATCATACTCTTCAAAAATTATATAATAAAAGTTAGTTCATTTGCTTCTGCTATCATTAAAAAAAATATATACTGTAAAACACGGTTATAGTCATTCGCTAAATTTCAGTAATATTTCTGACTGTAACCGTTTTGTGACTATAGGCGTAGTCAAAAAAAAATTGCATCTTTATAAACAAAATCAAATTTAATAAAATATCTTTCGTATAACAATTTTAAACTTTATTTTATTCATAAATAGCAATTCTGTTATGTAATCACAAAATACACATATTTGTAATATAGAACAGAAAAAAACTATATATAACTCAATGTTTTAATGAAATAATTCACTGTTGACCTATTGCTATAACAGAACTGTGACTACAACCGTTTTTAACTATAAACGAATTAAAATATATCGATCTACTACTTTGAGAGTAATGAGATTTTATTGTGTTAAGTTATATTGAAATTAGTGTTGATTTCGTCATAAAGTATTAGGTATTATGCTTTATTTTCAATATATATATATTCAATAATCAAGCGATTCAGAAAACAACTACAATTATACCAAAACAAATATTTCTTTTTACATAAAATTGTGTTTGAAAGAATTACTTCTGTGAAATTGCACAGGGGATCCACTAGTTTAAAGTATATTAAATTAACCTCTGTTTTTTTGGAATATTTATAATCCGTTGAATAAAAAAAATAAATACTTACAACTAGAATCAAATCCAATGTTCTGAAATGCTGTAACTGTCGATGCTGAAGCAATTAAAACATTTTGTCAAAAAAGTTGTCGTCCTCTCCTTTGTGGGCACTGTTTTTTATTATTGTTGTTATTTTGAATGTATTTGGTCTTCAACTTTACAAATTTGAATTTAATTTGGTCCTCCAACCAATTATACCCCTCATTTTTCATATCGGAACAAATCATCTTGTGAATGTTTTGGGACCTAATTTTCTTATTGTCGAATAATTGAATCACTTGCCCGTTAAGCATTATCTCAAGTAATGTAATTATTTCCCCATTTGTCCAATTTATGGATTTTCTGTTTTTCTCCATTTCCATTCTATTAAATTTTATATAAATTAAATAATAAATTAATATACAAACTTATAAAAATATACTTACTTTCTTTGATAAATTTTGTTTGTAATTATTTTTATTTTGACGTTTATTTTGACATGTGTAGTACTTTTGGCATTTATACCGTGCTATATTAGCTCAGTCAGCTACGCAGCTGGGCTAAATTTGTGTTGCAGTTTTAGCTAGCAATGCTAAAAAAATGTTGTGTTCATGCCGTTGCCACAAATTCAAATTTAGCTTAGTATTGCTTTTTTAGCACTGGGATGAACGCAGCACTAACCAATTGAAATTCTTTACAAAACGATGTGTTGTAGAGATAAGGCTTCTGAATTTTTTCATTATGATATAGATCGGGAGAGATGCACAAAATATTTAGCACAATTTCATTCTGTTAATAATTCTCTACATGATTTGAAAAGTCATTTGAGGGGCTAATATTAATCAACCTATCTTCGGCCAAATATTAATCCCCTTTAATAATAGTAGGTTACAATTAGTTTTGAATTTAATATAACCAAATATTTTCAAAATATTACAGTCACTTTAAACATCAATATGAATTGGAATTGAAAATAATTGAATTCCAATTAAAAATATCCAAAAATTTTATTTACCCACAATATTTTTCAGAACTTAAACCTCTTATGGTATTTTATGTATTGAATAATAGTATTCGAATTCATGTGAAATTAACTTTACAAAATTTATTCAATTTAATTCCATACTCTTTAACACATGAAAATTTTTACCTTGTTTTTGTTCAACCAACTTCATATAGAAAATAGTAGATGTTTACTGAAAAAGAAAACTTCAAAATATTTGCACGTATATCTACCAATTTTGTTAATTACCGTTGTAAACTCATATTCTTGAGTTGAAAATTATCCTTTTTTCAGGAATATATTTCAGGAATCATTTAATAGAGACCATCAATAAAAAATGTTGTACTTACAAACTTGTATATAGTTGTTACAGGGAGTATTAAAAGTTAATTATTAATTAATAAATATTGTGATGATAAAAACTCTGTGTAATTTATACTTTTGTGGTCTAATATAATTTCTAGAATTTTTAAAACAATAACATACCTGTACATTTTATACAGAATGTCTCGGTATTAGTGGTCAAACATGCACTATGAAAGCCTTCTTAATAATTTTCAACTTTATTGACTAATAAATTTTAATTGGACTGATCTGAATTAATGATCTGGATGAATGAGTTAGAAGCCTTAAACGAACTTTATAAAGCCCTATACAACTAATACACTAAATATAGTCATTTCAATATTTAAAAAATATTTAAGTTTTCATCATAATTCCTAATCACTTCAAATTAATCCTTCCCACCACTTCCCCACCAGATTTTTTATTAGTTTGATACAATGTAGCGCACGATTTACCACTAAGATGGGTACACATCCTTTACTTTTTACATATACATTAAATATGCATTAAAAATATTGGTAGCTAATAGACAGACATTATATTTTAAAATTTTTGAACTCACTGAAGCTAATAATTGCCATTTACATTTACTTCACTAAGCAAGCGATTTTAATTTTCTTATTTTCTTAGAAAAAATAATTTTAAGGTTAATAAAATCCTTCTCTATTTATTATCTTATACTTTTTTCTAAACAAATATCCATACTATATCCTTATTGCAACTTTAAATTATTATTTTGTTGCTGTTGTTGTTGTTGTTGTTGTGATTGGGAAGTGATTAGATTCAAAATTATTCTATACCTAGTACTCACATACATTATATGAATAACCAAGGATTTTTGATGTAACTAAATGAATACTAATAAGCTCTAAAGGATATTTTGAAATATTTTATTAATTTGAATGTATTCGTAAGTTTAATTTTTGTATATATATATATATTATATATGTATATATGTATATACTGGTATATGTGTCTATTAATGGCTAATCCCATTTTTTATTATTATTATTTTTATTTTTATTAAAATTAAATTTCCTAAACATAACGTTAAAATTTTTGTTGTTATTATTGTTGTTGTTGTTGTTGTAATATGTATTGAGAATTGAATTGATATTCATGTATTGATTCCTGGATATTTTAGGATTATTTTCCGGATAATGAAGAAAAAATAATAATGAGAAAAAGTTTTTCGAAAAATCAAATGAGGTGTTGAATTCAGTTCGAATTCATGTTTGAAATTAATTTTTGTTTAATTAGAATTTTTGTTATATTCTATAAGTTTAATAGGTAGGTTATGTGTGGAAAAAACAAAAATATAATCACAGTGCTCCATTTTAGATATATTTACTTTTATACTTTATAATTTTTAAGCTATAAATTCTATTTTATAGAAACTGATTATATATAGGCTATTGCATAAATAGAAAAAAATGTTGTTTATTCACTAATGATGAGCTGATATAATGAGCTGAGCATAACTGATGAGCAAAATAATATATTTAAAGAAATTTTGAAGTATTTAGAAAAATGTGAGCTGAAATAAAGTGCTAACTATTTCAAAATAAAGTTAAGATATCAATCAAGATAGCCAGGTTTTTTGCGGAGGGAACTATTTCTATGTAGTTTTTTCACACTGGTAATAGGTAATCTAAACTATCAGTGTGATGCAGCTAAACTAACGATATGTGTTTGGATATATTATAACTAACTATATTTTAACTATTTGTAAGTGAAACAAACTTACTTATAAGACGTTTATCGATTTGGTACAGAAAATGTTATAGACTTGCGTCACGCTAAATTGTGATTCACTAATATTATTAATATATACATTCATATATACATTCTAAATATAGGTACAAAAACAAAAATTTTTTATTTGCTGTTTTCTTTTGTTTTTTAGATACGTACATGCTTACACACAGACAATACACGTAGTAGAGAATAATAAGAATAATAAGTAAAAAAAAAATGATCAGAATAAAATAAAATAAAAAACAATGTTTTTTTTCCCATTTAAATACAAACAACAAAACAAAAAACAGCATTTGAAGTTGTTCTCTTCTCATAGTTCTCATCAAAAAATATCCATCACAATTAGAATATGCACTATGCAGTATAAAACACATATGCAAATTTGCTAAAAGTGTAAGAAATAGACGATAATAAGAATTTAACGTGCAAGAAAAAGAAAAAATGTTTACTAATTTAATTAATAAAAAATAATAATGTTTGTAACTCCAAATTATTACTGACAAAAATGTTAATAATATTTTATATTATTGTAATGCAATTTAATTTAATATTTTTAATAGGTATATACGAAAATAATAATATTTAAAACGAAAATATTAAAATAATAAAAGATCAGAATTAATCCTCGTATAAGGGAACAAACTAAATTAGAACTAATATTTTTTGCCACCCAGCCTCATATAAATAAAGGGTAGAAACGCAAACAATTCCAAAGAAGAATAATGTGAACGCAAAATTTTTTTACAGTATAAAGCAAAAGGCAAACATCTGTTTTGTACCTTTTCTCTCTCATAATAAATTTCGTATACGATAAGTAAATATAAATTTTACCTCTTTTAACTAATGATATTTTGCTTGTTTTGGTTATTGAGCTAAGTCATTTAAAAATTTATTGTTTTAATTATATAAAAAGAAATATTGGTACCAATCTAAGTCTCCATATTATATACAAAAAAAAAAATTATTGATACCTACATAATATGTATTGCATACCTATTTAGCAAAAGTTATAATTTTTAGAAATAAAAAGGTGATTGATAATTAAAATTTTCTTTTTTAAAATACTTTTAATTTTCTTCTTAGTTAATAATTAAAGCTTTAATTAAAAAATGGAATTAAAAATTACTTATTTTAAATTTTTATATTGCATTGTTATATATCATGCATATTATATTATTATATTTAAATATTTTCTATATTGTTTATAAAACAATGATCGATGCGGTTTTTACACGATATTTACATAGATTCCAATCAAAAATTTTTGTTTTCTACTTCAGTTACCATAAGCCTATTGTATCTTTTTTAGAATATAATGAAAATTGTGTAATTTAATCGACGCTCAGGCCTTAATGCCAAACATCTGCATTTAAATGTTGTTTCACTTACTACCGCCAGTCCCATGACTGGATTTTCTTTTTTTTTGATGCCCTTGACAGTAACTTAGGTAGTATCATCTTTTCGGGCTTTTCATTAAGTATGGTACTGCACGTTTATACTATACAATAACTACAATATCTCAAGCATTTATTTATCAAATTACAGGCTTATCAACTCATTAAATGTGGAAAACTACTGTTATTGTCTGGAACTAAGCCTTCTTAAATAGGATAGCTCAATTTTATTTATGTTGTTACCAGATAATATTCTCAACTAATTTTTGTCATTTATTTTATCCCAACGACAAAGGTCCCGGACCAGGTCGAAAAACCCATATAGCATTTTTGCAACACAAACTAAGTTAACTATATATATAAATATAGAATTATAGGCAATATTCAAAATGATTAAATTACTGTGCTAGACATTGATTGTCTACGGAACTAAATTATACAAAATTATCACTTTAAATTCTACTGTAGTTAAGCCATTCAATAAAAATAATTTTTTATACTCAATTTGAAACACTGTGCATTTTTAGAAAAATAAAAAAAAATCCAATTTTTGGAATTTGGGTTTTAACATGAAAATAACTTTTGAAATCAATTTTTATGAACTTTTAACATAGTTTATTTAATTTTTTTTTTTACTTGTTTAGTACCCCACATTTCATTGCGATTTTTTGTTTTTGACTTTTGGTTCAATGACTTTGGCTATACTATATTGATTTGGGTGTTGTTGTTATTACTGGATAATTTGTTAAGAAATAAATCAGAATTTTATTCCAATTACGTGCATTTAATTCGATTTTATAAAATTAATTTCACTACAATGAACTTTATTAAAAGAACTTTGCATCAAAAAGTTTAATAAAAAGTTTTAATATTTCAAATATGTACCATTCTAATTACATATTTTAGATTCTAACGAACTTTAAGTTGAAAATTTATTAAATTTTTTTTCGAATTTGGATTGTGTTGTAAAAAAAATCATATTGAAATTTATTTAATTAATAAATTTTATGTGTTTATATTAATGCAAAATTTAGACACTAGTCTATCTAGTCACTAATAACAGTGTAAAAAAAAGAAATTTAATTAATATTAATGTTTCAATAAAACTAGCTAGCTAAAGTGATGTAATATTTAGGCATCAATTAAAATATTATATATAAGTCCGGTTTTGGGTTGTCTAGTAAAACCAATTACTAATTATACTAGAAATTATTTTATATTTTTTGTTTATTAAAGGAAAGTTCACCAACACTGCTGTAAATTATTATTAGGTATTGTAGTGTTGGCCTATGTAGAAAACTATTAAATATATTTTGATTCATTTCACAATTCTATATAAATTCAAAATAAATCCATATGTGAGTTATAAAAATTAAACAAAATTTTTTATAGGTAAAATATGCGAAGTATGTTTAATAGGTATTAGCGTTGATTATACATTCAGTTATTTCAGTTAGTTTTCACTGAAGACCTATGTATTGCTTATTGTAAAATTTAAAATGAAAATTCGATCATAACCCATGTTTCAAACCTAAATATTTTTCTAAAATAATATTACGGAATTTAAATTTGATCTATAAATTATAAAATATGTATTTAAAAATATTTGCCTAGATTTTCTTGATTGTTTTACTTCCACTTGTAGCAAACGAATGTAAGTATATTGAGCGGGTATAGTGCAGTTGACCTAAACTTACATTGCAAAAAATCACAATTCTTAATCAATTAAATTGACATAATGTAAACAATCTTCTAAATATAACTTAATTATAAACCCTCCACCGAACCTATTACTACAATAATTCCCTAAATATGCTATTGAAAAATTTACGAAAAAAGTCGATTAGTCGATCTAGCTTAGATTGGTTATAACGGAAAAAACATATTTGAGCCGTAGTGGGCTCGATTCACCTGCTATCAAGACGAACACGCGGCTGGAACTTCTGATATCCTTCGGGAATTACTTTATATACTTCAAAAAAAATTATCCTGGAAACAAGAGTGAAAATCCACTAAAGCTTGTTGTTGTTACATAAAAGTTGTAATATTTAAGCTAAAGAAAATTTGCCTTCCACCAAAAGTATTAAAAATATTATTTATGTTATCCGACAAGATGTTTAGTTTTTAAATGATAAAAGTCACCAACCGCACATTTTTATTTTCTTATTAAAATACTGAAAATTATTAAAAAATATAAATTTAATTAATAAATCGTGAATATTATTCTAATATTTCCCCGTATTAATGTTTTTGTTGGATTTTGTTAAGATATTAAAACAATTCTTCAAATTATAACAATGTTAATGTTATGTTATCATAGGTTACCATACGCACATGCTCTAGTATTGAAATTTAAAGTAATTCTTTAATACCATATCTAATTTCTTATGTATTATGTACAGGGGGTTTTTCACCATAATGGTAATGCGGTGCAGTAAATAGATAGCGAATAAAACACAAATGGTTTGAATGGATTTTTCGAAATGGTTCAGTACCTTTTGTCATTGGGATCAAATGAATGATAAAAAGTAGTTGAGATATAATTTGGCTATCACTAATAATAAAATGGAACTATGCTATTATGAAGACGTAGTTACTCTAAAATAGATATAGTTGTCCACATTTAAATTAGTAGATATTATTCATGAAAAAATTATACTGTATGTAATAATTGTGTATGCCAAATCTCTGTCTAAAAGCAGTTAGGATGTTTATCCCATCGACGTAGAGTCGGTTGAACAAACCTGATATTCTTTTTAAAGTATTAAGATGGTTAGACCATTCTTTCAAAACTGATTTGTTGACTTAAATCTAAATTAAAAACACTGCATTATCGTTTCCACCACGATCACCATATTAAAACTTATGGTGCAAGGCTCATTATTCATGGTTCATGGTCATCTTTATAAAATCGTGTTTTAGTATATACCATATATATATATTATATTTAATATACCAGTAATTAAGATATAATAACTGGATTTTCTCAACGAAGTAATTAATATTGAGTAATTGCTCAATATTCAAATAAATCACTTTAAAATGATTTGGAATGATGGAACTGAAGTGTTTTGTTTTTAAATATAGTTATTACAGGGCGTATGGTCTAATCTAACATAATCTAATTTAATTGAAACTAAGATAGTTCAAGACAATAACCAAACAAAACAAATCAAAATCACAACCCAAACGATTAGGCTCAAACTTTAGTGCAAGAAATTGTTTGTTGCTCAGTTCTACTATCAGTTCACTCATCAACATCAGTTACTCAGTTTAACTATCAGTTATCATTGCTCAGTTCACATGGAATAATATCATGGTGAAGAAACACCCTATATAGATGTAATATGTATCCTATTCTATCCTAGATATTCTTAATTAAAAGAAAAAACCCTATCAGGACTATTTTAGCTTACGGCTGTATTTGGATATGTATTTAACATACTCTTATATTATATTTATTATAAGAAAAGCTCTTTCAATCTATAAATTCATCAGAATATAACACAAATGAAAATATTTTCAGTACATCACATACACATCGTAATTCATATAAGAATGTCAGGATTTTCCTGACTATATTTCAAAATAGAAAAGAAAAGAAAAACTTGAGTTAAGGAGTTTTTTTGTTGTTTTTCTTTTGTTTTTTTTTTGTTTTGTTTATTTGAAAATAAGGGAAGATTATTAGATTACAGTATTCCAAGATCAAAAATATCGTTAATTAGCTAAAAGCCTAATTAAATTTTTTTTCTGATAATAAAAAAAAGAAAAACATAAAATAGAAAAAAAAGGGAAACGAACATCAGCTTAATTCTGTCTTAGTTGAGTCTTTATTCTTATGATTAGGTACAAGGGGATGCTGCTAATGCATATATATAATAGATGTATATTTATATAGTATTTATATATATATATAATTTTTATTTTTGTTGAGAAAATGATATCATAATGATGAGTATATTAAGTTCTGACAGCATTTAAGTAATATTTTTTCAAAAACTACATCAGTTTAAAGATGGAGGAGTAGCTTAAAGTTTTGAGATATTTAATTAATTTTTTTTCTTTTTACTTATTAATACATTTTTAATACAAAGGATATGGGTTAGGTGATAAATTTAAAATAGCATTTAGATTGTTCGAATGTTCACAGTATAACCTAAAAAAACTATAATTTCTATTACTGAGGGCAGATATTAGTTTAGTGATGTTATTTAAAATTTTATCTTTGCTTAGTTTTATATTTTTTTAGCACAAAATGAAATAATGATTTTAATATTTAGGAAGAAACAATCAATTTAATGCTTGCAATAACTTTCAATAGCTGCAGGGGTGATTGGATAGTTTGTAATAAATAGAAAATTATATGCAAAAGGGATCTATTCTCAAACATTAAGAATTTATTAACTTTGTTTAGATTTTTGACCATAAAATAGCAATCATATACAATAGGAGAAATAAATATAAAAGCTATCCTTCAGCATTTTTTCAACCGTTACTCTAGTTATATTCGATCGGAAGTTATTAGAACACAATCTCAAATATTGCTCAAAAATATTTTTACTAACAGAATATATCATTTTAAAAATAACAGTATCAAATTTTATTTAAGTTTGGATGCTCCCGTTCATCGTCTATAAATTTTGGATTATAACCTGATAGTTTGAAAATTTTAGACATAGTAAAATTAAAAAATTATAAACATATCCGTTTTTGATGATTCTCTAACGTTGACTTTTTTTTTTTTTTGTTTTTATATCTTTATTTTACGATAAAAAATTTTATTTTAGGGAATGGAGATAATTTTCAAATGACACTATTACAGTCCAAATACATGAAAAAAAAATATAGAAATAATCAGGACGGACTAAAAAAATTTTAAATACTATGATAATAAATCTAAATAGTTATTTTTATGATAATAAACTTAATATTATATGACTTTACGGTCTAATAACTTCCAATAAAAAAGACTTACGTTTATATTATGTTGGGAAAATATTTCAATTGGCAATTCAGTAATTATAGTTATACCTTTTGTCATATCTGGCTATTAATAATTAAAAATGTAGTCTAAAATATTTCGAAAGTTAAAAAATTTCTAAAACATCCTAAAATGTTAAAAACATATAATGTAGCCCTCCATACAAATTGTTACTACCTTCGAAAACATCCTTGAAGTTGTGAAATATAATTCTCGTAACAATGTATATATTGTTATCGATAAAATTATTTTTGATAAAACTAGTTTCACCGAGGAAAGTACTTGAATTATAATTCAAACTGATTTCAAGCATCCATCGTTGATGTCATACGAATGAGGGAAAAATATGTAAATGTGTAACCTCTAATTCAAGGGTTTTAGCTAATTAATAATGTTTTTCTTAGGCTCTAAAAACTTATCATAGTTATAAAAATATTTAATAATTAAGTAGAGCCGCTTATGAATCCAACCTGTAAGATTTATAACCCGATTAACTACAAGTAATCAAAAACTTATGACCCTACCTTCATACTCACATTTAATTATTATTATATTACCAATTGTTGTAAATTAAAATAACATAAAACATGATTGTGCTCCCTATATTCTACTATGTATTCAATATTTCGGTTCATTGAATAACGAACATTTGACAACAGTAACAAGAACTACAACAGGAATTGTTGGCAACAGTAGCGAAGAAGAGTGTAGTTAGTATAAATTCGTAAATAAAGTTAGTTTATAAATTCGTAAAAGAATTGAAAGCGGCTGTTTTTTTTGCTTTTTTTTTGCTATTTATTGTTTTTTGTTGTTGTAGTTGTAGTTGTTCTTATTACTGTTTCATTTCCTCATACACACATATTATATTTTTTAATTCTCGTGGTAGTAACCTGATGGAAAATTTCAATCTTGTTTAATATTATTTTAAAGAATTTTGAAGGAGTTTATTATTTTACAATTCATGCCTACCTTCTGGGAAACTTTTGATTTGATTTTTCTTAAAAATATATTCTGTGAATCTAAGGGGTTGTTTTTTGTTAAAGTAAAATTCTACATTTAAAATATTATCATTAGCTTTCATTTACATTCATGTTTTTTTTTTTGTAGTTTTTATGTATTAACAAAGTAATTAGGAGCATTCAGCAACAGGAGTTGTGTATATAATAATACATCAATTGCCCTAATTATATTCACATTTTGATCATCAGATGGCAGGAATTACAAATTTTTTATTTTTTTATTTTTTAATGTTATAGCATTACTTTTGATGACATTTTTATGATGATTATCACAGTTTGGTATGGTTGGAAATAATGATTATGTTGTTGGCTGATGTTGTTAGGTTGCTGTTGCTGTTGTTGTTGTTTTTTTTTTGTTTTTATATGTAATAATTTATATTTAGTAGCGGCTGGTAACAATGTTATCATTTAATTAAGAAAAGCAAAAAAATGAAAAAATTTCACTTAATAATATAAAATTGTGATGGTACTACCTGGTGGTACTGGTAGATAGATGTTTAACTTTAAGAAAGCATAAAAAGATATTTAAAAAAATTAGAAATATTCAAAAGTTTTAAAAATTTGAATTCAATTTAATTAAAAAATTCCCAAAAAAAAATAAAAAAGTTTTTTAAGAAATAGAAAATTATGTTATGAAGATGTTGAATATCCTTTTCTAATTAATTATGGATATATGGTAATGAAAGGAAATTTTATTGAGAAATCAACATGATATGCTATTTGGAAGTTATTGTTTTTCTCTTTAGCTACTTGAAAATATTGAATTTATAAGCAAATTTATCATTAAACAATTTAAAAGAAAATAAAAACAAACTTTGGATTTGGCCATTAATGATGATATTGTAATTTAAAAAGTTTTGTTAGTTGGAAATAGCAAATCGTAGTTGGATCGATAGAAAATAATATACAATATAAATGTCCTGGAATTTTCCAGTTCTTCATACTACAGTATTGTGTATTAGTTTTCTAGTGGAAATTTTCCAAATTTCAAGTACAATATTATTTTATTTTTATTTATTTATTTCATTATTTTGCTCAATTGAGCCCAATTGTTCGTATATAGATTCATCTATAACTATTCCTAAATATTTATAATTTTTCTCTCTCAGTAATTTATGTTCATTAAAATTGATGTTGATATTATCATCCACATGTGGTTTAAATCGTATATATTTTGTTTTACTTATGTTAAGCGTTGCCTTATGATACTTTATCCATTTATTAATGAACAACAGGTCTGAATTAACAGCAGCTTTAACACCTTTAACCGTGCTATTATTATAGACTATTGCAAGGTCATCTGTAAATAAATATGGCTTCCCAATTAATTCCAAATCTAGCAAACTGCTTATGTAGCAAGATAAAAATAAACGACCCAATGAACTACCCTGGATGACACCAAAGTTGATTAAATCACTTTTACTTTTAACACCTTCACATTCAGTATATTGAGCTCTCTCAGTTAAGTAACTCTTAAACGATTTATGATCCCATTTATGATCTTTTGACTCCACCATCGTACAAAATTCTCAACAAGTAGTTTCTATCAACACAGTCAAATGCTTTCTTGGCATCAGGGAAAACCGTTGGTACTTTTTTTAAATAATATTTGAATCTCTCAAAATCGAACAAGGCTGGCACATACATTTACTAGACATATTTTAAGTACTAATCAGTACTATAGTATATCTGAATGAAGTTTTCAGTAACATGTAGAAATAGTCGGTGTATATTTATTATCGGTGTATATTTTAGTTATTTTGTTTCAGGATTAGCTTGTTTTGTTTCCAGTTTAATATAAAAGAAAAATCTAATCAAATCAAAATTTTATAGCAGTTTTTATTAAGAATTCGACATCTAGAGTTTCGAATCAATTAGAAATAAATAAATTACAATAAAATGGGTTTAATACAGTCACATTTAAAAATTACATACTCGTACAAAGCAAGTGAATTTCTCTAAAAATTTAAATTTAAATCAGATAGTAAATTGGATTTCAATTTGATTTTTGAGTGCTTTAGAGTTTATTGAATCCCATTTTATAATATCAAATTGACATTATGCTAGAAATAAGTAAGTCTAGGAGAACCGATAGTTGAATTAAAAAAAAATGTTAGATTATGTTACATGGTGCATGGTGCATGGTGCATGGTGCATGGTGCATGGTGCATGGTGCATGGTGCATGGTGCATGGTGCATGGTGCATGGTGCATGGTGCATTGTGTATGGTGAATAATACATAGTGTATAGTACATTGTGTATAGTGCATAGTACATTGAACATAGTACATGGCACATGGCTTATATGAATCGATTCATTGCTCATTGTGCTGGTATTTTCTTTGGCTTTATTGAATTTCACACAAAATATAATTTGGTTGTGATCAAGTGAATTAAGTACGAATGAACTCAATGAAAAACTTAATACTGCGCCAAACGATGAATAGTTAAAAAAGGTGATATTCGATCAAATAAACAAAATTTATGTTACCTTTCACATTTTTAGAACAGTTAAAGTCAATAATTTTGTGGAAAAAGTTATAAAGTTCAAAACCTAGTCTAGTTGAAGCTGAAAATGCTTAAAACAATAATTTTCACACCGATTGTAACTAATGAATAAACATAACCTTATTTAACTGCATTGAGCTCAAGGTAATAATTATTTGTGCAAAATAAGAGTGGCCTAATTAATGATTAGATCTGAATTTTAATGTTAAAACAATTTTTGGTTGTTTGATTTAATCGTACAAATCCTGTTAATAAGTCAGAGAGTAACTGTTCATAATTTTTAAGTGGTGTATACTTTTAAAACCTTTTTTTTAAATTTTTTTGTAATATAATTTGACAGTTAAATATAATATTCTCAAATTACTGCTTATAATGAACAAAATCTTAAATATTATTTTTAAAATTTAATTAACTAAAATATGTTTATATAAAGGATCAATAAATATGCCAGAATTGACAAGTATATGTATCATTGATTAATAATATGATGACCTTGAAGTTACAAAATAATCAAAATTATGAATATACTTTAATTATATTTAACTTTCAAAATAAAACAAAAAAAAAATCATAATCCTTTATAAATATCCTTTTTGAATATTTTTTGCTAAAAATTAGTTTTTCCACAACAAAAAAAAGTAGAAAAACAAAAAACAAAAATCAATTTTTTATTTTTTTTTAATTTACTGTTGTTGTTCTTCTTCTTTTTCTTTTTTTTTTGATAAATTTAATCTAAATAAAAGGATAACATTAATTTATTTTCTCTCAAACAAAAATACAACCTTCATAATTTAGAGATATCCTCCTGCTTGCCTGCTTAAAATAAAATATAATAAACAAAAAATTAAAAAAAAAAAATTAAAATAACAGAGAAAAATAATTTTTCCACAGAACAAAATATACAAAAAAATAAACAAAAATTTTTTTTTATATTTTACAAATGCCAAAAAAAAATTTTTTTAGTTGTTTTTCTTCTACAAAAATATTTTTCCCACTTTTTTATTTCAGGTTCAGTGAATTTTTTTTTATCAGCAATTTGTTCTAATTCACTCAGAGAGCACACAACACACAAAAACAAAACAAAAAAAAAACAACAAACCACTGTTAACAGAATGCGTGCTGAGAATATAAAAAAAAATAGAAAAAGAAAATAAATATAAAGCAAAATAATAAAAATATGAACAAATTTCCCTATAGGAAAATTCACAACAGGGAAATTTTTCATTTTTATTTTATTTTTAAGTTGTTTTGTTTTTTTTTTTTTTTTTTTTTTGAAAAAGTTTTTCCTATGCAAACATCATTTAACAAATTTTACATGTTTAACTAACCGTAAGTATGATAATGTGAAAACTTTAATATGAAAATACATAATAGTAAGAGTATGATTTGAGATTGGTTTAATAGTAGATAACCAATGTGTACACATCAACCCATATACACATTCATGTGAATGTTTTGTACGTATGTATGTACATACATAAGACTATTGCCAAACTATCAAAATAAAAAAAATTTATTTATGTTTTTATTTTTGTTTTTATTTTCGTATCAGAATCTCAACTTTTCCGATTTAAAATAAATAGAAACGTTTCCATTTCGTTTGTATTAAACTTAGTAAAAAATTAGGAAAATATTCCCAAGCCATCATATCGGTCTTAATAAAATTCTAAAACTCAGATTTATAATGTGGCATGCAGTATCTGATCAGTGTTGTTATTGGACACAGAAACACGGATCTTTAAAGTTTTTAATAAAATTATGATCCATGTTTTCGAATTATAGTTTTAAAGATTAATTTTACAAGTCATGCAGAGTTATGGAGAGCCTGCATTTCTAGCGAAGAAATGTTACAAAAATTAGAAATAACCCATGTATTACTGTTATCGAATATAAACTCTAAGAAAGTGGTTTATAGTTAGCACATCTGAAACATTTTGAAGTATAAGTTATTATTGCTAATTGTTCAACACAGCTGAGAGTGTAGTCAATTGACGTTTAGATTAGATACACTTTTTTTGAGCGAGCGTTTAAACATGAGCATTTTTGCTTAACGATTTCCAGGAACGTTGGCCCAGAAATTATCAGCGTTTTGCTGTACCCAGGCTTTTAATTTCATTTCCAATGTGCTCAAGGGATTCTCTTGACAGAACGGACTTCTGCTCTATAAAGGTCGTATCTAATGCTTTTCTTGCTAGATAATCTGCAGCTTCGTTCAATTAATGTTTAAAGTTAGGAATGAAAAATATGTTTTCAGCTAAAAAATATTCCTTTGTGAATGGTAGTAAAATAAATGGACATATTTACTGTTATAGTCGGGGAAAATATAATTTAGTTAAAATATATTTTATATTCTTTTTTGGTTCTCTGTTATTTTTATTCAACTCCTCCTCGTAATCTTAAATGTAAGTAATATTCTGTTATAATTGAATATTTTATTAGTCGCCAGATACTCAAATGTTCAAACTATATTTAAGTGGTGCCCTCTGGGAATTAATTTGTGCCATATGGGGTGAGGAAGAGGTAATTGTGGAGTCGTTCAATATTTTAATCTGTTCGTAACCATATCAACCATTTTGAATTGTAAAAATTCCAACTCTAACGTTTAGATGGTGTCCCTGGTTAATTTTGCGGATGTTTTCTGTTAAGTTATATCTTACTTAGTTTCTTATATTCTAAATTTAGTTTGTGAAAACTAAAAAAGTAATTAAATATATATAAACCAAACTTTTAACCCTTAAATGCCTGATTTTTCCATTTCCATTGGCAAAAATATTTTTGAATAGATTCCATGAAACCTAAAACGTATTTAAAAAATCAAATGTAATCTTTAAGAGGGCTCTGAAACAAAAAAAAACGGTATGATGCAGATCTGGTACAGTATGCGTTTTTGGGTTAAATGTAAGGTAAGTAATAATTCAACTAATTCACCAGTTTTAAGTAAAAATATAGATTACAGACAAGCATATAAAAAAATTGCTTATATCAACAGTTTTAAGGCCTTGTTGTGAATCAAATTTACCCAATTCATTTCAGTAAAATATTCAGTAATATTTAGGAAGCGGATCCACTCTTGAGAGATCATAATAGGGGTTGTTTTATGGAAGAAGTAGGCATAATTACATTATTATATTTATGTCATAAAAGCATGCTCAAACTGGGGCCCCTGTTAGCTAATGAAAATTCAAGTTAAAGTTTTTATTCAAGTTTTCGCTTTTCATTTTTTCATTGATCAGCTGCCATTAATTGGCATCATACAAGATTTAATCAAATGATCTAATAACCCATATAACAAATTTTAAGTTAATTATATTTCGATTCCTTCTATCTTTATATATATATATATATATACATATATAGAAATATAAATTTTTATTTTTATAACAAAATATTAATTTGAATTGAAAGAAAAAAAAATAAAAATTTTATCCTTACGATACCATTTTATGTCCTTTTTACTGTGTTTTTGTGCAATTTCAATTATACAAATCTCATTGAATTCGCTAATTAAAAGTTTTTACTTTTTTTGATTTAATTTTTGTTTTTGTTTTTTTTTTTTCTGTTAAAACACTTAATTCATTTTATTTATTCATTTTCATCTTCTGTCTCTTTCTATCTCTCTTATTCTCTCAGTTAAACTTCAATTTTCCATACAGTACACATTTTCTTTTTTTTTCTGAGTAAATTTCTTTACGTTCATTTTTTCTAGTGGTAATTCTTTGATTTTATACACTATCACTGACTCACATTACAAACGTACCAAATTCTCTGAGAAGTTTCAAAGAATTTTTTTTTTTTTATTGGAACCCATGATTTTCTAGCTGAAAACTCTAATGAAAACTTTTTAAATTGGTAAAGAAACTTAATCTGCTCGTGAATATTGAATAAATTCAGCATCAACAAAAAAAAAAAAAATAAAACAACGAAACTCGATCATAGTTTCTTTAGTGGAACCCAATAGTGTTATGAATATTTAAATAGTTGTTAACCCTCCTCTTTTGACTTAGTCTTGAAGAATTTTGTTTTTTTTTTTTTTTGTTTAGTTTACTTGTATTTTTGTTTTGTTTCAAAACAAAATTGTAAAAGTCTCCTTTTACTCTACTACTACCAAAGTGTCGCATAATCTGAAGATTATTTCTACTCTTTTTAAAAATTTCAAATCTGGAGAGATATTTTTTTACAGTGAAGAAAATTGAAAATAAGGCCATTCGTATTTTAAATTATTGTCATTTAAAAATGACGGCAAATATTATGGTAATGCGTTGGAATTAAAACTTTAAATGTAAAGACGACTTGAAGAAAATTAAGAGCTGCAGTGTATGCAAGTATTTCCATTTCTATTTTCGTGTTTGATAGTATAATTCCTATAATGACTTTAGTAATGGAAATTGTTTTCAAATCGCTGTAGATATCTTCGTTTGAATCATATCGGTATGCGTTCGTGATAATTCTGATTCACATAATTAGCCAGTTAGACTGCTTAGTGCAACCCCAAAGCTGGCTGCCATAAGTCCACATGAACTTAATTATACTGTTCTATGTTATTTATTATTGTATAGGAGCTTAGATAATATGCTTAGTTTCGACTTTCTTTCTATTAACCAAAACCTATTTTTTGTATTTTTGTTTGGTTGATTTGTCACACATTTAGCTTAACGTGGTGTTTCCAGTTAAGGTGCGAATCAATATGTAATCAAAAATATTTCCCTGTCTCTGCTTTTGGGACTTCTTGTTGTGTATATACCGGGTGGTCCAGAGCCTGCGTATCAGCTTTTTAAGAAGGGAAGGAGCCGTTATTTTAAAATTTCAAAAAATGTTTGTTAACTAAATCGAGGGTGCTCTATCGATTGGTGGTATTTTGAACTTCGGAAAAGGACCGAAAATAGGTTTTTTAAGACCAAAACTCGCCGAAACTGGCCGAAATAGAGATTTTCAAATGGGAAAGGGTACTTTTTAATGCAAATTCAGATTCTACGATAAAAAATAAGAAAATTATGTTAAATGATTTTTTTTTGTTTTCTTAGTACTTTTCTTTAAAATTAATAACAATAAAACAAAAAGGCTCAATATTTTCCTTTGATAAATTAGAATTAATGATAATAATTTTTATAAATAAATTTGTTTTTCATGTTATCATATTTTTTATCTCAGTTCTCGGATGCCTACAAAGTTTAAACAAAAAAAAACAAAAAAAAATTACATAACAAAAGTTACTTCTTTTTGACGTAGAATCCGAATTTGCATAAAAAAGTACCCCTTCCCATTTGAAAATCTCGATTTCAGCCAATTTCGGCGATTTTTGGTCTGAAAAAACAGATTTCCCTTCCTTCCCGGAATTTGAAAATATCACCAATCGATAGAGCACCCTTTATTTGATAAAATTTTTATTCAATTTTAAAATAACGGCTCGTTCCCCTCATAAAAAGGTGATACGCATGGTCTGGAACACCCAGTATGTACGGTAATTGGTGATTAATACAAAAGACGCATTAGAGCGTAAGTAATGTGAACTGACTTTTCCTCGTTCAACTTAATTTTCCAATACTGTGTCATCTGCTTATCTTGGTCATCTCTTTTAGAAGTTGCTTTATTGCTTAAGCCTGCGATACGCTTGTTGCGGCCATTAGAGCCATATCGTAGTAAAATTTGTAGTAAAAGACTTGCTTAAATCGTACTTTAATTAAGCACGAAAAGGTAAATCAAATTAAAAAAAAGAAAATACATAAACGGTTCTATAACCTAAGATTTTAACTATTCAAATATGAAGAAAAGAAGCAATTCATATTAACCGAATTGGATGACATGATAACATAAATGGACGGTAATCTCTAATATTCTAATCAAATATTAAAACCAATCTGTCCGCATGGATTTTATGGGAATGTTTCAGCAGCTACATTTTCTACATTTTCAGATTAGCTATATACATTGCAAGATTAGGTATTGTTTAATATAGTCAATGTTCCATTATATGTTCGCAATGCAGATATTTATTGTAATCTGACAACTTCGTTTATGAAATATGCAACAAAGAAATTTAATGCATATTTGATTCAATATGTAAAATTTCCAACTTAATTGCCCATTAGAGACCCTTTACGTTTGCTATTAAACAATTTAATTGAACAAAATTACGTGAGCTATGTTAAAACCTTTTGTCTATTTAAGTCTGTCTAATTTTATTCTATACTATCCCAACCAAGGGGTATGTAAGTGCTAACTATTAACATTTCTAATGAATTGGCTGATAATAAAAAAAAAAAAAATACTGTTACTCATTATATATTTTCGCGGTATGGAATTCATTGCACCCGTATGCGGATGGTTTCCCACCTTTAAAAAGTATTTTAATTAGGGCACGGAAATGTACAGAAGGAAGCTGAAATACCAAAAGATGTGAAAGTTATTGGAATTACCATATCCAATCATATCGTAACATACTAGGCTTACAAACCTAAAGCAACTAGGGTATACCAAACGATAGAACTTTGTTCACATTAATAAAACAGAAAACCAAAATATTTTATTTTCTCTTACTGTAAATTGAAGAATAGAAAAGAGATAGAAAATTTATAAAGTTTGAAAATAGTTTTTCTTATGAAAAAAAAAAACAAAAACGAAAAAAAAAATATTTCTATTTTTTTTTTGTTTTCCAAATATTAAATAAAGTTTTTCCTTTAACATTAAATGTCTCAAGTAGCGATAGTTAAATAATAATTGTTTCTTATCTAAATTCAAAAGTTTTTCCACCAAAAACAAACACTCTGCATCTTATAGAAAGAAAAATTAAAATAAAAAATTACTTCGAAAAAAAACGAACACTTAAGAAGCTTTAGGATGGGGAGAAGACACAAAAAAAAAACGATTTTGGTACAAAAAAAATGGGGAATAAAAAATTTAATTTTAATTTTTTTTTTTAGATTTTTAATTACAAGAAAATTAACTGTAAATTAATTTAAAAAAAAAGAATAGCGCATATTCAAAATTCTAAATATTCGAAATTCACGTCAAAAAAAAATTGTGATTAAATGAACATTTTTGACAAGAATTGACTGATATCTAGGTTGTTCAACTTTCAATTTAAATAATAAGAAGGTAAATGAAAAATACCCTAAAATGGAATTTAGTCAAAAAACGTGCACACCCACAACTAAAATGCTGGCTCAGCTCATAATATCAGAAGTTATTCAATATGCAATCTAAAATGGAATCTATCCAAAAAACGTGGACACCCAAAACCAACATGTAGGCTTACGATAATAGTTGAAGTTATTCAATGCGATCTAAAATGGAATCCATCCAAAAAATGTGAATGCCCATCACAAATTTACATGGTTATAATAATATCAGAAGTTATTAAACTCAATCTCTAATGAAACAAATGATCTTTCCTCACATGAGTGAATTGTTAGTAGAAAAAAATTCCCATGGAATTAAGATTCACGTTCTAACCATTTGCAAGATATGAAGCTCTATATTAAGACGATTTAAAGTGATAGAAATTTGTATGAATCCATTCCATTCCAATGATATCTTACCTCATATTTGAAATTGCTATTAATTTTCTTTTAAGCCTACTTGTCTACTAATAAAGCTCTAAAAAAGGGTATATATAGCAGTGTGCTACAATTATCAATTATATAATTTTGTTTGCAAATGATAATCCATTTTAGAAGCATTTTGAAGATATTTGAATTTCATCCCTCATTAATGGCAACACTGACTACTAATATATAGTTGTATATAACGCAGCAAATGTAAATTAGAATCGAAAACGCTAGACGCTAGTGACAAAGAGGTTCTGTACATATACGATATAACTGTAAAATTACAGAACCAAACTGCTCCGTGTTTTTACCGTTTCAATTGGACATTAAGCATATAAGTTTTTGGTAGTTTAACTGAAAAAAACAGAGGGTATCAGAGGATGCTGAGAATAAGTTGAACAAATTCAAACTAGAGTATAACAAATGATACCTTGTGTTTGGGATAATGAACGAAATTAAAGATCACAAACATTGTTAAATTTAGAAAGCCGTAATGCGTTGGTCATATCGTTCGTTTGTGAAAAAAATGCTCAAAATAATTTGGGATGAGCAAAAAGAAACGATATTGATTAAATGAATTGGGTCAGTGGTTCAATATGCCATACAAAACATTGTTTCACGCTGCAATAGATGAAATAAAATCGCTATCATTATAGCTAACAATCCGTAACGATTAAAAAAATTATTCTTGCCATAAATTTTTTCTTTTTTTTGTGCCATATGTTATTTCAGGACCTTCAACTTTTTATACGTGGTTTATTATTGTTTTTTTTTTTTTTAAATTCTAGGTCTTTCTATTTTAAAGCAAATGTTTCGAAGAAGCAAAATAACTATTTCCATTTCTTAAGCACTTCCGGTGAGAAATGAGGGTGCAAATTCCAAACGTTAAGACTGGTTGGTTATGAAAAAAAAACCCTCTAACAACAATAATCTTTTGGAATATAATTTTCTTTATGCACTGAAAACTCCTATTGAACAAATTTAAACTTTGAATGTCAATATTAACAATTTTATATATAATTTGGACTATCCATCGAAAGAAGATGTCGGAAAAAAACATTATTTAAAAACATGGCAAACCTCCGTCTTAAAATTTTACCATGTACTACAACAACTGTAAACACACATTCTTAAATTATTTGAATTTCGTATAGATATTGAAAAATAAATTTCAAATTAAATTTTTCATTTTGTACTGTGAATCAATTAGGAACACGCACGCAATCTAAAAAACAAATATTGAAAAACACGGAAAGAACATAAATTTGAAAAAAAAAAATATTTCCGTAACACGTGTTCTTAAAATCATTTCAATTTTTTTTTTTTTTTTTTTTGTTATGTTGGTATTTTTGTATTTGAGTTTAGTTAAGAAAAACAAATCAAATATTATTACTTGTATTTGTAATAATTACGAAATTGCAGTACCTAATTTTCCGTTGAAATTATTTTGATGAGTTCAAATAACAGCGTTGGCATAGAAATTGTTTGGTAAAATCAAAGAAAATCTCTTCAAGCTTCACCTTTCGTATGAAAAAAAAAAATTTAAATTTAAATTCAAAAAGGACGCAAAAAAACAAATTTAAATAAAATGCCAAAAATTTCCATCAAAAACTCTGTAAACAAAAAAAAAAAAATAAAAAAAACAACAAAAATCAAAACCAAACAAACAGAAAAAAAAATGTTTTTTCTTTAAAACTTTTCTTAGCAAAGAATTTCCTTTTACATACATACATAAATAAAAGTGCGGGTTCAGAAAATATCTTCCAACATTTTTAGCTATAATATGCCCGTATTTGTGTGGAAACAAAAATCCATACTCATAAATTGTTATGGTTGTTGCTGTTGTTGTTGCATAGAAGTAAATAGATGCAAAGTCCTTGAAAATTTTCAATTTGAAATTTTATTATTTTTGTTTTGATTTTTGTTTTTTTTTTTTTTTGTTACAGGACCGATTCAATTTTAAGGTATCTATGATGGACCGTTGAACATTTAATTAAGAGAGAAAAAAATATTTTAATTGACTCCAATGGATTGTTTATAGTCCTAAAATGGGATGAAGTTTTTGAGTACAGTTATTAATTACGGAAATTATGTTTAAAGTACGCTAATTTGTAATGTCTATAAAGTGAACGTAGCAAATTGAAAGCTTCTACAGTATGCCGTTAAAGGGGTTAAATACGTATATGCGGTAAACAAAAGGCTATTGAGATACCTTTGCATATTTTACATGATAAACAGGCAATCTTTTAACTTCTCTCTGTGTTAAGTTACTCTCTTGCGTAACTTATTCTCTTCAACCCTCAATCTAATCGATAGTTTTGCTGATAACAGCACTCTGGTGGCATCCTACGACTTTTTAAGGAAATGCAATGCCACCTCTACCGCAATCAACTTGAAGAGAAACATAATGACTAGATCCCTTAAGCATGATCTAGGAAAAATTGCCGATTGGGTAACATAAACAGGGTTGAGTTCGACACGTTCAAAACTCAAAGCTGTTTGATGACCCAAGGAGAAAATCTACAACGATCCCAAAGTTTAAATATTTTAGGAATGCAGCTATACCAAAAATTAATTAAGTGGAATCAGCATGTTTTTTTATATAGCTAAGAATGTTGCCAAATATTTGGGTTTTCTTTCCCGGTGTAAAGCCTACTTTTCTCCAAGAGATCTGTCCAATATCTATAAAGCTTACATCCGACCTAAGATGGAGTACAATTCTCCCATATAGGCTGGTGCACCCCAAACTCCAAAATCATGCCCTACGCCTTATTGATGATCCCCACCGTCCAGTTAACATTTACTTCTCTTAACACACGTCGAAACGTTGGTGCGCTCTCCCTCATTTATAGATATCTTATTGGGATACTTGTTCGATTGAAATAAAATCAATAATGCCTCCCTTCAAACACACCTACAATAATTTTGCATAAAGAAATGCTTTCTTAGTGTTTGGGTAGCGTGTAAAAAAAAAATAGATTTCTTCATTGGTTGGGCGATGTAAGTTGTATGAAACAGAATTCTTTAGTATTCCAAATCAAAACGTGGGGGACCCATCATCGACGGAAATCAAACATTCTTTGAAAATATAAACTGTCAGGAGATATAAAAACATTTTAGATTTTCAACTGCAGATAATCCTCTAGTAACCGCTATCATTTTAGAATGATATTACGCCAGGATCAAGGTCATTTAATTGATTCCTAAAATGTAGACATGCCAAAATGACTTCGAAACAAGATATCTTATCCTTCTGTATATAACCTTTGTGTAGCTTCAAATTAAAATAATAACTTAGAACGCAATCTTCAACACTCGGCTCGGTTCTGAATTCTAGCAATCATTTTTTTCAAAAACAACTGGAATGCGTGCATGTGTAATTTAAAAAAAAAATATACGCATTTTATCCTCTCGTCATCATGTAACATCACAACAAAATATGCCTTATGTACACCCATTTAATACACGTAAACATAATTTTTATACTGGTATTAAAGTATAACAAATCCTTGCTATGGAATTTAATTTAGCACACATCATCATCATTTTCTCATATTTTTGTTTTTAGTGATTTTTTGTTTTTTTTTTTGCAAAAAAACATTTGAGTTTATACAAAAAAAGAAAAAACGTTTAAAGAACTCAGCCTAATATTGTGTGTACATAAATAACAGTATAAAATTTCTAAGCGATTTCAACAAAAAAAAAAGTCAAGGGCGACCTTTATAATAATAATAATAATAACAACAACAACAATACGAGTAACAAGCAACGAATTAAATATTTTTTTTTCATAAAAAAATGCCTGGCATCTTGTTGCTCAAAAGTCAATATTTTATTTGATCGTTGTACGATAATTGTATTAAATAAAATAAAAAATGTACGCCTACCCCAACCCCGCTATCATACAGAAGGAATTTAATTTAATTTCAAATATGTAACTAGACATTCTGTATATTTGCATATGTCAAATATAATTCGGTTAATACAATAACCCAAGTAGTCTGAAAAGTTTATAATGATAATATTTAAAATAATCTTTGTAGATCGTAATTTTCATTATTATGGACGGTTGCATTTTAATCTTGGAAAATTTGAATTTTTTTTAATTTTTTTTGTAATCTTTAAATAAAATTTCTTTCTATGGTCGGATATGGGAAATGTTTTTAATAATTTAAATGGGGATTAAAGGTGGATTTTTTATTTTTAAACAACCTAGAATAAAAAAACAAAGGGAAAAAAACTTTAAAGGCCTAGCGTTTGGTGCCAAAAATGTTCTTTGACGCATATAAGTACTATTGTAAGAATAATTTTAGAACACCATATGCCGTAAACCATTTACACAAAAAAAAATGCTGCGATGACATGTAAAGAAAAAGAAAACCGCTATGTCATTAAGTAGCTTTCACCAGTGAAATTAGCAACAAAATAAGTAGAAAACTAATTTAATTCATACTAATGAAAAAATTGAAAACACCTCTCAACACTATATTCGTTAAAACATAACATCGTTGTCATCATATGTTTTCTATCAAATTTAGGATTAGCTTTTATTCCACAAATGACATTGGCGACAAATAAACCCTTATAAATTGTTGCTACTTCGGTTTGTCATAATATCTCGGATCAAATTTCTGTGTTGAAAATGAAAGTTGCATTTATAACCCTTTCAGACCAAAGAAAAAATTTAATTATTTTTGTTTCTATACAACTAAAATTTAACACGTCGTAACCGATGTATTTAATGATTTTTTTTACACAAATAATCAGCAGTTATAGATTGATGATATTGGGTTTTCATTAGAAATATCAATTATTATGCATTTCATCACATCGCACAATTGTTTAAGTGGATCTGAAAGGGATAAATCGCTCATATTTATTGTTTTGCAGATTAGAAACATGAACAATGCTCAAAAAAATTGACTGAAAATGTTGATGGGGGTCTGATATAGTGTAGAAGATAGGAAGTAGAAAATTTAATACCTAATTATACAAGTTGTATAATAAAAAGAATGTAGTTACAAAAATTAAGGTCAAGAGAGTACATTAGCTCAGACAGTGGATAAATGAAAATGCTGAGCCAAGAGAATTTTCGAACCAAATTCAAAGTTAACAAAATATCGATGAAAACCAAACCTTCGTTGGAAAGATGAAATATGGACTGACATGAAACAACTTCACGTGTCCTTAACTGGAAATAAACCTGCATAACACAAATATTAAAGTGTTTATTGTAATTTTGAATTAAAACCCGCGGACTATGACCTACGATAACCTTTAATTAAATTTCAAAGGTTCTGCCAAAACTTATGTACTCTTTGGATGAAATGGGGAAGGCAGGTGAAGATTTATTTATTTTAGGCTAGGCTTTAACGAGGTAGTAAAAAAAAGCAAAATTAATAAAAATACTTAATAAAAAAATACCTTCAATAAAATATATTGAACGCGCAGTAGAAAATTACTAATTGCACAGCAAAAAAAAATTTTTTGCACAGTAAAAAAATAATTTCTGCATTATAAGCAAAATAAGCGCACTGTAAATTTTGCTAATAAACGACTTTTATATTTTGGAAGAGATGAAATATTGTTTCTTATTTAATTTGAATAAACGCTCGCGTCGCGATCCTTTGAGCTAATACTTCTCAAAAAGAGGACATTCTTTCCAGAAATGTTACGAAACGGTTAAAAATTTTGTTTTAATTTTGTTACACCCTTCTGGACAAAGCGGATATATCACCCGCGAAATTGTAGAAAACTTTTTCAAATTTGTATTAAACCTTCTGGTAAAGTAATACGGGATACCCCCTACAAACTATATTGACTCAAGTAACATTATAACTCAAACTTTCAAAAATAATGTTGGGGCCTTTTGAAGTTATAGTTAGTTTACTTAATATTTAATAATGTTTAAAGACTAAAATGTGCTTCATATTTGATGCAATGTGTTCGCTATACATGTAGGGGACTTATCTATAATTATAATTGACAAGGATTTAGTGACCTGCGCAGAAGGTACCTTTTCATTTTATTTCGATTCTCCTACTCATTCATGAACTTCTGATATAATATATAAGTTGTATATAAAACAATAATGCGCACACAGTTGAAAATTTTTTACTCATATGGTTTTATTATTAAGCAAATACATTAGCATACGTGAGATCTTATTAAAATAATAAACAAAAGCAAACAAATCAATTATTATAATTTACATTATGCACTTGCAAATGAATCTATGTACATATGCCAAAAAAAAAACAAAAAAACAAATTCATATAAAATAAAAAATATAAAAACAACAAAAAAAACAAATCACTTGAATTCTTCATTTTTATCTTTTTAAGTAACTGTTTCTAAATTTTGGTTATTTGTAGTAATAATATAGTTTTTATTAAAATTATGTATTATGTAGGTATATATATACATACCTCTTTAATGACAAAATTTTTTATTTTTAGTAATTTTATCCACTAAATGCCACTTACTATAGGGAATATATCGGAAACGAAGCAGTATATGAGGAACGTGTATTTATGTGTCCTAAATAAAACTTACTAAGCACAAAACTTTTTATTAAACACGAGTGGTTTCTGCTATATCGTGCGAAGTTTATGTCAGTACGTAAATTACTGTTTTTTTAAAAACTTTAAATATAACTTCAACTTGAAATATAATTACTCAACAGGGGCCCCTAGTATTGATATAGTATTACTATCCTACTGTTCTCATTGTTCAACTTAGACTAACTTAATTCCATACTTTTAATAATAATTATATTCTGGCAATTCTAATCATATATTTAGATCTTGCTCTGAGGACACTATCCTTTTCACATTAATTATAGTACCCGAGATTGATGTTGTTTTTCGCGTTCAAAATTTCTGAACTCTTATTTCAATAAAAGTCACCACAAAGTCACTACAGATCAATTAAGATAACTAACCTTAACTTTCCTTAATGTTTTAATCCTATTCACAAAGTAATTTTTGTATTTTTATTCTTTTACTGTAAATGTAATTTATTTTATGTGAATTTTTTCTATTTACTGTGAATTTAATTTATTTGCTTAGTATTTATTTTTTTTACTGTGAATTTGAATTATTTACTAAGAGGGTGAATTTTTTGTATTGCGTTTAATTTTCAGCGTTTATTTTATTTGATTTGTTCTCTCAATAAAGACTGAGAACATGAACATAGAATTAGAAACAAGAGAGTATATAGAACCAAACACTAAAAATGTATTTTAATCTTTGTAGATTTTATTTTTGTCAAAGATTTATTTCTTTATTATGAGTAAGCCAAATCCACTGACCTCAATTTCGCTAAGGATGTGATTTTGTTTTTTGAAACACAATCCGGTGTAGATGCTTTTATTCCTCCTTTATAGTCGTAATCATCGAATTTTGAAATTTCTAAATCTTTATAGTTCTTGTGTTATAATTCTGAATTTAATTATTTCAAACAACATACATATAGCATTATAACAATTCAAACGAATTCAAATATTTTCTAAGAAGCTATAGTAAAAATTAGTTTAATTTAAATTTTAATCAGATTTAAAAGTTTTATGAATAAAAAACAGAAATAACCTATTGAGATTTTGATAAATATTTAATAAAAAATAATTTGAAAATGTTCAAACTTTTATACACCATTCAATTCTCATACCACAAATAACCTACTTTCATTATAATAATTTTATATTCAATAAAATTTTCATTTTATTTATTTATATTTCAAATTCAATGATAAAAATTTTCTTTAATATATTTTATTACAAAAGAAGAGAAAATTAAATTTAATTCAAATATATAAAAATAAAAGAGGTAACACTAAATAAAAGAAAAACAAATAAAAGCTCTTAAATATAAATTTTCTCTCCCTCTCTCTCCCTCTCTCTCCCTCTCTCTGTATATCTATTCACATATAGTAAAGTTCTTTGATTTATTTCCTTTGCCAAATAATATTCTTCCAAACTTTTAATTTTTTTTTTTTTGTTTTCATTTATTTTTCTAATTTAATCATTATGAAAACAACAACTTTTCTCATAAAACAAATTCTCACTCTAGAAATAACAATAGTTTGAACATTTCCTTTCTTATTAAGTCATATATTTACAAAAAAAAAAAAAAAAAACCACAAAAGAAAAAACAGAAAAAAACCAAAAAACAAACATGAAACCAAAAAAAAAAAAAAGAAAATAAAAAAATATAAAAAAGGATTAAAGAAACTAAACAAAACAAAAAAAGTATTTTCCATGCATACATTAACTGAAGGAAAGAGAGAAAAATAAAAAGAAAGATAGAGACAAAAAGACAGTAGACAGAAAATTAAAAAAAAAAAAACAGCAAGCTAATTTCCATTTAGTAAAGTTTATTGAGAATTTTTTTTTGTTATTAAGCCGAACTCACGTCACTCACTCTCTTCTATCGTCAATTTTTGAATTTATATTTACAAAAAAAAAAAATAAATAAAACGAAAAATGTTGCAGTTGAAGTTTCTCTTTCTTTCTCTTTCATTCATTTCACTAATCATTTCATATCCTATGCATTTACATATTTTTTGACTTAAAAAGGATATCTTGAGTACATCCAACATGTGCAACATATTTGGTATACATACATATATGTATATATATGTTAATACATTGTATAAATAAATTCAAACAACAAATATTCAAATTGAAAGTTAAATTTACATAACGCCAAATATATTACAAAGTTTTTATATGGTGGTGACGGTGGCAATGTATGGAAAGATGGTACTGCTTTAGGAGGTTACTACGACTTTTTAACTTTTTTATTTATTTTTGTTTATTTGTTATTCGTTTTTGTTTTTTTTTCGTTTTGTAAAACTATTCGTATTACGATATTTTTTTGTATGTGTGGAGAAGACTCATTTCTTGAATTGAAATTTTAATTCAGTAACGTAACTTGGCGGTCTTATGGGGTGACAATGCGTTTTATTATTGTTGTATGTATAGTTGAAACCACTCTCAGCTCTTCCCGCTTTAATTTAATACCCTCACCTACAGGGAAGAATCCCTGTTAATACTAGCGGAACATTGGGTTCTAGTTTCGGTACTAAAAAAGTAGAGTTGAAGTGTATTGAATAACGATGGATGAAGCAATGAAAAAGGGGGATTCATACATGATAAAATGAATGTGACCATCCAATAAGTTATTGGTTCCATCATCTATATTTCAGAAAATTTCTAGGAGGTAATCAATTAATGGCATGTTATAGAGGATGACACCAAATGTCGGGTTTATACATGACGCCAAAATTGATATCGCATTTCAATCATGTAGTAACCATAAAATTGAATTTGCGAATGGAGGATATTTCATATGGTGGGGTCGAGTAGAGCACGAAGGTAATCGAATTGTAATTATACCCTTTTTCCCACATGTTGGAATGGAAGATATTTCAAATGGTGGGTTCGAGCAGCACACCGAGGTAATCGAATCGTATTTCTGCTCTATGTTGTTGGGGTTACAAGACAATGATGATGATGATGTGTTTCACAAAATGTTTGATTGCGTACTGAATCTAAAATTGTTTTCTTCAATGATGAAAATGTACTTGATGTGGGAAATATTGTAATAGATAGCATAAAAATATCAAATAGATAGATTGGGTTGGCAGACTGACTATTTGTAATGAAATTTGTATAGATAATCATCTTATTTTTTATCTTATTAACACACAGAAGAACAGATGTGATACGGTAGTTAAGTATTCTTAATTTTGTTATCTTGGATATCTGCGATGATATTCACGATGTACGAAAAGCCATTATTGACGAATTGAAGTTTTTCAAATATCTCCCATTGAGTTTTTTTGCGTTCTGCATTTAGATTTATAAATAATTTAGTCTTTTCACATTTTCGAATGGTGTATCTTTTTTTTTAATGGGGAGTTCTATTTAAGCGCGACCTCTTCAGATCTATTGTACTACCCCACATATCTCAAAATTGTAGGTATATGTCCTTAATAAAGGATATTATTGCTCTGCCGTAAATTTTAAAATCTGGCGACGTGTATTCCTGGAAATATTTATATCTTGTACGAGCTATAGCATCGGTAAACAAATCGGTAAGTCTCCTCTTCCTACCAGAATCTGCATCTGTCTGTGCTTTATTTATCAATCTTGAACAGATGCTTGTTAAATGGGCCATGACCTGTGATAAGCCATATTAGTATTCTGACATTGGATCTAGTCTGCCTGATTATCTGATTTAGTCTTCGGATACTTAATTTGAAAAAGGCCTTAGACTGTGTAAGTCCCTGGTAACTATCCCATATGTTTTCGGTTTCTGTAGTTTCCCACTTGGAGAATGGCGTATATACAATATATTATCTTCGTTGGGAAGAACTTTTGCAAGTTATATTTCTTATCATAAGTTACTCTAAATGTTTCTTTGCTTTAAAGAAACTATCATCCGCATAATTCGCATTTCTTCGTTGAATAGCACTTACGTTGGCGCTTATGTTTTTTAACGGAAATTCAGCATGAAAAACTCGACTTAGTGTAGTAAAGCAATAAATTTTTTTCTCTCATTTCGACACTGTTACAATCTCGTGAGTTGTGATACACCATGCATACTGCATAGCTATTTAAGGAAAAATTCAATACTTTCATTGTTGGTTAATGTTCCATTACTGTCATTTAATATGGAAATCATTATGTACATATCTTTTTCGGGATCATACATAGTCATTGCATTGTTTTAAAATTTCTGCTTTAGTTGTTGTTTTTTTTTTTGTACAAAGTAAAGAAAAAATGAGTCCTGTTTTATTTGTCTTTTTTTATTCTATGGAATTGTTATTATTATTTTTTCGAATTTACTTTTTTTTTTTTGTTAAACTTAAGGAAAAATACTTTTGGAGGACGAAAAGCGTAAAAAATTGAAATATTTTTAAATTTCTTATTTTCGTTATTGTCATCGCTGACTCTAACCAAAAAAAAAAAAAAAAAAAAAAAAGTAAATATCGATCGCGTTTATTGGTTGTATTCAGTTGTAGAAAAGCTTGACATTTAGACTCTCTTGTATCAATGATAGTGTATCAGAAGTGAATAAACAAGACATCAACCTAAGGAAAAGATCCTTGTATATTTATAAGAGATTTTATGATATGATTTTAATATTTTTTTTGCTTTACAATTGAATGGAAGGATGCAAGAAAGGATATATTTTTGAGTACACAAACAAAATATGCTTGATGGAAAATTTTCGACGAAAATACTGTTTTCATTGATGGTTCTGGAAAAAAAAAATTGAAATATAATAAAATAAATGAAAAGTTATTAAGTGAAAGACAATTTTTTTGTTTTTGTTTTGGTATTAAAATTTAGTCTGGAGGTTGTTACTTTAGAGAAGGATCAGTCAAATTGATTGCTCTTAGGATATTAAGAGAAGTAAAAAAATAAATGTATGCATTAAAGACTTCAAATATTATTCAATTTGATTTCCCAGTCCCGTTTTAATTTTTATTATGAGGATTTTATTCGTAATTGCAGGAAATTTAAAATTTATAGCAAACCGTATGTTATTTAAATTTTCGTTATCAATTTGATTGTTGGAAAAACTTTTAATAATGTTTTTGTGGTGGTGCAAAACGGTTTTGTGTTTTGTTTAAGCTAAGAAACTGGTCTACTCAACGAATTGAAGTAAAGTTTTTTATTATATTTTTGAAACCTATTTTACCTACATTGGACGGCGTAGTAGTTAAACCTCAATTGCACCCTGGATGGCATAATAGGGTAATGCACCTGCCTTTCGACCGAAATATTCCCGGTTCAGTGCCGATGAAGGCACAAAAATTGATTTATAGATTTTCGGCCTGATGCAGTACCCTTTGTCACTGGAATAAAATAAATGATAAAAAATAGTTGAAAGTTTTGCCAAGTTTGAATAAAATTGAACTTGGAAAAAATTCTTTTCAGTTATATGCAAATAATAAAGTTTGATCAAGATGTTTGAGCATTTGCTTGAAAAGATCAGTTATTTTCAAACATTCCGTAGAGTTTTTCTTAATGTACTATTCCAGTTAATCTTCATTAGGGGTTTCTGAGACAGTACTATGAACACGAGAACATCACAGGCTTTACATTTGCTTAGTAAAAGAAAAACAAAAGATGAGAAGGTTACGTAATCTTTCTGGGTGGATAGCTAGTTTTCTTATTTTCTATCTATCCATATTATCGACGAAATATTCAATCGAATGAGGTTCAAAGAATGATATTTTTTTTTTGCTAAAGTAATAACAATTTAAATTGACATTTGACTGTTTGGAAATAATTTTTGGCATAATATGTTCTCACCACAACTAGCTCAAACAAATTGCGCATCTAATTAATCAAATTTTAAACATTTTTTACAAACAATTAAGGTCTGTTGATTTGCAAAGTGCAAATTTTTCGTTAAGTTATCAGTAAGCTTCTGGTTTCAAATATCCCGTTTAAAAAAATAATCGAATGGCGTTGAATCACACAACTTTGGAAACCAATTCATTGTAGCATTAAAAAACCACTATGAAAATAATTATTTTCATGAAATTTGTCTTTTAATAAAATTTTAATTTATCATATTTTTTTTAAATTGATTTATCTTAGACAACAATCGCATATGTAATAATTTAAAAAAAAAATTAAGCTTAAATTTAATTCCAGCGATGGGTGAGTTGTGGCAATTTGATAAATTAAAATGTTTGAGATGACTTATACATGAAGTGAAATCATAAATTGAAAAAATATTTAGTTTCGCTACGTCTCCTTTTAAATATATATATATTATTTTAAAGAATAATAATGAAAATCGGTTGTGAAATGGTTCAGATATTTGTACCGTATTTTTTTTCAATTTACAAAGTAAATATAATGGTAATTGTATGGTTACCATCTTACTGAAATCAAAAGTGATCTCTAACAAAATTGGAGCTAATTGGACAGGATTAACATTGACACTGACATTCACTCGGGCATCAATTTGAAAGAAATAAGGATCAATTATACCTCCAGCATGTAAACAACATAAATGAAGATGTTTTGAGGATTTTTTTGATATATATGCAATTGTAGAGACTAATCGTCTCATGTTTATTGAATTTGAATAAATTGAAATTGAATATACTTGAGCATAGCAAACCTATTGACGATCATTTGTACTTCATATATAGAAATTTCGTTTATAACGATTTAATTAAAATTGAATTTCTGAACAAAACTAATAAAAAAAAAAGGAATCAAAAAAAGGGATCAGTTTGCAATTGTTTAATTAAATTGAATCAAATTGCTTAAGAACTTCTATCAATTGGATCTTGTATGGGTAGACCATCTTTCAACAGAAAATTTTCTTTATGGAATAACAAAAACTTATTATGGAATGGAATAACAGAAATTATTGAGAACAGGGACAAATTAACAAAATTCGGAATTTCATCAACATTAACACTTAAAACATCGCAGTTTTATTCTGTTACTACATTTCTTCGTCGTGTTGTTGCTTTTACTCCTCATTTTATTCTTCTTGCATTGATTACAGTATATTTTGCTGGAAATCCGTTTTTTTAAATGAACTTATGATAAATTTTGTCTTTTTCAATTATATTTTTTCATCATTATCTATATTTTGTTGATTATACTCCTCGATTTGATTTTTTATTTGGCTGTAGTTCTCGATTTCAGGTCTTCTAGTTCTCAAATAAATTGATTGAACATTTTTAAAATATTTTTTATTGCCTACAGAAAATATATACTTTATTTTAAATCAAAATGTCAGTATAATAATAACAATCTATAAGAAAATCTTATAAACATTCTCATGCTCATCAACAATAACAATAACAATACAAACGTCAAAGTCAAGATCTCATGAATAAATCATGCATATTTTTTCGCAAAAGAAATCATTTTATTTTTATGAAGGAGTTGATGGTTGGTTCATTTGTGTTTTTTTTTTATTTAACAGCAAAATTAAAAATAGAAAATAATATATTTCTATCTTACATCATCTCATTTTATTTAAATTTTTTATTTTTCTGTTATTTTTCTTACATCGCATGTATATACAGTAAATCCTTTCACTTTAGATGGCTGTGTGTAATAAAAAGTTGAATACGAAATAGCAGGAGTTCAAAATATTCTTTCAATAGATATTCTCATAATAACAAAGTAAAGCTAAGCTATATAGAATCGAAGGAGAAGAGAGAGAGAGAGAGAGAATTTGTGTATGGTGATGGTACGACGATGTAACGGTGTTTATTATAGAGTGGCATTGACTGAGTTTTTGTTTATATTAGATGGATCTCATACACAAAAAAGAGCATGAAAATTTCTTTAAAAAAAAAACCGTTATTTTTTTCATTATTATTCTTTGGTGTTGATGTTGGTGTATTGAGGGTAATAAAATGTGAATAGCAAACTTAAAAAAAAGTGAATAGAAAAGTTTACACAAAGAAAAAAATAAAGCGTTAAAAATTTTTTTTGAATTAACCTTTAAACGTCCATATTAGAAATTCCAAATTTCAATAGGCAAACAAATAAGAAAATCCAGAATTTCTAAATTATATTTTCGAAAATATTCAGATGAATTTGCAAGAAATTGTAAGAAAATATTTTTAAAATGATGCTGGTGGTGCTTAGAACCTTGTATTCAAAATAGAGGCAAGTATACAAATTATCATGAAGAACCTATTCAAAATGGCAGCAAAATATCAATTTACGGTGCTGTGTCTGATGAAGGGATTTGGGGTAGTAAATGTAATTTAAGATAATATGTCAGCTATACCTAATGATATAGATCTTCATAAAAAAAAACACCTACTACGCCACCGCTGGTCGGACTCCAATTGACAAATTGAAGAGAACGTTAAAAAAATATTAAATCCAAGCTCTCGGAAATATGTCGTCGACGTAGGTAACAATTTCTTTGGAAAGATAAATATTTAGAAAATATAAAAAAGCTTTAGATTTAAACTGGAATGAAAGCGCATTCAGTGCAATTGAATTTACTCCGGGATCTTCAGAGTCAAAGTATGCAAATATTGTATGGTAAGTTATATTTACAGTAGGTTATTTTAATAGAAGAGTCAAAAACAGGATAAGTTTAACAATTTAAAGTGATCTTTTAAAATTATTTCAATTTCTATTTTTTTTTAGAAAAACTAAAAGACAAAATTTTCTACAAATCAAATTGCAATGAAGAGGTCATTGGAAAAATGAAGCATACTATAGTTGTTAGAAGGTAGGTAGAAGTGGCCATTACAATTGCTTTTGGATAGTTAGCTGAGAAAATGAATCAATATAAATAAAAAGAACTATTTGGTTTCCCGCGCCCCAGGAAATAGAGTAGAAAGCGGAATACTCGGAAAATATGGAGATATTAGCAAGAAAATATGTTTTTGCAAATAATTTGCAGAATATAATCTAAAACATCTTAGCCTTAAACAATTGAAAGTTAGGTGGGTGAAATACAGTTACTTCTGGAAATACATTTCCAATTTTCACTAGTATTTCCAATTTGTTTTCATTTAACCTTGGGTCAAGAATCAACCTTCCAAATTAGCGTCTTTAATTCCATAAATTTAAAGGTATCACATATTCTGTTTTATCATTGTCCTGTAACCTCATCCGTGGGGCATAAGGCGAAGAGAGAGAGTTTTATACTGTATATGCTATTTAGAAGGTTTTATTTAGAGTCTGGAATCTTGCTTTGTAGAGAAAGTTCTTCAAGAGAATTGTTCAAGCATCTACCTTCGAAATTGTTCCAACTACGAGTATGCGAATGAAAAAGAATGGCTAACTTGTCTACATTGCATCCTATTTTAAGGTTAATCTTACTTTTTTTTCTTTTTTGATTATTCTTTTTTATTATGACTCTGCAGTAACAAAAATATTTTTTTATTATTATGATTTTTTATATTTTGTTTACTTTTGCGTTGTTATTCTTGTCTCCAATATTTCAAAAATACACTACAAAAAAAAAAAACAAAAAGAAAGAAAAGAAACGCGAATAAGGTGAATTAAAATATAAAACAAAAATAAATAAATGAAAATAATAAAAAAAATATAAGAAAAGCAAAAGAAATGTAAAAGAAAATCTGTTTTAATTCATTAGCATAATTTTTGCGTAACTCTGAAATAAAGAGAGAAAAATTCGAATTTTGAAAAAAAAAAAATATATCTGTTGAGTTGAATATAGAATCAGGACCTCGGTTTATGAATAGGATACTGTTTTAGACAATGTTTTCTTTTTATTATATTATTTTTTTTTTGACTCACTAAAAGTTAGCCTTTCAGCAAAAAATAAAAATAAAAAAAAAAATTTTTAAATAAAAAAAAGGAAATCAAAAATTCGCGAGAATAAAAGATAATGAAATCCTTTTAAGTCTGATTAATTTTTGATTATATAGAGAATATTAAAATTAGGCTTACGTTAGTACAAAAATTGAATTGTGAGATCAGAACAACAAGGGGTAGAAAGGTTTTTTTTTTGCCAGCGAAATAACACAAAAGAACATGCCATTATGTTTTTTTTTTTTTTTTTTTTATTAATTAAATAGAGAGAAACAAATTTAAGGTCGCGGTTTTATTCATTTGAATGAATGGACGTGTATATATCTACGTATTATTTAAGTTTGTTGAACTTTTTATATATATATATATATATATATATATGCAAAGAAAAATAATTTTTGCAATTTTTGCCATTTTTGCTTTTATTCTAGCGGAACTCAAAAAGTTTTATTTGATTGAAAATTTCAATGGAAAAATCAAAAAACAAAATTCGTTATTATAATTTCACGGTTTTTAATTTTTTCGGTTAATAACTTGGGGAAAAAAACAACAAAAATTTATGGAAATGTTTTCATCTTTTTAAATTAATTAATTTAATTAAATTGATAGTTAATTTTTTAAATGTTTAGATTTTATACTTTTGATACACACTAATTAATAAAAATGTGAATTTTGTTTAAAGTGTAGGTTGTCAGTTTTTTTTTTCTTGTTTTCTAGCTATTGCGCTGTAAAACAAAAAACTGGCTGGACCATTTATGAAGTTTGCAGTTAAAAAAATCTTCGAGTCTAAACCCCGGAGTATGTACGCCTTGTCGAGGAGTATTATCCCTTCGTATGGAAATATGTATAGTATTATTGTATATTCATCAATAACCTTATCAGATCTTTAACAGAAGGTAATCTATAACAGTAGTAGTTTAGTAAGTTGACTTTTAACGTTTGTGTAGGAATAAAAAAGATTACAGCGGTGTGCTTCAGTGAGAAGAGTTTAACATAATTTTTAATTGATATGATAAAAATGAATCTATTTTAAATTTTAAATGGGTACAATTTTTCAATAACTCATTTAATACTTCTAAATTGAAGTAGAGTATTGGCTATTGAGAGTATATTTAAAAAAAAGTATATAGAGTTACATAGATTAATTAAAGTGGTATGGGATAAAAAAATAATAATGAGGAAAGCACAAATCGATTACTTACCTCGAACATTGGTTCTTGAATTCATGGTGAAGTACTTGTTTTACCCCAAGGGGATATCTAACGATGGTTGGAAATGATTCCTATACCTTGGGGTGTTTTAACAAACTGATCAAGAGTTATGTTTTCAACTGCGGGATTTTACTCTTGGTAATTGTCATAACATCAAAATCGTAGATACATTTTTTGCATTTATATGGGCACTAACCTTGTTGTAATATACACTTAGGGAAAAACATACTATTAAATGTTTAATAATACAGTTATTGATTCAATAAGACGGGTATCAGTTTTTACTATAAAAACAATAGTCTTCTGTTTAAAACAATATGTTTTCTAGTTTTGATTTAATAAGATGCATACTATTATTACATTAATAGTAGATCGCATTAGAAATACTATAAATTTAAAACTGTTCTACTCATTGAACTTATTATATTATACTATTACTTCAATATTACAAATTAGTTAATTTTTAATAACATTGCCAGAATTAATTTAATGATATGGTTAACACCATGTACTAATAAATATTGTACGCATACTATTGTTTTCATGGTTTTCAACTATAATACTGTCACTGTGTCCTGTATTTGGAAATCGGAAATCAATCAAAAAATGCGGTTAAAATAACCTATATGACCCAGTCACCCAGTAATATAATAGTTGTTCAAAAGTAAAAATCTGTTTGTTTAAAGAGATAATATCACCTGTTTGAACTTAACTTGCTTGCATTGAAGGAGTAAAAAAAGTTAAAAGATCAAATAAATAAATCAAAAAATTATAAGGAAATTTAAAAATAAAGATAAGAATAAATTAGAAATAATTGTAATAAAAGAATAAGTAGAAATTTAAAAACAAAAATTAACTTTAATAGTGCTTAAGTTGAATGGTTATAATATAGTTTAAAAAAAAATTAATTTCGATAAAAAATGTTTACTAAATTAAAGTTAAAAGCTAATAAACTAAATACTATATTTCAGTGGACATTAAAAATAAAAATAAAAATAAACGTTATTCAAATAATAGTGCTTAACAATTATAATTAAATAGTGATAAACAATTTTTGCTAAATCAACTATAATAAAGAACTAATATTTCATTTAAACAAAAACATTGAATTGTTCGAAGCTAAGTGTATCAAAAAAATAATATTTTGAGGATAAATTTATAGAAAAAGTTTCTATTTAACAAAGTTGGATATTCAAAAAGTTTCACTTTATAAAATCGAAGAAATTGTTTTACACAAAATTGGGCCTTATATTTTATAAAAACAATGGCATGATAATTATTTTAAGGAGCATTTCCAAACCTGTGTTGTAATTGTTATAAATAATAATTAATCTTAAGATTATTTTTTTCTTTTTGTTAAATCTAATTTTAATATATTTATATGTTTAATATTAGTTAGTTTTATTATTGTTATTAGTGATTTTGATACATTTAAGCTATATTTATGATAAAGTACAAACAAGTCTGTTAAAAAGTACAAATAAAATAAATAATGTTTATGGTGTAAAATGATTTAATAAATAATAAATATTGTTTCATTTATTTTGGACTGCTTTAACCTTACGTAACAAATATAGGTACTGAAAAAATAGAATTTACTTCATCAAATTAATATGAAGTATAAAACTATAAAAGTAATATGTATTTAATATTAATTTAATGTGATGCTACTATTATAAAAAAAGTATACCACTCCGACAATGCTATTAAAATGATAGTATGCATACTATTAAATTTATTAAATTGATATTATTAAAACTATTATTATATACTATTAAATTATAATGTGATGGAACATAATATTTACAGGACAATACTGTTAAAATAATGGTACATTTCAACTATTGATTTAATAAGATTCAAATTGTTATTTTAAAACTGTATATCCCATTGACGAATTTTTATAGTAAAATCTAATTGAATTAATAGGAAATAATTTTAATTTTATAGGATTTTTCCCTGAGTGTAGGTAATGTAAATAAAACTGTTTTGAGATAGTACCGTAGTAAAAGAAAGAGATAATATTATGACAATTATTAAAAATTAAATAAATACTTGAAAATTTTTCAATTTATGTAATCGGCGATTTTATTTCAATCGTGACAACCTTGCGTTTTACGAGGATATGTTAGGATTGCTCTACCTCAAATATTATTGATTTTGACCTTGATAATTTTGGTTTTGTATTTGTATTTTTTCATATGACGTCACGTAAACAACTAGTGATTGGGGAATGTTTTGGTGCCCTACATGTTTAATAAAACAGTATAATTGTATAATTTTTGTTTCTGGGAATGCTTTGGTAGGGTAAAGTCAATTATAAATTTATGTTTGTTATCTTATTACCAATAATAAGCATTCTATTGATAGGTTTATATTTGCCATAATTTTTCCTATGATAACTGATTTTAAATGAATTGAATGAGCGTAGACATGGCAGATTTCTAATAATGATTTTAATGGAAATGAAAGCTTATTTTACATTTCATTTTATAATCTGTGTAATGAAAATAACATCAGAAACCTCACGCCTAAACTTCAATGTACAAATATCAATTTATTTTAGTTTTTGCTCATATGCTGGTAAGATAATAGGATTAGACCAAGACAAGTGCCGTAAAGCTCATCAATTATTTGGTGAAATATAATGTTGATCATATTTGAATAATAAAATTAAAACTATAGGTATGTTTCTGTAAATTTAATTGTTACCGATGTTATGAATTGTTTTCCATAATTTCAATTTATTCTTGACAATATATAATTTTTTTTTATTGATTTATCTTAGACAACAACCGTATACATAATATTTTATTTAAAATCAAAATTAAGTTTAAATTTAATTTTGACGAGCTTTTACTCTTTTAAAGCAACTCGTACCTTTTTTAATTTACAGGTTTTTAGATTTTGAAAGATTCTGGTAATAAAGCAGATAAGCTTCAGTTGGATTAAGTGCAATTTCTATAGTTCTTATTGATACAGAGCTCTAACAATGCAACCGAAACTAAAGAAAGCAATTGATTGGAAGAACCGAACTATCAATTTTCATCATGTTAAAATAAATTCTATATGACTTTTGACTGTTAAAGCTCTCGTGTATTATTACTTAATTATATTAATTAAATCTAGTTAATTAACAATTATTTCAAAATAAACATCAAACTTGAAGTAATGTCAAGAACCTTTTGAATTATAATTTGATTTAAATTAAAAATATATATATATATATATATAAACCAACTACAACTATAATTAAATAAAATATTATGAAAAAAATATTAATTAATAAAATAAATAAAGTGTCCTAAATGTTTGTTCATGTTAAAATTTTGGTAAAATTTTAATTAGATTTTAATCCCCCTTCATAAATGAAATTACATCGAATACTCAATATAATTTTAATAGAATTCGAGTATTGAATTTAGGTGAAAAAACAATATTAATAATAATAGTTATTATTTCTTTAACAATTATTTTGGTTTTATTTATTTTATTATTAAATTATTTAATAAATATTAAAATTGAAATAATTTTTTTTTTTTCAAAATTAAATTTTTAGAAAATTTTAGGGCGATCATTTTATACAGTTTATGAAATCTAATATTAAAAATGAGAATATGGTTTAGACCGAAACTATTTTCTCTACTACTTTAATTTCGTAAACTAGTGTGGCAAGTTGAGATAGACAGTTGCAGTACAGGTCAGTTTTGTTCATTATAAAAAAGAAAATGGCCAAAATACCGTGACTTGATGATCTATTGCATCATCTGATATTTTTATGTAAGACAGCAGTCAACAGATATAAAAATTAAAATATGACAGTATTATTATGGCGTAGAACAAGCCTCAGGTTTATATCCCAGTATGGAAAAATAATCAAAATTCAAATAGAAAAGAAATCAGAAACTTTAATGATGCTTTAAATATACCCTGACATATTATGGAAGAGAAATTTATTATCGGAACACTATTGCACAGTGACAACAGTTGTTAATGAATAAGTGTTTGGAGATATTAATATACAGAGCACTTTCGTAGATCTAGTAGATATGTAATCCCTCGTACTTCATTTATCTTAAATTTTCCTAAAGAGAAGTAGTCGTTTGTACCTATTACACATTTCTACCATATTGGCTAAACCAACAAAAAATGAAATAGAAGTAAAAAGTAGAACAAGAAAATATATTTTGATAAACTAATAAAAAATTATGTGCAATTGGATTCAAATACAAGTTTGGATTCAATGAAAAATAATGTGGAAGAAAATTAAAACAGTACAGATACTAGAATATTCTGACATTATTTTTAATAAAGATGACGAGATTATAACACAGAGGACCTACATTTAAATGAATATATTTCAAATTATTCTTACATTATGATATTAAATAACAAACAATGCCAACAGTTATAAATAGCTCAATTCAAGTTTGAAATATGTAATTTACATTATAAAAGGCCCTTCCGGATATCAATAATTTTATATAAATTTTTGCAGAACAAAAAAAAATATATTTCAAATTTTCTATATTTTTTTTTTTTTTTAATTTTCTAATAATTATCTGCATAAAATAGTTATCATAATAACTAGGATAATAAAAACAAAAAAAAACAAAAATAAAAAAATAATGATGGTGGTAGTAGTGGTATTGAAATAACCAAATAAAATTGAAATTAAAACCAAAAATAAATGCAACAATAAAAAGAACAACAACAACAAAAACAAAAATAACAAATAAATACCATATCAGCAATATTTCATTTTGAATGGAATATAGAATATAATATAATTTTGTTGCCAAAAGGGAATATTGTAACCAAAAAGGAAAAATAAAAATAAAAAAAAAATAAGAAAAATGAAAAAAAAAAAATGAACAAATTTTTAGTGGGAAACCAGAAAAATACTTATAACAACTCAATAGAGAGCAACATTTACAACATTTCTATTTCAATTTTGTTGTTGAATTGTAATATTGGAAAAATTATCAAACAAAGAAATAAAAATAATAAAAAAAAAAAATTAAACAATAGTAAGGATAATAATATCCTGATAACTAAAAATAAATTTTGTATTTTCATATTTTTGATATTCCTTTTTTTTTTTTTTTATTTCCATGTTTTTGATATTTTTATATTTTTTTCGAAATCTCTTGGTACTTATATGATGCTTTGGGATTGCTTTGCCAAAAATAAATTAAAAATAAAATACGAGAAGCAAAGGACGAAAAATAAAGAAAAATAAAAATTAATTTTGTTTCCCGTATTATGTGGGCGTTTTTATTTTCTATTTTGTCTTTGTTTTTATTACGTTTATGGGTAGGTAGATTATTTTTGAAAGACGAAATACATGTTATGGGGATATTAAGGCTTCGGAAGCCGGAGTCAGAGCTACGAGGTTTTAATAGTAAAATTGCATAAGATCCGAATTTTATTTATATTTGTACTTTTAATAATTTAATGCCCGGAAGGCCTTAAATCTGATCCCAATGTAATTTGTTTAGGAATTTAATGACCAGAAGGCCTTTAATTTGATCCCAATGTAACAGTGTAATTTGTTAAGCTTCAACTATTTAATTTAAATTGTACAATCTTCTTTGCATAAAAGAAATAGCACAAATTTCAATGAAATACAATGGGAATGTTGAATTCACAAATTTAGAACTTGAAAAAGCAATGTGGAGGTGACGAAATATTGTCTTTCTAGATGAGAAGATTTTTGAATCCAAATTTCCGGGAAAAAAATCGTCAGAGGGGATGTATAGATAGTTATTAAAAACAAATTCCAACTGAAGAAAAAATGCTCGTGATCAAAGCCATTGAAGAAAAATTTAGAAGAAAGAAGTCTTGGTGAACAATTTATAGTTTTTAGGAAGTAAGCAAGTAAATAAAGAAGATTAATGTATGTCTATAAAGTGCAGTGTAGAAACATGTGTAGTTTAGATGGTGGTGCAGTTGATAGAGCGTTTTATTTTCAATCGAAAGGTTCCAAGGTTCGATTTCCGACTTAAGAAAAAAAAATATAGGCTTGAAAACAACATGGAAACATTATGAAATTTATTGCAACCATACACCAATTCCCGTTTTTATGAAAAGCTCAGAATCTTGTCAGAATCAGAAAAAAATATTTTCTGAAAATAAAAATATGTTAAGTTTATCCAAAGAAGACATGGTAATATCATAGCTCAGTTTCCAAATGAACTGCTGCCATCCACAACCGATTATAACTTTTCCAAACTGAACTTCAACATAAAACTTATGGTAGATTTTCCTGCTAGGGCTGATTGGAAGCATGGTTTGTTGAAAAAGGATAATCATTTAGTAATTGTCACTAATTGATCGAAAATGAGCAATGAAGGCATTCTCTCAGAAGATTTAAAATTATCAAAGTCTTATGGTCTCCCTAAATATGCTAGTGTAAATAGTGTAGCTACTTGCGATTAGGGAAGCCCCTAAAACCCATAATCATATTCATACAACCAAAACAAAAGACAAATCTGGACGGATATTATATCAAAGCTTTGGTATCGGATATTATCTGTTCTAAGGTGGTGGAAGAATGCCAAAAAGAAAGTGGAAACGTAGATAGTCGTTTTTCGATCTCTCTACTTTGAGTCAGTCACAGTAACACAGATAAGAATCAAAAGGCCGATAAGCTGGCCAACCAAGGTTGCAATTGTGACAGGCGAATGAAAGATGGCAAAGACTAAATACCTGTGCAACCCGGTGAAACCCAACTAAGTAGGAATCAACCCAAGTAAGAATAAAGTATAATTTAAGAAGGAATCAAGCAACCAAGTATAGAACGAAGCAATCCTTAACAAGCAAATAACCCAAAACAAAGTTAAAATACCTAGAAAATAAATAGAATGTAAGAATTAGATTATTTGGAAATGATATTGGATACTTGATAATTTTAAAATATCTTAAGTAATTTGTAGTTTTATTTTTATTTTTAGAAAACTTTTAAATCGTTATTCATAGGAACACAAAATAAGGGTAGTAGAATGCTTACGTTTTTTGATAGGTCTTATGATTCGTTGTTTCAGTTCTAAGTTAGTATCGAATAATCAAAATATGGAAACATACTTGTACATAATATAAAGTTTGAACTAAATCCAGAACAATTTCAGAACTATTACCCAGCCCTGGTGTATTCACATAGAGATATTTCATTTATAAAATAGTGGTGGTAGTGGTAGAAAATGGTGGTTCATTGTTTCAATTTATTTTGGTTATAATAAGCTCTTCAGTATCAATGTCTGGTTACAGAGATAAATTTATGATAATTATAGTCAGACATATGGTATGGTTTTTGTTTTTATTTTTTCTGTTTAAATTTTTTTTTTTTTCATTTTGGTTAGGAATTTTAACATTTAATAGGAGAGATCACATACAATATATTGTATTCGATATTCATGAAAATGAAAATCTTCAAATATTTTTTTTTTGTATACAATTTTTAAAAATATACATGGATTTAAAGTACATTGAAAAAATTATATTTAGTATATATAGAAATTTTGTTGCAATAAAAACAACAACAACAACAACAACAACAACAAGAAAAAGAACAAATTATAAGTTCAAAAATATTTTTAAATAATGCGTGTATTGTAGAGCTAAAGTTAACATATTGTTGATGTGGTTTTCTCTTACTATGATATAAATTTGGATTTAAGTACATTTTTTATGTAGGACATAGGTAGATATAAATAGGAGGTCAGGGTATATTAATTAAAAAAATAAAGAACAAAAGGTCAGAATTTATTGAAAACAAGTTGTTATAAGTATAGTTGTTAGTAAAATGTAAATTATTGCAAACGGTGTTATTGTTACAATTATTTATCAATTTCAGTCAAACGATGTATTATGGGCATAGATTTAGTGAGAGGTGAAAATTTAAATGCAGATATTTATCAATGCGGCCCAATTTCCGGGTAAAAGCAGATAGTAGTGTTCATTCTATAGACTTGGCATTATGTCAAAAAAAAAAACTAACACAAGAATTTGTACTTTTTTCAGAACAGTGCTCAAAGAATGTGAGTTAGGATTAAAATAGAGGCTTTGTTGGCTGAATAATTTTGCAAATGATAGAAGCTTTTCGTAATTAGATTTAAACCACTAGGAAATATATTTGATAAATAAATTGTTAACAGAATTCACAAATGTAGCATATTATAAAATGTGAAAAAATACATTATAAAAACTTATTAATGTTAACATGCTCTGAACAGCTGTAATTGGTAAAAGAAGAAGACAGAATGATGATAATGATCCTTGGTCCGGCTTAATCGCTTTAGTTTGTTTGTCATACATGACTTTTCTTCAAATCGATGACTGAAAAAATCATGTTATAAATATATAGAGCACTGTTGTTGGAGCTCCAAGGAATATTTTGTATAACTTATAGTCACAAATTTCTGTTTTACATTTACAAATCGTGTAATGTAGACAAAAATTGTAAATGTGTATATACTTAAACAAAATAATGTAACAGAATGTATAGAGTAAAGATAAATTGTAGACGTAAACTCATGATTACGGTTGTAATTTTACTGTATGTATACGTTGTGATACATACTTACATATATAAAATGTTTATGTTTATGTAAAGTTAAAGCTAAAATGTAACTTTACAGGTCGTTTACTAAGTAAATGTATGTTTACATACATACCTAAGTTAAAATGTCACAAAATAAAATCAATTTTATTTGTTTTTAAATAAAAATATAATATTAAATTTTTTATTAAACACTGTTTTAGTAAAATTGCAATTTTTAATAATTAGGTTATTAATAATAAAATCAAATAAATTAATAAATAAAAATGTGTAAAATTTTTTTTCTAATTGATTCATCAGAATGCTAAATAGCAGAACAGAAAGTAGCCAACCTATCTACATTTATAGAAAGTTTGATTATCATTTTAAGTGTTCCATACCACTGCATACAAAATAAATATTTTGTATTCACATTTTGAATTTCCGTTTACCCTTAACACACTTTGTATACTAAATTAATATATTTTAAATCTGACATTATTATAATTTATGATATACAAATTACATGTTTCAAATAATTTCGGATTAGGGTAGAGTAATTAAAAAAAAACAAAAAATAAATTTAAAACTAATTAATATAATATGTATGTATACATATAAAAAAAATTTTAATACTGAAATATATTCGAATTTAGTAAAATATAAAATTTAATCATTTAACATGTTTTAAAAAATATTAAATAATAAATTTTTATATTTAAGACATGAAAGACTCATTGTGTCTAAAATTTTTATTTTTTGTTTTGTTTTGTAATTTTTTGTTCATTTTAATCCATTTTACATTTAGATTTATTATCGATAGTTAGATAGAAAAAGAAAAAATGAAAATTCCAAATTAGATTTAAAATTAATGCTATAATTGTTATATACATACTCGTATATAGATTAAATACTCTAAAGTTGTTAATGATTTACAAAAATAACTCAATTTGTGGATTATTAAAATATTAATTGGAATTAAATATAAAATACAAATTTGATTAATAAATTATTGAATTTAAGTGAAACATTTTTAGATTATTTTCACACAATATGAGGTTATATAATATATATTCTAAATTAAAAATTACTATATATTTATGTGTAGTTGTATATTTCTGTTGAAAAACTATTTAATTCTTTCTCTAAATGATAATTAACTAGCAATTTCCGGTATAACATTCACCGGTCTAGTATTAAAAAAATATTTCTTTCTTCTTTATTTAACTCCAACTCGTCTTAAATATTTAACTCAAAACAATTTTTTCCATTTCCACAAAACAATTAATTTAAGCATATGCCATTACATATAACCTATTTTTTGTTAAATAGGATACTTTCTCTCTTTAACATCTTTTTTATTACCTCCGTTTAGTCATCGATGTACAATTGTCCATTCTGGTTTAAAATTTTGTTATTTCAGCACCAACTGAAAAAATAGTCAATATTGCCCTTGATATGTTCTCTATAATGTCTTGATTCTGCTGTTTTCCCAATAAGAAGAATTTTTAGGCATGTTTTAAAGATTTACCACCATGGCAACAATATGAATATTTCTTTATTTACAAAATAAACATTAATTTGAACTTGAAGATGTGTCTGCATTGGTCAATCAGAAATATTTCGAGGTGGCTAATTCAAAGACACAAACCAGGGAAATTTAAAAAATTTTAATAGGTACTTTATTTTTTGGGTAACTTTAATTCTTTTAATGACTTAAATACAAAATACTTCTAATTTAAAAAAGCTTCATGTTTTATTGATTTCATTATGTTTTGCTATTTAGTTCTTATATTAAATATATTGTTTTTCTATATAGGTTTAGAACTTGGATATATTTTTCTTAAACGTTAAGGGCATAAGGGCATAAGAACTAGTAGGTAAATTTTAATTTTTTTATTTCTTATCTTATCGGTAATTGTTTGCGGTAATTATTTAAAAAAGCTGCGAAGTTAAATTTTTGGGTTCATGTCTTTGCTTTTTGCTTTAATTCAGCAAGGTGGAAAGTTTTACAGATATTATAAGCGTGTATATGTATTAGATATATTAAATTAAAAACAAAAACAAAATCTAGTAAGATAATTTACTAAGTTTTATTAAAATCAGTATATACAGGTTGGTCCGGTTTTACATCAGAGTTATCTGAAGGAGTATTTTATGAAAAAATTTGTTCTAATCAACGTTTTTCACAAAAAATTATACTAAAATTTAGAGCTTGGCCAGTTATTATTCAAAAATAGTAGATTTCATTCCCATCCAATTAGTATCGTTTGTTTGATACATCAATTCTAAAAAGAGGTCTGAGTAACATATTGTTTCAGTTTGCATATCTTAGTCTCTGTAAGGAATATTTATTTGTTGTATATTATTTCCGATTCCGATTTTTTTAGAATATTATCTTTAGAGTTTATTTTTGATTATCTTATACTTTATATTTAGTATTTAATGGGGATGACTATCATCATCATCATCACTGTCCTGGAACTACATCCGTATGGCATATGAGTTATATAAGAAATGTATATAAGAAAGGAATGTGTCTAATAAAATATCATTGATATTTAAATGACAATGTCAATTTGATTATATAAATGACCAATATGTAGTGTTAGTGTATATAAAATACATATAGGTAATCTTAATGAAAGAGATTAACACTCCACAATGTTCATTATTTCAATTCTTTCAACATAGACAATATTTCTATTTCAACTATATGCGATATTTTCTCTCTATTTTTCCGTTATGAATTATTTCATAAAACCGTTAGAAAAAACTGAAGCAAGTAAATAGAGCAGGTTAGTCTTGAATTCATTTTTGTTTATTCATATGATCATCTTAACAAAAAATATGAAACTCTACTGTGCAGGTGTTTGCAGAAATACTTCTTCTTCTGTTAATAAGACTATACGTTCGGTTTAACAGTATCTAATTTTCCAGTTTTCTGTAACAGTATCTTATTTCAGTTCTCAAATCAAATAAAAAAAAAAAATCAACCCAATTATCGTTCTTTAGAATACTATGGTAAGCTTAAGACGTAAATTCCTAAATGACGTTTTCTGTAAGAGTAGAGATTCAGGTTAATAAATTAAGGTGAATATGGTTTGAATAGATCTAATAGTTTAGATACATCTAATTTTTAACTTAAGAGAAAATATTTTTAACATTGCATACAATCAGTAAATATTAGAACCATTGTAGCAATAAAGTATGTACAGGATTTTTGTATCATTTAAAATAATATAAATAAATATTATAAATTTAAATTAAATTAGTTTTTAAATAAAACTTTAAAATAAAATTAACTTTTTCGTTGTATATATCAAAACAACAAAATCTAATTAGGATTTTACAAAATGTTGTACACAACAGCAAAAAAAAAATTATATAATAAAATTTTATATTTTAATTCAAAAAATAGAAAAAAAATTAAATTATTTTTTAATTAAATTATAAATTTTGAAATAATAATTACTATAGAAATTCGTAATTTTAAATTTATTTTTGTTATTGTTATTGTTGTTGTATCATTATTATTATGTTCAGATAAAATTTCAATTGCAATACAAAATGCCTAGAATGTATGTACGTATATATTCCTGTTTATTGATTTCATCATCCTAGTACAATCATATCTATGATAATCTAATGGATATTTGATTTTTGAAAATATTTCTATTATTTATAGAATTGCAAAATTAAATTAGATTTTGTCAAAATTGTCGATGGTATTTTTAGGTCAGATTTAGTATACTGCGAATATAATAATTTTGATTTGAATTGACTGAATAATAACGTGAAATGGATTTATTGTGGCCGCGTTTTTAGTATTTAAAATGTCTTTCAACAAATGTATATAAGAGGGTATGAGACAAACTAAATAATTTTCTTTCATTGTCTTTCATTCTGCTCGTATTCATTGATCATTATCTGGCCATATTATTTAATTTCGCACTTCCACATCGTACGATTGATGTGGTATCCTATACTATTAGTTTCATTTTGGTCCAAGACTTCTTGATTGAGTAGCATTCATGAATAGTAGTACTTCTTCAGGTGCTAAGTGTTCTAGCTCTAGGAAGATACCCCGTCGATGACATTTCAATGCATAGTGGCAATCACGATTGTATTTCATTCATAGGGGGCACCCTTATGTATTTCATTCATAGTGCCACTCATGATATTTTGAATTTTTGTATTAACATATCGTGTAACCTATCTAGTACTATTTCCGCCTCTTTGTATATTTGCTCATTAGTGAGCAGACTTATACAATTCGGCATTTGTTTTTTATAATATGCGGGGAAAATATTTTTAGTACAAGAATAGTAGTTGAATTGGTTCAAACCGTAGCTTAATTGTTTTAACATCCAATCATCAAAATATACAATCAAGGATGGACATTCGAACATCAAATATTTTAAGTTGTTTTATTTCGGTACATATTTTCGGTCATTATATTGTGAGGCACAAAAGTATTTACAAATGAGATAAAATTGGATCGATAATAGAATATGAATAAATGAATAGACTGTCATAGTAAATATTTTATATAATAGACTAGTCATAATTTAAAAATAATAATTTAAAATACATTTTAATATAATAAAAAAAAGTACAACAAACGAAATAACAAAAAATATAAAATAAATAATTATATTGTAATACAAACATTCTAATGAAAACAATTATGTAAATAAAAAGCCATGATAATTTAGACAAATTAAAAAATGTATTAAAGAAAAAAAAAATGAAATAAACATAACCTAAAATTTTTTTTTTTAGTTATAATAGAAATTGTAATTTCAGCAAATTTCAAATATTTAAAATAAATTATTTAATTTGAAGTTCTCGAATTGAATTATGATAAATAATTAAATTTCTGTATTATAATGTATAAGTTGTTAAATTGTTTCAATTAAATCTACTTTTATGATTTAAAATATGATTTCAAAGATAGGATTAGATTAAATTAAAGTATCAAAGAGAAAACTTTAAGGATGTAAGTATTAAGATTGAAATGTTTTCAATGCTGTTTTTAGTAGAGAATTTGATGCAATAGCATTAAGAAAAATCATTAAGGACGTAATTTACAAATTCTTGCGCTATGCTAGCACCTGAAACTAGAGTCTGACTTTTAGAGTATGTGGATTGATCAAATTAGAAAACAGAAATGAAAATGTCAAAATGATAAAACACACTTAAAAGCTGAAATGTAAAAAATTTCTAATGGAAATTAGAAACAATAAAAAACCTAACATCCTAATTGCTTGCGTAGAATTTTAATGAAATTTAATTATACTATAGAGCTATATAATCTATTTAGCCTTAATTAGTAAGATGGTAGAAAAATGCAATCATATTAACATTGAAAGCAGCAATTCAAATCTCCTAATAGATAGAATCCAAACTCTTCTGTTAGACGAGAGGTACCGCAAAGTAAATATAATAAGTACAACTACTTAGTAAAAATAATGATTACCTATTAAATCTGAATCACAGTTACAGAACCACAATTACAGAACTATGTCCCATAACACTCCCAAAAACAGTGAAAAGTATAAAAATTATGATATAAATTTACAGAATTAGCAATTTAGGAAAAAATAATTAATTAGAAATTGATTTATTAGTCTCTTTAGGACTTCGAAGTCACATATTTGGGAAAATACATAAAATAACAGAGTGTTCTACAGATTTGTGATCTGTAACCTTTATGGGTATAAAAATTAGAAATAATGCAAAAATAATATTGTGAAATTCAACCCGTTGCCTTTCAGTTTAAAAGTCAGATAGCATAACCACTATTTTTGCATTGTTACCATGATTACAATTAACTACAATAGTCAGTCACTTACAAAAATCAAAATACCGGGATAAGCGAGTTATAAATCTTTATTTTTGCCTCAATAGAGATTGAAGGAACGAAAATAATAATAATTTTTTTTTTATTCATAGCCAAAACACTAGGTGGGACTTTTTATACCGATTGCTACATGTGGCTAGGGAGGGAAAGGAAAGTAAGAAAAGGAGGTGGTGCAAGCAAAGGTGTTAATCTTTGTCTTGAGTTATAAATAAATATATATATATATAAATATAAAATTTATCATATTTAGGGAACACATAAAATGGAATTTAACACAATAAATGAATTTTAGGTTGTTGAGTTTACAAATGAATTTTCCTAACTCGTCTTCTGCCTTCTAAGGATTTCTACTGTCTATAGGAATGAGCACTTGCTGCCCTAATACATATTTAATTTACACTGAGAATGGGCTCACCTACGATAACCTATGATATATCTATAAACATTTAGTGATATGTCTTTGTATATTGATCTACTCACAAAATGTGTTATCATTTTGTTCTTAAACTGCTTACCACCAGGAAGTAGAAGAAAATCAATTAATTTTGTTTATGATGTACTCGTATGTACATTTCTGTATGATGTACATTTCTATTCGTTGTCTAATCTTAAATCAAGTCTAAACTCAATACGTTATAATCCAAATATAGGAATACTAAAACGGAAATGAAAATTAGTATAAAATAAAAAAAAAAAAATTTCTTAGAATTATCTAACTTTTCACCTAAATAATTATCTCCCAAATATTTACTGATAACAAATCCTAAACTATTTATTGGGATATTTCCAAATTATAATATTTACTCTAAATTTTAAATATGAACATATCTTTGGGATCATTAAAACTTTTTCATACAATAAATTTTCCAATTTCGAAAAAAAGAAAAACAAATACAACAACAACAACAACAAAGAAAAAAAACAATTACAATAATAAAATTTTCTGATATGAAGATCATAAGCAGTACAATTACTACAAAAACAAATGAAAATAAAAAAAATTAAATCAAAAAAAAAAAAAAAACATTTTTTTAATTACTTTTTTTATTACAAAAGTTTTACTGGCAAATAACTCTTGGCGGTGATTCCAGAGAAATAAAACTATAAGACGTATATGCATTGTAAGTATATAAAAATCAAAATATATGTACAAAAGTTTCGTAATCAAAGGATAATGAACTAGTTGTAATTGTGTGTTTGTATTTTGTAAGTTAAATCTAAAATGTAGGATACATATATGAGTATGAATGTAAATATAGAGACGATGGTGGAAATTTTGTATATAAAATAAAATTAATTCTTCGTTTATAACCGATTAGATTAATAAGGATATTTATATATGTGTGTGTATGAATTGGTGTTAGTGGTGTAAATGTTAATATTTTCGACTCATTACCAGGCGGTTGGGAAAAATATAAAAGCTGATAGTTTGAAGGGAGCTGATCTCCTAATTGTTGAATATATCAACTACAGCTCCTAACTTAAAAACCCGCTGTAGAGTCAACACATATAATGTATAAGACAGATCAACTTGGAAAGAGCACATAAAAAGCCTAATGTTATAAAAAATATTGATTGTCACTCGTTGTAACTGATTTTTAAGTTATACCATGTTTTCAATTCTAACTGGAATTAAGTTTTTCCATCTTTCAGAATACTTTGGGCAAAGTCAGAAAATCGAACATTAAATTCATTAAACAAATCGAAAACATACTTATAAGCATGTGTATTTTTGAAAGCTGAAAACCTGTGTCTATAAAATATATCTACAACTCAATAACACTTTTCTATAGTAGAATAGTAGATTTGCCTAATAATAGTAGAAATGCCTAAATGCTCGCTCAATAACAAACACGGGTTATCACAATAAGCCTATTTGTGGCTGCGGTGGAATAGGGGACCGATTCCATCCAGAAATTTACAATCTATCTATCTATCTTTTTCCATTGCTAATTTTATTTCATCATTTTGTCATATCTACCTTAGAATTGCTCGCATATATTTTAGTGTTGCCATGGTAATGTTATCTTATACTACTTATTTTTAGTTTTATTATTTATTTGTTTTTATTTTAATATAAAAAGGATATTATTTTAAGGATTTGAATAAATATTTGGAAAGGTTAACAAAACAAAACAAAAAAAAAAAAATCAAATAAAACTAAATAAAAAAATGAGATCAACATTCTTCTCAGAATATTGTATTTTTTTCTTTATTTTGAAGAGTACAAATTTTAAAGTTTGGGAGATTTTAATTTTTTTTTATTATAACAAAGAATAGCAAAAATTTTATTTATTTTTTTTTTTTGCCAAATTTGTAATGTCTTGCCATAAAATTTCAAAGTGATTATAATGTGCATAAAGAAGAGTAATGATACTGGACAGCAAAAGAAAACTAAGTTTGAAAATGATTGCTGTAAATATTGCAACTTGTATGGTTAAATTTAATTATTTATTTGAAATGTTTTAAATTTGTAAGTATGCCTCTCTGCTATAGACTGAGAATATGTGTACTCAACGAAAGTAGGTTAATACTTATTTTGTAGCTTAGTTTGTTAAAAAATCGTACTCAATTATGAATTGGTTTGCACCATTTCAATTTATGTTTGGTACTATATAATTGTTTTTTATTGATTTATCTTGGACAACAACCACTTACGTAATAATTTATTTAAAAAAAAGGAAAATTAAATTTAAATTATATTAATATTGAAAATCGATTGTGAAATGGTTCAGATATTTGTACCGTACGTTTTTCAATGTATTGATTTTATGTAACTGGTATCTCGGGCCTTTCTCGAATATTTCGTTATGAATTTTTTTCGGTTTTGAACATATTAAATTTAAATAGAATTTTTTGTTTAGTTTTTTTTTTTTTTTTTTTGCGTGGATTGGTGGGAATCTTCATAGACACAATGCGCCCCATAGCTTCCATTGTGTGCCAGATTTTTACTGACTAAACCACACCCCTCCCATTAAAACTAGTCTGACAGACTAACCATTAATTTATTTCCATTGTTATTTTCTTACGGAAAAAGCTTACGAAATTCTATCATATTAAATCTAGTGGCTTAGTTCTTTTAAGCCTTTTGAGTGGCTTCAACGTTAACATGACCCTCCAGACGAGCTATATGCTTTGTTGAATATCTTTTTATTTCATTTTTTATGCAAGGAATTTTTAGATCTCTGTGCAAGTCACTGTTGCGAACATATCAAGGGGCATTTACCTTGTTGCGCAAGACTTTATTTTGGAATTTTTGTATACAAAGAACATGTGTTCGCTTGGCACATCCCCATATTTGTATGCCATTCAACCATATCGGCTTGATTATCTGATTATATAACAAAATCTTGTTATGTATAGGTAATTAAGAATTTCGACCTAAGAGCCAGTACATTTCTCTATATTTAATAGAATGATGATTCAAATTTGATATTTGTAGTTCAAGATCAATTTCGAGCGACACATTGAATTTGTATGATAATTAATTTAATGCAGGCGGAAAAAAGATTTTCGAAGAATGAAAATGAACAAATGTGACTCTATATTATATACGTACAACTTTAATAAGGGAAAATAGTTATAGTTTTTTTCAATTGAAAGTATAGATGAATAGTGTTTCAAGTGTTTCTATACTTTAATTGTCTGATTCATGGCTAATTTTTAGTTTCTTCAATTGTTGATTAGGACAAATTTTACAATTAAGCTAGATTAGAAATAGTTTTACTAGTACAATTTTGCAGCAGCCATGGTTTATTTATTGTATATTTAAACTGTTTTCGTGTTCTTCTGATGGGTATAAATATTAAGACATTAAATTTACAACTTAGTTTTAATATCAATAAATTTTTGAATAAATATACTAAATTATATACATTTAATATTGAATCACCCTATAAAAAGAACAAATATTTTTGTTTTCAAGACAAAAAAAAAAATTTGAATTAAAATCGTTTTGTAAAAATACCGTTCTTGAATTAATTTAAATTTTTTATATTAGCATGTAGTCTTAAAATAATTTTCTAAAATAGAAATAAAAATTAATTAACCTTGAACCAGCATAAATATTTTTGTTAACTCATTGAAAATGAAAGTATCTTTAAAATTGTGTGTATATGTGACAAATAATTTGTCAGTTCATCTATTAAATTAAAGATTTTTTTTTTGCAATAAAATTGATTTATTACTTATCAAATGTTAATTATCACAACAAAATTATGTGTAGGTGCAGTGCTGCCAATCATTTTTTTTTGTATTAAATTAACATTTTTTTAGTTATTAGTTTGTTTACAAAGACTAGAAAAAATTTGTTGTTGGGTGGTAACAATATTATTTTGTATATAATATAATATGTCGTCTCTCCATGTGTTATAATCTGGGGTGGAATTCTGTATTGTGATAATCACGCTGCGACTGTCGCATATCTATAATTGGTATTCTATATGGTGATTGTCACAGTGATAGTCGCTTTTTTTTTATGATTTTAGGGTGACAGCTAATTTGGTGTCACTCATGATAAAAATAAATAAAAGTTTTTTAAGATTTAAGCCTTTTAGATTTTCAATGTTTTGGTTTTTTAAGATTGATGTTAAGTTTTTTATGTTTCAGGTTTTGTTTAAGTTGTAATAATTTTAATTTGTGTATTAAAATTATTAGTTTTTAAGTTTACGAATAAGAAATAAGTTTATTGAAAGGATTTTCAGTTCAAAATGTAGAAGTCGCTAAAATTGTTGAAATGATTTAAAAAGAATGGAACTGAATAAAAAATGCTGTGATTATGTGTTAATATTTTTTTTTAATAAGTTTGAATTTTATTTTGGTTTTTAATTACATGTATAGATATTTATATTAATTAGTTATAAGTTTGCAAATGAATTTTAATCAAATTTGAACACAATTTTTTTTTTCATTTTCTTAAATTAGTTGTAATGAATTTCACTTTAAGTTTTTTTTTAGTATTTGAAAATTTATTTTATGAAATTTACTTTTAAGTTATTATTTTTAATAATTCTTTTTATTTTTATAATTTTACTTTATGATTACACTTGTTACACTAATCAAATTTAAAACTTTAGTTTTGTTTTCTATTGTTTTGACACTTTAACATTTAATAAATCACTTGTGCTGCCATTTCCGAATTGTATTTTTTAAAATGCTGCCGTTTTGTTAAATTATTTAAGTGATCGCATTACAGAATACCAAAAAATTTTACTGTCATCTTTGACTGTCACAAGGGTGACTATCGTTTATCACAATACAGAATGCCACTCCTGTTTTTGGGTTAAATCATAGGACCGAAGTAAATTTGATGATTGTGAATTTATGATTCTACAAATGTAGTAAACAAATATGTGAAATTGTAATATGCTCCAAGTCTATATTTTTGTATAACAAAATGCAATTGTTTTGAGATATTAGAAGTATCACAGTACAGAAAAACTGATTAATATCGGGTTAAGAATAGAATACAGGGGTGGAATTCTCTATTGTGATAATCACGCTGCGACTGTCGCATATCTATATTTGGTATTCTATATGGTGATTGTCACAGTGATAGTCGCTTTTTTTTTGTGATTTCAGGGTGACAGCTAATTTGGTGTCACTCATGATAAATATAAATAAAAGTTTAGTTGTTTCTTAAGATTTTAGCCTTTTAAATTTTTTATGTTTTGGTTTTTTAAGATTTATTATAATGTAAATATTAAAAATTGCGAGTTTTAGAATTAGAAGTCGCTAAAATTGCAAATGATTTAAAAATAATGGAACTGAGTACACATTTTTTGGAATTTGATGTATTTTTAATACTCAGGCTATCAGAATGAATGCAGTGAAAAGAAAAACCGAATTGATTATTATGAACTTTTTTAGGAGTGTAAAAATTGGTATTGTGTGTTGATTATTTGACTATTAAGCAGATGATCCCGGGATTGAAACCGGTTAATATATGTATTAGTGTTCTTTGATTATTCTAAAAATCTTTTTAATAAAAAAAATTTTCACTTTCAACTTCATGTTACACTTAATGTATATTGTTGTACGTAAAGTAAATAAAGGTGGTATTAATTAAACTCTGACATTGGGGTACAAATAAAATCATTGCTTTGAGTAGAAAAAATATTTATTTAGAAAATTTTTGCAGTCGGGCAGAATTTCACGAGCCTTCAATTTAAGTAATCATAACTGTAATATATTTGAATTAGAAGAACACAACTATACATTTTTTACAGCCATCATATTACAGTTTACAATATTTAAATAAACCGATAAAATTTTGATTGTGTGTAAATTAAAACGACGAAACTAATACATCAATTTTATGCTATCAAAATGGTAACATTAAAATATATTTTTTAATTTTTGTTTTTTTTTTTTACCTTTTAATTTAAAAAAATTACTTTAAAAATTAATTTAATGACATTTTGGAAAACAAAAAATTGAAAGAAAATTTAAAAAAATGTATGCTAATTTTAATAATAATCACAATACCATATTCGGGAACTGGTATTTCAATTTTAGTGTCATCATAAAATTAAAAACGAAGAAATAAAAAAAAATTAAAATACCATAAATAGATTTCTGCCATAAATTAGAATCATGATCTACCTGCTCCAAAACTGTATTTGGAAGAAGTTTGTGGTTACTTTATTAACCATTGAACATTGGTCAGTAGATTAGGCCATTTTTGTAATCAATTTTATTTCTTTGTTATTTTCTAATTTAATTATTTTAAAATAAATTGGATATAACATAATTTTAAATCTATTTTATTTAACCATTATTGTTTGTTTCAATTTTTTTTTTTGTACAATAATTGTTTAGCTTGAGTTTGTATGACCGTTTTTATTTTATTTTTTAATTAAATAATAAAAATTAGTAAATTAAAGGCGTTATAAACGAAAAGTTAATTAAAATTAAAGTATAAATATGGAGGTTGGGAGATAATATTTAATTATCATTATTATCAGCTATTGTAACTCCAGCTCTGTAGATAATCTCAAATTTCATATATCATTTTCATTGTTTTTCTGATTACTCATACAGATTTTTAAAAATATTCTTCACCATGTCGATCCGAAAGTATCTATCTGGAATAGAGTGAAATATTTGTAATGACTAGATCGAAAATGATAAACAATAATTTGTAGGGTTTATATTAGTTGCATGTTTATGCAACATGTATTTAATGTTGCTAGCTCGCCCAATACAATATAAAAGTGATGGCGTAAGCAACAATAAATTATATATGTATAAGTTGGTGTATAAGGCAGTACATTAAGATGCATGGAAGTGAACGGACACGATTACAAAATCAGAAGTGGGATACAAATCCAAAAAATTATTAAAATAAAAAATGTCCGCCATTAAAAGTTATAAAAAGCAAGAGTTGATGGAGTTATGTGTGGAAAAAGGCATCAGTTGTGTTGGTACGCGTAAAGAGCTTTATAAACGGTTGAAGGAGGTTGATCAACAGAAGAATTTGTCAGGTTCGGAAGAAGAAAGTTATGAAATTCTTGTAAATGGAAGTTTAAACAAAAAACATGTTGAAACAAGCACGCCAATAGTAAGCCAGTCGCAAGCCGTAGAATCAGCCGCCGTAGAAAGAAACCTGCAGTTAAAAGAAATTGAATTATTAAAGAAAGAGTTAGAACTAATGAAGAAAGAGAAAACATTAAACGAATTCGAAAGTAAGCAAAAGTCCGTTAAGAAAGAACATTCGAGTTATAACCTGAAAGAAATTAGTGAACTTCTTTCTGATTTTAAAGGAGATGAAAATTTTATGGTGTGGTACAGTCAAGTGTATAATGTTAAAAAAATTTATCAAAATTTAAAAGATGAAGAAATAAAATTAATTATTGTTTCGAAATTGAAAGGAGGAGCAATAAAGTGGTTTCATTCAAAAGCAAGTCATATTAATTTTACTTTTGAAGAACTTATGGCCGAACTTAAGCTTGTATTTGATAGTAGGCCCAACAAATTAATACTTCGGAAGGAAATGGAAAGCAGAATATGGAAAGCCGGAGAAACTTTTTCGTCTTATTATCAAGATAAAATCTGTTTAATTAATCGTTTGAATGTTCCAGGAGATGAGATAGTAGATATAATAATTGATGGTATCATAAATTTTAATTTAAGAAATCAAGCAAGAATGCAAAATTTTGAGTCACCGCAGCAACTCTTACAAGTCTGTTCCAAATTAACAATGAAAGATGTTAGTGGAACTTATCAAAATCACAATCAGCAAAACTTTTTAAATAAAAAATATGTACCACCATCAACACCATTGAACTTCAACAAAAGGAATGACATCAGCTGTTACAATTGTGGTAAAAAAGGCCATGTTGCAACCAGTTGTAGTGAATCAAAAAGGGAAAAAGGTTCGTGTTATAGATGTGGACAATCAAATCACCAAATAAAAAATTGTCCTTTGAAGATAAGTACAACAACAAGTACAACAAATAATATATATGAAATTCAAAATGCCGAATACACAACATCAGTAGGGCTGTATGTGAAAGATCAAAAGTTAGATTTACAACTAGCGGCTGAACTTGGTAAAACACTTTTAGAACGGAATAAAGAATTAGAAACTAGGGTTAGATATTTAGAGGGTGTTATTGACGATAGAGTTCAAGAAAATGAGCATCTTCAGAAGCAGAATAATGCGTTGAGGGAAGTAAATGATGCTAGACTGCATTGTTATGAGACATTAGATATCTCAATACAAGACTTGGAAAGAAAAAATGACAAGTTAAATAAGGAAAATATTAAATTACAAAATAAGCAAAAAACACTCACAGAGGCACATGAAAACTTAGAAAGAGAACGTGATGAATCGCTCAAAAATATTGAAGACTTAAGAAAATCATTACATTCAGAACGTAAACGTGTTGAAAAATTAATAGAAGAAAAAAATAAAAAAAATGACGATAATCAAGTTAAATTACGGCCAAATGTATTTACATCATCATCAGAATATAATGATGATGATGAAGTTGACGGATTTAATCCAAATACAACGCAACCAGAACATTGTAGTTTTGCATTTCAATCATCTGGACATCAAGATAGGAATTCAACTGATATTAGTAATAAATCAAATAATGATGCATTGGAATCTCTTAATTTAAGTCATATTACATCAGAAGAAAATGAAGAGATTATACGTGAATTGGATTCAACAAAGAAAGCTTATCGTGCTGAATTACAAAAAGTTCAAGAATTGGAAGATCAAATTTTTACTTTGATTCGAGAAAATCAGTGTTTACAAGAAATATGTTTGTTTATATAATTTTAAAATTTACGAAGAATGTTTAAAGAAAGATATGTATGTACGTAACAAAAAATGTAAGTTACCAAGAAAGTTTAAAGAAAGAATATGCTTATGTATTTTGAAAATTTATGTTAAAAGAAAGAAAGAATAAAATAAAAATTTGAGTCAGGATGGACGAGCTGTAGGGTTTATATTAGTTGCATGTTTATGCAACATGTATAAAATGTTGCTAGCTCGCCCAATACAATATAAAAGTGATGGCGTAAGCAACAATAAATTATATATGTATAAGTTGGTGTATAAGGCAGTACATTAAGATGCATGGAAGTGAACGGACACGATTACAAATTATTATTATGTATATTCGGTATTTAAATTTAACATCAGAGATGAAATAAAATATAAAAATAAAATAAGAAATAAAATATAACAGTGCCATAATTAAGGAAAATGAAGATGAAAGAAAACATTGATATGCAAATTACCCCCAGAAAGATAAAATATTTGATTGCATCACATACAACAATAAGTATATGTAAGCTGGTCGTCGACGATAATAGTCTATTAAACGTGTTAAAATAGTTTTTTTACCAACAACTTCATACAGATATCTTCACACAGATACCGACACTAAAGAAAATAAGATTTTCTTGGTCTTTGGGTGCTTAACGTTGTATAGAAAAACAAGTACACAACTGTAGCCAGTAAAGTCAAAATCTATAAAACAATTATATCTTAATAAAATACAGAGTGCAGGTAAGAGCAATAAAATAATTACTAAGAAATATCAAAATAAGATATCAGAAGTTGATCTACGAAAAACCCATAAAAGATATCAGAAGCGCGGGCATCAGAAATATCTGCCATGTCCAAGATACGGTTTATTGGGAGAGGAACCGGAAATGTGACTGAAATAAAATTGTAAAGATAGTATACGAAAATGAACCATGTGGTCAGGACATGCTTTAAAGAAAGGACGATAAAGTTAAGTATCTGGACACAGAAAACTCTAAATGAGCCACTGAATGTTCAAACGAACTAGTTTGCTTGAAATTTGTTTGTATCAAAAAAAATATATTACTAAACTGAATATTTTAATATTTATTAACAAAATGTCAACTAGCTTTTTATAATAACACTATGGGGTTAAATGTTTGAAATATGTTTTATTTTTTTTTCCAAAATAAAAATAATTAATTTAAAGAATTTTAGTAAAAAAAAAAAAAAAAAAAACTTATTAAAAGAAGTCACAAAAATGTTGCCTTATTTAATATTTCCGGTTATTTTAAATATAAATTCTGGTAGGTACTGTCTTAACACGCTTAAAGAAAAAATAAAATTTTAATTAATGAAAAAAACTCACGTTCAAATCGAATGATACAAAAGGAGTTTCTCAGATCTAGTCTAAAATTTTAATTTTACTGTTAATACGTGTTTTATAACAGCTTTTGTTTTTTTTTTTTTTTGTTTTGCAATAAAATTTTAATTAAATGTGTTGTAAAAAGAATCAAAGTAAATAATTTAATAAACAATATTTTAATTTCAATTAAATTAAACTGAATAAAGATTTACAATTAAAGATTTTAAAACCAAATCATGAAATTGGAGAGACTGTGTACACAATTAAATTGTACAAAATTGGTGCAAATTGGTTTGGGAAGATAGCAATAACTGATCACTCACGTTTGAAATAAAGATGTTATAGCAATAGCAATACTGGATATGACCATCACATGATTGTCAAGTTTCCACAGTTTACATTGTCAAATAAAAGAAGTTGGGGTTTTAATTTCAAACACCTGGAATTATTTACTCAAGCCGAAGCAGACTACTTACGAATATGAAAAAAGCACTTGCAATTAACATTTAATATATATGCTCATTCCTCTAGAATTCAGATTTGATATATCTAGAATATTACACCAAGGTGAAGGGATTTTGATGTTGTTCACAAAACATTTTTTAACATTTCTCTTTCCATTTACTTAGATTTGCTTCGAAAATTTCAACAAAAATAATTTTACTACTCCTGGATAGAACAAGATTTATATACAAACAACAAAACAAAAGTCAAAGAAAATCGATATTCTTAGTCTTACCGAAAATTTATCAACATCAACTTGTTTAAGATAAAATACTAAAATCGCCCTGCTTTTTTCAACATTATACATTGAAAAAATAAATCGTACCATAAATAACAGTATAAGATGATACCATATTGCAGATTGGATTAAAATGATAGTTGACCTGCAAAGATTGCTGTTTCGAGGAGCCCAATTTATAGATTTAAATAACATGAACATATATTGAAGGCAAAAACAAAACCATGACGATGTAAACAGATATTTATTAAAAATTTAGATTGTCGAACCCAAAAATGGAGTTCCATGAGTGGGTCTGCAAGTAATGACCTTGTACTATACCATGTAGATAGACAACGGTATATCGGGAAGGGTCAAGTATTATACTAAACAATAACATTTACCATCAATAAAATTTATCTAACTTGATTAATTTAACATAATAAAGCCCAACATTCAAATTATGACTGATGGTGAGCATTTTCTTATATGATGAAAAATGCAGAAGTAGGCTATGAATATAGACATTATTATCGCGATTATCGGTGATATGAATTCTCACAATATGTATTTTTAATTTATCTAAAATATATATATATATATATATTTTGAAATTAAAGTTGGATTTAAGGTAATTAATTATTAAAATATTTTTTACTTAATCTAAAGCTTACCTATAGATTGCATTACCCCAAACCGAATGAAAAACAAAATTGCAATATCTTCGAAGAAATTTTAAATTCAACTTAATATAATAAAACACTCTCACAGAGTCTAAATTAAATTTTATCTCATTCTTACTATATACTGAACTTATTTTTATTAATCCCTTACAATTCAGTATATATACAACAATAAATCATCCCGATTCCCGACAGACGACAAAAATAATAAAATAAAATAAAATGAAAAATAAAAATTTTCTCTCACCTTGCAACATGAAAATTTCTTAATTTCTTATTGTAATGGTGGCGGGCTGGGCTCCTTTATAAAGAAGTAAAAACAAAATAATAATAATAATAATATTTCTACTAGATAATGGCCGTTTTTACTGTTATAACATCTGAATTTAAGTGAATGTTAGTTTATGTGTATGGTTTTTGTAATTTTCTAAAACAGTGAGAGTGAGATAAAAAGACATTTATATAATTTCCTCAGGTGCTGAAAAGCTTTAAAGGTGCTATAAAAATATTTTTTTTTCTTTTCGTTATTTTTTCTTATTCATTTACCATTCTTTCTCTTTCTTATTTCATTGATGTTAATATGCGAGTTTTGAATGTGTGAAAGTATGTTTGCACAGTCTTTAAAAATAATTTCATTTGTAGTAGACTTTTATAGTAGGTAGGAACCATATAATTCATTACTTTTATTTTTTTTTTTTGTTAGAGGTAAAGGATTCAAGTATGGTACCTATCTACTCAGGTATAAATATATACATTTAAAAAGTTCCAACACTTTAAAGGTCCGTAAAAGTAAGTTGTCTATATGATACGGATACAGAGTGTTCATTATAAATTATATTAGAAATAATGTTTTTTAAGGCTTTGAATATTACGAAGATTTACGAAGTAAAACAAAGATTGATATATCGCATACAACTTCTTACAGTTAGTGTTTTTTTTTGTCTTTATAATTTTTATATATATCTAATACATCAACAGATATTCAACAGTTTATATTCAAAAACATCAAAACAACAAGGATACTTTTAAATGTCCTTTTCATCCTTAAAGGATAAGATGCACCATTAAAGATATATTTTTGAAAAGCTAGTAACACCAGGTATTCTCGGGATATAGTCATTAGGTCCTACGCAGATACAACATGTCCTTCAGAATCCCCAAATTAGAAGTCAACTTGAAGGTTGACTTATAGGGGTTTTAAAATATGCTGTGGTAAATCTAGTTTGTTATTCTAAGCTTTTGTAGCGCTTTGATTTATCACGATGAACAATTCAAAGTACAAAGTACAAATAACAAAGTAAAATCCGTAATTAGTTACTAATAATTAGTATATTGTTCAATTTTGACATATGCTGCTTTTTTACTGTTATTGCCTCTTTTACTGGGCAAATTCGGATGCCACTTCCTATGACGTTATACTTCTCAGTCCGTTGGTAATTAATCGTAATAATTTAGCCTGTATTCTCTACAATATTTCGATGCTTGATTTCAGTATGAATGTTTACATTGGATCGGAAAAGCTGTCAAGTGTTTCTTTGGAGTATAAGAAATAATATATAAAATATATTTACTTTACGTTTACGAGATACAAAAAATATTTAATATTCTAGTATTAAAAGAAATATTTATGGGTTTTTTTGCGTCGTGACATCAGAAAGACACATTTAAGATTTTCCAGAACCAGCTGGAAAAGCTACATACAGTTGAATCACGTTAATCCGGATGTCTTTAATCCGGATATCACGTTAATCCGGATCACAAAATATTTTTATTATGCCCTCTACAGTCCGGATAGCGGATTTTAATTTATCCTTTGCAGAATGAAAAAAATAAGATTGTATCCAGGAACAAAGAGAATTAAATACTATTAGACATATGTTAGAGTCTGTGTATCATACGAATTTAACAGAGATGAAGACTTGCAAAACTTACCTAATCCTAATATAGAGAAGGATGAAATAATTATGATTTTAGATAATTCTGATCCAGAAAATGACAAAGTAGAAGTTATTAACACAAGCCGTGCCAAGGTAAAAAATGAAAAAGCCGCTCAAAGTACATCCATTTTAATAGAATGGGCTACACAAAGTGATATTCGAAAGGGCTATACAAAGTGATTCGAAAAAATGTCCACGCTATTACACTTAAAAAAAAAGGCAGTTAAAATGTGCGTAACAAAATCAAAACAACCAAATATAACCAAATACATACGAAAACGTTAAGTGCAAACTATCAAACCACAATTTTTGGTCCTTTTTGGATGTAGTTTTTTTGGCTATTTACATGATTTTTTTTTTTATTATGCAATAAAAGAAATAATTGTATTTATTAAAATATATTGAAAATAGTTTAATTTTATAAAATTTTTAGCTCTAAAAAATGGTTTCTCTAAATCTGATTTTTTCGATATTTTCACCCCTTGCAATAACTGATCCGGATTAACTAAACTCAACTTTACCTACCTATGTAGCAAAAGAAATTAAATAAATTTGAAAGACTTCATAAATTGAAAGTTATAAATAAATTTTAAAGTATTTGCGATTATTAAAAATTTAATGCAACAGGCGATCGTTTTGATTTGTTACTGGAACACTCTGTCTATTCTTTATTATATTTTTTGAATATAATATTCTTTATTATATTTTTTGAATATTAATATTAAAATGTTAAGATTATAAAAAGATAATAAAAAAAAATAAAGCAAAAAAAAACTGAAAAACCAAAACCTGAACAACCACATACATATGTACATGTGTATATGCAAAGACCAGACCAAAATTCATAGACATTAAAAGGACTCCATACGAAGTATTGCAAACTTCATTTGAGCTATAATTGCACTCTTAACAGCCACCATAAATTCCATTTATAAGTCTTTTGGGTTATACAACTGTAAGAAATATATATATATGTATATATATATAGAAAATAAAAAAAAAGCTAAAATGGAATAGGGAAAAGTGTAAAATTTTTGAAATTTTATTATTATTTTTTTTTTGTAAAATGAATTGTATTTTTTTTTTATTATTATTGTTTCTTATACGTCTGAGTATATTATTAAAAGTGAATTTTGTAAATGAAGTCAGGATTTTAGTTCAAAATTATTTAATTTTAAATTAAATGTGGTTGATTTTGACAAAAATTAGTAATTACAGGTTATCATTATTAAATTGCTTGACAGGTAAATAAGCGTTCAAGTCGGTCCCACTAAACGCTTTCAACTAGGTCTGCGTTTTCGAATTTTGTACTTACGCCTGTCGCGTATCATTATTATCATTATCTTTTCATTTCTAGCTGGTTTTTCGTAGACCATTTTTATATGTTTTCTGCCATACAAAAATAGGGCTGGCAATTAAATTAGATCAAAATAACATTGCACGTCTACGTGGTATCTACATTATAATCTATTTAGCATTTACGGTACATCTAAATAAAATTTTACCTTAAATTAAATTCAACTTAGTGCATTTTATTTCATTGATCGCAATGAACGTGGAATAAAATTCCTTATCCCATTGTGTATGTGTGATATTTGTAAATGACTATGGGTAAAAGGACATTCGAATTGTGATAATTTCATAGAAAATTTCTTTGTTAAATACTGAGAGTTTAATTTTAAAATAAAGTTATTTAAGATTTTGCATACAACATTGTGTGGAAGTACTTAGTGTAAGTTATTTATAATTTAATAGTTTTTTTGTTTTGCTTTTTTTTCAAGGGATATTATTTAAAGGAAGAAATATAAGAAATCCTTTTTTAAAGGATATATTATTTATTTTATTATTTTTGTTTTTGTTTTTTTTTTTTTTATGAAGATTATTAAGAAATATTATTGCTTTCACATGAATGTGCAATCATAATGATGAATTTTTTATGATAATGTTGTAAAGACATGTCGCTGTTACAAGAATTTGATACAAGAACAAAATAAAATATTGAAAATTATTGTAGAAGAGCTATAAGAGATTAGTGTAAGCTGGAAAGGAAATTAATTAAAAAAAGAGTATCATTATAGTCGTGTATTTGAAATATTTAAAAGAAAATTTTATAGAAGTAGCATATTTCATAGCTTTGAGGAGTTTTTAAACATAGTAACGAACAGTTGAAGTGTAAAAGTGTTGAGGTAATTAATTAGTGTAGTTGAAGTGAAAACTAATTCTTGATAAATTATATGGGATTAAGCTTGGTAATTCTATTAAAATGGATAAAAATGTAATTTCTCATAAATATTTTTAATAATTTGTTCCTGCGTTAATTCGGTTTATAACAATTGGTAAGAAAAAATAACGGTTTTGAAGAAAATTAGCAAGTATGTATGGTTTAAAGGAACTGTAGAATCCGATGCTCTTAATGTCCCTTTCGTGTATTGCAAGTGTTGATGAATTAAATTCGGCAGTAAAATATTATTAAAACCGAAATTAAATTTTCCCACTAAGTTTGAAACAGTAACTTTGAAAAGAAGGTTTTGCTCTACCAAGTGGAAACTTCTGGCATCTGTGAACCCTATCAAACTATTTGAAAATAACTTTGTGACCATTACAAATATTCCGGATTAGATAATAGGAAAGAGATACGCGTATTTTTATCTTCCTTACTCCTCTTGGGAGCATAGGGTTTCTACTTGACATTTCTGTTGTACTCGACTGCTAGCTGCCGTTTTCACTTGTTACTATGATTTTTTTTGTTTAAAATCTTTATATTGTCTAATTAGGGGATTGGCCTACTGTAGAATACCACTTTGATAACTCTATCTGCGCCTACGTGGTAAAACGCCGTCATATTTTTGCAAGATGTCACTGCGATTTTATTCACCCTTGACGTTAAGATGCCTGACTTTATTATGTTTACTAGATACGTCTTATCAGTTTTTTTTGGCAGATACGCATATTTACATCAAAATACTATTCTAGTTCAATCGTTCAGAAATTATCTCATTCTTCTACAGTTGTAGCCAGATATGAGACTTTGGTTCATGATAGTATTCTATCCGCTTGTTTAAACTCTCCGCTGTAAATTTTTACCATTGAGCAGTATAAGGTTAAGTAATAGTAATAATATTTTTATTATATTTCTCGGCTGTTTGACATAAACTTCTTCTGATTCCCATTGAAAATATGTCAGGTCCATAATAATGATAATGGTTATGAAGCTATGCAATCTGTTTAAAGAAATTATTCAGTAGCTGCTTTCTATATAGGAAATATTAAATTTCAGCGGATGAGAGATCAAATTAGATAACCATTCACGATTAGATTAGATTAGGTAATTTCGGGAGGAGATCTGGCTTCTATATCACCGCAGCCGTAAATGAGCTTATTGTGATTATCCATATTACCTATATAATGCTATTGAATAATCTGAGTCCTTGAGGATACCTATACCTGATTTCGTGAAATATTTGTGAACCATTCACGATGATTTCATTATACTTCATTGTATAACTTTATCAAATTGTTATCATCGCTGTTGGGTAGTTGCAAATGAAGCTACTGTAATGATTAAGACGACTAAAGCCGCTTGCAGAAATCGCAAGGCATTTGCTAATCTGTTTGGATGTAAAAGGCAATTTTATTTGGTATTTTGCGTTTATGCATACAATTTCTTTTGTATGAATCTCACTTTTAAATCTTCTAACGCTTATTTTCATTTGTCTACACTATTAAAAAGAACTTAGTGGCATAATAAAATTTAGATTTATCCATTGAGACATATAAAACTTAAAATTGTATAATTTTAATAATCAAAAGCACAAAAGAAGGTAATAAATTAATAAAAAACTAAACTAGTTAACTGTCATTGTAAAATATATATCTATATGTACCTTACCTAGTTACCGTTTTTTATTTACCTAAAATGTCGTTTTAATTATTATTACCTGTTAAAATTTTATTGCAATTTATTTAAGTTTAGCCCAAACAAAAAATGTAAAAAAAATTAAATCAAAATGGAGAGGGAAACCTTTAATTCAGTTGTCAAAAGGTTGAAGATAGTTAAACCGGTAATTTATAACTATTATTTTAATAGTAAACATTTGATGTGTTTTTTTTTTTTTTTTTATTGAAGTGAGCATAATAAAATTATATTATGTAGGTATATTTGAGAATAAATTATTTTTTTTGAATTGGCTATTCTAGTTTCAGTTCAGTACGACTAAATTTGATTTCAACTTTAACAAAAAAAAAAAAACTAAAAAATTTTGAAAATATTTTGTTTCGTTAATTTCGAAATAATTAGCAGAATTATATTTTCAGTCTATAAGCCAAGCATCATTGCGGTATATTAGGATTAGCATTGGAATTATTGGAAACATATGGAATTGGATTACCAACATTGGAATGATAATACAATTTGAACCTTAGTGTCTGTTGTCATCATGCTTCAAATATTCTCAGTTCAAAGACCACTTATACCAGTTAGCAAATTCTAGTATTTTTTTAGATCCATCTATTTTGGTGAGCTAGGGTTTTTTGTGCATCAATATTGTTTACTAAACATTACGAATAAATTTGTGTTATTTATTTTTTTCTGCATAGCATCAAACTTTCTATTTCATTTCACAGGTAAATATGTATTTGGTTTTTTAACCCATTTTTCGCCAATAGTTGATGTCAAAATCAAACCAATACGATTCGAATTCAATCGCAACGAACACAAATATGTCAATATGGAGCAACCCCATATTATTAAAAATTATAATGCTATAGAAAATCTATAGGAGGTGTTGGCATAGTCATATATATGCCTTACCCAATTATCGTTTTAACGTTAAAGGAAAGGAGTAGTGGTGGCAAATTTTTATAAATTCAATTGATGCTTGTGTTGTGACATTGTTTTGTCTTTTTTTAAATAAAATTTGAATAAAATATTTTACATTTTCTTCTATCCATTTTACATTTTTTGTTCAGATTATTCGCCGCCATTGATAAGAGTTCCTACCACCACTTTTCCAAAAAAAATCATACCGGTCGGAAAATTTGTTGAAGTCATATTTGATTTTAAAATAGATCTAACAGAAAAAAATTCTAAGCCGTCTATGAGCGATGAACAATAGGTTAAATTAATATATACATATCTATAATTATAATTGATAAGCATTTAGGGACCTGCGCAGTAGAGACCTTTTCATTTTATTTCGATTCTCCTACTCCTTAATGAACTTCTAATATAATATATAAGTTGTATATAAAATAATAATGCGCACACAGTTGAAAATTTTTTACTCATATGGTTTTATTATTAAGCAAATATATTATGCATATGTGAGATCTTATTAAAATAATAAACAAAAGCAAACAAATCAGTTATTACAATTTACATATGTACTTGTAAATGAATCTATGTACATGTGCCAAAAAAAAAACAAATTAATCTAAAATAAAACATATAAAAACAGCAAAAAAACAAATCACTTGAATTCTTCATTTTTATCTTTTTAAGTAACTGTTTCTAAATTTTGGTTATTTGTAGTAATAATATAGTTTTTATTAAAATTATGTATTATGTAGGTATATATATACATACCTCTTTAATGACAAAATTTTTTATTTTTAGTAATTTTATCCGCTAAATGTCACTTACTATAGGGAATATATCGGAAACGAAGCAGTATATGAGGGACGTGTATTTATGTGTCCTAAATAAAACTTTCTAACCACAAAACATTTTATTAAACACGAGTGGCTTCTGCTATATCGTGCGAAGTCTATGTCAGTACGAAGTTACTGTTTTTTTAAAAACTTTAAATTTGACTTCAACTTGAATTATAATTACTCAATAGGGGCCCCTAGTGTAGTATATAATATATAGCTGAGTTATTGATTTAAAGCTCTGAAAAAAAATTTTCTTAAAATTTCCTATTTTATAACTTTTTTCTTTATCCTTCTATTTTTGTTGTTGTTTACTTCCTTATTCATTCTAATTTAGAAATTTATTATTTCTACACTCATATTATGCTCAATATATACTCATGTCATTATTTACAGATTAAAAGAAAAAGATAATTTGATTTTCTTAGATAAGACTCTCAGTACATTACACACAATAATATTTTTCAAAAAAAAAAAAAAAAAATAAACAAAAACGATAGTAATAAAAAAATAATCAATTATATTTGTTTGCGTTCTCACTTCTCACTCTCTTCATCATTCTCTTCAGTTCTTTGAAATAACAAAAAAATAAAAAATCACATTAAAAACAACACCCAAAATCAATTCATTTATTCATCTCGTTTAATAAAGTCAAGAAGTTTTTTTTTTTCCTTTTGTTTTGATTTTTCTTTGAATACATTTAGAAAAAACTTGACTTGAAAAAGTTGTACACAACTTTTGTTGTTTGGATACTTACATCCTGTACTTTTTCATCGTTGAATACCACAATGCCACAAATACAAATAATTTCATTAAATTACTTTTTTGTTCCACATCATCTCTCATATGTGTTTTTATTTTAATATAAATTGGTATGTTTGTAGGTGTATAGGTAGTTGTTTAGGTTCAATATGTCCTTAGAGTTTCAATTTTTTTTTTTATTTTGCTTTACTCTTTTCACGATTTTCTCTGGTTTATTTGTTTGTTTTTTTTTTTGCTTTGCTCTCATTTATTTTCTTTCAGTTTGCAATCATTTAGAAAATTTGATTTATTGCCTATTTTCACCCTATCTAGGTTAGTAGATATAATGTATTTTTATATTTTGTTTGTGGGTGTGAGTTAAGTTTTTCATTCTACCCCAATTTCTGATTTATTCATTTTTCAATTCGAAATTATTGTATTCAGAATAAAGAAATTATTTGATTTCAACTCCATATTCCAATCAAATGCATGAATAAAAGGGAAGATGAATAATAAATTTTTTGTTTTTAGGGAAATTTCTATATTTGGTTGAGATGAGAGTTTGATTTGTTGTGGTGGAAATTATAATTGGTTTTGGTCCTGTTTAGATTAGTTAATTTAATATTTGTGATAATACTTCACCTATTCATATGATATGGTATGATATAGTTTTCGTTTTATATATAATCTTGTCTACCTTTTTTGTCTACCAATCTTGTGATTCTTGTCTACCTATCTTGCCATTTTTTCCTTATAAAATATTCTTACAAATATTTCGATTTCAAGATAAAAAATTTAAAAATTTCGAAATTCATGCAAATCTGAAAGCTTTTCTCTTTTGTGCATAATAATTCCATAGTAATGTAGCATATCCCTAAATTTTTTAAAATCAAAATTTCGAATTTTATGGAAATCTGAAAATTGTTTTCTTCTGCAGAGAACATTTCGACACTAATACATGTCTAACATTTCTCTGAATTTTTAAATTTAGAAATATATTCGAATGTAGAACATAGCATTAGCCCTAGTAGTTACTTGACTGTAATATATCACATTTCCATTTCTGCAATGACATATTTCCAAAAACTAAATTAAATAACCATTATTTTCAGCTTGATGATAACTGGGCTGTGCGGAAAACATATGCTGCATCATTAGAGACTCCGCTTCACCTAGAACCCATTCATCTCTCTATACAAAAAGAAGAAATGGTTCACACCTACAAATGTATTACTGATGTTGATGATTCGCAAATTAATCAGAACTGCACCCAGAACCAATTTGTGTATTCCAGAAAGATCATACGCGTTCGATAGCGCTTGTCAAGAAACAATTTTGAGAAATCTTTCAATATAATGTTGCCAAGCAGAGAGATGTAGGAAACCTGCCCACCCTCTTTCGACAAAGCGGATCATTAATTTGACGGCTCCAAGAAAATGAATGAAGCAGAATCGGGAGTATATATAACAACTAATAAACACGGGTTATCACAATAAGCTCTTTTGCGGCTGCGGTAATATAGTGGACAGATTCGAAATTATAAATTTACCCTATCTAATCTAACCATTATCTTGCTGACCCTATTGTCAGCATCTTACTTAAACATTTGGAACTGTTTCTTTACACTTTTATATTATTATCAATTTTGTCGATATTTAATTCATCTTTGATTAACACTTATAATCTGTTATTTACAATATTACCGTTATATATATTTTTTTTTCTTTTTGTTTTTTTTTTTTATACGCAGGCTGGTGGGAATCTTCAAAAGGCACAATGAGCCCCGTAGCTTGACATTGTGTGTGGGATTTACCCACTAAACCACACCCTTACTATAATGCGATCTAGTCCTATACTAATGAGCCATTTTTTCTTGGCTTTATTTTATTTACGGTTATATGATACTCTTTTTGATTCCCGTTAACTTCTTCTTTATTATAACCAATACAAACAGACTTTATCAATAAACTGTCTTCATAATATGACACTTGTATACTATTAAGCTATAATTTTTGCTATATTGGCGAGTTTTAATGTATTTTAAGAAAAGCGATCAAACGAAGTGATCAAATTAATAATAGGTAAAAGGAAGTTACTCTTGCTTTTTTTACGATCATAATCTAAAGCTTAATTCTTAAACTTCAATGGAGGTTAGGCAGATTTATGTAAAAATTTACTGTAAAATAACTTTAAGAAAAGTTTATAACTACTAAGTAAACACACTACGAAATCGACTTGCACCGTGTAGCAATTTATTAATTATTCAGTCACAATAATCTTAATTACGGCAGCGCTGACAGTGGGGACACTCTGTTATATATATATATATCTTATCTATCTGTAATTGTTCTATTGTAGGGTCGTGTATCATCCGATAGTTTTGAAAAACATTTAAGTTTAGTTCACTCAAATATTATATATAATAATTTCAATTTTTCAACTCCATTAGATTCACTACACTCTATTCTAGGTTCTCCCTCAAATATTTAACTTCGAAATATATAATACTTGAAATCTTACAAGATTAATTTTTATTGCACCCTAAAGTTATTGCCTTCGATTTAGCTCTTTTCAATTTTATTTTTTTTTTCAATATGAATTTAACTACCTCACACCCACGCCCACTCCTTATATTCCCATTCCATTTCAAAGATCATAAATATTCATATAAAATATGATTGGTTTTTTTTTTGTTGCTCTCTAGCTTGTGTTTCTTATTCGATATCTCATTCCACTAAGTGTCGTCTCTATTCTTAAATAAAATATTAAGCTGTGAAAATAGAAATAAATAAAGAAATATAATTTTTTTTTTATTATTATTTTTATATTATCCCCATCCATGTACCCTAACATTTTGGTTCGTTCTAAACCAAATAATATTTTTGGCACGTATATATTTTTCGAAATGGGGACGATATTTTATTTTTGTTTGGGTTGTTTGGTTGGTGCTTGTTAAGGTATTGAGTAGAAAAATTTAGAGTTTTTTTTGAAAAGGTTTTTGAAATGGATTCAAATAAATCAAAAGATGAATAAAAGAGGGCAGAGAGTGGAGAGTTAAACAAATCAATCGAGTAAAATTTGTCTTTTAAAAGTAATAATAATAAAAAATAAAATAAGTAAAAATAACAAAACCTTAAGGGTGAAAAGTTAAGGAATAAAATTTGTTTTCATTTCACTTATGATATTAATGTTAATAAAAAATATTATAAAAATATTCAATGTTTGTTAAATGGATTGTGACCAGCAGGATTATGAAAGACAAATAATAAAGAAAGAGTAAAATTTTCGCTTGGGAAAGGACTATTTTTAACGGTATATATTTCAAGTTATTTTGAATTGTTTTTTTAGTTTTTTAAGTTAGAAAATTTGCGGTGTTTTAAGACATAATATGTAGAGATTCAACTATCTCTTCAACGTTTTTGTGCCTTGTTTGGCAGACGGTTGTATTAGACGGCATTATGTATACTAATAGTCTTTGATCATATCGGCGACATTATAATTATTTCAAACTACACATACGTACGCATTTCGTTCTTTGATCAACCAATAATAACTTGATGATGATCTTAATTTCAATTTCTAGTGAATCAATCTGTACCATCTTCTACAAATCGTTTCAAATTTTATTTATTGCATAGAATTAACTAAAATGCTTAAATCGAACTAATTTTTAACATTTTAATAAATAAAATTTTTTAGTCAACGAAATAAAATTTTTTTTTAATTAATTTTTAATTTGGTTCGACATTAAAATCAATAAATCATTCCAATAATTTAAATAATCATCAAAAAAAAAATTTTAATTTGTAAATTTTGGGTGCGTTTTTCGATAGAAAAAACCTAAAAAAAAAAATAAACTATTTTTGACAGGGTTACCGTTACCTTTATAGAAACTTTACGACGTCATAATATTTGAAAACTAACATTTTAACTAACGACATGTGAGTTTAAAATTATTCGTATTGCAATGACCTCGTGTAATATTGAAAATGGTAACATCATAATAAAGTCAGTTTCTGAACTCTTTGTAATAAAAAATCTAACGAAAAGAAAAAATTAAAAAAAAAAAAAAAAAAAAATTATTAAAATTTGGTACCTTATTGAGTGAATCTTTATTTGTTTTTGTTTATTTTTTTTTTATGGGAAAATTTCAAGGTTAAATTGTGTCACTTTTGATTTCATTTTAATTTTTGTTTTTATTTTCTAAAATATTGTGTGGGCAATCCATAAACTATTGTTCAAGTTGTTACCAAAGTCTATTACAGCTGAATTGTTGTTGCATTTCCTAAGTTTCAATTATTATTGATTGATTGCGAATCGTTATTGATAGTTTGCCACTAGGATGTCTAATAATAGGTTTAAGTTAGTAAGTTCAACATTATTAGATTTTTATATAAAATATTTCATCGTATTATTAGATTTTCATATTTTTATATTTCATATAAAAATCTAATAATACGATGAAATTAAAGAAAGATAGTAATACATTGAAATCATGCACCGATGACAGCGTAAAGAACTCCAAAATTTGTCTATAAATTAAAATTATGTAAATTAATTTATTTAGAAAGAGTGGTCAAGTAATTAATATTAAAACCAAAACTTTTGTTCGATTAATTTGTATACACTCAAATAACAGTAATAGTTTGGTAAAGTCATGATGCTTTTAAGTTTTCTGATAATATTTTCTGGCATCTGCAAAAGCGCAAAATTCATTCAAAAAACCTTTTATATCACTCTAAGTCTATTTTCATCAATTACTACAATGTTTGATTTATTTATTTCAATTACAACGGAATTTTTAAGTCTTTGGCCGATTGAAGAAATTTCTACTTCTTCGGTGGCTTTACTTCATAGATTTGGAAAACCGAAATTGTTTAGTCGTCTTCAACTGCTTTGATTCACCTGAGCTTCGTCGTATAATTCAGCTGCGTATACCACCAGATTTGAACTTTTCCTGCTGGACAGTATTCTGCCATTACTATAACATATTCTAAATAATGCAGGCGATGGATCTATATTTCTCTAACTAGGTTAGTATTTTTGTAATATGGATGAAGCTCATCTATTTCTTTATTCTAACCCAGTTGACGTATTATTGAACGCAGAATATAGCATTTTTATTTCCATACGCCCTATTATGTATATCTAGATATATCCGTTATATTTTTGATTACTGAAATTCTTTAAAGATATTTTCCATTTCTTGATGAACTGAAACTGGAGAACTACAGTACACTTTAAATGAAATAATGTTCAGAAAAGTGGGTATTCTGTTATTCTGTTGATAAATGATTAGCACTTTGTTGTAGTTTTTTGATGCCACGACTTAAGTGATCTCTATTTGTTTATGTTGATCGGTTTAAAAGATTATTTCCCTCAAACTGGTGGGTGTGATGGTTAATTACTATCAGTTAATGATCTAAGATATTAATCGATATAAAGTAAGATTAATTGTTTCGAACTATATATGATTTCAAATGTTTACCATGCCACTTTATATTGATTTCCTGCCACCTGTATACTCCTTTCTTCTAGCTTACAAAATATAAATTTTTTTTTGCGATTTGATCTTATTTGATTTTTTACTGCGATATCTTGTGCTTGACTATACTCTAGTAATGTGCGAAAAGTATCTACTCGATACTTAGTATTGAGTATTGAGCAAGAACAAAAGTATCGGTCTTTTCTTCAAAAATATATGTAAAAATATCTGTTACTTTTCTGTAAACATTTTTGTTACTGTTACTATTGGTATTGTTTCAGCTGGAAGTATCGACAAATAGTCCCAACAATAAAAAAAAATTTTCTCGTTCAAATTGTGGTAATCGAGATTGATAGTGTAGTCGATACCGAGTTCGTTAGGAAAAATAAAATATCAGAAAAATAAAAGTTTAAAATAAAAAATCGAAAATATAAAAAAACAATGGAAAATATAAAAAAAAACGAAATGAAGTTAATTAATGCCTAACAAAAATATTTAATAAATTATAAGTTAGATTAAGTATTAAGAACTTTTTAAGTTTACTCTATATTTTTTTTTTGTTATTTAACGTACTGAACTGAGATAAAGAAAAAAACTGAAAAAATACAATAGGGACAAAAAATGCATACACTATACAAATAAATTGCTTTTTATTTTTCCTTAATAAAATTTTCCGTTACCGAATCTAGAAGTATCGGTTAAAAAGTATCGAGTAGAAAGTATCGAGCATTGATGATGACAGTATTGAGCACTATTGATTACTGGAAAGTATTGAACATGCACATGCCTACTATATACTCCTTTTCTACCTCCTAACAAGCTAAATTTTTTCTTCGATTGCTTCTACACTACTCTACACATTCTATGTATCATATATCTGTATCTTTACATAATCCATGAAACATTTATATATTTATATAGAATCCTTTCTTTACATCGCACAATCACTTAAAGTGGTGGGTCTTAAAGGACTATGCACGACCTTTTTCTATTTTAGTACTCTTTGTCTCCTGACCTACATTTAACTCAATACTATTTTTCCATTATTGAATATGAACGCCAAAAAATCCTGATTCACACCATATGATTGAATGCCCAACCTCAATCCTATAATTCTCATTTCAACTTTTTGATTTTCAATGAAATTTTTTAGTTAATTTATTAAATTGCAATAATCGCAATAAAAGTTAGATAATTTATTACGAAAAAAAAAAAACAAAATAAAAACAATAATAAAAAATTATAATTTCTTTTTAAAATCTTACCACCTACTGAATATACTGTTTAAAATTCGCATAATATTTTGCATCACAAAAGAAAAATTAAAACTAGTGAAAGAAAAGAAAAGAAGACGACGAATAAGAAAAAAAAATAGTGTTAAAGGTGTCACGATGTCAACTTTGTTTTTGTATAATGCATGTCTTTTGTCTTTTGTATTTCTTTCATTTCATATTGAGCTTAACAACCTCATTAATTTAAATTCGAAATTATACTGGACAGTAGATCAAAAAATTTCCAAACACATCTCTACAGCTACATATCTATATCCTATATAGCAGTGATTATGTTTGTAAAATTACCTGATTTTTTCACATTTTAAACCACAAAAAACAATGAAAACAACAACAAAACAAATTTTATCATATAATATAAAGTCATCAATAATATAATATTGTAACTTGACAACAAAAGTTGAAATCGAAAGTTAAAATTAAAAAAAAAAAATAGCTAGCTATGTACGTAAAAATCGATTAAAGAATCTTATGAAATTATAATAGGAGTGAAAGAGAAAGAAATAGACTGAAGAAGAAGATTTGAAGATGATTTAAAAAAATTTAAATCCAAAAATATAAAATTTTTATAATTCATTTTTAATACCCCATTACCCACCCGATAATTTCTTGACATCCCACCAAATAAAACAAAAAAAAAAAAAAAAAAAAAAATTAAACTTTAAAAATTCAAAAATTTGGAAAAAAAAGTTGTGTTAATTCGTGTCTACCTTGTTTTAGCCGTCGTTTATTCTTTCTTTTTTTTTGTTTTGTTTTTATTTTTTTGTTTTTGTTGGTTTTTATTATTATTGCTCTACTCTTCTATTAATTAACTCTTATGTTGATGGTGTGATACTGATGATGGCATAAAATTTATAATATAACAAAAAGCAAAGAAAAAACACAAGTTTATTGTTTTTGTTTTTGATTTTTTTTTTTTTTTTTTCAAAATCTACTTTACATATTTTTGAGAATCGATCATAATTGAATGCATTTTACTATAAATTAAGCTAACAGAATTTATTTTGATGTATTCAACTAACAGTTCTCATTGTGATAACTAGTAATTTTTAAAAGTTTTTTAAAACCTAAAAAATCTTAAAACTCAAAATGAAATACGCTATTGTATTCGCTGCTCTCTTCGCTGTTGCTTTAGCTGCTCCACTTGACGATTCAGCTAATGCTCAAGTTCTCCGTTATGACAATGATAACATTGGTGTTGATGGATACAAATTCGCGTAAGTTTTATTACAAAAAAAAAAAAAAAATTAAAGTATTTTTGAAATAAAGTAAAGTAATTAATTAAAAATAATTTTAATAAAAGTAATCATTTAATTAATTTGATTACTTAATGTAATTGACAAGTTAGTAAATTAAAGTGAAATAAAAAAAAAATATATATCAAAAGGAATATTTTATAATTAAAAGGACATTTTCAAGAAAATTTATAAATTAAAGTAGTGTAGTAGTTTAAAACTAAGTTATTTAAATGTAATTTTTCGGAATGTAATCGTTTTAATGCAATTGATCTTTTTCAATTGAAACTTTCAATATTGATGATGAATATGAATTTTAAATGTATTTTTAAGAATTATCTTTATGGTTCAATTAAAAATATTAAATAATAAAATTTAAAATTAAAAAATTATATAAGTAAAATGTTTTCTAATTTAGAAAAGTAATCATTTTAGTAATTGACAAATTCTACTGATTGAAACAATTCAGTATTTTTGGAATATGTATAAAAAATAGTAAAATTGATTATGGGACACAAAAGTTACAATATATGTATATATTATAAAATATATGTACACTTATTCTCAATCAAATTATCATTTAAATAATATTGATTTTGTAACAATAATTAATCAATTCCATTCAAATCGTTACAATAGAAACCAACAATCAAATGATTTGATAGTTTTGTATTTTGTTATTGATAAAATTGTTTCAAATTATTTAATTAAGTACCTATACAAATAGTTATAATTTTTAATTCTATAATTTCATAAACTCGTTTTATTGTATAGCTTTGTATAAATTAGTGTTTCGAATTTTTATAAATTATAAAATTGTTTCAAATTATTTAATTAAGTACCTATACAAATAGTTATAATTTTTAATTCTATAATTTCATAAACTCGTTTTATTGTATAGCTTTGTATAAATTAGTGTTTCGAATTTTAATAAGCAAGATAATATGTTTTTTTTAATAGTTTAAGTTTAACTTCAATAAAATTTTGATAGTTTCAAATATAAAAAAAAAACAGTAAAAAACAAATAAATTCAAGAATTCAAATAACAAATAATTAACTAATTATAATAATTTATATTTACAGTGTTGAAACCAGTGATGGTAAATCTCATCAAGAAACAGGACAAATCAAAAATTTAGGACCAGATGATACACCAATCGCTGTTACTGGATCATTCAGATATACCGGTGATGATGGCCAAGTATATGAAGTATCTTATGTTGCTGATGAAAATGGTTTCCAACCATCAGGTGCTCATCTTCCAGTTGCTTAAATAAATTCCGTTAAACAGTTTTCTAGTCAAAAAGATATAATAAAAAAAAAAAAAACACAAAAAAAAAAGAACAAAATAAAATCAATTTTTTTTTTTAATTTTCATCACCACCACTGTATTTGAACACCTATATAACTGATACTGCCAAAATTTATTTATATACAGTTATAATTCTACCTACAAAAATATATACAATTACAATAATTATATATAAATATTATATGTATATATAATATATAAATATATACAAATTCAGATATGTTTAATTACTGTTTTTTTTTATATTAAAAATATAGAAAATTTAATTTAATTTTTTAAATATTTTCTATATATTTTGTAAATAATTTTATTGTTTTCTTGTATATAAATGTTTAAAAAACAAATTTCAATTGTTTATTTTTTTTTTAAATTTTTTTATTTGAATTTTTTTATATTCAAGGAATGTAGGAGTTTAGTTGACGTTTATGTAGCTCTACTAATTTTCATACCTTTAAAGAGCTTTAATTGAAATTCGTACAAGCTGAATATGATCTTGTATGAAGTATGAATACGATCTAGGATAGGCTCACATTCCAAAAGCGAAAAGAACCTGAAGTTGGCCTGCAAATTTATTTATATGTCCAGGCCATAGTCAGAAATAATAAATAAAAGATCTTGGTAATTATCTTCGAATTCATTGCTATATTCCAAAAAATGTTAATATATAGTTAAGTGTACACTAAAACTGTATAGAAAAATCTGTATATAGATTTTTTAAATCAAAATCTTTAATGTACCTGTTGTATTGTTGATGTTTTAAAAATTGAAAAATATGTATAAATATGTTCTGGACCCTTGGTTGTCCACCCTCTAAGTTCTGTGGGATCAAAAAACTCTGGGTGAAATCAAAAAATAAACACTGCGACAGTGTTTAGCAATTCAGCCTGTATTTATCATATGCTGAATTGTTAAACATTGCCGCAGTGTTTATTTTTTGATTTCACCCTCTGTTTTACATGAAATTCACATTTTTTTCTTCATATGTCTTTTCTGATAGATTGAAATAAATAAATAAATAAATATTGATGGGGCATATAGCCGTATTGCAATTAGATTATCTTTTCGTCTACTTATTTCTGGCTTACTCAATGTTTATTGTACTATATTGTTTTTTGTTCTGCCCTTAATTTATTTTATTTATTTATTTATATTAAATTGATATAACATTAACCATTTTGCAGAAAGTTTTTATCTGATATCCGCTACTAACGGTATAACACTCAGATGTTTATTTTGCAGACCATAATTTGTAATATGTACTAACCATTTCAATACTCATATTTTTATTCATGCGTATTATTTTCTACCCAACTATGTATAGACCGTACATTACCGTTGGTTTAACTGAAGATTGAGACTTTTTGCGTTTTAGCTTATGTGGGAACAATACAGACTAATAAGCAGCTCTGGATACTAACTGTTGCCAGAAAAAGCCAGATCAAAAATCGGAATAAAAAAGTAAAGATGGATGGATCATGTACTCACAAAGTTAGGAAGAAAACGTTGTAAAGCAGTTTTTTAGCAGAGATCGATACACTAAGAATTGCCTAAATTTAATATGCATTATAGAAAATACAACATATGTAATTCGATTGCGATGAAAAAGTCTAGTGCATATCTTATACTAAGAAAGTAATAATAACTATGTGACAGAAGACTTTAAACCAAAATACCAGAAACATTTTTATTCATTAATATTCACTTACTTGTTTCTTCTTTTGATTTCATCAACTTTTTTTTCACATCTTTTGGTAAATAATTTATACTAAGTTACATTAAATTTGCCATACTTTCAATATTGTTGAGGTCTGCAAATATTACATCTTGTGTTTTTTTGTGTTATTTTGCACCATACTATCAAAAAGGCATGATTGAGTGCTAATTGGTTTTTCAGAAGTAAGTGGAATGGTCAATGGTGTTGAGCTTTTCATACATAATTTAATCATATAAAATAATTTCGTACGGATATTATGGTAGGTTTCGTAGGTTTTGGTCAATATTGTCATAAGCTTACTTAAATTCTTCAAATAAACATTTCATTTTAGATGTCATCGTGCCAAAAGAAGACAAAAAATGTTTATTAATACCTGGTGTAGAAACACCAGATCCTAATTACTTGAAAGTTATTTAACACTTGTGCTTTGATGATGATAATTGAATCGATTGAGTAATGATGTGTTAATTGAATTAATATTCAAAAATATATATTTTTTTTTTAATTTTGAAAACTCTGTGTGAATTAAAATTTATCATTTCAAAAATTGATAAAGAAAAAAAAACAAAAATATAAATAAAACAAAAAGTGTTAATTTATAAAAAAAAAAAACATATACAAATAAAAATGGTCAAGGTTATATCAGGTCATTAATTTCAATTTAAAATTTTTTTTTTCAATTTCTTTCTCATATTTTTATATTTAATTAATTGACTCTGGAATAAGTCAATCAAAATATTAAAATTTTATTAATTTTTTGAATTTCAAAAATTTTTTTTTTACTTATTTAATGTTTTTTTTTTATATTTTTTTTAATTTTTTACACGTGCGAATAAATTTTGAATGATATTATTGAATTCATTTGACGTTTATATTACACAACAAATTTTTCATAAATAGCCTTACATCTTTTGGTTTTGCGTTATTTTATTGTTGTGTGGCAACGGCATAAAACACTTATTTTATATTGTTTTGTATATTGTTCAAAATTTTAACTTCATTCAGTTTTGGACTCACTTCTTTTAATTTCTAATTTAATTTATGTACTTGAAGTGCGGTATCAGTACACTATAAAAATAATAAATATGTATTTACATTTACAGAAGTTCAACTTTAATCTTTTAAGTGTTTTAGAATGAAACCGTTTAATTTATTAGTGTATCAAATAATTTGTCAAAATCAGTCAGAGATGTATAATACATTTTGTTGCACGTGTATTATTAGTTATAGTTGACTTCGAAGGAAAAAATTGCCGTAGTTGAATAGTTTTCGTACTAAACCGTTTCATAGATTACATGTATTTTATTTGTAGTTTGACAAAATAAGATTATATATATATTTTAACTTATATTTAACTTAACAGAATAAAATTGTTAAATTTAATTATACAGTTTTGGGGTTGATAAACTTGAACAAGGTGATAAGTCTTTTTAAACTGAACAAAAAGTTATACAGTTTTAGTATGAATTAATTTTAGTGAGTAGTGAATGATTGTCGTTTTCAGATTTTTGATTTTATTTTAAAAATGTTTAATTGTAAAAAATATAATTGTATCAGACTCATACATGTCATTAATTGTTGAGTATAAAATGTTGTAACGAAACAGTTTGGTTGTATAATTTGACATGAATGTAGATATTTATAAAAAAATATTTGACATTGCTAAAATATATGTAAAGACTGTTGCATAACTTTAAAAAAGATGTTAAATTCAACAAACAACATATAAAACAGATTTTTCTTTCAGTTTGTGACAATTAAAAAACAATTGAATTCCATACAAAAATTTTAAGCGTTTTGATAGCCCTATAGTAGAATGACATCCTAAAAAAATTCGTAAGCCAGTTTTGATTTGAATTTTTTGTATATTTTTTTTTTATTTTAATTATTTATTTGTTTTTTTTTTTATTTTATTTTATTTATTTTTTATTTTTATTATAACTGTTAAATTTTATTCAATATTTGAATTACATAATTTCCATAAATTTTGACATGTTTTAGAAGCGCCATGATTTCATTTTTGAATTGTTAATTTATTTTCTGGGTTATTTACGATTATTTTAGTCAAGATAAAATAAATTATAATTAAATTATATCTGATATTTATTATGCAAATATATTAATATTGGCTATGCAGATAAATATTAATGAATTATTGAATTATAGTATACATAGAATTTATTTTTTATTAATTTTGTTTGTTTGTTTTATTTTGAAATTATGTAATATTAGTTTTAATCAATTTTAGAGAGAAATATTTAGTGGATTGGAGTTTTAACATTATATTATAGTATTATAGATCTGTGTAAAATGTTAGATACAGAATTCCGATTCTAGAATCGTCAAAAACAAATGCCCTATGACAAAATCCCCAAAAATAAAATCACCAAAGTAAAATCTCCAAAACAAAATATTTTGTTTTTTGTCTTGTTGGCAATTTATTTTACTGCGGACTCTGTTCCGGGGGATTTTATTCATCTTCGCTTATAATCTTCAAAACTTTACCGGTTTTTATTGTGTATTTTGTTCAATAGCGTCTTATTGTCATTCAACCAAATTTAAATGATACATTGTCATTGAAGTAATTTGTAACGGTAAGTCACTGAACTCATCACTTTGAAATCAATTAAATAAATCTAATCGATCTATCAGAAGATTTGACATTATCTTTTTTTTTTCATATTCTTATTATCAAAAGAAAGTTTCATATAAATAAATAAATCATATTGAAAATAAAATCTCATTTCTCTTTCAACATCAAATTAAAAAAAAAAATAACTGAAAGCAAAAAAATGTAAAAATTCAATTAAAGTTAACAATGTCCACTATTCTTATTCATCTATCACAGTGCTCTCTTCTTATTAATAAGTATATTGGTCGGTGGTTGAATTCATTCAATATTTTCTTCTTCAATTCATTTTCTCTCTATGAAGCTGTTGTAATTCGTGTTCTATAGAAAATTTAACCTAATCTACAGTAACGGAGAAAAATTAATTAATCATTTTTTTTAAAATTAACTTTTTTTACATTTTGTTTTATGAATTCTGTTAAGGTAGACAACTTTAACTTTTATTCAATTGCCTATATTCTACGAAGAGTGCTAACGCCATGGTTAACATACGTTTCATACTAATTTGTCTACACAAATCTGCTTTACAAAATTATTTTGTTGGCAAAGGGGAATGCAAGGTATGTTAATCATGGCGTTAGTACACTTTGTGGTTAATATGCCAATCACTTCATTTGTTTTTCTATTCAAAGTGTTTTTTTTATGTTTTTACGCTTTTTCGTTAATTACTTACAATCAAATTAATTAAAGCTACTGAAAATAATATTAGCAACAATAAAGACCTCGGAAAAAATTTGCGTAAGTGTTACTAAGTTCTCTTGGTATTAGTTTTACCACTTTTGTATAAAAAGTTTAGTTTAATCTATCGTGCTTACACCTAAAAATCTCATGTATAAACATTTAAGTACTCCTGATAATAAGAACACCTTAGGTTTTGCTTTTGAATTTGAAAAATGTAAAGAAAAACTTAAGAATCGCAGAAAGCTTAGTTAGCACACCGTGAACTCCATATTGTAAAAAAAACGTTTTTTCTAAACTTCAGAAGATTGTTATTACGCAAATGGCAAATTCCTTGTTTTATATAGAAAAAGGCAATTTTTTTTAATGTAAATGTTTATATGTTCTAAACTATTCGACGTAGACATAAAGTACGTATGTACGAGTAATAGAAAAAAGTTAGACCTTTCCAACAGTATATAAATATTGGGAAGGTTTGATGGTAAAATCTTGAGGTATTTCGTTTTTCGAAAAAGAAAATAAAGATTGTTGTTTTTTTCCAAAATTTCCTACTCTGAACTACAATATCTCTATAACGACAGCACCAATCATACTCAAATAAATGTTAAAATATGCTTCAAACCGTTATTTTTTCAGAATATATAACTGAATATGTATATATATATATCTAATGGATCAACAGATATAACGGTTTTTATACAAAAACGTCAAAACAACAAGGATACTTTCAAATGTCCTTTTCGTCCTTAAAGGATAAGATATATATTTTTGAAAAGCTAGCAATTCCAGCTATGCTTATGATATAGCCATTAGGTCCTACGCCGATACAACATCTCCCTTCAGAAGAGCCAACAATTTCATTGGTACATTATCATTCATCACTGTACCTATACATATCTATATAGTTTGATTAAGAATGTCTTCTTTACAAAATTTTCTGATCATTTTAAGCGAAATCTCTTCATGATGTCCTACTTTTGAGAAGATTAAAAAAAGAAAAACTAGAACAAAAAGATAATGCGAAAACAATAACAACAACAACAACAACAACAACAAAACTTTTCCTGTCAATTGCATTCATTTACCATTTATCGTAGTTTTACCATTCATTACTTTATAGCCAAATGAAAGAGGCAGATATATTATTATTATTATTATGTATTATTAGAGACAGAAAATGATTTGAAATGAAGTTGAATTTATAACAAATAAAGCTAAAAAAAAAAAAAAATGGTCAACAATAATTTAATGAAATTGAATTCTCAACTCAATTCTTTTGCAACAAAAAAATAAATAAAAACAAAAAAAAAAAAAATAATAAAAAAGTGTCATAGCAATAGATGAAGTGGAATTAAAATGGAATGGTTAATAAAGAAAAATCATTTGTATTATTCTGCTGCCCGATGGATTGAGAGGATTGAGAGTAAAATATAGAAAACAAAAATAAAATAAAAAGATGTCCTTTTTTTACATTTGGTCGCTGAGAAAAAGGAAAAGAAAAAAAGAATTTAAATAATTTTCATTTTTGTGGATTAACTCTCTTCAAAGTTGGGTTAACAATTATGCAAATAGATTTAAAAAAAAAAAATAGAAATAATTGTTTAAAAATTCTGAAACAAAAATGCAATAAATAGAAAATAGGAATTTTTTTTATGAAAATCAAAAACATTTAAATCCCAAAACCCTCAAAAATTGTTTTTTTATTATGAAATTTTTTGTGTTAATAATTTTTTTCTATTCTTTTTTTCTAGGCTTTTAATTTCACTCCATGTTCTGTTGTTTTTATTTTCTATTTCCTTATATGAACTGATCAGCGCCATGTTTCCCGGGGTCCACCTATTTCTCTTTTTCTAATTATTCTGGGCTAGAATATTTTACATATTATTCGCAAGCATTTGTTAATGTAGACCTACCACTGCCTTATATAATCCTTGTTTATGAGCTATGTTTCGCTGACATACAATAGGGTTGATTTCACGCAGAATTTTTGATTTAATTTACCAAAATTTCTGCTACTGGACTTATAGATGGTGCAATAAAGAAAGAGTATGATCTAGTAAATAATAACCCTAGAGCCTAATTTAAAGTTATGTAACTCATTTTTTAATGTTTTTGACAGTAACTTAATTCAGTTCTGTCCTACAATTTTATTCTACAATATTTTACTACCATGTTTTTCGATATTTACTATAATATTTTTTGAGCATTAATTTACCAAATTACTGAATTATCAACTGCTCATGAAATGAGGAAAACTATAGTTTTTGATTCGAACTAAGCCTTCTTAAATAGAATAGCTCCATTTTATTTAAGTTGTCGTGTCTACTATCAAGTATTTTTTGTCATTAATTTTATCCCAATGACGAATAGTACTGGATCCGGACGAAAAGTCCATAAAGCATTTTTTTTGCTTTGCCGAGAATTTAGCTGGGATGTTTCGGTTGAAAATTTTTAGATTACTTCGAAAATACTTTTATGTCCAGAGCTAATGCATTCACAAGTACTGATCACATTATTTATATAAAGTGGTATTCAAACGAGGTGTATTTCATTAGAATTTTATTCCCTTACACCGGCAAGGCTACACCAGTTTTTACAAATATATCTAGTTTAATACAAATTTTTAAAAACATGCGTCCTAAATTTGCTTAATGTTCACGAGAGCTGAACGGTTGATATCCAATTATGACTATATATCGCAATAAAATAAAAGATCAGTGTTTGGTCTGGAGTGGATCTTTCGAATTTATATGCCAAAATTTAAAGGTAAAAGATCAGGAAAAGCAGACTTTCAATAAATTATGGTGTGAGTTTGATGCCAATAACCGCTTAAAAAATAAAAAACTTTATTTTGGAGTTTTATTAATTCATGTAAAATTCATTAAAGTCTTCTACCATCTAATACAAGCAAAAAAATTCATTTCATACCATCAAGAAAATCCATCAGGTTCCAATAAAAAAGAACAAAGATTAGTTGGTGATAGCCACTAACACAGACTTTAAAGTCTTTTAGTTTAAACTTAAGCCGTTAGAAAAACCAGAACTCCTATAAATTAGGACGAAATTTCGTTTTTATCTTTAATGAATCATGGGAATGGATCTTAGACAATGAATCATGGAAATCAAACAGCAAAATAAACAAAAGCAAACAAACCAAATAAACAAAAACAAAAATAAACAAGAGCAAAAAAATTTGATTTAATTTTTATAAATTCAGAACAATTACGTTTTTAAACCGTTTTATATATTATTCAAAATTTCGGTTGATCCGCTCACTTTATTTTAAAAAAATGGTATTCAAATGATATGAAAAATTTTTCTTTCAAAAGTTTGTTTTACGAAGACTGGCAATACCAACAATTTAACAGGCATACCTAATTAAATAATAAAATTATTAAGAACCACTAGACAAGCATTATTCACTCAGTATCCATCTTTATTGATTTCAGTTGTTACAACATCATCGTAATCCTTCTTATTTGAAAATTGTAATGTTATTAATTTTAAAACAAGAAGACTATCTTTTAAAAAATTGTTTTTTTTTTTTTTTTTTAATTTTAAAGTTAACTTAAGTTCATCCTTATGTATTCATGATAATTAAATCTCTGTTGCTCAACAACTATTTCTTATGTTATGTAAATTTGAATAGAGTTGAACAAGACTTTAGAAATAAAATATAGTCTGAAAGAATCTGCCAATTATAATATAATATTACTGACTATCAAAGTGACTATCAATGGCAGCCTAACTTTGTCATGAACAAGAAAAATGTCTCTATTCAATTTATAGAAATCTATAGAAATTATTTCTCTATATGTAATCCGGATGAAAACAACTAAGTATATACATCCTTAATTCTCTTCCGTGATTTAAAAACTCAATGAAGAGAAAACAATTTTCAATTTGCCAATTATTTTACGTATATGCAAAACTAAAGTGATCTCTCTTCCTTCCCAACATTTTTTTTTTTTTATTTTAAATAATTTTGGAGGCGTTTTTGCAATACTGATTTAAATTCTCAAACTTTTATTGGAGACTTTGATTTCATCACAAAAATTGGTATGTATGATAAATGCTTATAAACTGGTTTACCTCCCATTATAAATTTATTTAAAATTAAAATCATGAAATTGTTTTTGTTTTTTTTTTGTTGTGTTTTTCCCAATGAATTCTTCTAGAAAATCCTTCTACTAAATCCTTTAGTCTTATGCGATTTTTTTGTTTTTTGTTATATTTTATTCTTGTAAATTTATAACAAGCCCTTCGTTACGTTCTTTAAATTAATATATGTAAATGTATATTATTTATCGTACGGATGTTGATGTGATGAGGTTGTTAACGATGATGAATGTTTGTATATTGAAAGAATTGGTAAAACTATATACTCTGATACTATACTGTTATTTCATTTTCCTTGATATTATCTTATTCTTCTTATAAATAGCATCACTAACTCTAACTAAATTTGTTTTTCTTTATAATATTCGATTCACACACACACACATACATATGCTATACATATAAAGGATGTTGTCTAGTACAATTTGTTGTTTCATTTTGTTTTTTTTTTTTTGCTTTTCAAGAAAATTTTTCTCTTGTAGTTGTCATCATCAAAAAATAATATGGAACAAATGGAAATTCAATGCACGTAATATACTCCTTGGGTTCGTGTCAACACGTCTACTCTATGAAATTATTTAGAGAATTGCAAGGATTCAAAATATTTACTCAAGTGTAAAAATGAAAGAGATGAAAAATAAAAATAATGAAGAAATAAGAAAGAAAATTATAGTTTCGGTTGTTTTCTTGGGTAGTTAAAGCCATTTTGGAATTTAAAATTGAAAAATTGTTAAATAATTTTGTTCGAATTTTGTTCCCAAAAATAAGAATGACAATGGAACTAACTGTATTTTGATAATTTAAACAAAAAAAAAAAAAATAAATAAATAAAATAGTTATTTTCTTTTATTGTTTTGAACAGGAAAATTTGCACAAAAAATTGAATAAGGAAAATTCTTTTAAAAGATTTACATTATTTTTTTTTGGAAAACCATTACGGAAATAATTTTCCAATAAAATGATATTGAAAACAACTACAATTGATAAAATTCAGTTCTTTTTGCACTATATTTAATAGAGTGGGTTAGAGTTACAAATAATAAACTGGATTTATTAGAAAATAAAAAAATATCTTGTGTTTAAAGACAGAATGGAAATTATGGCACACTATGAGAGTGATAATAATTGGTTCAATAAACCCCAGATAAATAAAAATTTGTGATTGCAATACTCAAAACGAAGTTCAAACAAATGTTGATATTAAAGTCGAACCTAGTTATAGCCTAATATGATTCTGTTTGTTAACATAAAGTTAATGGAGGATATTTTTTCAAAACAGTTGTCCTCAATATCGTGTTGCCATTTTGACTTTGGTCTACCAGTTGCTCTAGTATTGCATAGAGCTGTGTCAAGTAGTCTTTTTGGCATTGTTTGGTTACAAATTTTTACGACATATATAGTTATGCTTAATAATGTTTGACCTTAATTAACTTTACAATGTTTGATTACATACCACAAAAGCAGGTTAAGGTTTTTTAGAACCTTCATTCGATTTACATAAAACACCTACCAAATAAAATTTGCAACTGTCCTTCAGATTAACTAAAAGCGTTTACTCAACATTTTTGTTTTAAGTATTTATACCCTTTTGCTTCTAACCCCTTTCAATTGTTATCGTGCAGATATAGCTATATGTTAAAACCTTTTAGATGAAGGTTGATACCGGTTGTATTATGATCTTCTACATTCTTCGTTTAGTATTTTGGACTATGAATTCTTGTCCAACTTGCATTCTATCATTAACTGCCAACAAATCCATGTTAACTTTTATTATTATGTTAACCAACTGGATAATATTACTAAGATGATTGTTATTTTCACAATATATTCAAGAATTGAATAAATATAAACTAAAATTAAGAATTGTTATCAGTTATTGATGTTTTAAGTAGATCGTCTAACTTCTGTACCATTTTCATGTATTTGGTTTTAGTTTGATCAATTTTTTTTTCTTGCAGCAGCTATTTCTTTTTTTAGAAATATTACTTTTAATTTATCAGATGGTGTTGCTACAATTGAAATGTTGTCAGCATTATCCTCTATCTAAAACTGTTATGGCTGGATATAAATCGTAAAATAAACATTATTGTTGTTGACAGAGAATTATGGTCTTCTTTGATCTAAGCTTCTATTTTAAATTTTTCTAGAAATTTTGTTGTTGTTAATCATATTTTTTATTGAGTAAAAAGTTTATCGAAATCTAAAGTCAATTATTCAGAATTTTTTTTAACTATAGTAGAGTTTTTGCATACAATGTTTCATTTTTAGTAAAAATTCTCGTATGTAATAGGTAAAAAATTTATTTTGTTTAAATTTACTTCAATTGTAATTTTTATGAAAACTTGTTTGCCAGCGTTAGAGTAAAATTTTTATATAATTGTCGAATGTTTTGTATAAATTTTAATGTTTCCCGTTATACATTTTAATCTATTTGTTTTCCTTTTGGCGGTGTGGAATTCTACATAAACACGACCGTTTCACATATATTATATTTCTCTGCTTTGATGGCCTATATGCTTAGTGAACGCTTTTATTGCGTTAATGTCAATTCAGAATCAATAGCTTAGGTATTTAGCTTGAATATTTTTGTCGTTTTCGAGTTGTGGCATTGAACTCAAATAAATTTTGTGAAAGGTGGATTTTTTTTCTTGTAAACAGAATCTACATCTGTCTATATTGGACTTAGCAATCTTGAATGAAATGTTTTAATCTTTACTTATATATAATATTGGATAGAATTTTGAACACCATATTTCACAATGTGACTCTTTTGTATAGTTAGTGTAGTCAATTTTTTTATTTATTCCCTTTTTTATATACTTCTTTTCTTATTTTTTTTGACAAAATTTCTATATTTTATACTGTACATTATTAAGCTACATAATGTAATTTGAATATATGTCATCATCATCATTGTCCTGCAACACCATCCATGGGGCATAGGGCGGAAGTAAATTCTTTCCAACGGCTCCTATCTGCGGCTAACCTCTTCAATTGTGGCCACGTTGAATATTTGTACGAGCTACAATACCGATTTATCCTGGGGATTTATTCCTTTATATTTGTATGTAGAGTTGAATGTCATTCTCTCTCCAGCGCATATCATACCCGAGATATAATTGTAAATACCTCTAACTTCATGGTAGAAATTCTATTTCCAAAATGCGAATTGTTCATTTCATCAATATAGAGAAGCCTGATTTTATTATTGAATATATAACAATAAAAAAAATTTACACGTTACCAGAACTTCAAGTTTATTAAGTAGTTACAAATAAAAACAAAAAACAAAAAATAGAAAACAAGTAAATGCTTAGTAGTGCAATTTAGTGCATATAGAAATGAGTCGAAGATGACGTGATGCATTTGCATATTCCAATGAAGTGAATTCAATTTCCCAAATGCATATAATTTCAATAAAATAAAATTTGAAAATAAAATTATATTACATAAAAAATGACAGTCAGTAATAATAGTAATAATATAATAAAATATAATAGAATTTTAAATAGAAAAGAAGAAAAAAATAAAAAAAAAAAGTAAAAAATTTTGTTGAAAATTCAAATTTTCAGCTCAATTTGATTTTTGCAACTTGCTGCAACTTCATTCATATTTTGAATTTATTCTTTTCTTTATTTCGATTATTGATAATAAAATAAAATGTTTTTTAAAATATTTTATTGTCAGATGAAAATAAATGGAGTTTGATCAGAATTTTGATAGTGAGAAGAAAATGTGAAAATTATAATTCATGTTGTTTGGCGGCGATTGAAGCAAAAAAGTTAATTACAATTTTATATCTTTCAGTTTGACGCAATAAAATTGGATTTAGCTTAAAGCTCTGAAATGAACCAATAAGGATTTGGATTTTTGAAACCGTATCATCGCTTTGTTAAAAATATTCAAAATGATTAAACGAGCATCAGGATATAATAGGAAGAATTTTTTTTACAATATGTCAATTTGGCTTAGGCGTGCCAAATTGGTTATTATTACCACATTATATACGTATCTTCTTATCAAAACTGTTTTTATTACGACGTTCTTTACTTAAATCGTACTTCTCTATCGTAAACTTAACAATTTTAATTATTTTCTTAAAAACTAAAAACACAGTGTAGTTTACACATTTTTCGAATGCGATTATGGGAAAGCAGAAAGAGGGATACTAGCATTAGCTGCAGAGTACTAACACCAGAAAATATAATGGATGTAATACTTGAAAACGAGCCAAATAAAACAGAATAGCTACAAATGTATTACTATATAAAAGTCAGTCATCTAAGTCTCCAAAATCAAAATCCCCAATACACAAAAACCACGGATTTTTTATTTGGGGATTTTTATTTGGGAATTTTTTATTTGCGGGTTTTATTTGGCGATTTTGTGTTATTTTTATTTGAGGCTTTTGTTTTTGGAGATTTAGACCCCAACCCATATGAAATAATAAAATAGTTCACCTACCTATGGGATCAAAAAGAATAATCATGTCAAAAAAAAAAGGAAGAACAGAGTAAAGAACAAAGTAGCTCAGTCACGAAAATAACAAAATAAAGAAATGAAATAGCATGGCTTAAATTTGAAGTACTGATAGAGAAATTTTAGAACATAGATTCAGATGGAGACCAGCCTCGGCCAGAGACTTTATCATCTTATTCATATAAACAAATTATTGTGCCATTTCTGGAAATCATGAGCTATAATTATTAAATGTTTTGCTAATGTCAAAAAATTATGCTTGTCACTAACATAGTGACCAAGTTTATTTTTTTACCAAAAATCTAAAACAAAGAAAACATTATTTTTAACAATTCATTGTCAAATTAATTAATTGGCATTTAACAAAAATGTTGTTTACAGTTACACACTTACATACAGCTTCAAATCATGTGCCAAACAAAATACATATACATATAAATTTTAATCGATTTAAAAAATAAAATATTAATTCGATTTACCACCTATTTAAATTATTTGTTTTTAATAAAAATTTTTAAAATTTAACATTAATATATTGATATAATTGTTTTATGGTTTAATAATTTCTAAATAGCCAATTATGCCACTTGATCACTATTATTCAAATCACTTTTTAATTTTAAATTATTGTGTTTATTAGTAAATTAATTTTAATTATTATAATTTTATATTATTATACACAATATGTTTAGTAATACATTATTTAGCCTGTGTAAATGATGGTGTACAATATAAGTAAGTATGTAAGCTAATCAGTGTTTAAAAGTGTTGGCAATAGTTCCGTTTAATTCTCCGTTTCGATTTTCTTGTAAATTTATACAAAAAAACTGTTGAAAATATAATTAACAACTATATGGGAACTGCTATAGTGGCATTTTGCATTAAGGTCTTTTTTGTTTGTCAAATTTTTTTGGACACAAGGTTAAAATTGATTATGCAATTTTATTAATTATCATATGCCATGAAAATCTGCTTATCTAACATACAAAAAAGGGGGCTGAAATCCATCTTAAATAAATAAATAAAGCCGAAATTTTCCAATATATTTAAATAGCTAGGTGATGAGTTTTGACAGAAGCTTGGATAAAATGTGATCAGCAAACGAAAATTATATTTTATTTTTTTTGTCTAACTTCGAACTTATCGAAATTCGTATTATAAACGGTATTATCAAATTCAAATAATTTTTTAAAGGGATAAAAAATCAATCGTTTATCGTCAAAGCAAAAATACAGTCGTTCACAAAATTATTTGCGCATCAAAAATTACATTTACGCTTTGTGAAGAAAATTAATTAAAAATTAATAACTGTGACTAATATTATTGAATTTATCAATTACACGATGGGATCTAAACGGAACTATTGCCAAAGTGTTTGTCATTTAATTATTTAAATGGAGGTATTTTGTGGGTGAAAAAAGGAAAAAAAAGAAGAATAATTAGTTTCCTGAATTATTTTTGTTAATATAAATAGTTAATCAGGGTTACTAAATTTTGTAATTATATTATATTTTAAAAATTAATTTTTGTATTTAAGGTGAAATAAATCATTGAATTTATTTGATTTGTTTTAGTGCTTTAAACATTAACGGTTGTTCTAGAAATTATTAAATTTGTTTCATAAAAAATTATTTAAAAATAAAATGATTGGAAATTTTTTAAAATTTGTTCTTGTTATTTGTTTTGTGGTAAGAATATTGTAGAATATTTGAAAAAAAAAAAATATAGTTAAAATAATTAAAAAGGAAATAAAAGTGTTATTATATTCGATTTCAAATATCAGTCACATAATAATAATAATATTATCGCCAAAATGGATTTTAAAAATTTTTGAAAAATCTGGAATATTAAGAAAATATGGTTTATTTTTTTTGTCTAAAACCAACTCATACTTTTTAAAAAACAAAATGGTTCAAAATAAATATAATAAATCAACCTGTATCAAGTAATAATGAAAATAATAATAATAATTAAGTAATAACATTAATTAAATATTTAACATGCATTTGACAGTTAACGGCAAAATTTCACGTGTACAAAAATGATTTTATGCACACAAAAATCCGTCTAAATCCAAAATCTTGAACAGAAAAATTAAACTAAAACCATAATTCAACAGGGCTTAACTTATAGATACGAAGTCTGATTAAATACTATTACTTACGAATAAAAATTAAAAGGATTCGAAAGAAGGTTAGCTTGTCATATGCATGTAGTTCATTTGCCTGTTTTCTTGCAATTTGTCTATATTTTCATTTGCTTGTATTATTATTTGCCTGCATTTTCATTTGACTGAATATACTTGATATTGAATACGATAAATATTATTCTTATACATAAAAAATGATAATACAGGCAAATGAAATTCAATTCAATCAAATGTAATATAGGCATATTACGTATGCCTACGTTATCTATGTAGAATAAATAACGATTGTGAATACCAAATTAGATCAAATGAAGACCTAGAAGGATTAATTGAAAACAAATATATTATAAAATTTATTACGTCATAAATACTATTCACTAGGGCAAGACATGTTGTAATGATGACTTATCAAAGTGGATCCCAAAAAGAGTACTAGACGCAATTTATAACAATATTAGTGTAAGAAGTAAACCAACCGATCAAAATGACTAGATGAAGTCAAGGTAAATAGTGTTGCAAAAAAATGGAACTAATAAATAGAAGATGTAGAAGCCCAACATAGAGAAAAATTAAATAATATTGTGAACGAGCTTATAGCTTACATTGAACTGTAGGACCAACAGATGATGATGATGATGGCATTAATCAAACTAATTCAGCAATAATAAGTTAAAATTATATTTTCTGATCGATAGCGAAAAACAAATCAAATCAAATGTAAAAAATGTTTATCTAATACTTCAACTTCCAAAGACCCACATCCCGAAAGGGAAAAGGGTCTATAGTTGGCCTGTAGATTTATCTGCAGGTCCACTGTTAAATAAATAAATAAATACTTCAACCTTTTGATAGTTACACATAGTTTGATAGTACAGAGAGAGAGAGAGAGAGAGAGAGAGAGAGATGATTTCGTGTTCATTTATCGGATATTTCTATTATTTTCTGCGTAATCATTCCGAGTTCATTCTAAGTTTTCAGTTAATATTTTTATCTTCATTTCATTTTTATTTAGAACAGTTTTTTTTTAGCACCCTCGTCAATTTTTCTAGAAATAGCTATTTTAAATAATATGTAGAGCTCTTGTGGAAATTTAAGTAAAATAAAAAATTATAGAACAATACAAATTTGTTTTCAGATAATTCAAATATATAATTCGGGTGGTTGTTGGTTCCGGTTATTTAACTCAAAGATTTCACATATAGAATTAAATTTCGGCAATTAAATTACAGGAAATGAAATTGTTCAAACTTATTATTAAAATTATTCATTGCTTTTTTAATTTTTCAATAATTTCTACTTAAATTTTGATAATTTATCCACATTTTTTTGTTGGGTAGTATTAATTTCCACATACGTTTCCGCAACATGAATATAGGGTATAGCTAAGCGAAATTAATTTTAATAAGTATTTTATAAATTTTTGAAAATGTTTCAGATTTTGTAATCAATTAATTATTGTATCATTGATTCTCGTGTTTATTTTTAGGGTTCAGTAATTGGAAAATGGGATGGTAATTGTAATAATCCACCAAATTATGTAAGTTCCATATTTTAAGTCTATCATATTCAAATGAAAATATTGAAAAATTAATTTTTTTGTGCTTAAAGGATGGTGATTGTTGTAATGAAACAATTTTCGATGATGATATAGCTGTTGTAAAAGCATGTGCTACAAAATTCAGTTTAACACTTAACGCAAATAATGATGTTCAAATGACACCAGCTAATATGGAAGCATATGTAGTAAGTTGAACTTGACTTTGTTAAACTATCAACAACGCAACTATACGTACATAGAAAAATTTAATAATAACAAAGTTATTATTTTGTCTCAGTGCTTTACAGATTGCGTTTATGCTGGACAAAAATATATTAATAATGGTGTATTAGATATGGCTAAAATCAAAGCTGATGTTTTAGTAGATGCAAAATCAATACCAGAATTAGGAACAATATTAAATAGTGCTATGGATACATGTTTTAAATCAAGTAAATTGTTGTTATTAAATATTATAGAGTGTTTATAATTTGAATTGCCATATTATAGCATAATTTTTATGCTAATTTTTATGAGGTATTCAGGATATTTGGCAAAAATGTTATATTGTGGTATTGTAGTACTGTAGCATCATAGCATTGCATTATTTACTTTTATAAATATGATATAAATGATGTTACGATCTATTGTAATAATATAAGAAGACATTTTGATTTTAATTTTGAATATTAACAGTGTGTACACAAGCGTGTTTCTTGAGATTGCACTATTCTTATTAAAAAAGTAACATAGTCGTTATTTAATTTTATTTTAATTATTTAATATAGTGGATAAAATGATAGAAGCAATTAAAAAAATGCCAAATAGTGATAAACTTTTGAAAGGTAAATGTCCAGCTACAGCTCATATTATAGCTGAATGCTCAGCTATGGATTATTATGTACATTGTCCAGCTAAATATTGGGTTGCAACTGTTCCAGATTGTGAAGATATTAAAGCATATTCAACAAAATGTAAATTATATTAAATAAATTTAAAAAATATATATATATACAAATTTTTGAATTAATATTGAATGACCAAAAATGATTGGCTTGAAAAATATATAGATATTTTTACGAAATATTATAAAATATTGTTGTTTATTTTAATTTACAGAATTATCTAAATTATCAAATTAGTTACTTTAGTTGTAAAAGGGGTATAATAATTTAAGTCTGGTCACAGAATACTAAATAGATCTCAATTGAGCTCTACAGGAATTGAATAGTAGATAACAAAGTTATATAATTAATATAAAATTCCTGTGTTTATTCTAGTTATCTTTACTAAGCAATTACCGTTATCAAATTTCATTAAATATTAAAGTTTTCGTTCACCTATTATTGCCTCATTAACAAATCGTCAGGTAATGAGATAGAACAAAGTCAAAGAACTTTGTCGAAGAAATGTATTTACTAAACGTATTTTCAAACCAAATTAAATTAAAATTAGCAGTACTGAAATACTGAATATATTCTTCTAATCCCACTACAGTACACAATATACTGTTTTAATACTAGCACTAATGCTCGCTAATACTGAATAATGGTACTGAATATGATACACGAAACTCTTCTAATTTTACTACAATATGAGTACAACCTTCTAATACTCGCTCTATCAATAATATCTTCTAGTACTCTCTGCTTTTTAATTACGGTAAAATGGAAAAATTAACGGAATAATTATTGGTATTGGATGAAAATATAAGAATTAATTAGATCTTGTAATGATTTTCAAATTACTATAGTATTTTTAAGACACAGTTTGAAATAAATTACTTATAATCAATTTATTTACTTTTTTATATCATTTAAAATCTAAATTGGTAAATTGGGTTTCATTTATTATTACTCTTTACAACTATCATAAATATACCGGTAGTACAATAAAATGCGCAACAACTTATTAAGAGGGGAAGAAGTCGTTATTTTAAATTAAAAATGTAGAATCCGAATTTGTATAAAAACTATCTATTCCCATTTAAAAATCTTGATTTTGGAGATTTTCAGGTTTAAAAATTCTATTTCCGGTTGTGCTCAGATGTTGAAAATATCACCAATCGATGCAGCACCTTCGATTTAGTCAATAAATTTTTTTTAAGTAAACAAAAACTTCCCCTCTTTAAAAGCTGATATGCATGCTCAGGAGTACCTGGTATATTTGAAAATAAATTATAAAAAAATACAATTCGAAGTATTTTAGAGGTCACTGTCAGAACGATTTCAATGAATTTGGTCACATTACAATCAACAATGTTAATTTAAGGGAGCGATGTAGAAATAAGGTTGCACTTGCACATGTTCCACTAAGTACGTGAAGTTTTTTCTTATTTAAAGATCAAGCAATCAAGCAAAGTAATGTTTTAATATTTGAGTACGCCACTTTTATGTCTAGGGGATTGGGCAAGAATATTTATTTATTTATTTACAGGCTTAATTCAAGCGAGTTACATTTATATGAATTTAAACAAATTTTAAAATTAACAATATAAATATCAAAAGTTTTGAAATAAATTAAAATGTAAATCCATGGTTACCAAAACTTATTAGTAAAAAAAAAAAAAAAAAAAAAATTTTAATGTTATATAGTTACATATAAAATATGTTATATAGCTATTATAACATATACAGTATGTTCCCAAATCAATGGTGTTCTTCAAAATATATGGCAGATATTGTTGAAATAAAAAGCCATTGTTGAAGGAAGAAGTGGTGTTTATTTTGAACAATAAAAGAGCTATGGGCTGACAAATTTTTGAAATATCGAAATATTTACTTAGTCTTATCTTGTTAAAATTGAAATCATATAAAGTAGAAAAAAATAAAGTTCTACTAACTAATCATGACTTGCTAATACAACTTTGATAATTTTGTTACTTTAGTCTCCCATAAGTTCTGATCAAAGAGATTAACATAGAATAATTCTTCAACATTTAAAGTATCTCTTCCAAATAATCTTGACGGATTTGAAATGTGGTTTATTAAGCAAATACTGAATAATTTTGGTGTTGCGTTGGTTTAATAAGCTAATCCTGAAATTAGTATAGGGTGACAATATTATTAAAATCTTTGAATGAATGACAAAAGAAAACTACTCTAAACTCTATTAAGATATATGAAATGCTAATTCGGACATATTATGCGAAACAAAAGGTACAATCTGCTCCAATTAATCATTGAAAAAAATGGAACTAGATAGGATAATATAATGCGGTAAAAATGCTACAAAAAAAGGATATCACAAATTGTACCGGACGTTATGAGAACATATATGAATTCATCCATAATTATTTGGGAATAATTTATCAAAATTATTGTAAAATATCTAATAATGAAAAGTGGATCGGCCCAAGTAGATACAATTTCTTATGAAGTAAGATTGACCATAATTATTGTAAGTTTTGCTATATTATTAACTAAAAATTAGGTTAGATAAAAATTTATATTTGCATACGGATGGGTAGGGAAAGAAGAAATGATAGTTTAATATGGGGAAAAGGGAATTAATTAGAAGGAAAATTCGGCGTCGAGTTGCGAACAATGTTGTTGATGTTCGCTTTGAATTTTTATAAACCAAACAAATAGAAATTATTTTTAGGAATTGTGTCGTTCATCATAACACTACTAGAACTCATCAGTAGGTATTTTTAGTGTTAGACTACTCCTATACAACTCCTAATTTCATTTTCATTGATTTTATAACTTATTAGAAGATGTCAATAGGACATCTGTGAGTTATAAAAATCGACCAAAATAGAAATTGCCTCGTGAAGTAGAATACGATTCCTAGTTCTAGATGTTCTGAATCTGAACGAATTTCTATAATTAGTTGTGCAACATTTTGGTGTTTTTATGCTTTAGAAACTTATACTTATGTTATCCTACTTATTTCTGTGCTTTCAATCTGTGTGATTACCTGTAGGATTTGCCGATGGCTCAATGAAGATATTGATATTTAGTTATATATAAAAATATTGTGCATACTACAATTTTCCATTAGGCTAATTTTTGTTATTTAGTTAGAATTTTAAAATTATAGTTGTCGAATTATATCATAATGTCATACTGTAATGTTATATTCCACTTTTGGATACAAATAAATCTTTGTTGCGAATAACGTACCCAATATATTTAATTAATAAATTTTATTTTATTAAAACTATTCCAGATAACACTCTACTTTGCTTAGAATGACAATACAACTAAAATCAAAAGTGAGAAAAAAATTATCTACAAAATAAAATCATTGCCAAGGTCTGCTCAGCGGCCTTTTGTCATTTCTCATTAATACAATTTTAATGAATTGAAAAAAAAAATTGTCAAACAATCATTAAAATCATTACTCCTTTATAATGACTTGCAATTATTTCAATGATGAAAATTTGTTAATTAAAGTGATAATTTATTTTTTTAGGACAATAAATTTAAATTATAACCATTTGTAGATCACATCACATCATCATAATTATGTGGTCGCAAATAGTCGTTAAAACAGCAATTATCGTTTGGGATCGAATTAAAAAAATTTAATTTTTCTATTTGAAAATTAGTTTAATTTAGAAATTACCTGTGAATAGTCAAAGCGAACACAACATATTGGTGGAAAAATTTATTAAATAAAAATTATGAACACTCTAAAATATTCCATTCGGAACCACCGATACATCATTAAATTATTATTGACGGTAGGAAAAATTTTGTTGTTAATATTATTAAAAATTCAAATATTTTTATTTTTTTAGACCCTGATGTGTTTAAATATTGGAAATTTGTTCCTTAGTGTGGTATGTTCATTTTGTTGAATTGTCTGAGGTCCATCTTATTGTATAATTGAGGTTTTGGTTTTTTTTTTAGTAGAATGGAAACTGCTGTATGGAATCAATATTTGCATTTGAAGAAGATGATGAAATTGCTAAAAATTGTTCAGAAAAATTTGGAATTATTTGGAAGTACAATGATTCATCAGAAATCGATTTTGAAAGTTATTTGGTTTGTATTCATTTATTTAGTTATTCTTCTAGACTAGAGAAGCTACACAATTAGTCAGGTTTATTTTTTATGATTTCGTATTCCAATCCCATAAATAAAGTATGAAAAGTTGTTTCTGCTTCATTTTCTTTACATTTGCCATATCTGATTAGCAGTCATTTGGGCAGTCTATTATAATTTTATATAGCAACGCGGAGCATTTAAGTACCAGATTAATCAAATCGCTTCGGTAGATCTTTCTTCTACAATGCGGATGAATCAATTTAAGAATGACACAATTTTACAGTTTTTAGAGTAAACCAATTTGATTAGTTTTTATGGTGTTCAGTGCTAGTTAGTTTCTCATTCAGCCAAGAACATATCTACCTGGTCTGCAAACAAAAAATATGTCAATATATCCTTGGAATATGATAAAAAATATGACAATAAATCCTTGGATATAATAGAGTAAAGTAAACTAAAAAGTCTATTTGTTTTGTATATTTGTTCAGAAAGTTGTCTGGCTTGTATTATTATTAGTTTAGTAAATTCTTCTTTAATTATAACTATTATGTTACCAATTAAAACAAAATAAGACAGCTTCAGGTTAGATTATGTTCAAGACTTGGCTTGTAAATTAGAGCTTGAGTTGAAATATCTAATAATATAATTTAGATATCAATATATCTTAACTGATTTGATTTTATTCGAATTGCAAACATCTTTTTGTAAAAGTTTTTTATTCCATTGTGAATTGAAATTCAATAAACTAGGTTTTCCGTAATAAGACCTCTCTAATCAATTTTCAACTTAAAAGTATTCGATCAAATATAATCGAAATTATTCTATCTATAATCGAGCAAAACCTTATTTTATTAATTTTTTTTTTATTAAATATTGTGAATTTATACAAATTTTCTATTGTGAATTGAATTGAAAAATTATTTATATAAATTTCAACCTATTAAATGTTGTATGTTTTAAAATCATTAATATTTTAAATCTACACATTTTGCATTAAATAATCGCAATTGAATTCCTATTGTGAACAGTACAGAATTCACAATAGTAATCTAAATTGTTTTTATTATAATTATATTATTTTCCACTGTATTTATTTTTATTTCATTTTAAGTGTTTTATGGATTGTATATTCACTGAAAGTGAAATTTTTGTCAACGGTTCAGTAAATATGGAAAAAATCAGATCAGATATTATGAGTTTAGCTGAAAATAACACAGATTTAGGTGAAATAATGTATGATTCAATGGCAGAATGTGGTCGTTTATGTAAGTTTATATAAATTTTATTAATATTTAATTTTTTTGTTTATTAATTTTAAATAATATTGCTTTTAGCAAATCATATAATGTTAAATTTACGCAAAAATCCAAATGCTAGACCATTATTTCAAACGAAATGTTCACCAATGGCACAAATTATATCAGATTGTGCAGCAATGGAATATTATATAAATTGCCCGGATAAATATTGGATACCAACTAAAGAATGTGAATCAATGAAATTTTATTCAATGGAACGTCGTTTTACTCGATTATAATATAATTAATTAATATTTTGCTGTTTATTTTTGCTAATAAATTTAACTTGATTTGATAATGATAATTAATATTTTAATACAAAATGGCTGAATTGACATTTTTATTTTTGTGAATTGAATTTTAATATTTTTAAGTGACATCTATATTTTGCTAAAGGTATTACCAAAAATATTTTAATAGAATAAAATAATGGAATAGAAGAATAGAGTATATAAAACATATTTGTTTTTATAGAAAGCTATTATTAGAACAAGTGACAGTTAGTGATTCATTGATTTTAAGCTAACTGAGTTAATAAAATCATAACTTGAAATATATGTTTTATATATATATAGACACATTCGCTTCGGAAAATTTTGCAAAAGGATATTGTTAGGAAAATTTGGAATAAAAATTGTATATACACTACTTTTGAGTTGTTCAAGCAGTTGAAAATATTACCGGTACGTAATTTGTATTATAATACGTTTCTGAAGAGGAGCTAGCCACTCAATTGCATTAACACAGGTAGTCACAGTAAGCCCATTTATGTTTGCAGTTGCACTGGGGATACACCCCTATACGATCTGATTATATCTAATCCAATTTAATCTGGGTCCCGATCCAATTTAAACTGATGTTAACTACAATTATAATATTTTGATTATATTATACAACCCATCCCCATTGTATTAACATTTTTTTATTCCACCATTTTTTTGATTTTTTTTTTTTTTATAAAAACGCACCAAACTTCCATATTAATAATATAAGAATTAATAAACTATTTTATTACAAAAAAAAAAAAAATGAAATTACTTAAAAATACATAAAATCAGAAATTTTCAAATTCAACGAAAAATTATTGAATACAATTTCTAACAAATTTTCTTGCTGCTTCACACATCGGATGCAATATCCATCTTTCCGTTGGGCAATTTTTAAAATATTCTGTATAGGTACAACCTAAAATTACACCAGGTATAGGACTACAACGTGATTTCATGATACTATCAGCTATTGGCAGTTTTTTTATTGCTTCAAATTTTTTATTTGCTACAATTTGGAAAGAATGGTACTAAAATTAAGATTCAAATATTTAAAAATTAACTGTTATTAAATTTCTTTTATTTTACCTGTAGCTGAACAAACTGTAAATGCTTTTATCATAACATTAGCATAATCAGTATCGTTTTTATATTCATTTTTAATAGATGTTGTCATTGCATTCACATCAAATACACCATTACGAATGAATTTTGATTCTTGTAGAACACATTCGGCAAAGCACTGGGAAAAATAAAAAATAAAAAGTTTATAATTTCTGTTATAATATATTTAGGTGGTAGAAATTGAATTTAAATTCGGCTAATATGATGATGATAGTGGTAGACATACATGGTGTAGTGGTTATATTTTCTGAATAATTAGAAGGTTTGGATTCATATTCAGCTCATAGCATTGACGTTAAATTGATTTTTATAAAATTTGTTGAGAGTATAATTTAAGTCAAATGAATTCCGTTATTTCAAAAGTTTCCGGACTATAGGAATAAATCCAGCGTATTTATAAAATTTTCTAACTGTTAACACTCAAAAAATTTTATTTGGATTTTTTTTTTTGTATTTGTGTGTTCGAATTTTATTCATAAGATTTTTTGTTGAATTATTTTTATTCATATTATTCTAACTTAACACTACTAATTAAATTTTAATAACTGTATCACTACTGATATACCTGAAATATTAAATTAACAGATATTATAGACGTCTATAATTGTTATATCTATTAAATTTTATTAATATAAATCTATTTAATTTACACCTTAATACATACTTAAATAACATTTAATAATTTATAATTCTAACGAACGTATATTGAATTATGTAATATAAGTGGCAGTTAAGCACAATCATACAAATTTATGATCTCATTCATAATGTGAAATATATCCAACTATACTTACTACTGTTGAATCAATAGTTGGTGGTGGCTGATTTAATTGTGGTGATTCACCGACAACTGGTAAACCATATTGTTTTGCACATTTTTTTGCAATTTCATTTGGACCTGGATCTATACAACAAGCGTGTGGATCCTTTCAGAAAAAAAATAAAATTTATTAAAATAAAATTAATTAAAAAGTTAAATTTTGTGTTACTTACAACCATTGGAGGAGCTGTCAAACATTCTGGTTTTAGTCCTAATGTATTTTGTATCTAAAATAATTTTATGTTAATAAAAATTTAAATTTAAATTAAATAAATATTACCATCATTATGGTTATAAAATTGATAAATGCTAAAACGTTGATCATCATTTTACTTTGAATGAGAATAGATTTATAGAATTTTGAACAAGAATGAATTCGAATATGGAGTTGTTCAATTCGAGAATATGAAATTAATGATTAGATTCCAACAAATTTTACATAATTTTATAGATTTTACATTTGGAGTTTGATATTTATTTTAATACTATGTAGTTTTTTGTTTGTTTATTTTTTTTTTTTTTTAATCATTTTTCATTTTTAATGACTGAGTATAATGACGATTACTAAATTAATTAAATTACTGAAGAGATTTATTAATGATGGGTATTACAATTCTCCGGACACGTTTAAATTTGCAATAAGTCTGTCTGAAAATTTTTTTAATAGCAAAATTGGGACAATACTAACAAAGTTATTTTTTATCAAGTTTAATAATCCGTTCCGATATATTAAACACATTTATTATTTATTGAGAAATATATTTATTTTGAGTATATAAAATTTTGGTTCATGTCCAGATTGAGTATTGATTGTAGTCCAAGCCAAATGAATAGTCGTTCAATTGTAATTTATATAAATTTTATATTTATTTTTAAAATTCAAAAATGTAAATTCAATTACTAGAAATCGGTTTTTTAGAAGTAAATGAATAACACCAACTACCTACATACCTACTATACTTTGTCTTGATTTTTTCCCGGATTTGATCGTTTCGTTTTGTCTGCCTAAATTATATTAATGTTATCCGGTGTGATTATATTCTGTAATCAGGGAACGATACACCAAACTACCGAAATAGCGTGGCCATTATAGTTGCTGACGACATACAAAACAGCACATAACCGAATTTGTACCACATTCTGACAGAGTTATGTTGATAAAGATTAATACTAGAGAGGAGAACGTCTCATACAATTCGTTCAAGAAAAATGCCTTAAAATTGGCAATACATGGTTTTGTTTACCACTACGAAAGTTGTACACCTGAATATCACCTCAGGACAGCAGTACAAATATTATTCTCAATCAATATGATTACATCTTGGTCAAAAAACGCTTTAGTTCATCTATTAGAAAAGTTTGCACATATCCAGGAGGTGATGTGACCATAATTTTCTTTTAACAAATGTAAATTTAAAATTATTCAGAGCTAGAAGAAGTAACCAGCAACCAAAATTATTTTAGTCCAAACATATTTTAGGTACAAAAAAATATAAGGCAAAGCAAAAATGGATGACAGTAGAGATACTACTTATATATGACATCTTTTATGTTACTTTAATACCTGGTATAACCATCAAATTTGAAAACTAGATGTCCTCATGCGTACCAGGAAGATATACCAGGAAGACGTAATGATTAAGAAACACCACAAACAGGAAAATGGTGGTTCAAGTTAACTTCAGAAAAATATTTACTGCCTTCTATAACGTGAGTCGAGATGATCAAAATCGTCAAGCAAAATAAATCTAATTAAAAATTGAAAAGAAATTAAAAAAAATAAAAATCTACTTTAAGCTTAAAAACCACTGGAAATAATAATAATGACAAATTAATTGTGTAAAATTAAATAAAAAAAAAATATTTTCAATCCAGTCAGAAATTAACTCAATCGCAGTTATTCAGCGCGGAATATGTCTAAAAACTGGCATTCTGAATTTTCAATAGGGTACTGTAACACTATGAATAGGTATTTTTGTTTATTTCGATGAAAATAAAATATTCATTATCCTATAGATAGCAGTCATTAAAATGCATAATATGAATACATTTTTATTTGCTATTGAGACTTATGGATGTGTAACAGAACAAAAAAAAAAAAAAAAAAATAGGAAAATCCTCATGCATGAAGAGTTTCATTGAAGTGATTTAATACACAACAATGTTGTAAACAAACAATTCTATAATTCTGATATTATTTAACATTAAAATAATAATTTTTAATTCTCATAATTTCACTCTCTAAATTCTACATTTAAGTTATTATTTACCAAGTAATTATAATTTTGAAATTTATCACAACAAACCACTTTCATTTCAATTTTTTTTTGTTTTTATCTACCTGTCGAATCTATCTGGGCATAACTTTCATTATTTTTAGTTCTATTGAACTCTAATTTGAATGTGACAGCATCTAATTTTCTAGTATTGAAATTTGAAATAGATCCCAAGTATGATTTCAATCTAATAAAAGTTAATTTTAAAATTATTGGTGTAGGTTGCAATCTATTTTTTGTTTATATATTTTTTAGTGGCTTTCAAAAAGTTCAATTAGTTTGAGTTGAATTAAAATTCGTAATGTTTCGATATTTAGTGGGGGTGAAAAGGAAAAAAAAGTGAAATTTTTATGATGTTCACAATTATTATAGTAATCACTATTTCAATACAATTTTTTTTTCTTACTATATGGAATGGTACTAATGACCTCGAATTTGTAAAATTAGTAATTTTATTGAAATTTTTGATAGTTAATGAATGAAATTTGTTAATTCATGAAATTTAATACTAAAATTGTGAAATGGTAAAGAAATTTATTAAACGTTTCTGTAAGTGGAAGGACAATTAACCTTTAAAAGTTTTTAATTTAAGCATAATGGTATTTAATGATAGTAGGCATAATATGGTTCCAAATTCAAATCATAATTCTCATTAATATCACATGAAGGTCTTTTGAAGATTTTATTAATCAAATTCTGATTGCATACATTTTTTATTTACATGTCTGTACTATTCTATTTATATTTCTGTACTGTAATGTTATATTTTTGTACTGTTATATTTCTGTACTTTTCAGTTCTATTTGTTATTGACTCAATGTCGGCAGTATTCTATTAGTTAAAATTTGTTCAAAGAGTGAAAAATATGGCTTCTAAAGTGCCAAAATGTTCTTCTCAATAATTGCAAAAATATGCCGATTCTTGGTCTCGGTACCTGAAAGAGTGCACCCGGGGAAGTTGTTCAAGCTATTAAGGATGCCATATAGATATTGGTTTATCGTCATTTTGATTGTGCTTGTGTTTATGGGAATGAACATGAAACTGGTGAAGGGATCAATGCTAAGATTTCTGAAGGTGTTGTTCACAGAGAAGACCTTTTTATAAATATCAAATTATGAAATACATCTCATCGTCCAGAGTAAGAGTTGTTTGTGAAATGAGGTGTTTTAATACACTATATTTGAATATGTATTTGATTCATTGACCATCAATGGGTTATAAAGAAGCTGATAATTTATTTCCAACCGACGATAAAGGTAAAGTTTTATTCTCTGATGCTGATTATGTTAATACATTGAAAAAAGTGGAAAAACTGATTGAAGATGGTCTTTGTAAATCAAATGGTGTTTACGCGGAGTAAAGGTATGAAGATTTAAAGGTTGTAGCATCTACAAAATTTGATATTTACTGACTTTACAATTGCAAATGTGGCTACAATTTTAATATCGTCTGTATTAAACGCCTATACTGACGATATTAAAATTGGATGATCTTATAAAAAGAAAAATTGGAAATTTGGATTATGGATGATCTTATAAATATTTGTAATATGTCCTCGACTGTCTAAATCTTTTATTGCGTGGTCAAGTTAAGATTGAAAATTGTTTTTGGCAGAGCATGCGCTGTTTTTATTTCGCATTCGTCCGTTATGTTGTTTTGCACTGCTACTTTACATTTGGTGTGTTTGAGTGTTACTATAATTATATATGTAAATTTTTGTGCTAAAAATTCTATGAATCTTTTCTACCTTATCCATTATTAGGCCTTAATATTATTTTAATTAAAAAACTAATTTTAGTCTTAAAGCTCTAAGAAAGTAAAATGTGGAATATCATTTATTTAAACCTATACTAACTGACATCTGTTACAAAAATTTCGTTTTACATAAATATAACCAACCACAATAATTTCATGAGCCTAACAATTTGATAACTTTTTAATTAAATTATTTAAAAAAAAAAAAAGAGAAGAAGAAAAAATATGACAAAAATAATTTCATTATCTACTTTTCTACTTTTTTAATTTAATTGTTTTTTTTTCTTATTATTGTTGTTATTATTGTCCTGTCAATACAAATCAAAACAAAACAAATTTTATAATTTTCTTTTATGTCTTTTATACTTACTTTACTACCTATATTATATTCCAGCATACAATTCAAAAATTAATTTTCTCATTTTTTCCTTCTCAATTCCTGTTCATAGTCCTGTAATATTGAATCTTAAAAACAAAAAATAAAAAATAATAAAACAAGCAACAAATTTAATTCCACTTTATTCCACTTTTATAATGAAATCATCCAGATTTTTACTTCTACCACCTCTACCACTTCCCCTTCATATTTCATATAATTTTTAAGTAAACGGAACGGAAAATCGAGCCTAAATGATCCAACTGTGAGTTTTATAATATTTAATTACACTTTACTCACAATTCTTTCAGCATAGAGTTTACAAAAATGTCTACCATAACAGTTCCGAGTGTTCCCTCTTTAATGTGTATTTAAATATCAGTTTGTATTATTATTTATTTAAAACACATTTTTTTTTATTTGGAAATTCAGTATGGCCTGTGTGGTGATGAAAAATTGAAAAATAAAAGCCCGTAATATTCCTGAAGGTAAGTGTATATTTTATTTAATTTTTTTTTTGTTTTTTTTTATCAAAAAGGACATCTCATTTTTCTTTTATTTCCATGCATTTATTATTGTTGATTTTTTTGTACTCCTTTATCCAGTATAAAAAACAGATTTTCTTTCTTTTATGGAATAACCAAGAATTATACTGCCTCTACCAACTGCCTCACATAAACAAAATAATGTAAAAAAAAAAAAAAAAAACAAAAATTGAATTTTTCATACTGGAGGTATTTCTGTGTTCCAAATTTTTTGTTTGTTATAACATTTATGGTTTACCTAATGAAATATTCAAGTGAACATAAAAACAAGGCAATGGCTTAAAGCCTCTCGAAGAATTCAAAAACTCAAATATTAAATGCATGATAAAAGAAACAAAGAAAAACCAAAAAACCAGAAAACTTATGAGCCTTAACGTAAACAACACCATAACACAGAGTAAGAAAAGTAATAATAACAATATAAGAGAGTTAAATGTATGCGGTGGTGATGGTGGTGATTGTGTTTGATATACAATAAAATTATTATAATTGTGATAGTGTGGTATTAGAATAAACAAAACCTCAAAAGTTGTCCAAGATTTCTGCAATAGAGTTTATGACAGCCGCTAGGCAAATTGTTTTCACAAACAAAGTATTCTGAAACATAAAACTAAAGTTAAAAAAAAAAAACAAAATTATAACCTTTAACGTTTATATGTTTAGCGTTAGAACATTGCTGTAAGTTCAGATGAAGTAATTGAGAAAAGTAGCAAAAACAAAATAATAACAAGAAACTAGAAGAAGCACAAAACAAATTATACTTTCCCGGAAAAATCATAAAAAGGACTGAAGTGAAAATACAAAAAAAAAAAATATATATTATATAAAAAAAAAAATTTATAAACAAATCACAAAGGAAACGCCTTAACATTGTTTTCCCTCTACAAATAAAACAATAACAACATAATAACAAAAAAAAAAAAATGAAAAATAACACAAGAAACCGTTATGTTGAAAACGGTAAAAATACACAATGAATTTGATACAAGAATAAAATTGTAAAAATACAAAAAATAAACACAACACCAAAAGTGGAACACCATAACAAACAACAGAAACAACAACAATAACGTATGTATATACTACGTACGTACGTTCGTACCAACGACTTCACATAACGTAAAATGGAATGGTTGGAATGGAATTAAAACAAAAAGAAAAATAAAAACAAAAAAAAAAATTTCCTGTGGTGGTGCAAATATTCTATAACGGTATTATAATACAATACTACAATTGTGTGGTAATATGGCCTACTGCTTTTCTCTATTATAAAACCGTTATTTGTTATTTGCGAAAAAAAAAACAGAAATTAAAGAAAAAAACTGTTTATTCAAGTTTTTTTTACTTCTTTTTTTTTTTTTAAAGCGCTTTGACACCTTTAAAGTGAAAAATTTCATATAGTTGGCTTCGTCTTAAATTATAAAATTAGAAGGATACAAAATAAGAGATAACAACAAAAATAAAAACAAAAAAAACACATCTGAATTTAAAATGGAATGAAAATTGTGTAGAGTTTCTCTTTGGATCGACGGGAACAGTTAATGTTTTTTTTTTGTTAATATTTCGCGTATGCTGTAGGGGGAATACAAAAAAAAAAACTTTTTAATTTGCTTAACTTATTGAAAGTTTTTTCTTGTTGGTTTTTTTGGTTACCTACCTCTTGATTTTTGGTTATTTACCTTACCTGTACAAAAAAAAAAAAACAAAAAAAAAAAATGGTGGTAACATTTTTTTGTTAAATGTTTCTAAAATTAATTTATTTTCAAGAATTGCTGCAATTTTTATTTTTGGGAATTATTATGAAGAAAATTATTATTTTGGGTTCTTTTCATCATCTCATCCACCACCCACTCCCATTGGTAGGGTGGTTTTTTACCATTTAAGAAACTGGGTCAAATGAAAATGTTTACTGTTATTAAATTTTAGAAGTAGGTATTTGTACTTTTATATTTACTTTTCGTCTTTAAACCAGTTATATTTTTCTTAATTATCCGTTATCTTATTCTGTAGGGAGAATGGTGGAAAACTTTTGAATGATCGAGTTGCAATTTTGGTGTTGTGAAAAGACGTGGAATGTAATGAACAAAACGGCAGAAGAGTCAATTGTAAGTCATAAAAAACATTTATAAAATTTAATCAATTTCAATGAGGGTAATTTTGGTGGAGGAGTGAAAAAATGCCAAAAAGGAACTGTTATAAGCAACCAGGCTTAAGCCTGTAGTAAACAGAAGATAAAGAATACATGTACTGAACAAAGACAGGGAGTTTTTTTTATATTTAGGTTATGATTTCATTCCCGGAAGCAACCCAATTTCACGCATTGAATTTAAAAATAATTTTCGTAATTATCTTCATACGCCTATATTCTGCGAAGAGTGGTAACGCCATGGTTAACCTACGTTTAATATCTGTAAGAGGCCATACATACATCTCTGTTCTTTTTGTCTCCCTGGAGAAGCTTTAAAAAGCGTCTTATGGTGACAGATCAGACAATAAATCAAAGCCCTGAAATCATTTCATGAAAGTATGACAACGAGCATTTTATTCCCAAGAGTTCGATTGTGTCCTGCTCCATTTTCGTAGATTTGTGGATCAGTTGAGCAAGTGTTGATAAAACCTTTACATCTTCTATGAAACAAATGTCGTGTTTCTCTACTTTGTCAAGAATGCTTAGAGCAATCTTAGAAGCCTATTTATGCGAATTATACTCCATCTTGGGTCGTATGAAGGATTTATAGATATTAAGCAGATCTTTAGGTGTAAAATGTGCCTTACACCGACTTAATATATCAAAACATTTTTCAGTGGTTTTTGCAATATCAATAATATGGTCATTCCAGAGCATATTTTGAATTACTCGAATTCCGAGAACATTTTCGTTTTCTAGTCGATGTAAGCTTTGGAGGTGTTAAACTCAACTTTGTTTGCTTTATAATTAATTAAAATTAGGTTTTGAAAATTTTATTCGTACATTCAAATTATTGTTTGGTATGTCCTTGACATCAAAAGTTCCAGAATATTTCCGGTTTGCAACATTTACGAATATAATAGTGTATTTCCAAATATGAATAAAAGTATAGTTTTGTTATTTTGATATAATTTTATTAATTTTAAATATCCAGAAAATTCGCCCATTGCAGCGATTTTTAATTAAGTTAGGATAAGTTTAGTTAGTTAGAGGGGTTAAATTTAAGTAAGTTTTATAAAAAAATAAAAAAAGAATAGGAAGGGCTTGTTTAGTTATTTTTTCCTTAAATTGAATATTAAAATTAAAATAAGCTAAAATATCGCAATAAGCTAAAATAATCGTATAGATGTAAATGCATAGTATCACCCCTAACTAAGAGACACTTTAGAACAAAATAAAATAATATAATTAAGGCGAAGTTAATAAATAAAAATAAAATTATTCAAGCAAATAAATATGGATCACAGCACCTCTACTGTATATTTCATCAAAATATATAACTTCGAGATGAGTTATAAGTCAATTACAAAGTGTTGGTATAGGTTCTATTCAAGCATTTAATTCAAAACTTCCACATCAAATCTAATTACACATCAATTCATCAATTCTACTAATTTCTCTCTAAGTAATTGCGCTCCGAAAACTTTTTAATTAGTAATAAATTGATTTTATTTTTAATTTTTTTATAAATATAAAAGTTTAAGTTATCACTTTTTAATAATCCAATACAACCCAATACTACCGCCGCCGCCGCCACCACCGACCGCCATTTTGTAAACTGTCAGATTATTAAAATGAAATGAGTGGAAAAGAAAATTTAAAAATTTTTTTCTTTTCTTTTTAATGTGTATGTGTACTTAGAGGAAATTAGGTTTACAGTAATTATTAATTTTCAATTAAATTTAATTTTTCCCCCAACACAAATTAAGAATTTGTTTCTGTAGAGACAAGAGAGCAGAAAAGTTATTTTTTGTTTTTTTTTTTTTTTTTTTTTTTGAATTGAAAGAGTAATACAAAAAGAATTGATGCAAGATTATGGATGGTTTTTACAAGAATGTTACTAGAAACTAAGTTTAATAATATGAAAAGATTAAAATTAAAAGGACTTTTAAAGAAAGAAAGTAATTAAAAAGGAAAACTTTTTAATGGACATTATAAGAAAGACCAAATGGAATTTCAATGGAATTTCAAAAGATATTTAATGTCATTTCATTCAGTCATTGAAGAGATTATTATTTTGAAGTATTTTAATTGATATTTATTTAAACTGACAAAAATAATTCTTCAGAGCTACTCAACTTTGAATTTTTCAATTCTGTATGTCAATATAATTTACATCAATATAGGTTAATGAATTTCTTGTATTTACAGAATGGATATAAAAATTAAACAAATAAAAAAAAATTTAAGTATAAAAATTTAATGTATGAAATCTGGCGCGAATTTTTATTATTTTATAATGCAGAAAAGTCATCTCTTCTTCCTTGACATTGCAATTGGTCTTCGCACTCTTTCTAGTTCTATTTTTTGGTTATAATGTTCTTACTATTGTTAATTTTAAAATTTGTTTGAATTCAGATAAATGTTATACATTTACTAGCTTGAATTAAGCCTGTAAATAAATAAATAAATACCAAGAACTTAAACGATTGTAGTGTAAGTGATTGTGCCAATAGAAAAATTAAAAATCTAACAAATCTCACAAATGTACCATCAGATCAACTTCACAAAGCTACCAGAGAACGTCAAGGTCATAAATAATAATTGCAAACTAATCGCACACATTTATTTTGAGGAGTATGTTACCAAATTGAATGATGAATTGACTTAAATTTTTATAACGTTACATATTACAATCGCCTAATCATTTGTTTAACAAATTTACAGTTTTAATACAGAAAAAACAAAACGAGTAAAAGCTTGAAAACATAATGAATCACATTTAAAAAAAAAAACAGCTAAAGATCGCAATAAAATTTGGTATTAAACTGTTAATCTGTTACTAATAATTTCCAAAGTGTTTGAAGATATTTGTATTAAAAAAATAATACCGAAAATCAAAAATTAATCATACCGCTTCACCAGTTCGGCTTCCAGAAAAAAAACAGTACCATGGAATAGGTACATAGAATAGCAGCAAAAATCAGACATGCGTATGAGGAAAAAAAATACTGCTCAGCCATATTTCTAGACGTCGCTCAGGCTTTCGACAGAGTTTGGCACGATAACCTAATGTATAAAATTAAACCTCGACTACCTCCTGAAGCTCACAAACTATTGTCGTGTAAATATGTATGGCAACACTATCTCTTTATAATTGTTATAATATAAATATTAATATAAGTAGGTTCAGTAATACAAATTGGGAATATTATTATATTAAGAATGTAATTATTTAAGTCAGTCTCATAAGAACAGCAATAAAATAACATACATATCAACAATTAGAAAGTATCTGTCTCATAGATCGTCTTAAATCAAACACAAATCATTCGCATCAAAAAAACATCAAATTAAAGTTGGCGTACCACAAGGCAACGTACCCGGACCAATGTTGTACTTAATATTTATCTCTGATCTTCCATAAAACAGTCAAATGTTCCTATTTATCTTTGCAGACAACACGGCGATATTAAGCACTGACAAATGTCCAAAAATCGATCCCAACGGTTACAGTTCCATCTGGAAAGAATAAAAAATTGACTCGAGAAAAGGAAAATTAAAGTGAATGAAAATAAGAGTCTCCACATTACATTCACATTCAACAGAGAAACATATCCATCTGTATTCCTTGTATAGAAATACCTCAATCCAGTATAGTGAAAACCTCATCCCAATAGTCGATGATTACTTGATACGGCTTCGAACTATTTTGGGGAACCCTCTTGGCCTTATTTTATTTACATGGTTCCTCTACGGTCTTTTACATTGCTCTTTACATGGTCCCTCTACGTGATGGGTAAGGAATCACCCTCGGCTGCTTTACCAATGCATTCATCTATACTTCGTTTGTTCTATAATTTTATTCATTATTAAATTATATAAAATGGAACTTTGCTGTGTCTTCGCTTTATAGTATTCTTTGCTGGAATATCCCGGTTCAGATTTTACTTACTTTTTTATTTTCTATATTGAGATTTTCAGTTATGTTTTTTTCGTTCATGATATTTGAAGCATCGTTCAACTGTACCATATCAAACGCTTTCGTTAATAGGTCGGCCAAACCAAAATATACTGATGAGCTATTGAATTCTATCGACTTGTCAAACATTCTTGACTGACATACTTAATTGAGGGCTGATATGATAAGCGAATGTTTAACTAGGGTTTAATATTCAATTGCAACAATCGTTTATTTGCCTCAATCTCGGCTGATTTAAAAACTATAAAGTTAAAATTCCACTATATTCCACTTAATTGATGTTTAAATTGCAGAAAATGGCATAGTTAATCTCTAAAAAACCTTTGAATATGTCCAGTAAATTCATGTAATTAACTCGTGGGTTATTATGTTGAATCGATAACCATAATATTTTATTAGAAATAAAATTTATATAAAAATTTATAAATAAATTGGCTTAAAATAAAGATTTAGTTTAGAAAATTGAAAATAGAAAACCATTAGATAGGTCAAACTATCCTAAATGATAGTGTGTTCCATAACCTATCTATACGAAAATTTAATTTGCATTGGATTATTATTATTGAGGTAACAATACTGGTTTTTCCAATTGTACTAATCCAGCAAACAATTTAGTAATCAATTTAATTTTAAAGGTTTAATAAAATTCCAATTATCCAAAGATATCATTTCAAAATTCTAATTCTACTTAGAAAAAAATTTGTAAATTTATTTGCATCTTAACTGGAATTGGTTATTCGAAATTTTAGATATTTAATTTAAAAAAAAAATACCTTCATAGTTGCTTTAAATTTTCATTTTTTTTGTTGTTGCTAAATACAGGACGTATTTAATACAATTACAATTTGTTACTAATTTTCCATAATATTGCATATACATAGTAGATACTTTGTAGGAAGATATTCATTTGTGTATCGTATGTACATTGAATTGGAAAATTTCCTTAAGATAAAAAGGATTTTTTTTTTTCATATACATTTTTTTATTATTATCTTTTATTTTGCATTAGGGTGTCCTTAATTTTTAGAATAGCATCATTTTCTTAGATATTTCAAAATATTTAGAAAATTAATTGTCTGTAGAAGTTGAACTACTTTTACATTTTTAAAGTATAAGATGTAAAATTGGAAGTGTGCTTTAAAAATATTCAACTGCAAAGCTCTACTTTATTATTACTGTTACCCGAACGCATAAATAGAGGGAGAAGAAAACTCTATTATTGCCAATTTGGCAACTTTTAAGTCAAATAAAGCAGAATACAAATTTTGTTAAGACCATTTAACTATTGTTCAAATCAAACTGAAGAAGAACTAAAGCCTTTATTTTTAATTCTGAAGCACCGTCGCAGAACAACGCTGTTTAAACCAGTTCATTTTTATAACGCGGAAGGACTGAGTTAATTTCAAACTGGTTATAAATATTATTTTTTTAGTTAAAATAATTAAATGAATTAAATTTCGTTCGGAATTTGGTTGTTACTGAAACTGGACAAGTAAAAAGAAAGCATTCAAGAATCTCTACTACAGCAGGAGTTAATAGCATGTAAAATTTATATACGAGTGTTTAAATTTTGTCAAATATTTGAATTAAAATGTATGCACCCAAAAAATTAATACACCTGCTTTAAGAGTAATTTTTGAGTTTCTATACATATATTTTGCTGCCTCAACACTAATGGGCCACATTGTTAGATTTCTAATGGTACTTATAATGGTTTTAATTCAGGGTTGATACTATAATTACTAAGTGTATTGTTGGTACAAAACAGATTTAATAATCCTGGAATTTTACTCAGATGCTTTTGAAGGAATAAAGCTTCCGCTATGGTTTTGATTTGGATGGAATTTATGTTGTTATGCAAATTGTTATGTTTGTCAGCTATAACGGTAAATATAGTTAATATCTTTTCTTTTAAAAGTTTCCCGTGAAGTACTCGCAATAGTAGGTAAAATAATTAACATTTTGCAATAGACCAAATCAAAAACTTAGGTAGAATTTTAAAATTAAACCTCCAGTTTTAAACCACAAACTAGTTCCACTCTAATCTACTTACATTAAACACGTTTACATTCATATAAATACTTAAATTCATATGGGTTATTCTATTGAAATTGTATTATCGTATATCCTAGATTAACTATAATTTTATTATTAATCAAGCGTCTACGCGAACAATATTTTCCCCAAACGCTGGAAAATACATATATTCCCATTTTTGTATTTAGTGGTGGTACACATTATCATAATTAACCTATAACTCCATCCGTGAAGCATTGGTCGGAAATAAATTACATTCCATTCCTTCCACTGTAATATCCTATTTGTAACTAACATCTTCAATTGTGGCCACATTTTTTTGTGGGTACTTGCTTCGGCTAAGATTGGTGTTTTCTATGTTTGTTTTAGTCTGCCAACGCGATCTACACCCAGATTCTATTTATAATATTGTTCAACAACAGCGGCAACACAAACAAAAAAACCAGGACAAGAAAATATTTTTGTCAAACTCTGGGAAAATTACATAACAGTATTTGCCTTTTGCAAGCAATAAAAAAAAATTAAAAAAGTAAATTTTTTTTATCCCGATAAAATTAATTCTTGTAATTTTGGGTACAATGTATTACTTGGATTTCAGTAAATATGGGTTTTCAAATAGTGGGCTTGTTTTTTGGGGTTTAGATAGGCTCCCAGCTTGCATAGTTACAATTCAAAATTATTAAAATTTAAATTTCCGTAGAACTGCCCATATACAAATTATAATCCAGCAAAATTATCTAAAAATAGCACTAATACATTTGTATTTCCTTCAAGGACTATACCATATAACTAATGTACCTTTATAATATTATAATATTATATTATTTGGAATGTGTAATGTTTTGCTTGTAGTAAGATAAAAGAAAACAAATCCCAAAAATAAAAATTTTCAAAATTCAAATCACGTTCTGAACGTGTTCTTCATTTTATTTATTTTATTTTATTTTTTTTTTCCATTTTTCTAAGTAAAAATGATATTGAAAGGCAAAAAATTGTTTTTATTATTATAATTTTTATTTTTTTTTTTAACTTTTATTATCCTTTTTATATATTTTATTTTTTCCTTTTTTGTTTCTAGTCTAAATTCTTTAACTATTGATAAATAAAAGAATGTTGTTGGCTTCTATAAAATTTATACTGAAAATGTCCTGAATTATTGTTGCCAAAAAGTGTCTAAAATGAATACTCGAAATGAATACAAGTGATGCTTAAAATTTTATTTTTATTGTAGGATCATTATGCAAGTATTGGTTCATAATATAGACAGGTTGGTGTAAAAATATTTTTTTCTTTTTAATTGTAACACAAAACTATATCAGATCGTTAGAGACGATCTTAGTTAGAATAAACATTTTAAAAGTTATATTTTAAAACAATTTGTATTTATTTATTGAGTTTGATTATGTATTATAGTATAGCTCGTCTTACAACATATAGACGGTCATAATCAACTTTTTTAACAATTGAGATTTTACTTGTGTGGGTGTGAATGTATTTCAATATTTATAAGATTTGGTTTTAAGAGACAATAGAGTCTATCGTTTGTATCAATAGACTAAATGGATCTTTCAATGACACTTTAAAGAGAAATTGGTTGGGGTACTCTAGGTTCAATGAACGATTTATTGTTTTGTGAAAAAATTAATTTCGTTTTAAAAGTCTTTGCTACCTAATTTATTGTCAGGAAAATCAAGGTAATAATAATTTCGATGCCGAGTTTGCAGCGGTAGCATCCGATAAAAAATTAAATATGTATTGTGCTATTTCAGTCACCACCATATAATCGACATATTAGTTAGTTATTTGTCCACATTTTGCAGATGTTCATTCAATTGATAGTGACCAACAAGAAATTTAGTTATTCATATAAACTTTTTTCTTCTGATTTACTCATGTAAACACGGTTCTATGGGTGTATAGGCATGAACATTTTGGTTTGTAGATATTATTCCTTTAATTATTTGCCAATAATGATTTGATTGACTTCTAATACCAATCTTTATGTTTGATTTCAACTAGACAATGAAATGACACAAAAATTAGTATTGGCTATTTATAGTGTAGAAGAAGTGGCTGAATAAAATTGAAAATAAATAAAATCAAAAATTAGAGCAATAAGAAAAGTATGTATACAATGTATACAAGAATCTATACAATGTGATTAGTATAAATTATATTTTTTTAGTTGGAATTCAAACAGAGTATTGACTTCTTCAATTTTTTCTCTTTATCTATTTCTATTATTATAATATGTTTACTAGGTAGTGTGTTACATAATTTATTATATTTCATTTCACATGTTATTTGGCAATTTTAATCTTGGATTGCCAACTGAACTGAACTGAAACAAAAAAGCTTATCTTTCTGCATTTTGTATAAACTGAAGTACTTAGTTGTTTATTACCCTTCTTAATTATATGAACCACAACATTTGTAATTTTTTTTTATTTAATTATAATAGAGCCAATTATTTTCAATCTTTATTTTAATAAAGTTAAATTTTTACATTTCGTTTGCTGGTTGATTTGCCTAATAACATATGACGTTTTTCATCGTTAGAAATTTCATTTGTAAGTATCAGTTGCAAAATTTTCTTAACTACTAGACAGCATTTACCCCACTGATTTAAATCTTTGAACACCTTATTGTACGCTAGGTATTTGATAGTATTTGGGTGAAGATAGTAAAGCTCAAATTATGATGAACAACAATATGAAAATTGAAATCAAACTTTTTTGCTTATGAATATTTCCGTCTTATTATTATCTTTTTATTTGTATGAAACCTGCGTCCTACAAAGAATACAGAGAGACTAAATTAAAATAAAAAAAAAAAATCAATTTTTATTTCGATGAACACAAATAAATTAATTTGCTGGAAAAAAAATATTTCATTATAAAATAGTAAAATAATTTTTGCATCACCCTGTATTTAATGTACTATGTATAGATATAATACAACTTACAATCAAATTAAATTCACCTCAGTAAATAATAAGGTACCTACCAAAAAAAAAAAAAAAAAAAAATATTTTCCTTTTTCTATATACCTAGAGATCTCATCGTTCATTTACTTGGCAAAATTAGTGTGCGTGTGTACGTTGTACATATTATTTATCTGTATCTAACCTATATACCCTAAAATTTATTCAAGTTTTTATATAATCATTCAAAAAGACCAACATTTTTTTTATTTTTGTTTTTTTTTTGTATAGTTTTTTGTTGTTGTTGTTATTTTATTTCCATCAGGTGGAAGTGTTAAAATGAAATTTCATTCTAATGTGACTTTTTAAGAGCCTCTCATAATTTTATTCAATTCACATACATATACATAAACACACTCATACAAATAATAATATATAAACACTTAAATTTTGTTTTTTTGTTTGAAATTCTGTCCAAATATATTTACGGTCCAGAAGGAAATAATAATAATAATAATGATAATAATGAGGAGATCTTGAAAAGTATTATTATGTAAAGGTATACATACACACACAGGATCGAAATGGATATTTAAAATGCGAAATTGTTGCTCACAAAATTAAAGTTTTTCTATAACAACATCATCATCATCTCCATACATTTATGTACCTATACCTATACCTATATTATTATGTTATTGTGTATCAGTAAAATTTCACAAATTATAAACTTTAGTTATTCCTGTTATTCTGCAGTAAATTAAAATGGACTTTTACTTACATTCTTTGATTGAGGGCATGAATTTAAATTAATTTTGAATTTTTAAAATGTTGTTCGTGTTGTTATTGTTATTGTTGTTGTGTAGTACCTAGTACCAGTACTAAAATTTTAATTTTTAAAAGAGAATTTTCACACTATACCCACTTGAAATAAATCAAGATGAATGTTTAAATTTAAAAGTTGGCAAGTGTAAGAAAAAAAAAATAAAACAACAAAATTAGAGAAAAATAAAATTACGTTACTGTAATAATTTCTTTTTTAAGGATACAAATACAGAAAAAAAAATACAAAAAAAATTAAAATTATATTTTTTTTATCACGAATATTTTCCAAAAAATAAAAAAAATGTTTAAATGCTTAAACTTGTTTGTAGAAAGTAAATGGGGCCCATTAACAAATAATTTTTGTTTTTATTTTGATTTTTGTTTTTGTAAAAATTAAATTAAAATTTAATAATTTAAAAAAGAAAATATGAGTTTTTAGGAAAATTCAAAGATCCTTTTTAAAAGAAAAATTATTAGTTTCTAAAAATAAAAGTTAATAATTTTTTTTTTTTTTTTTTGTTTTTGTTTTTATTTTAAGCATTCTTATAACATATTCATTAATTCTATAATATTATTAGAGTTTAAAAGTGAAAATAAGGAAAGAAGAAAATTTTCTAAAATAGTTTTTGATGAAATGACCCAATTTCGTGCTCTAATTATAATATGATCTAATTTCGTGTTCTATCAAAAATGTGTTCTATCATAATTCGTATTTCTAGAATATTTTATATGGCATATAATATATGGATTTATATTTTTTTTAACAAATTCTTCTACGGAGTCTTCAACCTAGAAATCGAATTAAAAAGTTATGAGTAATACTACACGTAATACAGAAAGTGTTTACTAGTTTCAATGAAAATTAGTAGATTAAACAAAGGCTAAATTTTTATCATAAAAAATAAAGAACAATTTAATTGAAAATTTAACTAGTTCATATTAATTTTAATTTTCTAAGCAGAAAATAGTAAAAAAATTTAGAAACAAATATCAACTTTCTATTAGTGATATTAAATGAAGGTTTTAATATTATAATTTTAATATACTATCTAATTTAGAACAAATACTTACATTAATCCAGCATATTAAATTCGCCGAAGCTCACTGAAAGTAAAAAACAATTTGTTGCAAATGAAACATTTTAATTCAATTTTTTGCTATTGTGCTTTGATCATATTGATGTAGAAGACTGAATTGTACATGCTCTTTATAAAAAAATAATTATTATAAATAATGAAAAAACGAGAATAACTAGATTTAAGTACCTGTAACTAGAAATATTCATTTCATTCCACTACAATATCAATTAACGCAACTAGGAAAATGTTTTTTTTCGATTAACCAAAGTTTCAAAATAAGCTAACTAGATTCAAGTACCTGGAACTAGACAAGATATTTTATTCCACTGTGAAAACAATTAATTTTTATAAAAACACATGAATTTTCGATATATACATATACATATGTACAAACAAATGTATCTATATATGTATGTAATTATTTCAAAAAAAGTGATTTTGTTTTTTTTTAAATTTTTTAAATAACAATTTTTTGTTATTGCTTCTAATGTATCAATTGAATTCAAAATAAAATACGATCAAGAAATATTTTCTAACACTTAGCAAAGCAATAAATAAGAACCATTCATAATTATTACCTTTTATTTTTCCAGCTGACTCTTCATCAACAGAGTAAAATCTTAAGTTAAGATTTTCAATAGAAATATTACAATTACCCTAACTTCATTTCAAGCTTCGCCTAATCCAGTTGGGAAAAAAGACTTATAACAAAATTATATTTTACAAAAAAAAATTTATTAGCAAAATTATATTTGAAAAAAGAACTTTTAAATAAAAAATTATTTTCAACAGCAAGTCACAGCACTGGTTGAGAGCATTGAAAAATATACCAAAACACATATTTTGTAACTAGAATCTAGTACGTTTAAAAATTATTTAAAAAAAAAATACCAAATTTGGCATTGGCATATTTTAAAAGGATGGTGTTTTGTTACAAAAGCAGTACGAAAAAAGTTAATTTCAGTATAATTACTAGATTCTATATAAGATTTGCTAGATTCTGGTGTATCTTTGCTAAATTCTAGTGTATTTAACTAGAGTCCAAAATTTAAATTTTGTTGTAAGACTTTTTGTTTCACTGGATTTCAGTTTTAAAATTTAATTCCTAGAATCTAGTTTAATATAGTTATGCCAACTTGAACCAGAATGCAATTATGCAAACTAGAAACTAGCTTATAAAATATAATAAAACTATAACTTATAAAATATTTATTGAAAATTTTACTAGAAATATAGCTGCATTAACTTTTTTTCTCTCCGTATCTAGTTTAGAATTTTAAAATCTATTTAGAGCAAATGATAAATCCATTAAAATTGAGATAACTAGATTAAAACTAGGGAATCTAGTCAAATTTGATTTAGGGAGTAGTAGAAGAGACTGCTCCCCAAGTAAAATAGACTAATTAAATACTTGAAAAGGATAAATGAAGTAGATATAGATAGAAACGTGATGCTTATAATCGATGATATGATGAGAATAAATCAGACCCTTACTACATAAAACATCTTTATATTACATATATGAGGTCTACCCTTGAATATGCCAGTCAAGTACGGTCCCCTCATTACTTGACTGATATTAATCGACTGGAATTTGTTTTAACACTATTTTAAAATTTTTTAGGACTAGGTCTACCCTTAAATACTCTAGTTAAATATGATCGGAGGCATTACTTGACTGATATTCGTGGATTGGAATATGTTTAACGAAATGTTTTAACTAAATATGTTATCATGGAATGATCGGCTGAGACCGTTACCTTATACCTACATTCATTCACATTTCATATTTTACTCCACAAAATGTGGGCGATTTGAGCCAATTACTAGAATACTTCGTGAAGTAAATTCTAATTCAAGCTTTTATGACCGTCAAGCATGCGTTGGGTCTTTTAAAGTTAAACTCGGTATAATAATGTATTTGATGCTAATTAGTTAAATTATTTTTTTTTTGTTTTTTTTTTTTTCAAGTTAATTGGTTATTTTTTTGTTTCGGTTTTCCTTTTTGGAATGAAAACTGAATTAAAATGGTGTATACGGTACTATAGCATTAAGTAAAAAGTCCTTAAAACCCTAATTAAAACAATATAAATTCTTTTTTCTTTTGATATTTAGTTTTAAATTAGTGTAATGAATTATTATATTGTTGTTATTTAGTCTTAATATTATTAGTAATAATAAAATACTCTGTACGAGCGACTGAGCTCTTTTGAGATACTGAAATGAAATAAATAAATAATTCTTGCTCTAAATATTCAAAAAAAAAAATAAACTTTTTTAGCTCAATTTTCCATTATTTCGTCTCAAAATTCGATTTTCTGGATGTCACGACAAAATAATTGGTGGGCGACGGTTTTTAGGGCTCAAACTTGTCTTAGTACAATTGTGCTATTTTTCAACACATTTTTTAGGCTTCTTATTGTCATATCTTACAGCTTAATCTTTTTTAATGAACTAGTGCTGTACTTTAAGTCTTCTCAATTTCATTTGTACTATATTTATTTATTTATTTATTTCAATCTACTGGGTAGTCCCTTACAGATTTTGCTTATGAAATATTAAAAACTAAAATAAAATAAAACTAGAAATAGAAAACATAAATTGTAACTATAAAAATAATTTCAAATATAAAATAACATTAATAATAAGATACATTAACAATTTCAAGTTAAAAATAACATTAATTCAAGAGAAGAAGTTAAAAAAAAAAGAAAAATTCAGACTTAAGTAGTTTAAATAAATATTAATAGTAATAGCAATAGTAATTATAAAGGTAGGCAGTACATTCAAATGATAATAGAGAATAATTTTAATAAATTTGTAGAATAAAATTATAATTAATTAAAATTAGAAGAATTATTGTAATGTATCAAAAAATGTGATGATTTTTCTCCTAAAAACGAATCTACTGTAGTTGAAGTCAATTACTGAAAAACTGTTAGTAAATAAGCGCTGAGAGTTTGCTATAGGTTCGGAAAAACCATAGTTCGTTCTATGATTTTGAAGATATAAAAATCTTTGGCTTCTGAAATCGCGCACTGGAGCATAGATATTATAAAGGCCTTCGCAATAGATGGACATTTTATTCTGCCAGATAAGATATCATAGGAAAACATCACGGATGCAGCATTTCGCCTAGCCTCAAGAGTAGAAAGCTTAATAAGTTGACATTTAGCTAAATATCCAGTAATATAAGGTTGCCAGTTGAATTTACGTAGGCAAAACCTAATCATATTCTTTTGAACAGACTCTATTCTCTTAATATGTTTATCATAATAAGGCATCCAGATCGGACAAGCATATTCGAGGTGAGGACGAACAAGTGCAGTATATAAATTTTTGAATGTATAAGGATCAGAAAATTGGTGTGAGTTACGCTTAATGAAACCTAACATGGAAAAACCTTTAGAAATAATTCGATCTATGTGAGCATCAAAAGTTAATTTATTATCGAGAATGATACCCAGATCTTTTGTTTCACGGACATGTTCAATAATAGAACCGTTGATATTATAATAATATTCAATTAGAGTTTGCTTCCTAGAAAATGACATGTAACTACACTTATTAATATTAATGGTAAGGCCATTAATGTTACACCAAGAGTAGAATTTTTCAAGATCCTGCTACAGGAGATGGCAATCTTCGTCCGACTTAATAACCGCAAAAAGTTTAGTATCGTCAGCAAATGATAAGATCAAAGACTTAATATCGAACTCGATATCGTTCATAAACAATAAAAATAATAGTGGCCCCATATGAGTTCCTTGTGGAAAACCAGACGTAGACTCGAAGTTATATGACGTGCAATTTTGTATTTTAACGCAGAGTTTACGACCAATCAAATAAGATTGAACCCATAGAAAGAAGGTACCATGAATACCAAGAGCCTGAAGCTTAGAGAGTAGTAAAGAGTGGTCTACTTTGTCAAAAGCTTTAGAAATATCTGTGAATATCGTATCTACTTGATAGCCTTTTTCAATTGCATTGAAAACTGTGTGAAGAAAAGCTGCTAAATTAGTGGATGTAGATCTTCCATCCATAAAGCCATGCTGATTTGGAGATATGTGTTCTTTAACCAAGAAATACATTTTATCTGTGACAATAGCTTCGAAAAGCTTAGGAAGTTTATATACTAATGGTTTGCAACAAAATATCCTTTCTATTATGATAATTTTCAAATCTTTTAAGTCCAATTTCTAGTATACATAATTTGGAGATTACCATTCTAACATCAGCAACAATAGAACTATTTTATTTTTCTTACCCAATTAATTCTACATAGAACTATCTGCTAAGTGGTTGGTAATTGTTTCGTGCATTTTCTAATTTATTTATATTCTTAACGTTTAGTTAAAATCGTAATTAGAACCCTCAAATGTCCCCCCCAGTCTTATTTTTAATTAAACCTTTCATTGTATTAAAAATTATTTTAAATGAAGGTGAAATTGCAAGCGACGAAATGTTCTAAGACTTAAGACAATAGAAAACTAATTCAATTGTAACTGTCGATTACTTTAATTGAATTCATATTAACAATTTTAGAATCCACATCGATGTTTGAATGTTTATAGATTTTAGCATTGAAATTAAAAAAAAAAAAAAATAATTTTTACAAATGGAAAATGGAAATGTAAAAATTTTCCGGGATTGTTTTTTTTATTTTTTTTCTGTAATTTTTTTACGCCAATTTATAAAAATCGAAGAAAAACAATTGAAAAACAAAACCAAAATAAAAATATTTTTTTTGCAATGTAGTTGCATCGACTTTGACAGTATAAATTGTTTTTTTTTTTTTTTGGTTTTTGTTTTCTTAAAATCTATTGATCTGTAACAAATCTTTGGCAACTCGTTAGAAAACAACTAAAATAACAAAACAAGATAATAGCAATAAGTCAAACATATGAGGTTAGAAAATAGATTTTCCAGTTTTGAAATCAAAGCGAATGTAAACGAATACATCGGAATAAGAATTTGAAAAAAAAAAAACAGAATATAAATTCAAATTGAAGCATATTATCTCTATTTCTCTCTTCAACTTCGTCTCTCTCTCTCTCTCTCTCTACATTCTAACTAAGAAACTACAAATTGATCTCGAAATATTGAATTTATTTAAAATATATGCATTGCTTGTACAGTGTGGTTATTTTTCTTTTTCATTTCAAACAGGGGATATGAAAAACGATTGAAAATCTCAGTGGAAAATCAAATTCTATTTTTTTTTTTGGATTTTGTTGAGGAGAAAAACAGAAAAACATAAGAAATGGAATAGAATAAAAAAAAAAAAACAACAACATTAAATTATGTTATTTCTATTTTGAACTTTTTACATCAATATAGAGTTTTGTTGTTGTTGTTGTTCTATGTCTATTATGTAAGAGAAACGGTGATTTTGAATCCTTTTAGATAGAACTGACCATTACCGTAACAGAGATTTAAAAAAATTAAAAGAACTAAATTCGATTCTTGCTTTTTGTTATTATTGTTGTTGTTATTATTGTTGTTTTTATTATTTTTGATGCTTCGTTTGCTTCATAGTCCTATGGTGCTCTGTTTTCGAAATAACGGAATTAAATGCAATCAAATAAAAAGCAGTCAGAGTGGAAGAATCGGTTTTCTGTTTCAGCAACATTGAATGATTTTTTTTTTGTTTTTTTTTTGTGATGAATTTTGACCAAAAGAAAAATACTAAAAAAAAAACAAAAACAAAAAAGAAAAACCTAAGGATACCAAATAAGGATAATAGATATCGGATAGAGTAGAAAATAAAATAAAAGCAATAATTTTGATTAATTTTTTTTTTCCTTTTGAAATAACGTTTTTTTTCTTTTTGTTTTTTTGAAAATTGTTTTTTAAAACAATGAAATCACCTGGAAATAAATTTCATTCAGTTTATTTTTAAATTTTTTTTGTTTTTCATTTTTTTTTTTTATGTTTGTAAAATAAAGAGAATATTTTTTTTTTTTTAAAGAAAAATTCAATATAAATAAAATGTTGTTTTATGTTTTTGCAATTTTGATGAAAATAGAAAATTTTAAAATAATTTCAATTAAAATGAGAAAATCTTTGAAAATATTTTTTTTTTCACATAACGGGTTTTTTTTTTTTTTGAAATTTTTTTATTATTTTAATGCAAAAAAAAAAACGTTAAAAGAAATTTAATTTTAATGGATTTTAGGATTTAAAATTAAAATTAGAAATTAGAGATTAATTTTAGAATTAGAAAATAAAAAAGTCTTTGATTTGATTTTAAATAAAATAAAAAAAAATTATTATATAATATGTTTATATTAAATTTTTTTTTTTTTATTATATTAAAATCAAATCAAAGAGTTCAAATTTTTTAATTAAATGTTTTTTTTTGTAGACTTATATCTAAATTGGAAGAAATAGGGCAGATTAAATGGTATAATTTATATGTGGAATAAAGTAAGTTTGCAGAGAGATATAATTTTTTCTACTCGACGGAAATTATTTCGATTTTTGTTTCTTATGCAGAATAATTGAAAATTTCAGAAGTTTAATAATACGCCTATTAGATAAATAAACGCTCTATATGCTGGGGGTATATAGAAGATACTCTCCGCAAGAAATATATTACCGGTTTCTGGAGGAAGTTATTATGAAATCTATAATAATAAATTTGATTTATGTGAGTATGAGTGTCACAAGGGGGTTTTTGTAACTCGATGAATGATAATAGTTCATGGATTATCTTTTTAAGAAATTTAAGGAGTAAAACTAAAATTAGTTCGAATGGTCGTAGAGGAAAAAAAGTATTAATAACGAAAACTTATTATAGTTGTGTTATTAGAAAAATTCTGGTTGCAGAATTCCTACTTCTATGAATAAAGCTATTGAGCTCTTCCATAATAACTAAGGATACTACGACAATTAATAGTATAATTAATAGTTCTAAACCATAGTTCTAAACCATCTATTATTACTTCAGCTACAACTTCTATATCAACTGCTACATCAATCTCAGATTCACAATTTACTTCAAACGGTTGTTCTTTGGTTGCTCCGTAAATCAAGTTTAATAATGGATTATATTAATCTTCCACGTACTTCATCTAAGTCTGTGATTGGCAATCTTAAAACGAATAAATCGTATTGATTTTTCTATAGCAATGGTTTGAGGAAAGCAAAAGCCTTTTTTGGAGCTGATACAAATTTTGCTCACTTCGCCATGTCTCAGAAACTAAATTGGCTTCACCTTTCGAGACTGAAAAATGATGTTACTGCAAAATATTTACTTGATTTCATTTCAAAGAAAGCTAATATAGATCGTAATGGTATGATTTGCAGTTTCACAAGATGTCGATGCTTCACAACTCAGATTTGTATCGTTTAAACTTGGTGTTCCTGACATTAATTACATAGGAGAGTTATTGAAACCAGAATTTTGGCTTTGTGAAATATTTGTCAGAAAATTTGAATTTTATAATTCAAAAAACTAAATTCGGATTCGGCCAATGCAATTTCAATAAAAACTATACTGGCTAGGGATAGCTGTTCTGAAAATGTTAATTTGAGTAATAATAAAGCCCATAATAACAAACTTCTGTTTTCCAATATTGTGAAAATAGAAATTGTATGCGAACAGAATTTCGGAATTTTAAATTAGCAGTTTTGGAGAATGACTATGAGCCAATTGCTTTAACTTTAACTTTCATCAGAATTTTTCGATGATAATTTGTTTTCAGTATTCAGAAGTGAACGTTGCCAAATACAGCCCCAAAATGTAGTGGAAATTTACTAGCAATTCGGAAGAAATTTATTTGTATACCAATATTTTTGAGGTTTGTTGATTTGAACAAATATGCGTCATGATTGAATATTTATTTTATTCTGGAATAAAACTCTACGTAATTGTAGTAGTATTTTATTCTCTCGTCAGTTTTCAAATTCGGTTGAGTATTCGATTATGTTTAGCGAACATTTTTATGTTTCTTATTAAGATATTTTTCGTACAATCACCCTTTCATCTATCCCGCACCGCGTTTAAGAAATATTGACACATAGTCATTGTCTGATCGTCGGATAATTCGTCGAAAATATGCATCCATTTCTCTTATCTACCAAATTCTTTTGCGCAACATTTTATTTTTCAAATTTTAAATTATTTGATTATCTTATTCGAGGGAGCTCGTCTGTTATGTAAATGATATCTCCATAAGTATATTTTGACTAGTTTTCTTATGATATTCACGACTTGATTTACTTTGACTAAGAGACTTGGCTACATTTGCCTTGTTGGAAATACTTTTTACTAGCTCTTTGTAACTAATTTATTTCATCAATTGTCCATAATTGCAGTGTTAACCGCAAATACTGCGGACATTGTAATAATTTCTATTTGCTTAATATGGCTTTTTATTTTTCTTCTATAGTGCTTGTTTAAATGTATTGGTTACAAGGTAAATTAGCACTATTATCTAGAACCAAGTTGCTTTTTTATTATACTGCTGTTTTCTATGATTGCTTAAATTTGTTTTAGTAAGAATTTTTCAAATAATTTTTAATTAAACCTCTAAGTAGATATCTGTAAGTATTGTTTCTTTATATCATGTTCATGTTTTTTTTTCTATATTCAAAAATACTGACTTAACATATTGAAAAAAAATATTATTACAATAATTCATTAATTCAAATTATATGTTTTCTCAAATTGCCCCTTAAAATTTTAAATATAAAAAAATTCTTCACTTAATTTTACTCCCATTCTGGATGACCATATTTTTAAAACGTTAAATTAAGTATCCATTTGAATTTAGAAATCAAAATCAAATTGATCAATAGATTATTAACTCAATTACGAGTCCTAATATTAAATTTATTTTTTTTTTGTAACATTTTTCGATTTCAAGTATGTATCTATATTAACTGCATTCATAAAAAAGATATCCTCCAATCCAACTATTTATTCCTCAATTACATTTTATTCATAAAATGCACTTCCCAAAAATTATTTACTCAAATTACTTTATTATAAAATAAAATTCTAGGACCTTAATAATAATAAAAAGCAAAAATAAAAATTAAACTACCCCCTTCCTCCTGCTGATCATCCCCAACAAAAGAACTTAACTATATTCGTTAATACAAAAACAACCAAAAAAAAATATATTTTTTTATCATCTGCTTCAATTACCATCACTAAAGTAAAGTCCTTCATTCAATAAAGTTTTGGATGTTTTTTATATATATATATATATATATATATATGTATACAATATTTTTTAAAGAATATAAAAGGATGAAAATTTTTATTGTTCAATAAAATAAATTTGGCCATCAAAATTTTCTTTACAAAAAAAAAAATAACAAAAACCAAAAAGAGACCCTCCAATAAACCAAAATACGAAAAAAAAAAATATGTTTTAATTCAATGGATTTTTCAATACAATATCAACAACAATTTGATGATGGTTTATTGGTCTCCAAGCTGTTTGTTATAAGCTTCTGGGATACTATGTTCTGTTGTAACATGTGTTGATGCCAAAAGATGAAATTAAAGCGTTTAATTTCACTTTTACCCAGTTAACAATTACAATGTCAGAAATTTATTACTTTACTTCGAAAATTTTATCGACAGTTTGATATAACAGTTTTATATAACAGTTTGACTAACGCAAATGTCATATACTTGAATTCTATTTGTAGGATAAACGTTGTAAAAGTTTTGTTTTCTTCAGCATTCCCAAAAATGCAGTTGGGAATACAATATTGTAGCCCGATCATCAGTCCAAAAAAAATATCATATAATTAATAAAAATTATCCGAATTGTCGAATAGTAAAATTGGTCAATTATTCCGTTTTTGAAGTTCTAATATAACTATACTATACTATACTTTACTAAAGTAAACTATAGACTAACTATAACAGTAACTCTTATACCAAAAAACAAACCCTCACTGTTTTCGGAATGCTCTAAAAATAATGACAGACCAAAAATATCTCTGGGGACTAAAATAAGATTGTTTGCATCGAAAGTAACAGCAATCGCCATCAGGTACACTTGTTAAATATAGAAAGATTTTACTAACATTACCAGAAGCAGTACAGATATCAGGAATAGATTTCCCCGTATAGAATCGTCGGTCGAATCTTAAAAATGTGGTTGTTCACAAATAATTTCCAGCAGAGTACTGTTAACAGTTTGACAAATCGTATAGAAATCCAACAAAAAAAATTAAATGGAACCGAACATACTCTTAGGATATCTGAAAATAACATCATGAAATAATGTTTCGAATGGTATGCTCAGAGTAAATTTTGCTTCAAAAAACAGTCTTAGTCAACAGAGAAGATTGCTATACTACTTCCGAATACTCGGTTGCTATACTCTGAACCTATTTAATCTGAAAAGGTTAGCCGCTGTTAGGGTTTTTTTTATTGACCTTATGATCCACTGATGTGGTTTGTGAATGATGATGATAATGGTAATGCTCATAATAAATGATCACGTAAATGATCATTGCTTTTTAAGAATGTCTAGTTCCTTATAATATTTTTAATTTACCAATTCTTATTGACATTTAATTTATTGAGTACTGGGCTCGGCTATATAAGTACTTTCATAGATTATCACATGATATATAACCTCTGAATTTAACATATCATTAAAAGCAAATAAAAAACTATTAGTAAACGCAAAGAGAAGAAGAGAATAAAAATTAACTAATTCTCTCTAATAGATTTAAATTTGTTTGCTGGGTAAAACAAACTTCGTAAATGAATTTCCGTATTTTTTTTTCATACCAATCAGATTTTTATTTTTAATTTTTGATTTATTTATTTTATATTTTTATTTATTATTATTTTCTTAATAATATAAAATTTTATGAGATTTTATGATTTCATTGTCCTTAAACATCAGAATTGAAATAGTAACAAGAAAATAAAAAAAAACAAAAACGAAGAAAGTCTAAATTCTTTACAATAAAATACATTACTCTATTATAGGTCTACTCTCTAACTCTCTTGCATTCATTGAACATTATTACAATTTATACGAAATGTTACCGTTATTATTCTATACAGTAATGTAATTTCTATTAAAGAATTTTTAACAATTCGTTCTCGTACATACACACACATACATAAGCGTACCTACATACTGTTATGACGAAAATAATAAAAACGGTAAAATCGAAGTAAACATTATTTCAACATCATTAACTTCATTTTTAATAAAAAAGAAATTTTTTGTCACATAAAATACTTAAAGGATACAACAGGAAAATTGTCTGGAAATCTGTTTTTTTTTTTTTTGCGTTTTCTTTAACATTGATAATACAAGTATGCCGTACAAGTCCGAAGTCTTTGTATACCTCTTGTATATTCTCAAATTTAAATTTGTATGAATTTTTATATACGAAAAAATGTTTTGTTTGTTTTTTTTTATTTACTGTTATAATAAACAAAAATATTTGTTATTTAAGTGGCCAGAATAGAGTTGCAGTTTACTTCGGTCAGTATCTCTCTTACAGTTTACTACGTTGAGTAATATTTCACGTCTGTGTAATATCTATAACGCCTCTCCTAGTTATTTTTAAAGCTTTCAATTCAATTTCAGATCAAATAAAAGCTTAAACAGAATTTAACTGCTTAGAAGTTGGTTGACATAAACCGATATTCCTAGTTTAGTAGTGTTTTTAGAACAAATACAAGTAAATTTTTTTATTCAGTTCAATATTTTAAAATATTCTGTATAAAATCTCTTAATCTCTATAAGAAAATATATTTATTACAAGAAACTGTATTAAATCTACGTAGATTTCAATACAATAAACATCGCGGAGTGAGTGCGGTTAATGTTTGAGTCAATTTAACTGAAAATAGAAATTGATTGATTTTTTCATGGGTCATCACGGAAACATCACGGGTCAAGCCTACTATACGCCGTAAAACCAAAGTTCAAATCTACAAAATGCTCATAATTAAAATTTTGCTCTATAGATCAGAAACATCGATACTGCCACACAAGCATGCAGTCGGTGTCGTCTTCGAGAAGAAAATTCTTCGCCGGATATGTGGTCGTAAAACGGCAATGGGGTCTGGAGTAGGAGATATAAAATCTCCTGACAAGCTGTACAATGACATGAACGTACTTAGAACGGATGAATGAAAAAGCTCTAGTCAAAAGAATTTTTCGAATCCAGACCCGAAGGTACAAGATGTCGGGCCAGACCAAACCATCTTTTAAGAGACGAAATATCGCAAACATGAAACAATTTCGTTTCTTAAACTGGAAAAAAGCCCGTGACCGACACAAATGGAGGACGTTGATGAGTCAGGCCCAGGACATACATGGTCCGTTTGGTTACCTAAGTAAGAAAGTAAAACTGAAATTATGATTTTAAGAGAGAAATTGCAAAAATTTAAATCAATAGGGTTTCTCCTAATTGAATGTAATAAATTGATTATGAACAGCTATGACCGAAAATCTAATGTTGATACAGAGCATAACTAAATTGATGTTGTAATAAGCTTATTTACGTTAATAGTAAGAATCAATGGATGAATAATTTCTAGAATAATAATGAACTTTTTTTATTAGTTAAAGATTAGAAAATACTACCAAAATAAATATAGAAAACTGGATAAGAAATATATTATGAGTACATATTAATTGTTAAGTATTGAGAAGAGCTATATATAATGCATTTATTTCTGTTTCAGGAAGTTCCAGTTTATCAAATCTAATAACTGATATTAGAAATATTTAAAACTCTGATAAAAACAAATAAAATCACAATAATGCTGGTTCCAGTGCATTCTGGCATAGCAGGAAACGAAGCTGCAGAATATCTAGAAAAAAAAACATCTGACACGCCTTTCATATTGCCAAGTCTGTTTTGTGTGATTCCCCTGAGCACATCTAAAATACAATTAAAAGCTTGGGTAGAGAACAAAGCTGAGGATTTCTGAGCCAACGTTCCTGGAAATCTTCAAAGCAAAATTTTTTATACTTGTGCTGAATATGTAAAATAGAGGAGGAATTGAACATCTATTCTGTGAATGCGAATCGCTCACTTGTAGCAGACTACGCCACTTGAGAGCAGCAATATGGGAGCTATCTTCGAACAATGGGAGCTATTCAGCATACTATTGAAGAATATCCTGAGTGTGATCACAAAATCAGGTATCCCGACTAGCTAAAAAACACGGGTTATCACAATAAGCCCATTTGCGGCTGCCTGTGATATAGGGGACAGATCCCCTCCCAAAATTAACAATTTAATCTAAATGATGTTAAATAATCTGAGTTGCTTTCACATAGGTTCCACATACTGTACAAAAAATTTCTACTGATTCAAATTATTTATCAAGGTGTACAAAATTTTTTGATTTTAACTGTGTAAAAAAAAAAAATTATTTTTATTCTTAATATTAACTAAACACAAAATATTGCAAACATACATACATACAAAATAATAGAATATACCTTAACAATTACAAGAAAATTATTATCATTTCACTTATTGAATTCAATTATTTTTTATGTAGTTGAACAGGATATCATTGAAATGTCCTATTAAATTTTCTTCAAATTGATGTGATTCTTTTCATATTAATTCTTCGTTTTTTCTCTTCGTCAATCCTTCCTGATTCTCTCTCTCTCTCTCTCTCTCTCTCTTTCTATTTTGCTCATTTTGTTTTTCTCAATTATAATTTCTTTATGTCTACACTGATTAAAAAAGTTTTTGAAACGTTTTAGTAAAAATACGATTATTAGATGACATAAAAAGGACATTTTATTTTTGTTGTTGTTGTTGTGTTCAGTTCATTTAATTTCTTATTAAAATGTTCAAAATTGGAAATTGAGATCTTTATGATGAGATTAAAAATTCTTGGAATTTATAATTAGAACGTGATATTACCAGATCATGAATTATTTTGTTAGTATTAAAATGAAATGGCTTTTAGGAAATTTTTTGAAGATATGTTATCAAAATTGTGAAAATGTTTATATTGAATTTAAATATCAAAATTATTAAATCAATGATTTTAGATTTTAGAAAGAAAACGTTTAATAGTGATGTTGAGGAAAGTTCTATTTATTGTTCATATAATTATTGTATTTATGCAGTTCTAGATATTATAGGCGGATCCTGGGCATGTTTCATCGCTGCTTTTCATTGTTAATCATCTGATATGTTTCTCTCCAGTACTTTGGTTATATTTCAGCATTAGGTTGCCGCATAGATCATGTACATTATGCTTCAGTTTCTTGAAATAATTAAATTTTCTCAATTCACTTCATTAACTTGCGATTTTTGTTTTTAGTTAACCAAAATAATTTTACATCTACCAATTTTTTTGGTTGAGTATTAACATTTTTCCAAAGCTCTGTGTAAAAAGCAGAAACACAAAAACGCTACATACTCAAATTGAATAGCTTAAAAATGTCTTCACTAATCTGTATTAACCCTATTCCGCATTACAAACTTATAAATAAACAGTAGTTCATTTAATTTAATTTTAGTTTTGTCAACAATAAATTTTCATTTAATTTTATTTCAAATCATGATTCAGTTTAAATTAGAACAATTTTCTCGTTTATCCTTATTTCAAATTATTATCCTTAAGCCATCTAATTTGAATGTGCGCATCAATATTCATCCTTTTTATTTATTATAGCTATGACATTTTCATTACATTATAAAATTTTAAAATTTATGAATCATATGACGTAATGTATGTATATGTATAGGTATGTGTATATTATGTGAGCAGTTGAATTGACACTTGAAGCTATCATCAAGAATAGCTACAATTTTAAAGTATCTTCATTCATCAAATTTTTCATTTTATTCTGTTCACTCAATAAATAAAAATAAAATAATAAAAGCTTATTATTGATAATGAAAGTTCTTTAACCTCTCTGTAATAAAAATTTATTGTATTTGTTTATTTTTTCTATTTTTTATATTTGTATTGGTAATTCTCAATGCAATAAGAACTTTTGTAATAGTTTATATTTAAAACAAAAAATGTATATAAAGTGAGAACATTACAAATAAAAATGAAGCCTCTGGAAATTGGCAGTATATCATGCAGGAGAATGAATAAATTCCTTTAAAATGTGAAAAAGAAAAATGTTTCTGAAATTGCGATTATAATTACAAAACAATTTATCTGAATGAAAGTGTCAGAAGAATGAAGTATTTGAATAGAACAGATGAATTAGCAAAGTTTCTGCAATCCACATTTAAAATTAATTTCACTTTGGATTTGAATTACAGAAATTTGAATTTATCTCTAGTCTATTATGAAATGCTTTGATGAGTAGAATTTATGTGAAGAAATTTGATTCTGTGTTATCACAATGGATTTGTTTGACTTAAGCGTGTTGGATTGTAACACCCCGCAATCGTATTATCTAGCTTTTGTAATTAATTCAAGCTCATTTTCAATGTTTTGTTTTTGATTTTCTGTTTCTATTATTTAATACTGTCAGATGAATGCTAAGAGCAAGCACATCAGACGTCTATTGCTATACGAAAGCTTGCTTCAATTTGATTGTGCAAATATATCATCCAGTAGGATTAGTAAAACACCGCCATCTTTGATTAGAAAAAATTAAAAATAAACTAAACTAATAAATAAAAATAACTAAACATGCTGTTAGTAGGAAAGTAAAAATCATAAGTTTATACCTATGTCAATAACTATACATTAATTAAAAATACTTGCAAAAGTTAGGCCGAACTAGTAAGTTACAAAGAACCCCTACCATAGTGCTAATATCACACATATTTAGGGTTAGTAGGTTTAGGGGATCGTTTCAGGTTCGGAATAGGCCAGATTTGCTTGGTGATATTGCAGTGTGGTCTATCTGACCATCTGAAGTTTGAAGATTTTATTGGATCTCTGTGGAGCAATAAATTCCAGGTAGCTAGAGGTGCATCCAGATTGCTCCTTTCCGGAAGGATTTCTAATATAGTACCCTTTCTAGCAAGTTGATCTACAATGCAGTTAACCGGAATATCCCTGTGTTCTGGTACCTATCGTATCGACATGTTGAATCGATCCGCTAGTTCGTCCAGAGAACAGCGACAGGCCAACACGGTTTTCGAGTTGATGGTTACCGACTTCAGTGCTTTAATTGCGGCTTGACTGTCTGTGAATATACAGATATTTCTGACAGATAATACACAGGATCTCCAGGATATCCAGATTGAGGCTTCTTTTATTGCCATCACCTCCGTCTGAAACACACTGCAATATTTTACTAAGCTGAAGGGTAGATTATTATTTAGATTTTCCCAGTAAACTTCACCCCCAACTCTGTCATTCAGTTTTGAAACATTAGTGCAAAAACACATACTTTGGTTAGAACCGTGCTACTCTTCCAGCTTTTCCTAGACGGAGGTCTGATATGATCTCTCAAACAAGCATCCTGTAAGAGTCAGACCTACTTTTTGTGGAATAAATTTTTAATATTCCATAATAGAAGAGTGGCCATTTAATTGTGGTTTTCATTGGGAATTGGCTTTAATCCTGATTGCAGTTCTGATCTTTGCCATCAAGTGGAAAGTAGATTAAAAATGTATTCTCACACACTCCAAAACTTCATATACAATTTGACTCAATAAAATCTAAAATTAAGATTACAAAATTTAGTAACGTTCTATTTAAATCTATGGCAATGTGGAAAAAAGTGATTTATCAGACCTGGTAAAAATTAAAATCACATTGCATTGTAATTGCCAGTTAAATTTCACTACCAAAATAAGTAATTGTTCCAATTAAAAAAATATTTAAATAAATCAAATGGTGTTGATTAGATCCAAAAGGGTCTATACATTTTTTAATCCCAAAGGAATATTTTTTATATTGATTATAATTTAAAGGATTTAAAATATTATCCTACAATAATTGTTAAAACCAACTAAAACAAAAAAAAAAAAAAGGAAAATGATTTTATGACATGTAAAAAAAATCTAATTCTCATGATACTCCAAATAGAAAATGAATGTTTTTGTTTTGAATCGGACTCAAATTCTCATAAATAAAAGCTTCAAATCGAAAAAAAAACAAAAAAAATAACAATAAAAAAATAAACATTTATTTTTTTTTGTATACACCATATTTTTACCAGCATCACTCTATGAAATAGTTTTTTTTTTATTATCCTTTGGGAAGTCAGGATGTTAGCAGTTTTCTTGTATGTCTATTGGGTGTAATAAAAATTGTTAACTTTTTTGAATTTGAAGTGAAGCTGATGTTGTTACACTACATTTTTTTTTTTTTTGTATTGTACACTCTATAATATGAAACTCTTAATATAATGAATATAAGCAAATACCTAGAGCACCAATCTACCACCTATACATTGATGATGCATAAATACTATACTACATACTTTTGAATATTGCAATTGTATTTTACATTGAAGTTTATTACTGTTGTTGCTATTGTAACTTTGTTTTTGTGTTTATTTTTTTAACAAAGTTAACTTTAACTGAAAATAAAAATAATAATAATAAAAAAAAATATTAACAGTAACAATATAAATATAAAGGTAAACTTTTCTCATCATTACATTTACATTTATGTGTATGTTTATGTGTATATGGATTGCATTTTAGTTACAGTATGTGTCAAAATTGATTAAATTCAAATAAGTTTAACTGAATTTATCTATAGATAGAACTAATGAAACAAAAATATTAAGTTAAATTTGGTATTGATTAGATTATTTGAAAATGGTTTTATTTCGAATCTACATCAGGACTATGAGGACTACCAATTACTATTAGTATGTTTAACAAAGTATAAAGATAGACTACCTTATTAACCAGGGTTACAAAAGATTTGAATACATATAGAAAATAAAGTTTTCAGAGTGTTTATAGAGATGAAGAAAAGAGTGAAATAATTTTGAAATATCTTCTCCAGCGTAGCATCTTTCAGCGCTCCACTACTTACTTTCGTTATCCAAATTTTTCTCATTTTAAAATTAAATTAGTCTATAACACGAGTAAAGATTTCTTGTGAATATTTATTTATTTATTTATTTATATTGTTTGACATTGACATTTACATATCTTTGGTATCGGTTATATTGTTACATTCATGTAATTTATTACATATTTTGTAAAGTGTTGATAAACATAATTTAGCGGCAGCTCCTGACAAAAAAAAAGATTTTTTTTTCTCAAAAATATTTCAATTTACATTTTCCAGCCATCACTATCCTGTAATAAGTAAGAAAAAGTGGATATTTTTTTTTAACTAATTAGTATGGCAGCTCAGAGGCACCAGCCTTTAACACAAAAAAAAAATCCATAAGTTTTTTTATGCCGCCAAATAAAGCAAGGTTCGTTAAATAAGTTGTGATTTGAGGGGCGGTAGCCTGTAAACATTTATTTATTTATTTTTGTGAGTCCGTCTCTACATTTTTGTTTCTATAATGCAAATTCTTCCAAATAGTCTCCGTTTTCAGAAATTTTTGTTTAATTTGTTTTCATGAGCTGCCATTGATTGGGTATGAGATTATCTACTTTGTTTCCAGCAATTTGGTTTTTTGGAATTTTGTGCTATGGAATTGTGCATTTTTGGTTTTTTTTTTGTATATACATGAATTATACTTGCATTGTGCAAAACTTTTTGACTGTACAGTTTAATTAGCTCCACTATCGTAACTTATTTTCTGTATAAACCGTTGTGATAGCAATAAATTTTGTTTAAAAGTTTTATTTTCAGCCATCTGTACTCACAGTATTAAACATTCATTTCAAATTTATTTATTAATAAAAAAAAAAAATATTGTCACTCACTGTATTACAACATTTATGCAATATGTTTACAATTTTAATATCAATAATTTGGAACATATTTGAGGAGTTTACTCTTAGTATAGGTATTTTATATGAGTACAAGGATAATAAAACTATAAGAAACAAATAATAAAAAAAAAACAAAAATAAAAATAACAAAAAATAAATTGTTATTTTTTTTATTTTTCTTGTTTTTGTATTTGTAAATATGACCCGGATTTTATGAACTTTATTTTAGAACCTTTGGAAACAACTTTGTTATTTGTACATTTATACCTATTGTAAGTCGATGTATACCAATGTTGATTGAAAAATCAAATTGAGAGCATTTCCAATAATAGTAAAATTGATCTAAGAATAAAAATTTCATATACATACATTGTATATATACACTGTTATGCATTTAGTGAGTTTTCCAGCCTTCAAAACCTTCCCAAGTATACCTAGTGTGTTAGAGAAAAATAATAATGAAAAAATGTTCAAATGTATTAGAAGTACAAAAGTATATTTGTGTTGCCAAACAGAAAAACTTTTACTATTAGAAAAGAAGAAAAAAAAAATAACGGTATTAAAAATTGGTGGGAATAGAAAAAAAACTGTAAATTTTGAAAATTTTATGACTTGAAAAAATTGTTATACTACTTGAGAAATTTGGAGTTTTCTAACGAATGAATTTAAGTTTTAATGATCCAAGGCATCATAATGTATATACAGGGTATATCCTATTGCAATAAAATTTGTTGCCGCCAAAAAAAAACAAAGTAAAATTTCTTTTTATTGGCAACTCTAACGGTTTTATGTTATTAGTTGTGATATTCGACCATTCAATTTTAATCCAGTGAATGCATTCTTAAGTATTCTAATATAAAATTTTTAGTAGTTTTTGTTTTTAACCCTTAAGTGGAATTTTTTTTTTATATTTAAATCATTTTAACTACAGAATTTCATATCCTATCATTTTATGTGTTTAGGTATGTAAAAATATTTTCAGCAAATCGTAAAAATCAGTTAATTTATGAAAACTTATGATTTTTTCAATAAGCTTTTCTTCGTTCAGTATAGATTTAACTAACAAATATTTTTGATCTCTCGTCTCTCTTTTTTGCTTAGAATTAGATTATGTAATGTCACGTTTTTATACGAAACGATTTAGTTCGCACTTCAACCAATTTATAATGGACCATATGAGGTTGTAAAACGATACAATACATATTTTACTATTAAAATTAGAGATAAAATGGACAAAGTTTCAGTTGATCGCCTAAAACCAGCATATATGATGATCGAAAAAGCTGCTGAATATACACCGACAACAGCGATAAGAAAAAACAGTTGTAAAAGTTTATAAAATACGATATTGCAGAAGAGTACGTCTAACCTAACGTCATACTAGAAGGGTAGTGATGTGGTGAGTTCATGTAAAGATGCTTCAGAAATTCAAATACAAAAAACAACATCAGGCTCCGATACTAATATTTTTTTTTTTTTTATGTTCTTGACAGTAACTTAGGTAGAATCACCTTTTCGTACTTAATTAAGTACGGTACTGCAATTTTACACTACAATATCTACAATATTTGAATATTTATTTATCAAATTACTGGTTTATCAACTCATTAAATGTGGAAAACTACTATTATTGTCAGAAACTAAGCCTTCTTAAATAGAATAGCTCCATTTTATTAAAGTTGTTACCAGATTAATTCTCAATTATTTTTTGTCATTTATTTTATCCCAATGACAAAGGGTACTGGACCAGGTCGAAAAACCTATAAATAATTTTTTTGCTTCATCGGGAATCGATCCTGGGACCCTTTGGTTGAAAGGCAGGCGCTCTACCTACTGCGCCATCCAGCGTGTAAATATTACAGTTTTAATAGTTTATTCTCAGAGCAAACTCTTGAAGTAACAGTAAGTAAATATAAGAAATAATGTGATTCAAGATTTAGGTTAGGCTTACATTAGGTTTTATATTAGCATAAAATAATTAATTAAAGGTTCTTACTTGCCATTTTGTCCTTTGCAAATTAAATTTATTCTAAATATTTAAGTCAGGTTAGTCTAAATAGTTATACAAATCAAAGGTGTAAATATTCTAGTAATATAAGGTCTTGAAATATAGAATTAAAATATATGAAAATAACATATTGTTAAAATATAATAAATAAATAATAATAAATAATAATAATGTGATTTAAGTAGTGTAAGTAGTGTAAGTAGAATAACTATAATATAAGAATATGAAGAGAGATAAGATAAATTATTTAGCAACATTACTTCATATAAAATATAAAAAAATAAAAGTATTGGGAAGCCACACTAAAATCTTAAATAATTCATCAGAATTAAATCAACATTATTTTGTATATATTTATTTAAAAATTTGTTAACATAACTAAAATAGTGACATTAACCCATATTATTAACATAAGGGTTAAATAATATTAAAAAGTTAAAATAAGTTTTGATTTTTTAATAAAAAATTAAATTTTGAAAAAAATTTTAATCAAAATAAAAGCACTTTCACAATATTCTCTCTCATATCCTATAATCCTAGTATTAAAGTTTAAAATAACTTTATATTGAGAGACAATTAATATCCCAATAGATTGGAATTTTTTTTTTTAAATAGCAACCACAAAAATAATAAAATAAAATTAAATAAATTCACTCATTGGAAAAATCATACAGCCTTGAAAATAAAAGGAAAAAGTTTCATAATTACATTACAAAAAAAAAAAAAAAAAAAATCAGAAAAACAGAAAAATCCATTCTATCTAGATTAGATTAAAGAACTCGTTAATCCCTTGATGGGTAAATAAACATAATTCACCTAGATGAATTATAAAGTTTTGGAGTTTTTAAAGTTAAAAGAGGAAAAAGAAAAAAATATTGATAATTTATAATTGATGATTAGAGATTTTAATTATATCCCGAAAATTTTATTTCTAAAGTTTTGTCTTAAATATAAAAAAAAAAAAAAACTTCAAGGATGAAATTTACTAAAAGGCAAAATTATATAAAATTTGTAATGTTATATGCCTTAGAGTTTTTAATGAATACGAGTACGAGGAAGACTATAAAAATAAATATCATTGAAATTAGCAAGATAGTGCCGAGATGAGGCTACAAAAGTGAATGAACGAATTTAAAAATTGAATATTTTAGAACCAACTGACCGACGGCCATGGTGTGACTGAGATAGACTTATACAAGGTTTTAAGGCGAGTCAGAAAATGTTTGAGTTTTAGAGATCGAACTGTCCAACTGTCCAACTGTCTTCGGTGGTCTGTCTGGTTGATTATAATTTTTCGGTTTAATGCTGTTCTACTTGTTCTGGTCTTTGATCATCCATCAAAGGCACATACTAAATTTATTTTTTTATTTATTCGTTCTATTCTCAAAAAGAGCGTCAGCTCATACAGAGTGGTTTTTTTTTGTTTCTATTTATAATCCGCATGTCCATATCAAAAGTATTGCATGCTTGTTTAAATTTGGTTGTTTTGTGACTCTGTTGTTTCTGATGATGGATTTTGCTAAAATATTGCGTTTTCATTTCTGTACTACGAAGAATGTATTTTATTTGATTGGTGTCAGCTCTGGCTTCTCTTATATATGTCATAATTGGACCAATATAATAATTATTATGTTTTATATATTTTACTTTTAGTCTCATCCTGGGTTCTGCATTTATTGATATACCATTTTTGATCTAATGATTATGTTTCCAGATTTTTGCTTTAAGTTTGATGTTTTAGGAAATTTGACTAGCAAACAAATTTTGTTTTTTTTTTACCAAGCAATTCATTTATTTTTGACATAATGAAAGTGAGGCCAATTTGCACCAGAGGATACGACATTTTATTTTATTGAGACAAAAATACGTTTCTCATTCAACTACAAAACTATATTTGTCCATGTGAAAATTGTATTCATCTTTTCTTCATTTCAAAGCTATCTATTTGTGATGTGAACTATTCATATTTGAACATCTATATTTGAATATCTATTCATATTTGAACTATGAAATATCATCTCTTTAATTCAATAATTGCATATTAAAAACCCGAAGAATGTCTAAGGCAAGTGTACAAGTATTCCAATAAATGGTGGAAATTCAGCAATTTTATTGATATTATTTTAAATATTAAAATATTTTAGATTATTGTAGATAATAATATTTTTGTAATATGCTTGTGTTAAGTATAATAAAATGAAAAAAAAAAAAAATAAAATATCAAAAGCACACGTATCTGAATATCACATACAAGTGTGTTAGTAAAGCAAACAAATTATTCTGATGTCTGACAACCAGGACCAAACCTGACTACATTATTATTAAGTTAAGAAAAAGTAAAGCTAATTCTGTCCAAGTTTCTGACAAGAACATAACAACCACAAAGAAAAAAATATAAGTTGTTAAATCAAGATATTTCCTGACAATAAAATTAAACCTTTCAGGTCAAAACTATGTGAGTTTAGTAAATTATTTCTGGGCATTGTCAGTATTAAAAACTACTACATTGAATGAATTAAAAACACTTTTTTCTTTCAATTTCTTCCAATAATTAAGATTTCTTTAAATTTTTCAACTCTTCAATTTGAAAATAGTTTATTTTTTTTTTATTAAATTAAAATCCGAATAGAGAACGACAAAAAAAAAATACAAAACAATAAAAGAAATCAGTAGAAAACAAAACAAGTAACAGTTCATTTCTCCCAAATATATGCAATATTTTTATATCGAAATATTATTATGAATAAAATTTTAACCGTTTCATATCAATGAAATTTATTTTTTACCGGTTCAAATTCATATCACAAAATTGGAGATAATCAGTTTTACCTACTATTTATAAAACTATTTTCTTTTTTTTTATTATTGTTTATTAACTTATAATTAACCAAAAATTATTTTAATTTTTTGTTAAATGCTAGAATTTAAAAATCCATTTTGGTGAATTTCGAAATAATAAAAACAAAAAAAAAAAAACAACAAAAATTCTGATTTATTTGCGTATCTCAAAATTACTGTTGTTTGTAAACGATCAGTGGAAGTAATCATAGCCGACTAATTATGTCATTATTTATGCTCCAAATAATTATAAAAATTAACTGATATTTCATGTGGATAAAATTAAATCGATATTACAGGGTGGATAAGATGGCTGTTGTTAATAATTTTTGAATATAGATTTTGGTGTGTTAAATTTTTATTAAAACTAGGTAAATTAGTTTCAATAACAGATTTGTCTGCCACGATGTAGCTTCTAACGGTTTTACAAAATTAGATATAGGTAAATTACTGTTTTACTTTGTTTTTGATTTCTTCTATAATGTTTATTGTAAGTTATTTATTTATTTATTTATAAGATCTTTATTATGGGCTTATCAACCACGTGGGTTTTGTCAAGCCCTCATTTTTAAAGTTTTTTACATAATTATCTTTAGTTTATTTCATTATTATTTTTTATTAAAATAATAAGTTATTAAATTTATTAATTTAAATAAAGAAAACAAATTTGAAAGTGAGTTTGTACCAATTCGAGTATGAAATGAACAGTTTTATATTTTAAAAACAAAATTTATCCCTCTCACACAAAACGGTTACATTGGTAGGTGATCCAACTTCTTAAGAGTTATAATTTCTATTCAACTTTAGAAAATACCTGTCTTTTAAATGTGAGTTGTATAGCCTAAACTGAATTGTAATTTGGGTTTTAAAGGAATTTGTAAAAAATTAGATTAGGTACAGCAGAGCTTTGATAATTTTTTGTTGGTTAATTTAAAATAACTCTTTTAATAGTTCTATGGTTCTATGGTCTATCCTAGTTCCCAGTTTGTTATATCTTACAATTGCGGGTCAATTTCCTTAATGAACGCTATTATTGCTTTGATATTAATTTTAGAATTAGGCTGTATGTTATTCCTGGAAATATTTATGTTTTTTGCGAGCTATGGCTTTGGACAAAAATATAATATGAGACGAGAATTCTTCTTCTACTAAGCACAACCTACACCCCCATATGTGTTCGAACAGATTTTTGTTGAATGGATTATGACCTGTGGCTGTGATAAACCATATCAGTAACAAACTAACCGTCTCTCCAATTTTTTTAAAAATCTTAAGAAATTAAATTATGTATTTTCCTGAAGCTTATATTTTATATATTAATTGGGACTCGCAATGAAAAAATAAGTAAACATTTTTTTGGCTTTTTAGCTTTATAATTTATACATGTGAAGATACATAATAAAATTACTTGGATAGGTTATACCGCAGATTGGTCATGGGATTTTAGGCATTTAATGGTTGAAAATAAAAAATAAAAATTTTTACTATTCAAGCGTTATGTAAAAAAATTAAACATATTGAAAATAGTAGGAATAATTGACATAGTTCGTATTTATTTCATATGATTGTTTTCAATTTTCTTTACTATTATGCTCATAGTCATCAAACATCACCCTGTGTTTATTGTTTGATTTAAAAAAAAAAACAAGAGCATACACTGCAAAAAAAAAATAAAACAAAATATTTTATTTGCCATTATTTTTCAAGTAATTTAGTTTGTATATATTATAATCATAAGGTTATAGTAGATGCAGCAATCTAAGCTCATTCAAATAAATAACTAAGCTTCGGACAAACAGCAAATGAATTGGTTAATAATATGCGAAATCTACTCCTCCTAATTTAAGTGAATCTCTCAATCGATTAGTAGTCTAACCTATAATCAAGAACTACTTGTTAGTTATGGTATAAAAACATCAAGAATAATATTCTTAACTTAGATCATCTGACGGTATGAGCATAATTCAATGCAGACCTACCAAGTCAAGTCGATTACAATATTTGTTTTTTTGATTTATTAGGTGAATAAAAGTGCCCATTTAAGTTGCTTGTGGAAACTCACTTAACCACTTTTGTCAATTAAATTACTTATTTTTCTTCCAGCAATAGATTCTACATTGTTTATGCATGTAATACCTATAGTCCAGAGTTTGACTTTAACGAAGAATGGACATATATCTTCTACACCTTTGCGGCTAAGGCAGTGAAAGTTTGAATGATTGGCTAACTTGGCTACATACACACCAGTAAACAAACAAAATCCCAACAAATTTCTTTTTCATCAAAAAAATAAATTGAATATTCCCCATTTCAGTTTTAATATTTGTAGAGAACACAATAATTAAAATGAACTACTCCGTTCGAGTGTTGTATTAAGAAGAAATTTATTATAATTATTTTATCTTAATCTAAGTGTTAATTATTAAATCTACAGTTAGAACTGTTCCATTTGACAAAGCATGATAAGCACTCATTTTCCATGGGCAATCCATTTTTAAGCATTTATCAAGCTCTGTCAAATAGGCACTACATATTCTTTGGATTTTCAAAGTTTAGAAAAATAACGTTTTTTTATAGTTGTTGTTGTTGTTTTTTTTAGTTCTACTTTTTCTCAGTGTTAATATTATTGTTTATCGCCCATGTTAATCATTTTATTAAAGTTTGTAAATTTTTTAGAACCAACAATACAAAAACTTTAATAAAAACTTTCAATAATTTTGTTTTCTTAAACAATAATCAAAAAATACAAACAAAAAAAAACTACAAAAAAACAACCATAAAGAAATTCGTGACAATTTTATGGGTAAAGTTTTCCTTTTAATTTTTTGTTTTTTTTTTATCACAAGACATCTGCGCCGCTAACACTTTATACAATCTTAGTAAATGAAAATGGAAATGACCACCACCGCCACCACTACTACCACCCACCGTGCAAAAAATGTAACAATAACAATAGCTACTAACTAAATTTTATTACATTATTAAAATAGTACAGTTATATTTTATTACAACCTTTTTGGAAAATATTAAATCAAAATAAAATTATTATTTTTATTGTTATTGTTTTTGGTTTTTCGGAAATCAGACATCAGCTCAAGATGACTGATTAGAGTTTGAATTTCCTAACAAAATAAAATTTATATTTCAATAATAGCATAATTATTCATAATTTAAGAAGGATGGGGAGATGGGGGTCAACATGGAGGTGGAGTATGATTTAATTTGTATGGGTTAAATTTTTTTTTTTTTTACGATTCAATAACAAAATTTTAGGCATTTATTTAATATTCATAAAAGAACATAATATATTTGATGAAATGACTTATTTGTTTGGTTAGGTATAGGTATAATATGTGAAATTAACCATAACCCAACCCACCCACCAAACTTTTTTGAATAGGTTTTTGTTTTTGTTTTGTTTTGAGGAAAGAAAAGAATAAATTTTTATCAAAGTTTGAAAAGTCAATCTTTTGAAATTTTAATTATTGTTAGAACATTTGTTGTTCACGCGATAACTGACTAAATTCAAATAATGAAAAAAACAAAGTTTTGAATATTAATTAATAATATTACAACTGGTAATGGGAGCTCATAAAACTTTAATCATCTTGTAATTCTATTGTATACATTGTAGTGATGAATAAATTATTAATTTATTATGTCCTAAGTCCTATAAATAAATTGGGGAGTTTTGTTCTATAAAATAATAACAACAACTGTGTTGAGAAGCTGAATTGTGGTAAAGTTAGTATTGTGGGTTTTGAGAGACTGACTGTTTGTAAGAAATGTAGAGTATATTACAAATATTAATGAGATGATTTAATAAAAGAGCTTTGTTTTATTTAAAGGGGGGGAATGTTCAAAGAATTGCTGCGAATTTAAACATTTAATTTAACTTGAAGGGAAATATAACTTCTTCTTTTTCTGCATATCCCTATAATAGAATGTTCGCGACCATTAGGAATTTCTAATCTATTGGAATATTTTTATTTTAATCACGTTGGCGTATGATAAAGAATACTCTTTCACTTACTGTTGTTACTGTTATGTGTATTAATTTATCCGATTGTACTGAGGTTTATTAATTTTTTTATCTTTCAATGCAACGCCTTTGAAAGCTTAAACGTAGATACAGAAATATATAACTTTCTCAGCACTATACTTCAAATGGACCTACCAATTAAGAATTTTACAATGGCAGAAATAACCAAAATTATTAGAAATAACACCAAAACAAAAAGAGTCCCAGCTTATGATCTAATTAGTGGTAGAATATTAAAAGAACTGTCGGAAGAAGGTTGCAATATATTAATGTACATTATGATGTCTATTCTAAGATCTGATTACTTTCCAGTCCAGTCGAAAATTTGCTGAAATAATCCTGATACCAAAACGAGGCAAGTCAAGTGAAGAAATTACATCGTAGTACAGACCGATTCCCAGCCTACTGTCATGCCTGTATATAAACTATTTGAAAGACTATTCATGGAAAAACTAAAGCCGATTTTAGAAAAAAGTAAAATAGTTCCATAGTATTCAATTCGGCTTCAGACATGAACATACAACTATTGAGCAAACACACAGAATACCAGATATAATATGGTTAACCCTAGAGCAAAATAAATATTGTTCAGAGGTTTTTTTTTTTGGATACAAAAAGAAACAGTCAAGTACCTGGGCATGCATTTGGATAGAAGACCACTTACATGGAAAATTCAAAGCAAGAAAACAACTTGGGTTGAAATAAAATAAAATGTAGTATTGGATTATTAGTCGCACCTTTGCTATACGATTTGTTCTTTATTTCTTCTGAGCTATTTTAAAGCCAATATCGACTTATGGAATCCAACTGTAGGGAGTAGTCACCAATTATAATATTGAAATATTACAGCGATTCTAAATCAAAACTATTAAAACTAATATCACGTACACCATGGTTCGTAAGTAACAATATTTTACAACAAGACCTACAAATGAAAACCATAAAGGAAGAAAACAGAAATGCAAGCTGCAAATACCAAACAAGATTAGTTTCTCATCCAAATACCCAGGCAAATAACTTGTTGCACTCAAATGGTGCTAGTCGACTTAAGCGTCACAATTTTTTTCAATTCATTTATTTCCTTAAATATACATTTTTTTTTTTAAATACACAGATTTTTACAGAGTTTAGAGATATTCTCTTTACAGCTGAAACATTTTAAATTTTAAATAAATGGTACATTCTCATATTAATATTAAATTTTTAAGGGAAAACAGGATAGTAAAAACCTTATCCAAATAATTTTTTTTTTTTTTTTTTTGTTTTTTTTTTTTGTTTTTTTTTTTTTTTTTTTTTTTTTTTTTTTTAGATAAAACTTACATTTAATTAAACTTAAAACTAAAAACATAACTAACCTAACTACTACTAAGATATATACTTATTTTAATTTATTATCTATATGTATTTACAAATTTACATACAAGTTTTGTATCATAATATTGTTTGAATATTGCAATTTATTATTAAATTTCTCTTTTATAATATTAATATTTTCGTCAACCATATTCACATTGGTCTTATCGTGCAACTTTTTGTTGAAAAATAAAATGGTAAGTTCATCATTAGCTTTAGTATTTTGTTTTGTGAAATTTGTAATTTATTTCTATGTGTTTTAGCACAAGTGGCCCAGATTGGCGCTCCATATGTTAAAATTGGGAAAAAAATAGTTTTTAGAATTATTATTTTATTTTCTAAAGATAGAAATGATCTCCGATTTATAAATGGGTATAGTATTTTTATGGTCATGTTAATTTTGTCAATTGTTTTATATATATGATATTGAAACGTTAACTTTTTATCTAGGTGCAAGCCTAAGTACCTTACGGTGTCCACCCACTTTATTTCAGTGTTGTTAAGAAAGAGATTGGATTGTGGCAACAAGGAGGTTTTTCTCTTTTTTGTAAAAAATATAGCATTTGTTTTTTCTGAATTTAATTTTATTTTCCATTTGTAATAATAGTCATTTAGGTTATTTAGGTACATCTGCAAATTTGATATAACGATTTGCGGGGAGGAGTTCGAAGTATATATGGCAGTATCATCTGCGTAAATTGAGATAGAGCTGTTCTCTATTAAAGGAATGTCGTGAGTATAAATATTATATAAAACAGGACTTAATACAGAGCCTTGTGGGACACCTGCTGCTATAGGTCTTAGTTCTGATGCAATGTTATTAATGGAAACGCAGAAATTTCTATTGCTCAGGAAGTTTTGTATGATTTTGATTAAAAATATTGGAAGACCGATTACATTAAGCTTATGTATTAGACCCTTATGCCATACTGTGTCGAAAGCAGCCTCAATATCTAATACTACCATACCAATTGACTTGCCTTGACTAAGGTTTTTTTTTATAAAATTTTTTACTCTAAGAAGAGGATGTAGTGTGCTATGTTCCGCTCTGAAGCCAAACTGAACGTTAGGTAAAATGTTTTTGCGGTCAAGAAAGTGAACTATTTTATCTTTTATTAATCTTTCGAAGATTTTTGAGAATGTTTTTAATAAACTTATCGGGCGATAACTATCCGGATGATTAGGTGGTTTGCCTGGTTTTAATATTGGAATTATTTTCGCGATTTTCCAATCATCTGGGAAATGGCCAATTTCTAGGCATTTGTTGAAAATATTTACTAAGTAGTCAATTACTTTCCTAGGCGATTTTTTAATACAAATGTTTGAGATTTCATCCAAACCTGGAGATTTATTCCTCTTTAATGTTTTTATGATATTTTTAACTTCGCAATTTTTGATTAGCTCTGCGTTTTTTAAAGAGTAGTTAATAGTTTCAATCTGTCTACTACACGAGTCTACTAAATTGCTTGTATAACTATCGGAGAACAAATCAGTGAGTTGATGTTTTTTTTCTAATTGTTTGCTTATCAGATTAGCCTTTTCAAGATGTGTCAGGTACATTTCATTGTTAAAACTAAGTGGTGGCATCACTTGATGTTTATTTTTAATAACTTTTATTATTTTCCAAAAGGGTTTTGAAGCTTTGTTGAGTTGTTTTAGTTTTCCATTCCACTTTTCATTGCGAAAAAGAGTAATCTCTTCATTAATTTTTTCATTTAAAAAACTTATTTGAGCTTTGTAGATAAGTAAACGATTTCTTAACCATTTCCTTCTGATAACATTTCTTTGTTTAATTAGACTAGTTATGTTATCTGGCAACCTCGTTGAATGAAAGTTTTTACATGTTCTTGGAACAGCAATATTTATTGCTTCATGAATTTTATTATTCAGCAATGCTATCATATTATCTATATCATTTTTTGTTAAGTTATAGTTAATTGATAAAGAGTTGCCAGGATTATTTAATTCTTTAGTTAAGAATTTTTGGAACACATTCCAATTAGCCTTAGAATAATCTAAATGGGTGTGTTCGTTTGTTATTAATTTTTCTGACAAACTGAGAAAAACCGGTTGGTGATCAGATTGTAGATCAGTTATAGTTTCAGGAACTTCCATCATATTGGACCTATTGGTAAGAAATATATCCAGCACTGATGGGTTATTTCTGTTGCTAAAAGGAATATAAGTTGGTTCTGCTGGAAATAGGATTTTAAATCTGTCCGTTGTTAACAAGTCATTAAGTATATTACCCCAAGAGTTAGCACGTAGACAGCCCCAAAGTTTATTTCGACAGTTTAAGTCCCCACCTAATATGTATTCTTCTTGTATTCGTGAGAATCTTAAAAGGTCCGACTTGAACATACTCTGTATATGCTTTTTGTCTTTTGAAAATTTGCAGTTTTGTTTCAGGCATTTTGAAGAGTTTCCAGGAAAATACGTTGCAAATATTTTTAATTTAATATTTAATAGAGAAATTTCAATACCAATATTTTCTATAACATGTGTATTAAACGCAGAGAGTTGTTTGTGTTCTATCATTTTATTTATAACTATGGCAACTCCTCCACCTATTGACGTTATTCTATCTTTTCGGTATATTATATAATTTGGATGGGAGAACTTATCGTTTGTATTCAACCACGTTTCATTAATAAGACCAATGTGGATATCATGTTTTGACATGAAATCAAAAAATTCAAAATATTTTTTACGTATGGAACGTGCATTCCAAATTATTAAATTTAATTTATCAATATTATTATTCATTACTTGAATATAAGTATTTTACCGCTAGTTCGGTTATAATTTTAAATTGTTGCTCTTTATTAATACATGTGCTTAGTTTACTGAGCAGCTCATTTGTTAGTGTAGTTATTTGTTCAGCAGAAAACAAATTGTTATTAGTATTATTGTTTAAATTGTTATTATTTGTATTGTTAGTATTACCAGTATTATTACTTAATCCATCATTGTATGTATTTTTTTAAGTTGAGGTTGATGGTGTATTTATGCTAGTGGTTTGGCTTACCCAAATGCTATCTAATTGCTGATTAGTTGTAGATGTATTTTTTGAGAGCGTGTTTGGAAAGTTTATATTATAGTTGCGACTACTGTCAAATCTTTTAGCCATATCAGTACGTGGTTGATTGTCTTTGGAGAAACGTCGTCTCATAAGACTGATATATGTTGTTCTACATGGACATGCTGTATCTGTAGAATAATGTTCACCTTTACAATTCGCGCATCGTGGTTTTTCTTTCTCGGCACATTCGATTGTTGCATGGTTACCGGAGCAGTATGCACATCCAGTTTGGATATGACAATTTTTGGATCCGTGTCCAAACATTTGACAATTATGGCATTGAGTTGGCTTGCTTGTGGATTTAACTTTGTACTCCCACCGAACCTTGGTGTGGTCAATGTAACAGTAGTTTTGTTTTAACTGTTGTAGTGTGATACTTTTATTTTCAAAATATATAACGTAAATTATAATTTTAAGACCAAATTTAGTTGATCTTTCAATTGTTTTTACTTCCATACATTTTAAACCTAAATTATTCAAAGTAATTTTTACTTCATCATTAGACATTTTTTCTAAGCCCGATAATAGTGCCTTGTATGGTTTTGTATCTTTTGTGTCATATGAGAAAAATTCACATTTATTTTGTGTTAAAAGTTCACGTGTTTTATTATAAAAATCAACAGTTTTTAGAAATATTTTTATACCTATTGATACAGCCTTTACATAGTACTCTGTTATTTCATGAGTTTTTAATAATTCATGAATAAATTTCGGATTACTTTTCAAGACTGTGATTGGAGGAATTCTTATAATTTTTTCTGTTGGATTAGTTCCAACATTAGTGTTTCCCCCTGAAATATCTAAGTTTTTATCATCAATTGTTTGCAACGGTAAAAAATAGTTTGATTTTTTTTTATTAATAATGTCTTTCACTGTATTCGCACTTATATTTAAGCGCGACATTTTAGGTTTTATCGATGCACTATATGCATCATTAATTTGGGAAAAATTACGTTTTGATCTTATTTTTACGGTTTTTTATACACGGGTTTATATCTCGAAAAGTGCACTCAATGCAAGCAGAGAGAGAACTGACTTAAGCGTCACAAAATTCTTTAACTATCCAACAAATACTAGATTGATTGATATAACTAGATTGTCATGGATAACTTACCATTGGATTTTTTATTCACAATTCATTATAAAATGTTGCTTACATATACAAATATCATACAAACTACTAAATATCTCCATTAGAGACAGATTGTGCAGTTTATAAGGGAAATGAAAAAAAATGTTATAGTTTTATGGCTCAATAAAATTGTTATAAATCCATTAGGGTTTCTGAGAGCGGTTAATACGCAAAACATATCCAATGTTAATCATATGAGACTTTAAGGTAAATATAAATATCTAGGTTCTTTAAAAAATCGGTCAATAACAGCTGAATAAGCCTATGTAAAAAATTGCCTATTTCAAACAACCAAATTAGAAAATAATAAATAATTTAATATATTGTGCTCAAAACAGTGAAATATTGAATATGTAAGCAGTATACTACGTCTGATTGACGACGATAATGAACAACAGATACTTTCTGTACATCGCTGAAGTTGGGTTCTAAAATTAGTTCTTTTTTTAGCATCAATTAATGGGGTAGTGGATAAATGGCAAATTCCAGTGGATCCAATTCAAAAACATTTGTGCCAATTAAAGCCATTATGTTTTGATGTATTATGGCTTTGTGACATCTCGTCGAAAAAAATTTAGAGAAAAAAATATGAACATGAAGAAGACTAATGCGATAAATTCTAAAAAAATTATTTAAAAATTATAATTGTAAAAAATTTACAAAATGAAGTTGAGCCATTGCGGAATAAAAATTTCTTATTTTTCAATAAGAAAGAGTTGACATTTTTTTACCAAACTACTTAAAATTTTACATTAATTTTATAGATTTATGATTTTGCAGATTTTTATTTATTTATTTGACATTACAGCATTCACAAAAATAATTCTGAACTGGAAAATAATACTTTTACTTTCAAGAAGCTCCTGCCAATACTCTAAGAACTTTCGCTGTTTTTCAATAAAAACACACAAAAAAAAAAAAAAATAAAACTTTTAACCTTTTTATTTTTTTTTTTAAACAAATTTTCTATACGCAATCTTAAATTTAAAATCTGAAATATTTTTTTTTTAAAAAGGACTACACAACATAAAACTTGACATCGGTTGGGCTTAAAAATGTGTTCAGAAAAAAAATTCAAATTCAAAATAATCAATCATACAATTCAAAAGATATAAATGATGAGAAGTTTTTTATTTAGTCATTAATCAAGATCACGTCAACGACTCAATGTCTAACAATATTCAATGTTTTCGTTCGCAATGTATGAAAAATTATGTACAAGTATAACGTATGAAACTTTCAAATAGCTAAAATTGTATCGTAATGGGAATTGTATTAAATTTCGTTACAAAATTTTACGTCGAAATATGAGAGATATTAATTTGTTGGGCCATAGGGTGCAGTGATTACGGTTTCAGTTTGAAAAATAATTTAAAAATTAAATTCCGGTTCTTGTTTAAATGTCGAACTTTTACTATTTTCAATATTTGAATTTTGAAATAAAATGATGGGGAGATGATTTTGAGAATTGGTGTATTAATACTCCATGTAGAGTGTTTAAAATTAATAAGAGATCATAGTACAGTATGATCACATCACATCAAAAAGCTTTATTCAAAAGCAATTATGGTCTGACATTATGAAAATTGCAGTACAATTTTTTTTTTTATATAATTCCAAGTCTATGGGATGAACACCCTAACTGCTTTTACACAGAGATTTGGAATACACAGTCACATACAAAGCTTTTCTATAGAATTTTTATGGTCATATCTATTTAAATGTGGAAAATTATATCTATTGTAGAGTACTTCGCCTTCATAATAGCATAGTTCCACTTTAATTTTTAGTGATAACCAAAACTCTCAACTATTTATCATTTATTTTATCCCAATGATAAAGGGTACTGGACCAGGTCGAAAATCCAGAAAGCATTATTTTGCCTTCTTCGGGAATCGAACCTGGGACCTTTCGGTTGAAAGGCAGGCGCTCTACCTACTGCGCCACCCAGCGTGAATAGAATTTTATAGCCTTACAATAGAATTTTAAATACTGATTTAATCATCATAGTAATTCAATCATGGCCACCAAGCCGATGTCATTTTTACTGACATTTCTAAAGCCTTTGACAGGGTTGATCATAATAAACTTCTCTCAAAATTGGAAGCTGTGGGAACCCCATGTATCATGTTAAAATAAATTCGTTCATATTTATCTCATAGGAAACTCACAGTATCGATATCGAATATGAAATCCTATCCATTTGTAGCCACTTCTGATTTCCCATATGGCACTCATATGAGCCCATTTTTATATATGATATATATGAATGATGTTAATTCTGTAATTTGGAATTCTATCTTAATTTTTGTTGATGATTTTAAAATTTTCGCAATAATTAAATCGTATGATGATTGTCTTAGATTACAAAGTGACATTGGTAATTTTTATGAATGATTCCGAATTGAGTATTCATAAATGTAAAGCTATAACATTTTGTAAAAAAGTAAATTTAAGTACTTCATAAATAATTCTCTACTAGAATGTGTATATCAAATTGGGGACTTAAGAGTTATATCTGATCTTTACACATTTGAAGCGTTATACAGTTTTGGTTCAGCCTATCTTGAATATGCTTCGATTATTTTTATGCCTTTTTATGCTAAGCATATTAAACGGATTGAATCCGAATTGAATCTGCCACTTACAGGTATTGGACTTAAAGCAAAACTAAATACTAATTTCTCAAATTGCCAGTATACATAAAAGAATTACAATAAATGAACTTAATGAGGTCACGAATAATGTCCTTTCTCAGTAATTAGTTTACAATACTTACTTATTTATTTAGTTCGATTAATTTAGAGCATTTTTGGTCTTACTAACTGACTCTTTTATTTTGAATGAACCCACATCAGCTTGCCGAGACAAGTATTCAATATTCTACGTTTTAAGATTTTATCAATGCCTCAATTATAATAACACCTCTTACCGTTCAGAGCTCTCATCAACCAACTATTCAATGCTCTGTGTTTTGATATTTGATAGATGGCTTGCTTATTAAGCTTAAACCCATACCAACGAAGTATTCAATGTTCTGTATTCTGAGATTTGATCTACAGCTAGCTTATTAACATCTTTAATCTGAACGAGATCCCATACCAAATATTCAATGTTCTTTGCTCTTAGATTTGATTGATGCCTCGGTTATTAACATCTCTGTTCTGAACAAGTCCAAACCAGGCTGAATCAAGTAATGAAAGATCTGCGATGACTTGAGAAAATGTATTCAACATTTCTTTTGACATTTCTGTTTGTTCATTCTAACATTCTGACGTTTCAGAATTGCGAACTTACCTAGTTAAATTTTTTTTGTTCATACGTTTTATTACAGTTATTTTGTAAAAATAAGATACTATAGTATAAATTTCTTTCTCTCGGTACCCTTTTCTAATTTTGATAAAATAGGAAAGCAAATAAAAATTGACAATCCTAACAGACTAACGAACGAACAGACGATCATAAAAATTTTGCAAAAAAAATAACCCCATTGCGATGTTAAACCAAATTTATACCAAAATCAAAAGCGTCAGTATTCTTTTCTTATGTCTTTTTTTTTTTTTTTTTTTTTGGTTCTAAAGATAAATTTTAGACCGGCGGCGGCGCTTAATTCATCTTTTTGCGAAATATATGTATTCCATAAAACAAACAAAACAAACAAAAATAGAAATAAACAAAAACAATAAGAACATAAAAAAAAATATTTGCACAAAGTAAAGTGCTACAAATATTAAGGTTTGATTTTTGATATTGCTAATAAATGTATCTATAGATACAGTTATAATTATTTCATATTTGGAGGCACAACTACTTATCATTTCAAACCTCAAGAATAATGATTTGATGGTTTATTATAATTTCTTTCAAATAATATTGAGTTAAGTGATTTTATGTTATTGTTCCAATTTTATTTTTTTTTTTAAAATTTTGATTATTTTGCAAGGGAATATTAAAATTATTTTGCTTTAGGAAAAATTCAAATTCGAAAATAGAAAATATATTTTCGAAATTTGTTATTTACGATTTTTTGATTTTTTTTTTTATTAAAATTAATTGCAAATCATTTTGTCAGTGGATCGGATTGATTAATTCCTTATAACTAATATTATATAATGGTTGATACGATGGCAAGCCTGATGAAGTTTTGTAATCTAAGTAGTTCAGTTTGGATGAGAGTTTAGTAGATTAGGTTAGATTAACTGTTTTATATATATATTTCTGTTTAATTGTATATGTTAAAGTAACAATTGGGTTATATTAATTCTTGGACCAAATACGCACTTTTCAAGCCGTTATTCTATATAGATGAATTCTACTTTTACTTATATGTTATATTATGTTTCTCAAGAACTACTTCGTGGTCTAATTTATATCGTATTTTTTAAATCTCAGATACAATCCTTTTAACAATCTCCTCTTATAAATTATTATAATAATTCTTCAATTTTCAACTGCCACCACCTAACCGTTTTTACTATCCTTATAATTAAATGCATCGATTCAATTCAAAGCAAATACAATAAAACTTTAAACTATTATTATTGTCAATTTCGAAATTCATTTCGAACAAAAATTTCGAAAATGTTGAAAGAAAATAAAAAATAATAAAATTATTATTTTCATTTCTAATATTAAAATTCCCACTTACAATATACTCAAAAATATGACAAATATCTTTTCCATTATGGTGATTCATGTCGCTGTCATATTTTCAAATTTCCAAAAAACAAAAAAAAAAAATTTGATTGTGAATGTACTGAGCTCTGAGCCAGTATAGGGAATTCTAAAAAAAAAAAAAAAAATTTATTAACTATTATGAACTCCCATATAATAATTTCGAAATGTAAATTCCAAAGGCAATTCTTCAATTCTAATTTTGGGTACATGTCCTACCTACCTATATATATTTAATATACAACGTAACTAATTTATCATTTGACAGGAATATATATAGAAAAAAGAAAAAAAAAGAAAATAAAAAAAAATTGAGAAAAAATGGGAAAGGATCTCATTAGAAAATCCAGAAACTGACAATTTCCAAATGACATTAAAATGTGTGAATATGAATTGAGAGAATGCAAGTGACAAAGAATTTTATAATTTTAACAGATAAGTCATACAAAATGTTGTACATAGATAAATACATTGTAGATAAAATATGTAGATACTGTACAGTGTGTTGGAAAAAACTGAATTCAAATAATTTAAATGAGATGAGTTATAGTTAGACCATAGATAAACAGTGCTTTCGCAACACTAATATCACGTAAAGAAATGACGGCCCGCTTTAATACAATCACGATTTCCAGAATGAAAATCATATCTGTAGAATTCGATTCAATTCAATGGTTTCAACTTCAAATATTATTCTAATAAATTGTTTTAGTCTTTTCGGATTGTGGTGGTAGGCAAACAGTGCAATTTCAAAAGAATATCAAACCCTGAGGTTTTTAATACCCCATTATAATAATTATAATTTTTTAAGCAAATTAATGTTTTAAATGAAAGAGCATTATGTGGTTGAAGTGACCATTCCAGTTGCTTCCCAGCATTATGTGGAGTAATATTTAAGTTCTACAATCAAGAAATACATGTCTAAATTGGACAGGTATATTAAAACTATTTATTAAGACAAATAGAATAGTATGATCATAGCAAACAAAAACAACCTCCTTTAATTTGAAGGATTTGGATTTAACGTTACAAACTTGTAGGAATCGTAAGTAAAGAAACTAATCTATGTTCAGAAAAATTAATAATACTCAGCGAATTGCTCATATCATACCGTATTTTTTAATTTTATTTGGTTAATGATCGTACTTGTACAATTTACCAAGCTCCACAGCTCAGTCTAAAATAAAATTATTAATTTTTCTCTATACAATTTAATTGAGTAGACTTTGAAAAATGCTATGAGTCAATTTTAAGTTGTAAATCGACTTGATTCGTGATCACAGACAACAAGGAGTAAACAAATCTATAAGTATGGGTGACCATATTTTGTATAACATAGGTCGAAGGGTGTCTGTTTTATAGAACAGTAGCGTAAAATTGCAAAAACAATCGAACTGAGTTTTTTTTAATAATAAATCATATGAGAAATCATCTCAGAAAACCATATGGTTGACCCCTCTATATATAACGTATTGGTCTATAACGTATGGGTGACCCCACTATGCATAACATTATGTCGGAAAGTGCCTGTTTTATAAAATGCAAAGAAACAATCGAAATGAGATTTTTTAATAATAAACTACATGAGAGATCATCTCAGAAGAGCAGGCATCAGAAGTAACTGCGATAGCACAGATATAAATTGTTCACGAAACTGGATAAATCATGTAGAAATAATCGGATCAAATAAAATTTCGAAGATAGTATATAACAACAAAATATTTGTAACCTCCTCCTCCAAAAAGATGCAAAGAAAACTGAACCGAACAGTCCAAGTATGTGGCAAATTATACATTGTCAATTAACAGGATATAATCCTATTAAAATAAGAAATTACGAGTAAGTACGGGATCTCTATATGGTAAATTTTTCTATAACGTAATTAGAAGCAGTGCAGAAGTATAAAAATTAATTATGTGGATAGTACAGATTCAAATCCTGCGGAAGAAAAATTTGGTTTTATTTTATTGGAACAATAGGTTTTAAAAATGGCACGAATTACAACAGCAATCGTTGACTAATCAAGTTGTGATAAATTAATTATTATAATAAAATTAGAGCAAATTCAAACACAATCATAGTATTATAAAATATATCCAAGCTTTGCGAACACCAAAAGAAAAGGATAAAAAAATCAATGTAGAAAAATATAGCTTTGACGTTTTCTGAATTGCGTAAAGTAATCGGTGTCAGAATAACTGATTTAAAAAGTGGCTCAATTTTTTTTCTGCGTTTTCTATGAACACACATGAATGTATGGCTGATTGTAATAATTTTTAGATATTGATATATGATAAAGATAGCCACTCCTTAGATTTTCTACTAAATTTTTTTCTTCTTTTATCCTCAATGTACTGCAACGCCATTAGTGGAGTGGTGTAGGAAGAAACACAGCTTATAAGTAAATAAAATAAAATTGAAATGACTTCAAAATATACTTTTTATAACTCTCTGTGTATATTAAAGTCTTCCACCGATTGATCACTAAGCATGTCCTTTTTCTATTGTATGATTATGTCCTGTAAATTTGAGATTTTTCTATTTAATTTTTTTTTTTTTTTTACGTAGATACGTATATGAATTAGAAAATATTCATTATTGCAATGCAATTTGAAAACTTTATAAAATATATGACATATGGTTAGAACGTGATAAGCTCTTTTTTTTTGTTTTTGATTTTCGAATGAATTATCTAGGGTTATTTTTCGTTTCGTTACGATTCGAATGTGGTTTCAGGCATTATATTATGAGAAGACAAAATAACTATGAGTTTAAAAATTAATTGAATTCATAATTTTGAATTCATATGACGTAATTATAAATTAAAATGTCAAAATGGAAAAAAAAATAATTTTTTTTCTCTTTTTTTTGTTTTGTTTTTAGGAATGCAAAGAATTTAAAAAAAAAATGAAATGCTAATTTTACATTTATGTCCTTTAAATATAAGATTTTTGATGAAAAATATGTGCATTTTGAGTATGAAATGTATAGTTGGATCTTTGTGTTTCATTATTGGTATTTTGAAGTATAAATTTTATCATCACCATCTGGTGATGGCTATAGTTCATTATGAAGTTTGACAAAGATTAATCATTTCGTGTATAGTTAATAATGTCGTAACATGATGTCTTCTACTCAGTGGTCCGATTTTCACCTATATATATATATAATTTAGTACCTATAGATTTCGTTTAAAATAACTTTTATATAGCGTCGTAAATGAATTCTGAAAATTATATTGTCCAAAGTTGTTTATTAACTATAGGTTTTAACCCGCCATTAATTACGGAAGTAAAATAAATTCTAGTTTTTTCTTTTCTGTATTAAATTTTTAATTTCAAATTTAGGAAAAATACGTATTTACTTACGAATTTATCATACCGTTATTTTTTTTATTATAAAGCTACACTTTAGGTATTGAAATATATTTATTTTATGTTAAAAAAACAGACCAAAGCTATTTGTGTAGATATTGCAATTTGTATATGTATACTAGTAGTTAAGGGATATATTATGATAAATAACATTTTTCGAATTTCGCGTGTTCAGTGAATTTGCCATTAAGTTTAATTAACTCTTCAGATATGTAAAATAATAATTTTGAAATATTTTAATCCTATGTCTATTCGATATATTATATAAATATTGTAATTCTATGTTAAATCACACCTAAGAAGAAAATTAAAAAACTAGATGGGTGAACAGCATAGAAAATGATTCTGCTATATTCAATGCTTGAAATGTAAAATTGTTGCACGACAAGTTTGATTGAAGACACATTGTGCAGAAAGCAAAACTCATCCCGAATTGTATTTGCCACATTTTGATGATAACATTTTTCTAAATTTACTTTTCATAGGATAGATTTTTGCAAGCTTATGATCTCATATATGTTGAATGTTGATATTTAATTTTCTCAATCTATGACTTGATTTCGCATTTATTTGTTTTACTGAATATGAATTTAAAAAATTTAATGAGTGGAAGCATTAATAATTTTATTTGCTTAAAGTATCTGAGTCAAGTATTTGAGATCAATTTTTTGTACTACTTTCTCACGCAACTGGACAGCTTTAATAGTTCAGTGTTGTATCTTATCCTATATATTGTTCCTTCTTTTCCAAATTTTTGTTTAACATATCAATATTTCAATTGCTAGATCAAGGAAAACAATTATAAGACCTCTCAAAGCCTACATGATCTCCACGCCATCAAAATAAGTAAATCTAGGTAAATATAGGTATCAGTTGCAGAGCTGTTTTGTATATTTTTCACGAAGATTTTAATTTTTTTCCATATGAATTCCATGAATTTTTTATTTAAAATTAAAATTACACGCCACTTTAATCCAAAGTAATTACCAATTCTACTAGAGTTCATTTTTGAAAATGATTCTACACCTTATCATAACATTGATGTGATTTGTGAAATTCAGGTTTACATGTTTTTTCTTAAATTGATGAATTTGAAATTGAAGTCGCATTTTTGGGTGGGCATATACATTTTTTTGTTAAGATTATTTTCAAATTCTCATTTACAGAATACATTCACATTTATTTCTGCAACATAGGGGTTAAATAACGATGTATATAGGTTACGTCTATGAAATTTGATGCCATAGAAATACGTCTCAGTAATAACGATGTTTTACGAAAAAAATACCCTATTACAAAGTATCCAGTTTTTTAAAACCTGCGTCTTGAATGAATTTGCTGTAATACAATTTGTAAGAGTATAATTCTTACTTCATGTAACTAAGCTAATAATTTTTTACAAAAAAAGCCAAAAAGGACTAACGATAATCTGTCATCGCGACTTTATCTTTATAAACAGCAACAAATCTATTTAAAAAAAATATTGAATAAAACACACCACAACTCCTCCTTCAAAACTCTGCTCATATTTATAATAACAAAAAGTTGACCGACTCGTTAATTTTTTTTTACAAAAAAATTTTTCTCTCTCATTAATAAAATTTATTTAATTATACAATTCAATTAAATTTAAAAATCTATTTTTTACTACCATTTTATTTTTTATGACATCTCCTACAAAAAAAAAAAACAAAAAAAAAAAAAATAAAATAAATGAAAAGAATAACTTCGACCTTTTCATAAATGTCAGTATGAATACGAAAACAGAAAAAAAACATGGCAATGTGACCACTTCGTAAAAGAGAAAAAAAAATATATTCTCATCAGAGAAGAAGAGTAATAAATTAACGTTCAAATTTAATAGTAATAAACTTTTTCCAATTTTTTATTTTTTTAAAAATAATATTTTAATATCGTATTATATTATAGCTAATACGAAAATCTTTAAGAAACAATTTCAAAGGTAGAGATACCTCCTTCTTATACAGTTATTGTTACCAGTGGTGATATTTCAAATACTAATTTTAAATTGATTTTAATAACATGTATTATAATATGGTATTAATTAGTTATTTATTCAAGATTTATGTATAGCTTGCCTGAAGGGATGACAGAAAAACACAATCTGATGACGACATGGGCCACATGGGCTAAAATCATCTGGGATGTAAAATTTCGTCTCTTCTACAAACTAAAAACTGATTCGAATTACACTAAATTAATCCAGCAAAATTAGATGCTCCCAAATGAAAAAAAAACAGAAAAAATAGTGTCATACTTACATTTGGCCAATAACAACTTTGTCTCTAAATTTAAGCCTTTCATAACATTTCAATCCATGTTCGTTCACCGTTATTATTTTCATGTGCTTGTAATTATAATGTTTGTAAGACTATGGTGTTTTGTTCGCATTTTTGTTTACTTCTTTAACGACCGAAATTATTTGTCGCTGACAATACATATTTGCATTACGCGTGTAACACGGAGAGCCCTGTTATACACTTTACTTTTTCTCAACCATTTATGACACTTTAATATATTTGTACAACTTTAAAACCACCTATAAGTCCATTTTACAAATTCTGTACTAAATGGACATAATCAGAACAAATTCTACTCTAGATATAAATAGTTAACTACATATTCCAAATGATGACAATATTAATGTTGACCTTTCTTCTTTTTGGGATAAAATCCGCGTACTTATTTTAAATATCATCACTGCTTATTATTAAAATAGGACAAAGATAGAGAATTGAAATACTTTAACTCATAAATTTTGAACAATTTCGTTGGTAAATTTCATATAGTACAAATGTTACAAATATTATAATTTAGTATAGTTGTTGCCTTTTGTTTAGATTTGTAGAAAGTATGGTGTATACTAAAAGAGGAGATCAAGAGAGAGATGAAATGGTAATATTTAAAATTGGATAAAAATGACAGCAATTATAGATATTTTTTTTCCTTAAATAGCTTTCAATAAATTTAAAAGAAAAAAAAACATTTATTTTGCATTATAAATAAATCTCTAAAAACCAATTCAAAATGGAACACAAAAAACAAAAAAAAAAAAAGAACAAAAATTCCAACTGGGATTTTCAATTGAATTGTTAAAATTTATATGCTATGTACAACGACGATTTGAATTATTTCCTGGCTCCTTTTTCTATTCATTCCATTTTTTGTTATTGTTGTTATTTTTATTCTCTGGTTCTACATCTTTAACTAAAACTTGTAAAAATGAATCAAAAATTAAAACAAAAAATGTATGTAATGAAGAATTGGAACTGCTATTTAGGAATAGTATGTATTATATATACAGGGTGGTTTCTACTTCAGTTCACAGCTATATGCCATATATTGCATAGATTTTCCGTTTTAGTACCGAAAATTGGAAAGATGTGCTCTTTTAAACTACGATTATTTTTTTTCGTAGATATTTTCTTGTATTCTGACAAAATATTTAAAAACTTTAATCAATGCCTAAATTTTTCGGTAAGTTTTCATATTATATAAAATTTGATCCAATTTTTGTTTCTTATGTTGGCAGAACTGTAAATCAAACAGTTCTCAACAAAATAATGTTTTCAAAGTATCAAATAAATTACAGCTTTAGACTAGCTTGGCCGCATTCAAAATTACGCGAATTGTCTAATCGACGACCCAATCATTATTAACTTCTTTTGGACATTGGAGGATTTTTACTATTTTATAGATACTTCGTAGACATGAACATATGCTCAGCAGAAATAAAAACACTGTTTAACCTCCTTTTAAACAATTCTAACATTACCCAAGAGAAGCCACGGCCTGCCATCCCTACATTGCGGAAATCTCAAGATGACATAATACTTGTTACAGGAATTCGTTCATAGTTCGAGCTTTAAGAATGTGGAATCATATTATCTCGGTTGTTTTTTCACATCCAACGCACAATTTACAGAAATTTAAGGACAATATTAACCTTTACTGTACAACTCACTACTTATATTTCTCATACCGTCCTTTCTGTCTAGTTTTATTCCATACTATTCCAACCAAGTGGTACGTCACAGCTAAGGGTAATATTCTAACGTTTTGGCTGATTATAAAAAAAAATTTAATATCTAAAAACACATTTGCGAAACGGATTGCTTAAGCACAGTTCGTTTAACGCTTTTTAAAATTATTTAGTTGCTCTATAAAAATTACATTTCCGGTTTCTGGAGCTACTTATGTGTTGATATACACGGGACTATTATATGATCAATTTAAATTTCTTCTTCTGACCCAGCAATTCGCAACATGGAAAGAATATTTAAAAAAGATGTAGAAATTGAAGATAAAGTGACGCATGTGCTGCATTGTGGCATTCATTTGGCCGAAACTATTGCTGCTGTAAGTGAAGACCATTTTCAATTGTTTTTTTTTACGACTCATACCCATATTAATACACTAATTGATGCCAAGAGATCAAGGACAGCACAGAATTTACAAAGATTGTGTATTAGAGCAGTAGAAAGTTAATGCTAATATTTGAAAAAATAATCTTCTTCTTCGATGTGGCACCTTTTTGGATTTATACCTACTAATTAACCAAATTTCTGCATATGAGGAGACAACCGTCATATAATTTACATATCATTGTAAATGTTGAATTTTTTCAGGTTGGGTTTCAGAGACGTTATCCATAATCATGCGATTTAAAGCTGGTGGATTTTTTTTGATATTACACATGAGTTATGTCTAATGTCAACAAACTCGAAATATTTGAAGATTTCCCTAAACTGGCTTTGTGTTTTTTTTTTTAATTTAAAAACTAAAATTTAATCATATTTTTGTAGTTATAACTAATATGAAAAACATCCTGTAACATATTTTATTTTTGATTTTCTAAATATTTGGTATTAGATAGGCCCACACGTATTTTTGTTTTACTCTAATGTTTTGTTCTTACCTATCTATATAGGAGGTTTGTATATATAATAGAAGTAACTCTGATAATAACGTTTTTTTCCAATTGAATAAATTGCAATTTTTCTCTACATTGTTTTGGACTGCTGCTACCCACTTTTATTTTGTTTAATCATTTTTTAATGCGTTAACATTCTTGCATTTTCATTCGATATCGCAAAAAAATAAATAAATAAAATGTGTTTCAAGTCCGAAATAAAAACAAAAAAAAAAAAAAAAAATGGGTAAAGTATTTTGAATGCAATTTTGGAAAAAAAAAAAATTACGAATCCAAGTAAAACAATTATAAAATTAACCCAACTTGATCAACAAAAATTTGGTCGGCAAGGTTGTAACAGTTCTGGAAGTTTCTATATACAAGTAACAGTATTCAAGTTCGATCTGAAAATTTTGGAAATATTTTGCTTTTTTTATTTTTGCGATGTAAATAGGTCAAATACTTGGTTGGGAATATTTATACAAAATAGACAAGTGAAGGTCTCTCTATGAAAACGTACCTTGTCTATGTGCTGTACATTCTTATAATTCCCCAAAGTTGGAGGTCGGGAATGTCTAAAAACGTTCTTTGGCTTCTAATAAATGTTTTTAATTCTGCAATAATTTTTAAGTCTACATTTTTTTTTCAGTCACTAGTTTTTATGGTCTAGTTGTATTCCAAAATCAATATTCACATATTCTTTTGCATAAAAAAGAAATGGTGACATTACCTTTATAATTTGGTTATAAATCGATTATATGCTTACTTTTATTAATATTCCATTATTTGTATTCTGCAGTTCAATATCTCGATATCTGATTTCTAGGTACTAGACTAATAAATTATTAAAAGACCAAGACCTAATATTGTTTATATATTCAGTTCACATAATTAGAAATTTAACAACAATTTTTCAATTTTATTTTATACGCATGCAGATCAGTTAGAGCTTGGCGGACTTGAGAGATAATATGCATTATTCTTAAATTTGTTATGAATGGCGTGTAATCATTTTGACCTGAATAAGGACTATATATAGTATAGTAAGAGAAAAATTATTTGAATTTAGGTAGATTAGAGATTAGATTAAGTACTTCCGAGAGATGATTTGGCCCCTATATCACCGCAACCGCAAATGGGGTAATTATATATTACCCGTATTAATGCTATTAATAATGTGCGCCCTTAAGGATACCAGATCAAGTGATCACACCCAGGATCCTTTTTAATATAATACTGGATACCTCCTATTGTTCGGGGAACATTGTTCCCAGTTAAAGAAGTCTGCTGCGTTTTCGCCACGGTTTTTAATTTAGGTAACTCACAAATAGATACAGGCATAATATTTACAAACTGATAACTGATTTTTATTACAAATGTTATTAAAATTTTTTTTGCCGTAATTTGGCAACATTAAATTTTCTTTGAATACATTTTTTTCTTTATAAAAAATGGTTTATATTTTTTTTATTAACCTAAATCCTATTATTGATTGTTTTTCAAAGGAAATGTCGTAGAGCATAAATTTTAGGTCAAAATACTTGGGACTATTCAAATGCATGTATATACATATATACAATATTTTAAATTAAATCCGCCGACCATTTTCTACTTCATATCAATAGAGACAACTTGTTATACAACTTTTTTTGTTTTCTCTCCATATCAATTTAGAAAATATCCCTAACAATGTACTTTACTTGAATCCAACTACATTTAAACATTTTTATTTACATATGTATGTAGATAATTCAAATAACTGAGATATTATTAAAGCTATTTTTCAATATTATGTATGTTAGCTGAAAAAGAAAAGTTGGCAAATTAAGTGAATTTTTATATCGTTACATGAATTGTCAATATATTTTGATATTTTCAGTGTCTTCTATTAATTTTCAATGTAGTTAAAATATTATAATATGTAAGGTATGCAAAATGTTATATATTGTTATAATTTATGAAAATAAACGTCTCCTACATTATTATACAGCCGTAATTTATAAGGTGAGAAAAATTTGCATCATATGAAGAATATTCTAATCCGACGTTGATGTTAAATTTTCATGTTAATACATTTACTTTAGAAAATGCTCCAGTCTAGAGAATTTTTGAATTTAGGACATATGGTATAAGACATCGGTGCAAACCAAATCTGCACTAGAGACATAAAACATCGTCGAACATGAAAAATTTCATATTTTCAACTAGTAAGAAACCGCTAGTGACCGGGAGTAAATACAGGACCTAGATTAGTCAGGCCTACGGAACCTAATCATTCTTATTAAAAATTTACACCAACCAATGCAAATCAAAAAAAGAAAAAATATTAATTTTCCGTACTCGATATGATTTCTAGTAAGGTTGAAAATGAGTGTATAACTTCTCTGTATTTATTTTAAAATTAGATAAGCTCACATGCACCGAAATAAAATAAATTTATAAAATTCTATATGGAGTACCTAATTCAACATAACCTTTTTGGTTCAAAATAGTACGAAGTAAGTAACGAATCAAGAAACTACAGCGGCTCGGACACTTAGAACAGATGAACGAAAATGCTTCAGCCAAGAGAATTTTCGGATCCATACCAGAAGGTACAATATATCGTGGCAGACCAAACCTTCGTTGAAGAGACGAAGTATCGGCAGATTTGTGACAATTCAACTGGATTATATTCAACTGGAAAGAAGCCGCCCGCAACCGACAAAAATGGATGACGTTGATAAGTCAGGAAATATATGGTATGTTGCAGCCACTTAAGTTAGTAAGTAAGTAAGTAAACGAAATAAATAGACAAATACAAGTAAAAAGAAATCATAAAGTTTGTACCAAAAAATTAGTCCAATACAAGTCATTAGTTAATTACATTTCTAAATTAAAACAGTCTGAATGAAAACAATAATATAAAAAAAAAACTGTCATCAACCAACAAATTTGACACTTAATTTTCCAATGAAAAAAATAAAAACAAAAAAAAAATTAGAAAATTACTTTCATACATATATACATTACATACATAAATATTAACATTATGTAGAATAATATTTGTTTTGAACTAGTTATATTAATGGTATTGAAATCAACAGTCTTAAGCTCAATACAGTCAGTTTTGTATGGCTGTTGTTGTTATTGTTTTAAATGTATTCTGATGAATATCCTATCAGGATAATATTTCAATAAAATTATTCATTGCCAATTTGTGTAATAAATCAACAGTGAAAAGAAGACAAGTAAAGAACAAAAAGAAGATTAGTGCAGCAGAATACTAAAATAATTGGAGATCGGTACAAAATTTTGTATTAAAAACACTGTAATAAATAATTTTCTTAATGCATATCCAAAAAAAAGTTAATGAAATGTGATTGAATAATTTTTTAATATAATTTTAAACTTTAAATACCCATATCAACATACTTAGTTACGTAGGGAGCTCTTCCTAATCTTTTTTCATTCAAACTTATTATTAAATTATTGATATTTTATGTAATAGTTCTGTGCAAGTGTTATTTAGACATAAAATACATTACATCCACTATCCAAATATTAGTTGTTATAAATCCTAGACTTAAAAAAGTAATATTAAATTAAATTTACCTAAACTTCGAGATCATTTTAAACTTCTCTACTCTAACTGTTTTCATTATATTAACAAATTATCTATATATATTGATTGCTCAATAATTGAAATATTTAAATATTGTTTGTTAAGAAAACAAAAATTAAAATTTAAGTGGTAATGATTGTATCTTTAAGTTATGTTATTGTTCTTCAAAAATTTACATAATTGTACAGAATACATGAACTGTTAATGTTATGTTAATGTAAAATGTTAGTTTTCTTTTTGTTATGTCATAGAAAATTAATGTCATAGATATTGGAAGGTCCAATTGAATTGGCACTCTAACTATATTTATACGACTTGTATTATTATTTCCGAGCTATTCAAATGTCAATTTAAAATACAAAATTGTTGTTGTTGTTGTTTTCATTTTATGTACATATACTGTTGTTGTTATTTAATATGCACAAATGGTAAATACAAATACAATAGCATGATTATGTTGACTATATGGTCAAATGATAATAATAGTAATAATAATAATATAATGGATATAGAACACCTGGATTTTAATTCAATGAAAATTACTTGAAATACAAGAAAAACATATTCGGTATTAAATTTGAATATTCATTTATGAAATTATTCAAGCGGAAGAACTGGAAGTTTAGAAAATCCATGGTCCGTTCTTAATATTGCAAGTTTGAAATCGTAGAGACTAGAGAGTAGAAATGCGTAGACCAAACTGTTGATGAAAAGCTGAAATATCGTTATTCGTAATTAAACAACGTAGAAAAATTTCAGATATTCAAGAAAAGAAAAGCCATTCGAAATCTACAACAATGGGAAGCCTAAATAGTATAGTTCATTATGCAGCGTTAATCACCATCATCTTATACACTTCTAGGTAGAAGAAAAGGCTCGCAAAAGAAGAAAAAGAATTTTGCGGGCTATGGCATCGTATTTAAATAGCAGGTGAGAGCAATTTGAATACGACGACATAGCTCACAAAAGATATAAATATTTTCAGGTTTCGGAAATTGAAATTACCGCAATAATAACATTTGGGAAGGATAATTTTAAATTAAAACAAGAAATCAGATATGAGATGTGTAGTGCACATCATCCATACAGAATAAGATTCAGTTTTAAACACAAAGTACATAACAATTCTTGGTGCGGAAGGAATGCCAACTTTTGTTTCCAAATTACGCTTTTTAAAATCCCGCTCTTATTAAAAATCCCGCTTTAAGTGTATTTATACCAAGAATATTCATTTTGATTTATTGTATGTATAGCCGTTGTTGGACCCAAAAAAGTGAATACCTACCTTTCCCAGAATATTTAGTTTAATTCCGGGACACTTCACATAAACAAAAAATGAAGCAAGATAAATGACTTGAGTAATTTAGATTTGTTTCTTATAGGAATGACAGCTGAATATTTCCAATTTTATGAAGCATTGAATAAAATGTATTCCTTAATCAGATATTTGATAAATTTTTGTGACAAATGTATACAATTTTGAATAGTGTATTGGATTGTAAGGGTATATTTCAACAAATATACTAGTAGTACTTACATTATATTTGACAGCATTATGTGGTCACGGAAGGTACGCTGTTAAGAAGTGTCTGAATCTTTTCTGTTGACTACCTGGTTATCTCAGCAGTTTTTCCACCAGTGGATTTCTGACCGGGTTCAATATTTTTTGGTTGTAGCAATTATTTCAACAAATTTCACTTGTAAGTCATTTCTTATGACTGAGTTTCGAACATACCAAGGCGCGTTGACAATTTCTCGAATTATATTTGCTTGAAAACGTTTAATAATTTCAATGTTTGAATTACTTGTTGTACCCCACAGTTCGCTACCGTAAGTCCATATTGCTTTCAGTATACTTTTATAGACTAGTTTTATAGAGAGAGTTGTGAATTTCTGCCAATTGGCCAGTATACGCCTGAGAATTTTATATGTAGTTGTTTGCTTTAATATGCTTCCTTCAAGTTAATGTTTGGTCCAACTGAATCCCCAAATATTTGACCGAATCCGCCATTGGTAACATATTGTTATTGATATAAACTAGAGGACAGATTTCTTTTCTAGTAGTGAAAGTAATATGGACAGATTTGACTTCGTTTGCTTTAATTCTCAATTGCTTTAGATTTTGGCATTTTTCATAAGTGGGACAACTTTTATGTTTCAGAGGTGGGATATTGTAGGGAATATCTTTAATGTAATTTCCATTTATAAAATTCCTTAAATGTTATCTCCCACTTTTTTTTCGTCTTGTTTTCATTTACTTTTCAACAACATTTTTCATCACATTTTTATAGATTTTTTTCTAGTTAACACCATTCACAAATTCTAGATTAAATGCCTTATGAATATTGAAAAAAACAACTCTGAACCCAACTGTCAATTATATTTAATTATGATACAATTCCCATTAAAATAAATCCTCTTGAAATTATTTTTAATATCTCAACTCAACTCTATTCGATTTCAATTCTACGTAAATAAATTTATGATTCTGAGGGAAATCACAAAGTTCCGCAATATTGCATTTCGGAATTTAAATGGTAAATATTGGAAGTAAATTTAAGTGAAGTTCATAAAAAATCAATTTACAAAAAAAAAAATTTATTTTTTGATGTTGTTAAAAAAAAAATACGTGATTTCAATTTAAGATTATAATGCTAAAAGCATCTTTTCATCACAGAAAAAATAAAAAAAATAAAAAAATCAAATAAATAAAAAAACAAATAAATAAACAAAGAACCTAGGAATCAAAAGTTGTTAAATAAAAAAAATAAAAAATATTCGCGAATCACCTTTATTACTTTTTATTTTTATTGCTTTGTAAATTAGGTACCCATTTGTTTCTACATGACTCAAACAAAATCTTTTTGATAACAAAATTCGAAATTACCAAACAAAGCCCGTCGTTTTCTTGTTTAACGTTACCTTGTTCATGTTCTTCAGAGAATTTATACAATAAAACAATTTGAATTTGATAGTTGTATCTAGAGACTATAGGTAACAGCTAAAGAAAGATGCTTTAGTAAGATGATTGGAATATACTGGGCAGGTAAAGGATTTTTACTATCATAGCACTGGCTAGCAAAATGGTAGAAGCTGGTTTGAGGTAAAAAAAAATGTTGGGGGATTAGCGAGGAGTTGCAAACATTGTTGTTGATATGTCAAATATGTATGTAGAAAATATCCACCCTTTGCAAATTACTGCAATAGAATACAAATTAAAATGCTAGACATTCTAACTATCCCATAACTCTAACTATTCAAGCTCGAAATAAAAAATAGTTCACTGACCAAATATCAATTTTTCCCGTACACGTACCTATATATCTATTTGAATTTTCTGTCGTAAAATGTCGTTAAAATTCTAATATTATAGGAGGTATTATTCAAGTTCAGTTTTATTATAATAGTTTTAATTTCGTGTCATATCAGAAGCTAGGTTCGCTCTCTAAACATGACATAAAACTAATCGAGATTGGCATACAAAATAATGGTAGGTATACAATCGGCTGGAAATTCAAACATAAAGAAATAGGAATGTTAACATTTTTAGTATCAAAAAGAGATACAAGAGGTTGTAACAAATTGTCCTAATAAGCCAGTAATCCTAGTGTTTTCAGCTCACTGGGAAATTTTTTTCAATTTAGTTTGCGCTTTAATTTCTAGTCTCTTATTCAGAAGATAAAAAATAGTAGAAAGAGTTGATTTTAACTTTCTAAGCTTCTGTTCAACACCTTATAAAACTACACGTTGTAACTACATCTTAATGTGCGGAAAAATCGTTTTCAGATAACGAAATATTTGTGTACCCTTGATATGCGGATAAAATTATATTTAATTATTACATATTTGATACTGTTTATTTAATATTTGCTATATAATCACATAATGGTGTAGTTTGATACATCAAGTAACGTATATTAGCTTTTCTTGATAAAATTCAAAAGTTCCGCATCCAATCAATGTCTGTTTTGTAGCTTTTGAAGCGCATACCCTTTTTTATTTATGACATTTTGTACGTAAAGGCAATTACTTAGATTAACTGAAAACATTATTCCTTCTCTCAAACATATCTGCCGAGAAACAATAGCGACTGCAAGTGCATATCCCTATATAGTAAAAATTTCTATATATTTCAAAACTGTCTATGCAAATTTATTTATAACGCAATTCTCCCGAATGTGAATCATAATTCTAACAAATATGTTTCCAAAAATAGACAATCCACCTGCAATATAATCTATGAAGCCTCAAGAAGAACACAATAGGTACATGTTTTTCGCTGATCCTACCCTCCTAGTCCAAACTATACATTTTGTACATATTTTTAACGCTGCAAAAAAATTTTTTTTAAATCAAGACCTATAAAAGTACAATTTATAAAACATAAATGCGACCCGAGCTCGACTATAACTAACATTTATGGACAGGTGCGCCAATTAAAAATTGTTTTAAGTTTTTTTGACAAATTTTAAAACTGCTCCATTCGTCTAATAAGCGACATAAATGCGATCTCATACATTGCGGTCACTGGACTTGGTCATCGTCGTATTGTGGGAGCACTCACTCTATTTTATAGATATCTACTTAGTGTTGACACTTGTTCTGAGGAACTAAAATCACTTCTTACTCCTATCAAGTAATCCCATCCCATAACACCAGAGGTATCAAATGCCCACCCTTTTATGATGGAAATTCCGAGATTGGTTCATCATTGGCTAACTGAATCCACAGTACCTTAATATTCCGTTAAAACAATCTCATATTACAAACGTAAAATTATATTGAAATAAACTTCATTCCATTCAAACACTAGTTGTACATCAACAAAATAAATTCCAAAAAAAAAAAAACATTTTCATTTTTTATGTTCAAATTTAATAGTAGGATTCAAAACTTCTCGTCGTACCAATCGCTGATATTTAAAACGATCATAATAAACATTTAAAGTAGAATTCCACAATAGAATTTCATCTGATTGTATACACCTCTCTAGTAAAGTTTAATGCCAAGGATTTAATACCACTAACTATATAATATTAATATTATATGTAGGTATATAAAGAAGTTGTTGATGAACTCAGATTAATGCAAATGATTACTTCATCACAATCACAAATAAGTAATTGTCATCAGATAGAAATTCATTTGTCAAAGACAAGTTAGTTTGTTTTTTTTTTTTTTTTTTTATTGAAACTTATTTCAATTTGTAAACCATGTAACCATGGACCACACATTTTAATTTTAAGATTTGAAATTGGTAGAATCGGTTGATTGCAATGGAAATGCTAAAGGGAGCTATCTTGAATTATGATTGAATGTTAAATATAAAAAAAAAAACAATAAAATAAAAAAAAAACACAAAATTGGTTACAATTTATAAAACATTTAAAATTTATTTACAAAAAAACGGTTTTCTTTTATTTATTTTTTTTGTTTGTTTTTGTTGTCTCTTTCTCTCTTTTTTGTTTGTATTTTTTTTTTTTTTGTTTTCCGCTAATGTAAATTTACGATGCTATTAATCCTTAATATAGCAGCAGGTATGTAAACAACACGGCAGGTCCAATATTATTATTTTTTTTTGCTAACCCAACAATGCGTTAGTGATGAAAGTTTGCACTGTTGTAGATTTATAGGAGTCCAACATTTGAGTGTTCAAAATGTTTAAGATACATTGCGGAATTTATATTTTTTTCTTTTTCATGGTTTTAAAGAGTTTTCGTGTGCTTCGGATTAAGTGTGAATATGCATGGGAGTATTTTATAACAATATTTTGTGTGTAATAACCCTTAAGAAGTTGAAGAAGAGTAGAACAGAAAATTTTAAAGTTATTCTGTACTGTCAAAAGAAATAAATGAATAACAAAAAAATCAATAATGCATTCCTTTAAACAATTCTCGTGCAACACTGTATACGCTTAAAATGCCGTTTTTACAACGTTTAAATCCCCGGGTGATCCAATTTGGTCTACCTGTTTGAAGGTTATTTTTTTTATAGCTTATTCTCAATCACCCATCGGGACACCATCAAATATCATGCCATGCTCTTCTTCTGTTTCGAACTTACCGACCTGAAACCAAAAGTATTGCACCCTTGATGTTGCCTTAAACTTCTGTCCTTAATAGTATATCCTACGATATTTTTTAGTACTTTTATTATTGTAACATGAAAAATGGTTTTTGTTTTGATAGTTTTGATAGATTAGTTTTGGCTTATGCTGCATTTTGTCATAAAACTATAGACTAGACATATATTGTGTATATTTTGACTTCCTCAACGTTTCATGAATTTATTATTCCAAATTAGGCTCTTCAAGCATCAGATGTTGTTGCTTGTTATATCTATTTCATACCATTTGTGTGAATTCTGCTCCAATTTTTCAGGTGAGAAGCCGTTTTTCATGTATAGTTGGTCTGTTCAATGTGTTAAGATTCTACCCCTTGTTCTTTTTCTGTGTCAGTAAGATAATGCAAAAGTAAAAATGTATGAAACAAGATATAAAAATTAATTTTTATGAACTAAATTTAATGAAAACAAATTTGTGTTGTATAAAAATTTTCTATAGATACAATTTTTGACTCAGTCTGTTATTAACAGTATTCAGAATATATTTAAAACTTCCAAATCATAGTCAGCAGAAATAAAAATACTGCTTCTTCCTCTTTGACAATTCTAACGTGAAACAAGAGAAAACGCAAGTGGCCACCCCTACACTGTGGAAATCCGTAGATAGCACCGGTTATGCAAAATCTTTCATAGTTCGAATTTCAAGAATGTGGAATCATATTCCCTCGGCTTGTTTTTGTGTCCCATCAAACCTTCAATTTACAAAGATTTTAAGAAAATTTTAATAGCTTTATTTTACAACTTCTATCAACTAATTTATCTCATACCTTCCTTCCTTTCTGGATTATTCTATAATACTATCCAAGCGGTACTATCCCAACCAGGCTGTGATACCCCAACCAAGCGGTACTATCCCAACCAAGCGGTGCTATCCCAAACAAGCGTAGAATAAACTCAATTGTTCTATTCATGTAAATGCTAAAGGTACATATTTTTAATATCCCTAACGCTTTGGCTGATTATGAAAAAAAATATGTACGAGTATATATCTCTGATTCTCCGAGGAAATCGACAAAACTTAATTTGAAATTTACTAAATTTGACTTGAATCTTAATAGATTTCCGAATACAATCGTAGTTCAGTCACGAATCAATTAACGTAGATAAATTTTAGTATTCCGTAGTGATACGAAAACAAATTCAATATTTGCGATTTGTAAAAAAAAGAAAAAAATATTGTTGACAATTTCTACCACCCGCCCTGTTAAGGGTTAACAAACTAAATATTTTTTTTTTGCAATAGAATTCAATTAACTTTAGAAAAACTTAAATTTGTCATTTTGTAGAAATTTTCTAGGAGTTTGGTGAATAACCCACGCATTCTACAGAATTGTTTTTTTTATTTACAAATTTGTAATTTGACAGTTTATTGCCATTATTGTCATTTTATGCGGTTGAAATTTTTTTTTCTTCAATTTAATGAACCTTTATTGAGGATTTAAATTTTACTTTTAGTAAAACTTAAATGAGAGTGTGAATATTAAGCGAAACATAAGGTAAATAACAAAAAAAAAAAAAAAAAAAAAATTGTGATAAATCGGAACTCATTATAATCGACTTTGTAAATTTACAGAAATAAAAACAACCAGCGATTAAAAAAATTTATTTAAAGATTATTTTTCGTACACTCCTCCTCCCACATTATGTTCTTTGATTGACTTAGGAAAGTGAATTGAATGAGACTTGTGTTTTCCTAATGATTTAAAAAAAAATAATAATTTAATAGATTTAATTTTTATTAGTAAAAATGTTAAAAAGGCATTAGACAACACTATAGGAAATAAATAAAAAAAACATTTGAAAGAAAATTTATTTTTTAATGTTGGTGAAAATTATCAGATTTAACAACAAATTGAATGCATCTAAGGATTTGAAATTAATTCGATTTGAAGACAATTTTTGAGCAGTATAGTTAGCAGAGTTCAGATTTCAATGTGTTAATAAATTGAAATAGAATATTATAGGAATAACATATAACGAAGCTATAGCGAACTTGTATAGGATTTGAAAAGGGCTATACGATTTTATTGGTTACCGAACATTTTTTTAGTAACATTTCTTAACATTACGTTCATATGATTTTTTTTTTACTAAAACTCACGTAGGTATTAGTGACTCTCGGCAATACAACGAGTGAGGTCCTACACCTATTGGTAATATTTTATTATAAATGTAATTAATTTCCAATTTGCAGACAATACTGGGCCATTTTTAAGCTAGCAATTACCTCTAGTACGAACTAGACCAGAGCTATTCTACGAACTGATAACTAGCTGGGATAGTTCTGTGGAGATTCTGAAAAGGAAATAAATTCTAAGGAAGAATGTTATAATAATTTAATTTTGATATTTTTCTATTTTAATAGAACCGAATTTAATTTAAACTGTTTTGTGTCTTGCATATGATACTAGTCCTACACAAAACACAAGTGACATATAGGTGACTTAAATGTATGCTTCAAATTTGTTACATATGGGTTGAACGTTCTAAAACGATATCGTTTTTTTGTTGCGTACATATAGTTATTATCTAAATTATAAATGTGACTATGCAAATTGACTGTAGAAACTGTTGTCCACAAGAATCGACTATTTACTTAAAAATTTATCACACCCGCCTTTAAGATCATCTATCCATCGAGCTTTTGATCTTTCTTCGACGATGTTTTATATCCCGCATTTCTGTAATACCGTTACGAACTTAATATTAGAAACATATTTTATAGCTATTAAATCTATTGGTGATCATGAAAGATTTTTATATACATTTATTTTTTCATTTTCATAATGCTGTATAAAGATTCTAGGCAACAATGTCTTTTCAGAAATCTATTAGTACATACTTTACAGTCTTGTTGTTAACAAATTGCTTAAATTACTGTGATTAATATGATAGTTAAATTCTAACATGAAAGGTTCTTGTGCAAAAGATTACCTATTTCAAAAAAATTATTTGTGTGTAGGTGACAATGATCTGATTGTAAAAAAAAAAATATGAAAATAAAATATTCTCGGTATTTTGATGTACATAGGAACGTAAAAAATTATTGTTATTAGCTTAACATTTAAAATAAAATAATGGAAATTTCAGAATCTTCGTTATTAGTGTCAAAATACAAAACTTATACTTAGGGTATACTCTGTGATTGGGCGTTTTAAGAAATTTGTTCAGTTTTATTCAATTTATTAATTTTTTTGTAACAGCGTTAACCGTTTAAAAATTTTGTATGGCATGTCGTTTGCAAATGTATCTGGAATTGTGCTTATCAATGTATCTAAAATTGCACCGCATCTGGAATTGTGCTCATTATAATTATCCCCAGCAATCTAATCCTGGTATTTTATTTTTTAATTCTAAATCACATATTCTATCCTGAATTCCGTATAATTTAATTCTTTAATGGCATTTTGGGTAACTCCCATCTTTCGGGAAATGTTGTTTCTAGATGGATAAGTGTACTACGATTGAAATTCTAGCATTCAAAGTTCAGATGTTCAATATATTCTTGCTATACTTCACATATTCGGCAAAATTTGCTTTCAGTCAAGTCCTAAAATTCTATTAAGTGGTTTTTGTCCCTACTGTTATGTGGTTTCCATTAAAACCTATAGAAGCAATCTAATTTTCTTTTGCAGGGTATTGACAAGAATATTTTTGCCTGTAAATTATAAAGAAATTTTTAGCATTTACCCCTACTCACATTAATATAACCTTATTCATTTTCGCCAGCATTTTTAACAGTCCCATACCAGTTGTGATGTAATGGTGTATGAATTTATATTATTTTGAATTTAAATTCTGTTATATAGAAAATTTAATTACATGCCACTTTAACTTGGAAGGCTTGTAGAATCTAAGCTTAAGTAAATATATCCTATATTTGATTTTTATCATAACCAAATCCTACTGCTCCATCAATGGTATTTGAGCAGTCATTATATGCTATATTAGTTCTCCTTTGTGAAGAGAGTTTTGTTTCGTACGCTTGAAAACATAGTTAACATATTACTAAGTTGATTTAATTAGGGTTTCTTGCAAATTCTTTAAGTGAATCTAACTTATATATGTATATTTTTTTGGCAGAAATTCATCGAAAGAAAGCCTTCAGCTTCAGTTCTATCTGCCGGACAAGAACAAAGTGAATGAAGGACTGTCACTCCCATCCTTTTGTTAAAATTAAAACTAATTTTGAAGACTAATCATCAATACAAATTTGGCTTTTTTCTTCAGATATCATCAATCAAGCAAGATGCCATTAGGAATTCTTGGGAGGTAAAAATTTTTAACATAACATAGTTCAAACGATAACATAGTTCCTTCTTTCGTCAAGTTTTGATTGTCAGCTAAATGTGAAACATTGCCATGTTGAGAAAGACGACTTGTACTTAGCGTTAAGCCGATTTTTTTAATTCGTCTTTTATGAAAGGGATCTTGAGATTTCTATGAATATCAGCATTGCGAATAACCCGGGGGAACACATTAACAGTGTTTTGCAATACTTTGTTTTGGAACGTTTGAATAGTTTGATTATGTAGTAATTAAGCACAACCACATATTTGAATACCGTATACCCAGACTAGCTTCAGTATTTGATCGTAGATGAAAACTTTGTTATATGTCGAAAGCATAGATGTCCGCCCAATTAACTAATACAACTGTTTGTATTTGAGATCTAGATCTAGTTCCATCTAAGCTTTGCGTTAAGCGTCATATAGATTTGGATTCGTTGATTCAATTTATCAATTTATAATCGACGAATAAAAAAATGATTTTTTGTCCGCTTACTTAAATTTAACTTTACATAACGAAGCGGTTACAAAAACTTTAATAGAACCATAAAGTAAAGAGAAAACCGATATTCAAAGATGGCTGTTGCGCTTTGTAATAAAGAAAAAATATTCCGCATTGAAATTTCTACTTATTTTAATTTTATTAAATTTTCTATTTATTTTATTATTTTAATTGAAATCTTAACTCATAATCAACATTATTATTTTATGAAATTCTCAATATTAACAAAACCTATCAACAAACCAAAAAACTACAAATAAATAAAATTAAAAAAATTAATTATGTCAATAAATTTCATTTAATTAATTAATAAATATTGGCGAACATCAAAACATTGCAGTCAATCCCGTTGATCCCATTTTATGCACATACATTTTTTTTTTCCAAATAATTTATTTAATCAAAATTATTAAATTTTATTTATTATTATTATTATTTTAATATACATATTATTATTTTTATATAATATTTAACTTAATTAAAAATAATTTTTTAAAATAATAATAATTAACTTCGCTATTGTATATAAACATCCACCACCCATCTATTATATGAACCTGTATTAAAAATAAGGCTATATTAATGGAAAATAATTTTAATTAATTGGTAATTAAATTTACAAATTGATATTAAAATGTCAATATAAAATAAAAAAAATAATAAAATAAAGACAACCATCACATTATTATAAAGTAAAATAATGAAATTATTCGCTTACACTAAACAAATTTAAAAAGTCATTAAAAACGAATTAATTCGATACGAATTACAACAAACAAAAACAATAAGAACAACAACAAGGACTACAAATTTAACTCAATTCAGGTAGATAGGTAGGTACTCGTCGACAGTGGAATACTCAATAATAATAATAATAATAATAATAATAAATAAAAATCCTATAGGAGAGTAATGATAATGACAAATAAACAACATTTAAAGTTTATATTAAAAAATAACCACCATTTTTTTTTTGTAAATTAAAAAACATTGCAAATTGCAATACCGTCGTCTCAATTCAATAATGTCAATTAATGTAAAAAAACAAAAAAAAAAAACTTTATACAGTACAGCGACATAATAATAAAATGGAAATATGTACATAAAAAGAATTAAAAAATGGTATGAAAATTCAAAAATAACAACTTTTACGAGAGAATGAAATTGCATCAACAATACTTGAAACAAAATCCTCAGTTTATTGTTTTTCAAAAATAAAAAAAATTGCAAAGTCAAATAATATTTTCACTCCATCCCAAAATCTTTGGAAGACAAAAAATACTGAATTTAATATATTAAAAATATTAATATATCCTTTTGCTATATTATAAAGTTCACAAAAAAATCCTGAAAACAAGCACCTATAATAGAAGGAGGAAGAGTGTGTCTGTCTCTATTTTAATTATTAAAAATAAATTTGTGGTTGAAATCGAAAACTGCTTAAGTCAAAATATTTTTTGTTCATTATTCTGCAACTGAGAGTTCTATATATAGGCTCTTAACCTACCATCATGAACAAGATTTGTAACACATGAACAGAGGTTGGGGTTATTAAGGTTATCATATGCAAGTATGCCAGAGTCCTTTATCTCATCTCAAAACATTTTTACAGATCCTGTAGAGACAAATATATATATAGAATGAAATTATTCGGCATCTTCTCTCGATTAATTCATTGAAGAAAAATGTATCTACGAGCTTAATTTTTCGACTCATTGGCGCCACTTACTGCTGATTTTTCTATATATAGTAGAGTAAAATAAGGGGTCACTCCCGATATCTTGAAAAAAAAAAATCTCGAACTAACAAAAATCTTGAAAAAAATAAACATCGAAAAAAAAAATCTCGAATGAACAAAATCTCAAAAAAAAAATCTGGAATTTTGCAAAAAGGCACATCATGACGTCGAATTAAGTTCTGCAAAATGTTGAAGAAAAAAATGTCGAATAAGGTAAAATATACTAGTATGTTAATTTAAAATAATTTTTGTTTTGTTTCAAAAATTATACAAAGCTACTTTCCGTTATTACTGACAGAAATTATGAAATTTCTAGATCTGTATGAAAAGCCAAATTTTAAAATCCAACTTTCAAAATCCAAATATTAAAATGCAAATTTTCAATTTCCAAACTTCCAAAATAATTATGGTAGATATTCTGGAAAAAGGGATATATCCCCTTTTTTGCCGAATTTTGGTCAATTCTATTCTACAAAGATGTGGCAACAATATTACCTAAATAACAATTTATTTCACTCAACATATGCGTTCAACATGAACGAACACCCAACGCAAATGTGTCGTGTGCAATTGAAGAAGCATGTTGTGTAGTATGTAAAAAGACTTTGTGTCTTTGCAGAATATCATAACTATTATAAGTAAAATGGGTTGATATTTCTTTTAAATCAAAATGAATAAAGTTAAAATAAATGAAATTAAAATAAATATAAATTGTTTTCTTTCATCCTTATTAAATATTCTATATTAGCTGTATGTATGCATATATGCTATGATAATTCAAACCCCAGATATTTATCTGGTTTTTATATTATAGATCTCAATTATGTAGTAATGATATTTGCCACGAGTGGCGCTTGTATAGTTTTGTAATAGATATTTTTGATAATTCAATTAACAAGTCGACCAACTTAAAAAGGTCTTCCAAATCATTAACCTACATCGTTCTTTTGGATTTAATAAAACCTCGACCTTATTTAATAAAACCTCGACCATGTGCACAGCTATTGTTATTTTTAAACCCATGTCTGCCGCTATATATATATAGTACAGACAAGAACTCCGGACTCGTAAACTTATAGCTTTAAAATTTTAATTTAATTTTGATTTTGTAGATCTTGAGATCATAATATTTACACAAATTCATACATATAAACAACGTCAGTTTGTTTAAGTCAGTCTTACAATGCACTGTTCAGAACTGAATGGCCTCGGCCTATACAATTTACGTTATGGAACATTGGAATTTCTGTAGATTAATTACGACCATACGAAATGATACTTAAAAGACATAACGTTGCCAAAACTTCTCAAATGGAGTCAAATTAGGCAACGTTAGAGTTTCTATAGATCCATTCACCATTATTTATATGAAGTGACTTCTAAGAATTTTAGCCATATAAAGACGAAGGAAAGAAAAAGAAGGATAGTAAAGAGTAATAAAAAGAAAATTTTTTTAAAAGTATTAGAATAGAATAGAAGAGTTAGTGCAAAAATTTTCGAATAGGTTAAAAGGTATTTATTTGCGTTTGTGGAAACACAAAAGATGGTAAGATGTTCCATAGTTTAGAGGTTCGGTTGATGAAAGAATTTTTATATTTTATACACAGTTTTCGGTTCGAAGAGTCCCTACTACAAATTTTTGAACAAGGGCTGCTCTGCGAGTATTACGCTGGAATGGTTATATTTTGGGCATAATAAATTTGGTCAGAGCAATTATCCAACAGATATTTATAAAACAGAGTAGCTGTTCATACATTACGGCGATGACTGTTAGGTGTTGTGTAACATCTCCATCATTGATAATTTTGATGACTTGCATTTGTACCTTATCTATGTACTGTAGGGTGGTACTAGATACACCTCCCCAAATATTCGAGTTATATTCAAGTCGATGCCGAATCTATGCCTTATATATTAATAGGAGGTTGGAAGATGTAAAATATTTTCTACTTCTGCTTAAGAATCCTAACCATTTCAAAGCATCTTTCGCGACAGAAAAAATGTGATCGTACCACGAAAGTTTACTGTTTATTTCAATTCTAAAAATTCTTAGAGTTTCAAAGTTTTCGATATTTACATTTCCGAAGAAAGTATTTTGTATTAATGGGTTTTACTTTGTTGATGTGAGACAACTCTGGGTGTTTGAAGCATTAAATTTTACCCTATTTACCCTTACCCAGTCATGTATTTGTTGAAGGTCGCTGTTTAGAGAACAAGATATATTATTTCGTTCTCTGTGAGGTGAAGTATGGGTACTTTAACAGCTTTTTCAAAAGAAATATAAGGAATGAAGGGTACTATAATCAGGAAAACGGTGACTCTGGTTTGAAGTTGTGTATAGGAGATCATTTATAAATGTTATAAATAAATTTGGAGGAAGAACTGAGCCTTGAGGAACACCAGCATTGTTAGTGAATTTTTGAGATATAAAATCATCCAATACCACTTGTATTGAAAATGTTTCTAAGTCCAATTGCTTCTAGTTTTTCAGTAATGAAACATGCCAGACGCGATCAAAAGCTTTGGATATATCTAGGGCTATATAGTTTTGGCTTCACCGTGTATACTATATTTATACGAATTTATAATTAAACAACGTTAATTTGTTTAAAGTCAGTCTTATAATCTACTTCATAATGATATAAACTTGATGGCCTTCTTCTATAGAAGTTACATCATGGAAAGTTTAGGTTTCTGAAAATTCATTTACCATATTATTTATACAAATTGATATTGAAATAACATGAATTCGATCATATGGTATGTCTCCCAGTCCGCTAGAAAGACAAACCCTTGACTTATGTGTGCATAATTAACGAAATATAATCTAAATACAAATCTGTATTAAATTTTCAGTTCTAAAATTATATTTTTCACAAAATTATATTCTAAATAACACAGTTACCAATAACTGTATGAAAATATTATTTTAAATTTTCAAAATAATCCTAGATTAATTTAGCAACATAACATTGCATATATAGGTACTAGCTTCAGCTCATAAAAGTTCAAGTGTATAAGACTTAATTCTTCTAAATTTTTAATTAATAGAAAATATGAAAGCTCTCAACAAATTTGATGTTAAAACTGAAGAGAAAATCTGTTTTCACTATAGTTCTAGTATTTTCTGAGAACGTACATATAAAAAACGGTATTAATATGTTATCAAAAAAGGATAATAAAATATTCTGAATTTAAAATGAATTGAATATAATTAGTAAATTAGCATCGTGATTATTTTCAGAAAATTTCAAATAAAATTTGATATTTGCATATTTTTGTGGGCAGCATTACCAATGAAAGTGGTTGTACATACATACATACATACTTGTATTATCAACAAAATGGTTGAAATAATTTTATTTTTTTTATTTTTGATGTTTTAAATATACTCGTAATTAGGATTATATAAAATGTAGTCAAACTCTACACTATTATATATAGATATATATTCTCTTTATTATTTTGTTAAATAGAAATCGGACTGAGCCAAATTCAAATAAACATGATATCCAGAAATAATCGTTGAAAAATAATGGCTGTAGAGTGTGTAAGTACAAATATGTTGATCTCATTTGTAAAATACTTGTTGCGATGTTTAAATTAATGAATTTGTTGTTCTTAAATAAACATGATTTTTGAATTTTAAATTTTAAATTTTAATAAGCGAATGTTTTGCAAGGAAATGGTATGGTTTAGTATATTTTATGGTTACAAGTAAGAAGTAAAATAGTTTTTGAAACAGTGTCATCGTAGATTTTGTCCTTGACAGTAAAGGAGTTACAGTACAATGAAGGTAGTAATGTGGTAGGTAATCTGTGAAGTATCTGTCCGGTATCAGCATCTATGAAAATTGTTAAAACCACCTTTATCTGGATTCGTGAAATACTATAGAAAACAAATATGCAAATGTATATAAGGAAAGCTAGAAGCTAATTTAATTGTGAAATTAGGGATAAAAAAAATATCTTCAGAATGAGGGCAAAACCATTCAAATATCTCCGATCAAAATCATCTGACAAAACAAAACTAATCATTTCAATATGACTATGGAATAAATTTCTCTAATTCATTAAAATTTTAAAATTTTCTTAAAACTATATTTTCCAAAGTAATTACGGAGCTAAGATCTGGTTATACTTTCCAGTCCAATGGAAAATTGCTCAAATAATACTGATACCGAAAACAGTAAACCAAGTCGAGTAAAGAAATTATATCCTACAGACCGATTAGCCTACTGCCGTGCCTACTGCCGATTTTGGAAAAAAGCTAAATTGTTGCAGAAATGAACATGCAAGTATTGAGCCAATACACAGAATAGTATATGTAATGAAGTTAAGTCTAGAGCAAAATAAATATTGTTCAGTGGTTTTTTTTTTTGGATATTAGTCAAGCATTTGATAAGTTATGACATGAAGGACTGCTGTAAAAATTCAAAAAATTATTTTTTATTGCTGCGTTTATTTTTTATTTATCATACCTTACCGAAAGGCAGGTTTTAGTGAAGCATCAAGATACCTACACAAACCAATGAAATTATGTCAGGTGTACGATAGGACAGCGTCCCAGACCCTGTTTTATACCTAATTTATACTGCTGCGCACTTACCAAAAACAAATGAGACGACCCCCGCCACTTTCGTGAATAATATGACCATATTGGCATCGCATAATAATCCAGTATATGTTACAGAGATTCTGCAACACAGCATAAATAAAATTCAGAAATGGATAAAGAAGTAGATAATAAGAGTGAATTGAGCAAGATCAACACATCATGCCACATTTACCTTGAAGAAAAAAATTTGTCCGCCGGTGATGCTAATAAAATGTCTTAAAATGCTTAGCGATTGAAGACATTATTTTTTGTGTACATAGTAAAACCGATATTAATATATATGTACTGTTGTTATTCAGTCATCTGCCTGATAAATATCAGGTTCGAATGTCAGTCATAAACAAAAAATAAATCAACTCGTTTTTCAATATATAATATATAAATTCAATATATTTATATTAGGAAACATTTAGTAAATCTAGAACTAGTACTAATGCTATAATGTTAGATCTACTTAAGATGTATAGTGTATTGACTGTCTGGTGGTAAAAATAGATTGTCTCACTGAGCTGAGTAAAGATGAGCATAGATCAAATGCTCACGATATCCTTAGATTTAATGCTAGTCAACCCATAACATGATGGTCAATTTAATTACCGCTTTTTACCGTTAGATACGGTCAAAGCAATATAAGATAAATTAAAAGATAATATATAATATTATCCTCAGTAAAGTGAATTGCCAAGAAAAATAATTAAGTACTCTTTAATGTTTTTCCTTTTTAATTGTACACTTAATTATTTATTTAGTTAATAAAAATTCAATCGATAGACCGAATTCAATAGTTTCTTATAACTCATATACTTAAAAACTTTACGCATTAATGTATATGTAACACTCAGGCTACTCTTCAGCACCACGATATTGGAAGATGAAGTTTTGAACACTTTATGTCCCCCAAAATACCATTTTTCGACATTTTTCGACCAAATAATCGCATACCACAATAGTATTATTTAAATATTTCAGATAGACCAAATTATATATTTCAGAGCTTTTACTGTGTAGTTAATTAAATCCAACCAATCAAATGAAGCGATCTCTATTTTAGTTTATTTTCAATTTATTACAAAAAAAAAAAATGCTCAAAGCATCACCAACAGGATTCAAGACAACGTAAATCAACTAACATATCAATTTACTACTAATAAAATTCACAATAATGGTCTTTAAAATTCCATTAAGGTCTCGTTAAGATACCATAATCATGCAAATTATATTGGCATTGACTTTGGAGTTAAAAAGAAAATAAAAAAAAAAAAAACGCTCAATAGGAGTCAGCAAAGAATACAAAAATAAAATTGAAACAGAAACCAAGGCAAAAAAAAAACCAATTTCTAAAAATTATTTTCTAAAGAGGATCTGTCAAGGACTCATTCTTCTAAAATATTATTAAAATGTGCTTGTTAACAAAAGAGAAAGGACAATTCAAGTGCATGTTAAATTGTAATACACCATGCATATTATATACGAGTACATATATATATATATATTATATAGACTGAAGCAAAATTCAACACATTAGCTTGGAGGCTGTAAAAGTTTGTGTTTTTTTTGTATACATACATTGAAACATAGACTAAATGTGCACTTGAAACATTTAAATGCGAACAATTTAGTTATAATGTGGTTATGTGTATTTGTGAACATTATTCATCTAGAAGAATATTTGAATTGGCTTCATTTTCAATAGAATTGCAAAACTTTTTTTTAAAAATTGCATAATTTAAACATAAATTTCTATTTATTGTGTATTTTTTATTTTCTAACAAAAAAAAAAAAATAAAGAAAAAATTCAATTTTTTAAGCGGAATCTAAATTGTGGCAAATAAAAGAATTTGTTTTTTTGAATTTTTAAAATTTCACGTATATATTTTTCTATTTGCATATGCAATTTTTCTGAGGCTACACAGTATACCTACATATATATTATTATTATTTGGGCTGACAAGTGAAAAAAAATCTTAGGAAAATTGAAATTTTCTTTAATGGAATTTAAATTTAAATCTTTAAAACAATTTGCTAAAGAAAACAAGCACACTGTTGAACATTAAATTAAATTATTCAAGTAGTTTAAATTGTTTTTAAATAAAACTATTCGGTTTATGGCTATGGTTTTAAATTATTGTGAAATTCTGTAATTCCAGTTGAAAAACAAAATAATTAAAGAATTTTAAATGCAATTTTGATAGTTTTTTAAAGCCTTGAACTGATTATGATATTTGTAGCGACTTTAAAACAAAAATGAAATCATCACACAGATAGTGTAGCCTGATATAGACCAATCGAAAATGATTTGCGGAGCATAACATTTTTTTTTTAATTAACTTCCTAAATTTTTTATCAATCTATATTATGTATAAAAATATAATAAACAAATATTTATGATTATTTATTTTGACTTGTAGCAGCATTTTCTATCGAAGAGCTGCCCTTGAATGAATTTTCAATATTATTGGTCTGTTATTTTTTTTTTCTGATGTCTTATAAATCACAAAGAATCTTCGTTTTAGTCTTTTCTTCTGACTTCCAGTTGTCAGTAGGCTGCTGGTCAAATTGTTTGAACAAGCTTGAGGTTTGAGTCTGTAGCTGGTGCTATATTTAGATATTACAATGGTGACGAATTAAATGTTTAATTCGTGTTCAATGACTTTATTTGGTACAAGCCAAGGAGCTTTGGAAATTTTGTATGATATTGATGTTTGTTTTAAGGCTGCGGAAGATAGATTCCATATGCTCAGATAAATTTTATTATGACTTTTATAAATTAAGATCTTATTTGTTAATGATAACTTTGTGTTCTTTCCCATTAGCCAGTATACACAAAACAGCTTGATATCACATTGTTTCTACTGGCTAATGGGAAAGAACACACAGTTATCATTAATTTCCATTAGCCAGTAAAAGGAAACAGCTTTGATATCAAGCTGTTTCCTTTTACTGGCAATATATTTATGCCAGCTTATAATTTTTTCTAAATATATGCCATTACAGAATTTTTTTGTCGAATGATTTTATTATTTAAAGTGACTTGAGGACAGGTATACCTTTTTTTAAAAGTGATGTGTGTAGATTTCGATAGTTATTTACTTTTAAATTCTATTGTTGTAGCCATATTAGACTATTTTAGTGTCCTGATGTCGAGCCATAAAGAGCAGTACAGATATATTATAAGCCTTAATTCACTGTCTTGGGAAATGCTAAATTGTATTTTACATAGTCCAATATATGGATCTTGTTTCACAAAAAACATTCTGTCTTGAACGTAGCTTTTTAGAATTCCATAGATTTTGTTTCAGTTTACATATAAGGATACCACACCTGATCGAAAGCTTGACCGATTCTCTTAAAGATTAATATTTTTATTCTTCTAGATTTTAGCAATGTTATCTCTTCATTTCAACATAATTGTTTCTTAATATTGTGATGCTGACGTTCAGTATTCGTAATAAACATCTAGATGGTTCTCCTGGTACACGATTTCAACCCATCATTGCTGTTTTAACCAACCGGACTTTATCTGTTTTTTGCATGTTATCCCTCCAGTGAATTCATTTATTGTGGTTCGAATAAGCAATAATAAATTGCATGCCAATACTTGAAATCAAATACTTTTATGCAATGAGTAGTATAGTATTTGTATTTTACCCAGCTCTGCATGCCACACATTTTGCTAATATCGGTGCTGTTTTGTTTACTATCTCTCTGCGTTTATCTGCAGATTGTCTTTAGTGTTTTCAATTTATTTAGTAAGTCTAACGCAATTTTTGTTTTGTTTTAAATGCATCCCCTCTGGTATTAACAGCGTATTTTATTTATTGAAGAATTCTCAAATGAGCCCAATTGCTTTGTATGTTAATATAGCTTTTCCTATATCCACATTTTATTTTATATGACCATGTATTTTGTAATATGACATCTTAGAGGTAATTAGATATTACCGCGGTTTTTCTATTTTAATATTTTTTCACTTTTTTTTATTTCAGGAGCTAGTATTATTTACACCCCAATACTTAGAATCGGATACTTGCTCGATAATTTGATTGTAAATGAATATTTTATAAAATATTTGCTCTTTAGAGACGTGTTGTACATAAATGTTTGTTTTTATTGTAGATTTCTCCATGTTACATAATTCTGCAGTTTTCGTTAATATGAACAATATTTTTTGTAAATCATCTTCGTTTTCTGCAAGTAAAACCGCGTTGCCTGCGTAGCATATAATCTTGATATTTTTATGTCCAATGTTGTATTCCCATCGGGTACAAACCCCATCTGCGGCTACGGTGATATAGTGGAGCGATTTTAACCCAAAATTTTAAATCTAATCCCCATGGGGTTTGTTTATTTACGTTTCTGATAATCATTTTTCTCTCGATTAAATTGAACAAGTTTGGGCTTAGATTGTTGCCTTGTGCAGTTGGAATTATTATATCTTCGGTGCGAATACTATTCTATTTTACTTTTGTTTTATTGTTGGTAGAAGTTATGTGTTAGTCCGATTAAAGAAGAGTAGTAAACTTCTTTTTCTAATAAACAAAAAAAGTTATAGTTTAAATTTTTTCATTACAAGGATAATTTTGGCACTGGGAAATAAGTTCGATTATTTAAAATTTGATTTTTTTTCATCGAAGTTATTTCAATGTCAATCGAACTTAGTTCGTAGCGCCATAATTCTTTTGTTGACAGATTTTTTTCCTATTACTACCTAGTGTTAAAGATTTGATAAGACTTGAAGATTAATGAAAAAAAAAAATTAATTTTGGGTACTGACTAGTCACTAAGAATTAAAATTAAAAATTTCAATTTAACATTTCAGTACTTTTAAGGTATTTTATGTAGAAATGTTAATAAAGTAGAATCAGACATTGAAGTTGGTTACAAGTTGATGAATTAGTTAACCTTGGAATAGTTTTACCCACCATAATAAGAGCTCGAAAATTACATACACCGAATGTAATGGAATTTGATTGGTCAGGTTTTTATTCATTGAACCACAGCTGAGTGATTATACAATATTATAGCAGCAGTTTTACATCAGTATTATAGTAAATAGTAGTCGAATACAAATGTAAAATACAAAATCCAAGTTTTTAATTAATTTTGACATTTTAATACGAAAGTGAAATGAATTTTGCAAAATCCCAATTAAAAGTTGAAATTAAATTGAATTTTTTTTATTTTAATTAATTTTTATTTCATAACTCTCGATTTTCTCATAAAAATGAACAAAATTATTTGAAATCAAGTTTTTAATTAAGAATGTAAATAAGAATTGGTAGCAGTTTGTTTTATAAATTTGTTTTCTAGAACATTTTAAGAAATCAATAATGACAAAATATGCAATTTACATAAAATTTTAAAATTTTTAATTTAATTGAAACACCGGAAGACGTATGATAATTCCCAATTCAATATTTTTTATTTAATACTCATAATATAGCTATAGTATAGTTTTGACTATTTGATAAAATCAATCAGATTATATTATAATATACTGCGTGCATATATGTGTGTATATACATAGTATATAGAAATCTTACCAAATAAAATTATTACATTAAATATTGAATTAATACGATGCAAATGCAATGCAATGGTGGATGCTAATTTTGAAAAATAAACTCTGAATTTCTCATCAATTATTTATATGGTTATTATTCATCCATTCAGTGGAATTAAATTTGTGTTGATATATACGATTCTCTATGTATATATAATACAGTAGATGCAATGGTGGTTTAATCGTATATCATATCAGTAAATAAATTATAAATTTAAAATTGGTATATCAAGATTTGAAATCAAATCAATTTGTGTTTTAATTTTAATCATGATTTGTATTGATATTCTAATAATTGTATACAGTATGCATAGGTCCATTTTAAAATCTCAAGTTAAAACAGATATGATTGTTTTTTTTTTATTTTAAAGTAAATTTCCAAATGGTGATAAATTTTATTTTACATTACTAATGATGTAATCAAAAATATGACTAGAACTCATTCGATTTCATAGCTGAGTTAAGATTATTCCAAGGGGAATACATTTTACTGATGATGATACGTTCTTAACTGAAATTATAGATTTTGAATGCAAAAGTGGTAATAAAGAAAATGGTGCATCAAAAAAATATAGATATAAATATTTTTTGAAGTGGTTTTCATATTTCATACATTCGGAATATTATTTTTTGTTAAATTTTTGGTTAAAATAAGATTTTAAGCATTTAATAGTATTTCCTAAGCATTTTTATATCAAATTTCGTAACCCTTTGGAATACTACATTTATATTACTACTTTTCACCAGAGAAATAAAAATTGTTAAACTCCTGATCAGTCGTCAATAAATAAATTAAAACATATTAAAAAATTATTAAAAGTTAATTTTTTTCAAGCTATTTTGAAAAAAAAACTTTTAATCTTAACTTAAGCTTTTAAGCTTATACCTAACATTCAAAGTTTTAATTTCAGGATTCTAAGATATTCACAGATTAGATTCCAAGATATTCGGGATATGCACAGATTCGTTACAACTACTGGTTTGCTAAGAGAATAGGTAAAAACCACTTCGTATTGTGATGTACAACGGATTACTATGATTGTCATCCCCTTTTTAATTAAACAGGGTTTGAATCTGGGCTCAGTATCTTTTGGGATAAAATAAATTTCAAAATAATAATTAATAGGCCCACATTTCGAAAGGGAAAAGAGCCTAAAGCTAGGTTACATATTTTGCAGGTACATTAATATATAAAAAAATCAATAAAGTATAATTGGCCTAAAATTAAAACTTTTAAAACTAACTTTTTTGTATTGAAAAGGAATGGGATTGACACTCATGTATTTCTTATAGGTATAAGTGGTAAAAGCACACTGATCAAACAAAATTCCAATTTCAATTGCGCTTCTGTGGTGGACTCTTTTATGCTCTAACGAGGCTGTTACGCAACATGTTAGTTATTTTTATTACTATATGGCAAAAGTAAATATGAGTATTGCAAAACAAATTTGGGTACACAAAGGTGTATTGTCTAAAAGAAACTTTATTCCTTGTATAACATCAAAAACACAAACTTATGCTAAAGGTTGGAATCCTTGCTATATTTTTCGTTACAGTGTAAAAAGTTGGGAAAGGTAAATAAAATATTTTATTTAAAGATTTGGTGTTAATGCGTCCGTTACATTGTACCGTTTGGCTTATAGAATATGTATACAGGCTCCGTATTATAATGCCAAGGGTGGTAGTGATATTAATATGTGTTATTTATTTTTGTTTATTTTATTTCAAATTAAATGAAAGCAGCTAAAAGTACAATTCTTTATATTTTTAACGAAAACTAAACGAAAGCTTAAAATTGAATTGTTATTAACTTGTTGAGGTGTATACAATAATTTTTGAAACATTGTGTTTTTTTCTTTTTAAAATTAAAATCAAAATTGAAAGTAGATTGTTTTTTTTGTATTGAATTAATATATTTTAGCGAATTGAATTAACTCAAAAAAGTCAATTTTCAGAATTGTAGAGATGTTCTGTAGAGATTTTTGAAACAAAATTAAAATCGACATAGCCACTCGGTCAATTCAGTACAACTTAATTGGTCTTTGCCATCTTTGGAGAATTTATGTCAAAAAAAAGTTAATTAGTTTCGAAAAGTCACGGATTACATTTATCTTAGAAACGTCAAGTCTGAAATAAAAGTTTACTAAGCCGAGCATTTATGATGGTATTTGAAGAAACTTTTGAGCCAAATTTAATACTTAACATCTATAAGATATATAATTCAAAATCATTTCCGTTGTTTTGTTTTAATTAGCTACTCTCCTCTATAATTCAAAATTACTGCACTAAATAAGATATATAGTGACGTAGATTTCAAATTCAAGAACATATTTATTTTAAAAAATCCAACCTTCTAAAGCCAGCATTTTTGTTAGTTGCTTAGTGAAATTAAAGTGCAATTGTGACATAAATTTGGGGAACGAACTTACAGATAGGGGCAATGCATCAAAATAATGACCAAAAAGTATAGGTCTAGTATCCAGAGTCATAAGGGTACGAACTATACTTATAAAGAGCAGAAAATCTTTGTGAAATAGGATGCATATGTTATAAAAAGTTGGATTTATCTAGAAATTAATTTTTTTTGGTGATATAGAGTATAAAAAGTTCAACTTGGATACAAAATTTTTTGTCCAATCTTTAAATTGAATATTTATTAATTTCCTGAGCTTACAAAATCAGTAGAAATGACTTGAAATTAATTATTTTCAATTAACTGAATTTAAGCCTATTTATTCTAAAAATATATTACAACTCATTTAACAGAAATGATATCAATTTGAGATGTTCACAAAAATTAACAATAGAAGCTAATTACAACTTTAATTCAATTAAGTTGTTGGTAAGTTTAAATGATTGCTCATAAAAGTATTTTTATCAAAAAGTCCGTTCCTTATACTTAAGAATATTTTTTTTTTTAAATTTATTTTATTTAAAACTAGAATCAAACTTTCAGCTGATGTTAATAAATAATAAAAATAGTTGAGTAAAACTATAAAAAAGCAAAACCACATTTTTTGACTTGCTTCACTATTGTACCAGAATGAATACGATGTCATTATTAAAATTCTGATTTCATAAAGTCTCAATGTATATATACTTAAAATTCCGAGATAATCTCAAAAATTTGTTTGGTTTGCAAATAATATGGTCGGAAAATCACTGGAAAAGAAATTTTTGCATATTTACACACATTTATATATATATACATAATTTGTATAAGAGAGGAAATGAAATAGAAAAAAAAAATGGAGAGAGTTTAATAGATAAAATATAATTGATGAATTCTATGCGGTAACTTATCGAAATTACAAATTTTTAATCATTTTACAATATTTATATTACAAAATGTATTTTGCATATAAATAATGTTGCTATACAAAATTTACATACATTCAATATTAAAAATATTTTTTAATTGAAGAGATTTAAAAAATGCGATTAATTTAGGACGTATCCATTGAACACAATGTATTATAACCATTTAAAAAATAATTTTTTTTAAATAATTTAGAATTACATGTAATTAATTTAAAATGAAATGCACTAAAAAATAAAAAAAAATAGAAAAACTGAATTTTCAATTTCATACTGCAGCGGAGATAATGTGAAAATTGGAAAATTATAAATTCTAAATTGAGAAAATTAAAAATTAAAAATTGTTCAACATTACTATTAATGAGATGATAATATTAAACAGGATATAATCAAACGGATGTATAATAAAGAGAAAATAATCAAATTTAATTGATTGTTGTGGGTGGGGTTAATTTGAATGAAAATCTGGTTTTTAATATTATTTACTTTTTATTTGGTTTTTTTTTTGTTATTTTTAAATTTTCTAACATATTTTCGTATATAAATTTCGTAATTAAGAGAATCCCATTGTTTTCGGTATATTAAATTGCATTGTTGAAATATTTTCTGGTTAATGTGGTTAATTTAGAAAAGTGTAAATCCATAGAATTTCTATGTATAAAAATGTTAAAAATGAGCGTTTGTTAATAGAAAATTTGCAATTTTGATGTATTAAATTATTTATTAACTTACTTCAATGAACTCAACTTCATTAATGTTAATGATGTGAGGTTTTCCTCTAAATACTTATTAGTGATGTGAGGTCTTATTTCGTTGCTCTTTTCTGTATTGTATACAATAGTACCTACACAATTGAATTTATTATCTTCTTCAAAACAAGACCCCGTTTTTGCAATACCCAAAACGACAACGGCTGGTGAATTTATGTTATATTATTAATAATATGAATACTATTTCCACATTATATGATCATGCAGATACTATTCAGTTTATTGCACGATAATCTGTGTAAAAAAATATTTTTATATCATAATGTGATTATTAGACTGATAATTTGGTAATAACTAAATTAATTCAATAAACTGCAAATAAAAACGGCAGAAAAATCCTTTTAAATGTAAAAAAATGACCACTGATACACAGTTCAAGTGGGATTGCATATTTAAAAATTACATTTATTTCATATTGTCTTCTTCAATTGAATTTGTATAAAAATGTCATTCGCCGTTGAAATTTTATCTTTCGAATTATGTAATAAACAAGTTAAGCTGAGATGTTTTTATATGTGCTCTTACCAAAGACCTGAAATGTTCTAAGAGCAGAAAATTGAGAAGAATTTTATATTGTTGAGCATTAATAAAAACAAGTTATAAATTGATTGTAGTTAATAATAAAATATTGCAAGAAATATTCATTTGCCGATCTTTAACAACCATCAGTTTTTATATATCTACATCAAATTTGATTATATTGTGGATTTCCGATCATGGTATTGCAAATCAGTAAACAATTATAAACATTTATTTAGATGCAGTTATCACTTCCTTTTCTAGAAATGCTTCAAATGTTTCATTTTATAGAATACATGAAGTTGAATTTGGAACTTACCAAAGCATATTATCAGTGGACTACAATATGAATAAATGTAGGATTTACAGTGCTTCTTACATGTTAAATTATGAATTATTTATTTATTTATTTCAAAATCTACTGTGTTCAAACATTACAAATTATTGCTTATATAATATAATATTTTAAACAATTAGTATATTAGAAGTGATTTATAAGTCCGCTATTCTAAAATAAATGACATTCTAAGGGCAGTTCTCGTACAGTTTAATGGTCTTGATAATTTAAGTTTTTATTACCTGTTTCTCCAAAACTATAGATGGTATCTGTGAGCTTTGTTTTTTGGTAAAATTGAAGACAATGCAGCATCTAAAATTTCCAAATATTAATTTTTCTAGTTTTAACCATACTGTCATATTGTGCAGAAAATACGCAGGACATTTTAGCAAAATATTAAGTTATTCTGTCTCAAACAGTCATTTCCCATATTAATCAAACAAAATTATATAGTTATAAAATACATTACGGCTCTGGGGTATATATATGAATAGCTGTTGTCTGTTGGACCTATCTTTGTTTAAAATTCAAAATTATTTAATAACATTACGACACATCTTACAGTTCTTTTGCATAACTATTTTTATTTTGGCAATAAATATTATTTCAATTACAAAATTGCATTCACTTTTTTTTTCTTTCTTCCATTAAATACAGACAAAATAATTTAGCTTTTTAACGAAAAAAAAAAACAAAATGTACGCGATACTTTTCTTAATAAGTAATACAAAAAAATAGAGACTGAACACCATGTTATGCCAAAATTTGAAAATAAACAACAAAGTGAATCATTAACACATAGAAGATGATACAAAACGTATTGGTCTGAAATTATTGTGGATTGCAAAATTATTTTTTTTTTTTTTGATTTTTTAATTTTTTAATTTATAAAACGAACGTGTTATTCAGTTTTTGATAAGACGTTTATACGCTACGTCTAATCGTACTCTAAAGAACATCTGTATACACAATAGAAACATTACATACGGTTAATTATGGTAAATGAAGATCTAACTACTACTCTATTGCAAAAAAAGTTCACCCATACTTTGTTTGTATTTTAAATCCGTTTCAGAACAGGCATAATGATTTCTTATTTTTTCCCATAAAATCTTAGTAGATGCAATATAAAATCAAATCTTTTATAGATAATTTAACTACCTACAAATATTTTTTTATTGTGATGATTAGCTTAACGGTGGACCAACTTTTCTGCAATAGTGCAATTGAGTAGTATTAACCACAAAATATGTTTCGGCCATAATTTGATGAAATTTTTAGAAGTGGCTAAGTGCTCTAACTAACAAAAAAATATTATCTACATTTAATATCTAAATGTTTTCATACATTACTTCTTGGATAGCTAATTTTATCAAATACTCTATAATTCTAAAATACTCGTATAAAAAATTTTCGGTAATAGGAATAAAAATTATGAAATTATAAGAGTAAAATGTCATAAAGTCATCTGCACTTTGATTAGACATTTCCAACCCATTCAACTGCAAATGACATTTTTGAACATAATTTGAACTGATCGTGATTTTCGATGTATTAAAAAGCATTTAAACCGCCTGTATGATGTATACATTTTTTTACAGTACATCATAAATTAAAACAGTATTTTCATATTTTTAGAATCGGTAGTATAAGCCCGGCGCTAGGATGGTTGAATTTTCCAGTACTTCAACCTTCTTAATCACTTAAATTACCTTGACTATTAATTACTGCCCCATCATTTTTTAAAACATTATTTCTGGCACTCAAAATTTACTTTAACAAACCTATTGTTGCACTGAATCATTTTTATTGTTTCAGTTTATTTTTTTTTTTTTTTCATATTTTACTGTCTTACGAAATCGTCCGCTGAAAATGACTAACAAAAATAAAATTAAGAAAATCATATTTATGTCCTGTTATTTTTACTCCCAGTTGTAAAATGCCAGCACAATTTCTATCCATAACTAAATAATAATAACAAATAACAGTTACTAGAATATACCGTTATTATAAAAAAAATATATATAAGTAAAAAATGTTGTAATTGATAAAGTAACAAAAGACCAACGCAAATCGTTGAGCATAAAAGAGAGATAGAGAGTGCGAGAAGAACAGAATTTTCTTATTTAAAGTTAAAAAAATGTACTATTCTTAATATAACCAGCAGCGGTATCAGCACCACTATACATTAAGAAATTATAAACAGAACTCGTATAGACTTTTGACAAAAAAAAAACCAAAAAAAAAAATGAAAAACAAAAAAATAACACGACTGTAATTGACAATTTTTCGCTTTATGCTCTCATTAGTACATCAACTGCTGCTGCTTCTTCTCTTCTTTCTTTAGAACCAACCATGTATTTTGAAATGCTTTATAAAAATGTAATGTGCATCCAATATATACCGACTATTACAATTATGATGAAAACTATAGATAATGAAAACATTGAAAAAGACTTGAATTTGTACGTACTTACAATCGGACCATATAACAAAAAAAAAGGACATACAAAAAAGTCCTAGACAGTTGAAAAAAAAGAATAACGGTATAAAAGAAAAAACCATGGAAAATTATTAAAGAGGAAGTGAAGGCGAAAATCAGATAAACTACTGTACCACCGCATACATAAACACATTCGTTTTTTTATTTTTTTTTTTATTTTTGTAAAGCATGAAATTCACAACAGAACGTCGTATGTATGAAGACTTGGAGAAGGTGTTTTATTTTTATTTTTTCTTTTTGACTTCAGGGATTGTTTCTTTTTATTTTTTAGTTAGATTTTTTTACAAAGTTGAGTATATATGGTATGTCTGACCGACCACTGGGAAACAAAAATAAAAACCAAAAAATTGAAAAAAAAAAAATAGAATTGAAATTTCTCTCAGGATATAAAGCTGTAATAAATCATAAGTGAAATAAAATGTTCACTCCCACCACGAATATCTTAAGAATGTTTTTGTTTGTATATGCCATGAAAATTGGGAAATGAATAGTTTTCTATTTCTTTTTTTTTTGTTTTTTTTGTCAAAAGGACATTTTTTTTTTTTTGTTCATACAATTTTTCGTGTTTTGTTTTCTTCAAAATGTCTGTATATTTTTTTTTCAATAATAATTTCATTGGAAAATGAAAATGTTTTTGAAAAATTATAATTTAAATCTCTTAGGCTTTTCATTATCAATTTTAACTTGATTAAAAATCAAAATTGGAATTTTTTTTTATTAAATTTATAAAAATCATTGTTAAGATCCTGTACTGCTGAATATACTGAAGTCCCTTGAAAACATGAATCTCACATCCAATTAAATTAAAATTTTTATTTTTGATTAAAGAAATTAATTTGGTTGTGAAATTGAGTGGGAAAATATGGTGTGAAGTAATTTTGGAATGGATACATACAATTGGAACAGTTGTACATGTAAGATTCATCGAGTATCACAAAAAAAAAATTGGGATTTTGATTTTAGTGCCTTCAAGGTCACCTAGCGAGTCCAGGAAGAAGTCTCCTATATCAGTTTTCCTTTTACGATCAAAACCAGAGCAGGACCTGACACCTACTATATGTGTTTGACAGTTTCATCTTCCTGCTACTCTCTACATGTTCTGCAAAGGCGGTTGAGTGGAGTATAAGTCTTCTGGCATATTTACCAATAAGACAATGATCCGTAATGACTCCTACCATTGTTATAGTGTTACACAGACTTAGTTCTAGTGTCTTTTCAGAGTTAGTATCGCGTTGGTAATATTGAAATTACTTTATTTTTGTTTTATATTATCGTTTAATACAACAACAATTTTTAACTTTAACAGACTTTTAATTCACATCCGCCTTCTGTAAACTCTATTTACATCTCCAGAAATCTGCGGTTTAATATTAGCGCTAAAAAAACTATTCAATTAATCATATAAGCAATATTTATAACAATCGATTGGGATCAAAGAAAATCTTTATTTCAGTACACACAGATTCAAATCATGTTCAATGTATCGAAAAACAATAAATAACATAATAGAGAACCTATATGTGATTTGCCAATATTTTTGAATCAATTCTCTACACCCAAATGGTGGATGATGAATTCAATAATTATTTCATAATATCCATAATATTATAATTTCCAAAGAATAATGACGGAATCAGTTATAGTTAAATTACTTAAAAATGCTTATTTGATTTTAATGAAATTTAAAAGCCAAAGAAAAACAATCAAACGCCATACAATTAACACCATAATTTATTACAATTGAGATCGTGACAGTATGAAAAATAAAGAAAAACAAAACAAAAATAATATAAAAATAATAACAAAACTCGTTGATTAAAAGCAATTAATTTAAGACGACAGGAATAAATTGAAACAATTTTTGTACATTTCGATTCGATGTCATTCGACACGGTTCCAAACGATAGGTAAAAAAAAAAAACTTATTGTTCTTTTTTTTTCATTTAAGCCAGTTACTAAATTTCTATAGAAAATTTATGATTCAATTTTTATTGTTTGTTTTCTAAATGGTCATTTTTATCTCATTTAATTTCACACTTCTTCCCGAATTATTCATTTTATTTACATAAATGAAAAAAAAAAAAAACAAAACAAAAAAAAAATATAATTCCAAGAATTCAGAATAAATTTTGAACACAAAATTTCGTTTAACATAATTTAAAAAAAAAAAACAAAAAATTAAAATAATATTATCGCTAGCAGATCTTTTACGAATCCATATGGATGCAGAGCAGTAGTTCTAATTTTCAAATTGAAATTTAATTTAATGATTCAAATTCTACAAAGATCATTTCGAATAATTTGGAATAATTAAAGAGATTAAAAATTACAAAATTCAATCCTCTCTTACTGGAACAAACAACTTTCAGAGGTATTTTAATTATGGCTTAAATATACTGCGGGATTTATAATGTAATAAATTACCTATTAGTCTTTTAGTGATGGTGTGACAACTGAAACTGATCTCTATCAATACATTAATTAAAAATTTTTATTTTTATTATTTTCAAAACGTTATACCTAACGCCCGATTTCGATATTCGATCAAATACAATAAATTTAACTATCATATTTTTTTTACAATTAATTAGGGTTCTTACTAACAGGGCTAACATTAATTTTGGCTAACAGTAGATTTGAACTGGAATTTAGAATTTGTAAAACTGAAGAGCGTAATTTATTCAATTGATATTTGATAAATCGACAACGTTGAGGAATTTCGAGTGTTTGACTCTTTATATTATATTTCGGGAGTAGAATAAAATCTAAAAAGTAAATATTTCAGGCCGAGCTATCGATGTAATCAATGAAATACATTTAAAATAATATCTTACAGCTTGGAAAAGCCGGATTTTCGATCACAATCCGATTTCAATTAAAAATATTTATGTAATAGAACCAAAAAAGAAATACTGTGATGTCGGACATAAAATTTCGAATATAATACCGACTATCATCATGACTATAATGGCAAAAACTACTTTACAGCTGTAAAAGTTAATTAAGTAGGTTCAGATCAACACTTTTTCAGTAAATTAAAAAAAAAATATATATATATTTTTTTTATTCACTTTAATGGTTTTACACTTCTCCATCACTTTTTTTTTTATAATAATGCTATTATTATTGTTGTTAACGCACTGTTATAACCTAAATTTTGTTATCAAAAATACGCGGAAATATAAAAAAACAAAAATAAAAGAAAAAAAATTCAAGATCACCCCTAAGATTATTGTACGAGTCTTTATAAAGCATTAACAATAATTAATCGCTATTTGATTTTTGAATATTAATCAAAACGTCATCATGAGATCATTCCAAAGTTTCTCGTTTTTTTCTCTTTATCTCTTTCTTTCTGTTTAATTTCATGATTTTAAAATTTTTTTTCTTAATCAAATTTGATTTCAATTGAAAATAAATAATTAAACAAAAACAAAAACTACCGCCACGGGGACGGTATGAAATTTCGAATTTTAGAATACCGATCATTTTGCAGAACTGTTCAGAATTGATTTGATTAGATTTTGATTGAATTTGGTTCGAGTTTGTTCGTTCTAATAATGATTAGTTTAGAAATAAGACTATTTATTTGTTATACAAACGAATTCGATTTGATGTTGATTGAAATCAAAGAACAAAATTATGTAAATTAGATTACTGGGGCTCTGCGGACAACATTCACCGCATCATTAGAGACTCCCCTTCATCACTTTAAACAAAAAGAAGCATTGGTTTACACCTACAAATGTAATTCTGGTGATGGTCCACAAATAAAAAAAGTGGTATACGCAGAAATAGTTCGTGTACTAGAGAAGGATGGTACGCTTTCGATAGCATTATCCAACTACTGCTTGCCAAGAAATAATTTTGTGAAATTTTTTGTCAAGTTTGCACACCCTCTTTCGACAAAGGATCGTGTGATAATCTGTCAACTCCAAGAAAATAAATGGTGTACGATCCGGTGTATATGTGGGTGGGTACGACAGTGTATCGGGTGCATATGTGGGGAGGTACAAACACAGTTTTCTAAGCCGAAGTGCATGAGAGATCTCAAAAAGAAATAAAAAAAAAACGTAAAATCTACATTCTTTGGGATATAGCATCCATACTAGCTATTAATTCACATACCATCACATCAAATGGGATTGCTTAGAAATGCTCAAAACCCTGGCATTAAAATTAATAAAGTCACAATAATGTGGGTACAAGGGCATTCTGGCATTGCAGGAAATAAAGCTGCAAATTATCTAGCAAGAACGGCATCGGACACGCCTTTCAGAGAACCAAGTCAGTTCTGTGAGATTACACTGCTTGTGTGGGACAGCTAAGATACAATTAAAAGTTTGGATAGAACAAAAAGCTGAGGATTTCTGGGCCAACTTTCCTTGAAATCGTCAAGCAAAAATGCGTATGTCTAAATGCTCGCTGAAGAAAACCAAAACTCTTCTAAGTTTCAACAGGAAACAGGTACGTATCTTGCCAGGGATAATAACAGGCAATTGCCATTAGTAATACATAATTCAATACCATAACACAGAAAAGTTCATAAATTGTGGTTAAAGCTTAATTTCAGATTGGTTAGTTCAAGCCCTTTATAAGCCTTTTACAAGCCCTTGAAATTTTCGTCGTAGGCTCTTAACACTTATATTATCAATTTAGAAATATACAAAACTGCGAATTACAGTATAAATTAGTTTTTCGGGATATTTACTTGGATTGGAATTGCCCTAGATCTAAATTAGAAAAAAATTATTATAATTTTAAAACAAATTCTAAGAGTTTGCCAACAGGTTAGCATAAATAAAATGCTTCTGTAGTAAAATTAATCTAGGCAAAAAACTATCAAAAAAAGTCCAAAGTTGAATATTTTAACCAAATTGAAATCATTGTACTCATTCGTTCAGTTACAAATAGTGTAACAATGAAACAATCAAGTGATAGGTGATATCAAAATATAATTGCGGTTCTGCTAATAAACACCATAAAAGTGTAACAAACACAAAATATACAATTCAAATGGCAAAAATAATAAAAAAAATTGTTTTGCTTTTTTTTTGGCATTTCAAAACCAGACAAAAATCATTAATCATTTTTGGACTTTTTATTTTTATTTTTATTCTTGTTTTTTTTTTTGCTCACTATTTGTTTTATTTGTTGTTTTTGTAACGAGTTGTTTAACATCAACCATTTTCTTCTTTTTTTTTTTTAATTTCTAAATTTTGCAGAAAAATTCGTAAAAAATGTCATTTTAATTCCCATTATTTTTATTTACTTTCGAATTAAAAAAAAAAAAAAGCAGACAAACAAAAATGTCTGTTGTTAGTTTTATTGTTGTTGCAGTAAAGTTTAGTTTGTATTGTTCTTAAGTTAAATAATATATTTTACAATTCATTGATGACATTTGGTGTAAATGAGTAAAAAATGATGGTGGCATACTTTTATTATTGGTGATATTATTTTTTCGTGTAAGTTTAAATATCAAAATAGCCATGAACTCATTAATTTCTTGGAAGAGATGAACTAATTGATGAAGTTTGTAAAAAAAACAAAAAAGCAGCAAAATGTCAAATTTATGTCTTGTCTTAAAATTAATTAGGTGGGTAATGTGTGAAATTTTTATTATATTAATTTTTTTTTGTAATTGTTTAAAATTAATGAATTGCAAGGATTAACAATTAATCATTGTCAAACCATCAGAATTTTAAAAGCAAATAAAATGAGTGAATTTTTGTGAAAGAGAATGTTTCTGTTATTTTGATCTATCAGTTGAGAGTATTTCATTTTTGCAGAAGATTGCAGAAAATTTGTCTTTGTTACTTATTTTGAGAATTATGGACTAACAGCACTTATATATTTAATCGTTAATTTTTTTTTGACTCTGATGGACTCTGATAATTCAATCAACGCTACACAAAAATGCTGCGTCAATATTTTATGCCAAGCAGTCATTTAGTTTAGACTATAAGGCAATAGTTCTGTAAGGCTCTTGCATCGAACCTATATAGATCAAGTTTTACACAAAGAAACTATTATGGGATTTGAAACATATAAGTTATTAGGTTCGGGACTTTTTTCCAAGATTATGAGATGAAAACCATTACAATTTTTTAATGCAGAAACTTGGCAAACAATGTTTTGTTTTTATTTTTTGATATACCAACGAATTTGAAATGTGGAAAACTACATCTTTTGTAAAATAAATTTGCTTTTAACAAGCCAATGAAAAATAAATGGTAGTTACAATTATAGTGATCACTAAAACTTTATTCCCTATCACTAAAATTTTATTGTCAATTAATTTTAAAAAATAATAAAGAAAAATGTGTATAGCTTTCATACTCTGAGCGAGAGTCGATCGAGACTTATACACGCAATCTTCTAATAAACATAACGACTACACTATACCTTTATTTGGCAATCTGAAGATACAATGAATCTCAGTGAGGATGCCTGTACGCAAATTAATTTAATACTTTCAAACGTTTTTCTAGCACACTATTCATTTATTTTTAAGAACCCATTAAATATTCATAAACACTTCACTTTTAAACACAAATTAAGCTTCTTAAAATCGTCGTAGAATCCTGAGTTTTCTTCATGTAAAATTTGGAAAAATTAGATGGGGGAACTATTACCACTAAAGAAATAACTAAAATGTTATCACGTAACATAAGTGTAAGTACCCTGTATGTATACATGTTATAATATGCAAGACTGAAATTAATGTTACGTAGATAATTTTACTAGATCCGAGTACATTAAATTTTAAGTTAAAAAAACTTTACGTTTATACTTTGATTACTTTAAAAATTAAGCACAACGGTACTTTCTTAACAAAATTATGAGAAGTGAAGAATAATATGGACCAGAAACAGTTTAAAATAATATATTTTTACCACATTATAAATTCAAGTTATTTAAATTGTTTTCACCAACATTTTTTTTTACTTGGTTTTTATTAATTCACGTGTTGCCAATTTTTTTAAATATGGAATAAAATACCACTTAATTTTTTGTTATTATTATTTTAATATTTTTTGTTGTTTCGACAATAACAAAATTCATATAAAAAAGAAAAATGGAAAAAAAATTTAAAAAAATATATTCACATAAAAATATCATAACCTCACTTATTAAATCGCCAACACAGTCAGTGACATTAACAAGAATATGAAATGAGTTCAAATCAAATATAGAAATGAGGAAATTTTTGCTTCGAATTTTTAAGGAATATTAAGGACTTTAGATTGTATGAAAATATTTATATAACTATAAATAAACTAGGGGCCCCTGTTGAGTAATTATATTTCAAGTTGAAGTCAAATTTGAAGTTTTTAAAAAAACAGTAATTTACGTACTGACATAGACTTCGCACGATATAGCAGAAACCACTCGTGTTTAATAAAAAGTTTTGTGGCTAGTAAGTTTTATTTAGAACACATAAATACACGTCCCTCATATACTGCTTCGTTTCCGATATATTCCCTATAGTTAGTGACATTTAGTGATAAAATTACTAAAAATAAAAAAATTTGTCATTAAAGAAGTATGTATAAATGTATATACCTACATAATACATATTTCTAATAAAAACTATATTATTACTACAAATAACCAAAATTTAGAAACAGTTACTTAAAAAACTAAAAATGAAGAATGCAGTGATTTGTTTTTTAGTTTAGTGTTTTCAACTGTGTGTGCATTATTGTTTTATATACAAATTATTTATTATATTAGAAGTTCATTAAAGAGAAGCCAAATAAAATGAAGAGGTGTCTACTGCGCAGGTCCTTAAATGCTTGTCAATTATAATTATAGATGAGCTTAAGGTTAAGTTATATAATTAAATAATTAATTAATGATTTTGGTTCGTACAATCTCTTTGGTAAAAATTTATAATAATAATCTAAGTCATGTATGCTGATATAATGAACCGATAACTTTTAAGTGGTAAAACAACTTCCAAATCAAAATTTTAGTACAATAAACAACACAATGCAAACTTGGCTCAACAAATTTTATATGCAATTTGGTATATGCTCATAGCGAATTTACCGTAGATGCACCTTGGTAGTAAATGGTATATAGAAAAATAAGTTTTGGATTTTCAAATTAAACTCAGCTAACATTATTATGATCGATACTCAAGTATTACTTAGTTAATTATAAAGTTCAATTGCAGGTCTTCAAAATATTAACGAATCTTATAGTCAATTGAATTTGGTGTGAAAAAAATTATGTCACTGCAAAAACAAAACGTAAAACTAAAATAAAATATTTAGTAAATACTCAATGTAACTCCTAAATATTTTATGAAATTGATATCAAAAGAAACGACTATACTATATTATGTCAAATCACCGCACCAGTTCTAATTTGATAATTTCAGTGAAAGCCAATTCAAATACGCTCATTATTTATGCAGAGACCTTCTTGAAATTAATTAATATATCCTTAGGTATAATTGAATAAAAAATTCAAAGTTCTGGTATTTTTGTAGCGTGCGGATATGACAAGGTATCAGAATATTTAAGCTCAATCAGCCGTACCGGTGAATTCGATTCGATATAAAATTATTCGAATTTCTCGATTCGATTCGATGAGAATTTCTTAACGGTGAATTCAATCGAAAGACTAATTTTGTACTCATTTAAAAAAATTTAATCAAATAAGAAATATAACGAAATGTAATGACTTTTATGTCAAATAAGTTCAAATTTCAAATTAAAAAAATAAATTTAGATTACTGTTTAGAAATAAATTATTAAAATACACATAGGTACGTATAAAAAAAAAAAAATAATAATATTATAAAATTTTGAATGAGAAAATTTTCGATCAAAAATATTCTAATTTTTTTTAAATCGAATTCGCCGGTTGAAAATTTACGAACGAGTATTTAATTTTTATTCGATCGAATTCACCGGTACGGCTGAATATCTAATTCGAAATCGTATGAAAATAGCTTGAATCGGTTAGCGTGAAAATTTGTTAAAGCTAATATTAATTGTATAGCACAGTAATATTTTAATAAAGTATCATAAATTTGAAATATACCGACAAATTTTGTATAGCAGAAACATCTTCTAAATACCATCTCTAATATAATATTCAGCATACAATAGTACAATCTATACATTAAATATACTATATTAATATCCGTTAACGGTAAAAATGTGCGTTAAATTCGTTATATGCCATTGAAATACGTTCAATTCATTACATAAAATAGATTGGAATGGAATAGTAAAGACACAATGAAGAAAAACAGTCGAGTATGCCTACCAAGTTTGTAATTTTCCTGTATTTTCTTACAAGAGATATTGAGTCTAGGACCGTTGCATTTGCTTTGTCAAAACATATAATTTATTTTTATTTTTTGTTTATTTATTTTTATTTATTTATTTCATTTATTCTTCTACATATAAGACGATTAGTCTTTTAAGTAGATAACTAGAAATACTACAAAGAATTTTTTCAATTTTTTTTTGTATAAATAAATTGGATTTCAACGATTTTTATTTCTGAGCGTTGTACGAATTGTACGAATATAAAATAAATTCATATGTGAGTTATAAAAACTAAACAAAACTCAAACTTGAATATTAGGAAAACTATATATATTTTGAGAAAATAATAACTGATTTGTTATACGTTCTACCATTAATATTTGTGGAATTGTAGGTACTAAGAATACACCATTTTTATCAATATTTCACATATTGTTTTTCTAAATAAATTGGATTTAACCAATTTATTTACTAAATTAGTAAAATGTAAAACGTAATGAGGTGAGAAATTGGTTCTTAATTTCTAAAATTATAAATTAAACCAAGTTATTGTAATTGTCAAATCCCTCAAACTGGAACCGACTTTGAAATGCATGAAAGAGGCGCTAGTCCTCATACTAAAAGAAAAAACTAAGTATATAAAGACAAATAGTAATATTTTCGTAATAAAATAGGAACTATATCAGGGGAAGATAAAGATAGAAAAAAATTATGTAAAGATTCAGTAGAATTTTTTTTTAATTAATTTGGGTAAATTTTTGTAAGAATGTGTCAATGTTAGTGGATAAATATTGTTTGAAAAGTCCAGGTAAACTGATTTAACTCATCTCCTCGTATAGCAATTCCCAAAATATTCTTCACCGTTACCGCAACGTCTAACGAAATGTACTAAATGTTTAATGTACTAAAATTCTTTCAATTCTTATATTTTCAAAGCTATTCAATATTTTCAATGAGACTGAATGAAATAACAATGCAAAACACTGTATTTATTAAAATACGCGTAAATATGCAATTTAAAAAGCTGGGAATGAGTTATTTAAGCGATCATTAAATTCTAAATTTAACAAGTTAAAATATTGTGACCAAAAAGAAGAAGAAATAAAAAAATGTATATAAAATATAATAACACCTATCCTCAACCCTAAGAGGGGTCGAACATTTTGTGGTTATTGTTATTACTTACTTTATTATACTGTAATAAATGTAGGGTTGAAATTTAATAAAAGATGGGTGTAACATTTCTTACTTCAATGGTTTTTAAAATAAAAAAAAAAAACAACAAAAAAAAAATGATGACTCCAAAATAATATAAAAGAAAAAGAAAAATAGAGAATAAAGTCACAACATAAAAATGAAGCAAATACAAAAAGAAAAAAAAAAATACAAAATGGAAATGAAAAACAAAAATTGTTATGCTCAAAATTTTTCATTTGAAATGCTGTAAAATGTAAATTTTGTTGTTATTGTTTCGCTTTGTTTTTTTTTTCCATAAATATTTAATTTTAATTTTTTATTATTCCTTATATTGTTTCAACTTTATTGCAGTATATTTCAAGTACCCCTTATTTATTTGAAAAATTTGAATTTGAATTTTATTTAACTGTATTTCTTTTTTTTTCACACATAAGAGATTCGGCGGATGTAAGAAGTAGAAACCACGTTTTGGATTTATTTCTATATTTAAAATTTCAGATGCAGCTTTATATTGACTTTGTAGGAATGCTACCAATTTCTTTACCAAATTTTCATTCTGGATATTAAAAGTGAGCTCACCTATCAATTTCATAATGCGAATATTAAGACTGACTTCGCCAATTGTTGAGTCCCAACATTAAGATCTATAAAGCTTGATCTGTCAATGAAAACTATGTTATGATCTACGACACATAGTGTAAAAGAGACACATTAATTACCAAACAAACAATAGGAAAAACTGAAATGAAAAATGTCGAAGGGGGGGTCTATAACAAGAAAATAAGAACATTCATATAACAAAAAATTGATTATGTAGTCCTTCAAAATAGAATGAGCAGGAAAGGTATAAAACCGGGCTAACCACCGAAACAGTGGATACAAATTTGAAGCTCCTACGTCAGCTAGGTGACTGATTTTTATTGAAGTAAATTCTTTCACCGGTACGGGATATTAAAAAGGTTAATTTTTTTGGGGTTGGATTTTGACACCACATTAACGCAGTCGCAAATATCATGGCAGTTTATTATACAATATCTGGATATCAAAATAAAGTTGCTTTACCAATAATTATTGTTGAATTTATAAATAAGAGACATGAAAATTAGCAGAAATAATTATTGCTTGCACTCAGATATATCAAACGAATATTTAAAACAGATTTTACAACTAGTTTGGTCAGAAAAAATTTCAAACACGGAAATGAGAGAAAAAACAGAAAATTTTACTGATTCAGGGATTAGATAGACCACACACTTCACAGACCGATATACAATAGACTTCCTTAAGGCAGATTATCAATGAAATCTGCAGTTTCAGAGAAATTGATTCAAAAGTTCAACGTAAACGCAAAGCAATAATAAGCAAAGCAAGAGTATCTGTAAATATTTGGATTGATCTCAAGTCGCTGGTTCAAAATTGAGTTCAATCATGACAGGGTCGATGATAATGAACAGGGTAGATAATGATGAACAGGGTCGATGATGATGACAATATATTAAAAACCAGCTCGTAACCAGACTGAATATAGACTGAATCCCATCACCATTTCTTGAATTCAAATATTAAGGCTAACTGTTATTTCCTACTAAGTAAACAACTTAATTATCCAACAAAGAAATTAGTAAATAATCTAAAAGAGGTCTATAAATCCACAATCCAACAGCACTTTTAAATTTTACATCCTTTAAAGTCGATATCTTAAAGTTGACAGGACATATTATTTAATTTTCAGATTTTAATTAAGGTTGGAAAGTGTAAAATCGTTTAATATTTGAGCATATTTTCATGTTTTTATTTAGTTTCTTAATGGAGGTTATGGGTACTATGAATCAGGAGTTATTTTAGAGTTATCTTCCGTTTACGTTTTTTATTTCGTATTTTGTTATGAATTTCTTTTTATTTGGTAATTTTTGTTTTTTTTTTCTGTTGTAATTATTGTTGTCGGGGACAATGTACCAAGATGGCAGTTAGTTTTCAATTCAAGTAATGGCATTTGACATTTTTATATTAGAATATTAAAGATTATAACGGTAACAAGTATGGGTTATGAGTTTTGTTTATTTGTTTTTTTTTTTTTATTTTTATTCTTTCATTTTTTCATAAACGGAACTTTTAATTATCATAAAATTTTACCGTTTTTATTTTTCTGAAGGATTCATTGTTTTGTTTTTTTTTTAGTTATTTTAAGAATTCGAGAAGAAGAATTGTATTGTCATTTTGTGTTAAGGTTAAGAGCAGTTCATTTTTATAGATTCTGATATTAAAGTGTTTGTATTTAACGTTTATGAAAATTTAAAGTGAAGTTTAAGTTATATGAACTGTGTAGTCTGTAAAGACGTATTAAAATATGCTGGAAAGTTTAAAGCATCTCCAAATTCCAGTATTTGTACACCATCTTGTCAAAAATATGATTTTTATAAAATCATTTTAGTTGACTTTGTGCCATCGTTTTGATAACATTGTCTACCATTTTCTTATGTATATTGCTACCAAAATCTACCCCAAATATTTATTTATGTTGCTAATCGCGAATGTACTTTGAACTATAATATCTAGTAGATACAATATTGAAATTTTTTTAATATCATTGTGAACATATTTTCCAATAATATGAAATGTAATACATTTTAATGAACCCATTTCCTATTCAATTTATAATCAAAAAACAAAATACTAGGATAACTATAATTGAGGAGACCCAATCAAATAATTAAATCTGAATTTCTTAATCGTATAAATTTTTCTTAAAAATTTATATATATATATATATTTATGCATTATTCATCTCTCCATTAAATTGTCAAATCATAAATTTTAAAATGCCTTCAGAGATGATGTATTTATTAAAGTGAAATTTCTAGGTAGGTACATAGAGATACGTAGATATAAATTTAAAAATCCTTTTTATTTAAATTTAAATTTTAATGTCTTCATCCTTGAAAACAATGTTTAAAAAAAAAAAGAATGGACTCTCATATGCATAATATTAAAAAAAAAAAAACGAATTGGTCTAAATGGAATTCATATATGTGCATTATTATGAGTGTATATAGTTTTAAACTGGGACATTTTTAAAATGGTATTCCCCTATGAAATTTTAAAGTCAGTTAAGAAAATAAAGATATTTATCATAATAATAAAATTTTATGACATGGGGAGTCTTGACTTAAAAAAAAAAACATGAGAATCTATTTTTTTTTCTTTTCTTATTCTATTTGTATTTTTTTTTTATTTTAAATAATTTAAATTTTTGGTTTGTTTGTTATGCTGAATTTTACGTCTTAATCAATTTAAATTCAGAAAAGAATTTGTTTCTCTTTAAGATAGTTTTTATGTATTCATAAGATAGTATAACTGTTCGTCACAATAAGTCCAATAGACCAAGATTTATTTAAACTCAAAATTGAATCAAGGTTTTTGGATCAAGTATGAATTTATATGAAGAAGGTGTTTCACTTTATTGGCATTAGTTTAATTTCGATATTAGTTTTGGAAAGTCATTAGTATGGATCAATAGAAGTTTGATTTGAATTATGATTGCTTATATATACAATCTTCTACCATACTTAATCATTTTTTATTTTAAATTAAAAAAAAATATTTTTTAATAAGTTTACATTGGAGAACAGGCATTCGAATCTAAAAATAATTATTTTCAGTCTGTAAATTGGAAAAAAATATCTGAACAATTTCACAAACGATTTTCATTATTATTTTTTTTTAACTGATAGATATTTAAAAGGAGACGTAGGTAAGTAGATAGAAGTGGTCATTCCAGTTGCTTTTGGAAAACCAATTAGACTTATTTGTGCCTCTTTGATATCACGACTCGAATTATCTATTTCTTGTTGTTGGTTGTTATATATGTGATCATTCTCTTATTTTTACATAAAAAGAGACGTAGCGAAACCAAATATTTTTTTAATTTTGAACTTTCAATTATGTATAAGTACACACATACATTGATACATTTACCAATGTCACAAAAGTACAGAGCTCACCAAATACATTCACCAAAGTATAGAGTTTATTCTTTTCCTTGTCAGAATTCAATTTAAACTTAGATTGGTTTGATGGGTTGTTGTTTAAGATAAATCAATTTAAAAAAATTATATACCTAGTACCAAAGTTTAATTGAATTGATAGAATACAATTAATTGAATTGATAGAAAACAGAAAGTAAGATTTTTTATCAAACTATCTCAAAGTTTCAGAGGCGGACAAATACTAGTACAACTTTAATTTAAAAACATTGACATTTTTAGTTATTAGTTTTTTTAATTAATTTAAAATAATTTGGTTTTTTTTTTATTTGGGATCAGTTGATTAATCTTAATTAGAAATATATGCAAAGTGTTTTAAAACGTTTATAATTTTTAAAAGAGCAGTTCAAATCGATACAAACAAATATATATATTTTTTTGAAATTATTACTAAAACAAAGCGTTGAAAATAACAATGAAGAAAGAATAGGTTTAAAGTGATAAAAAAAATTTCTGACTGACTCACTCTCTCTTGAGTCATGAGCTTGGATCAACAACTGAAAATTATTTATGTAACGCGAGTCCATAGAAAGAAGTGATTTTAAAAGCTTAGAATTTTTAATATAAAAATAATTAACGGATAACTATTATGAACAAGAAAAGAGAGCCGTCTGTTCATCATTTTGTGATGTGGTGAAGGACATTGATGAGGCCCTAGTATTGTCAGCAGCAGAATCAAACTAAATTAAATGAACAATCTATAATTATAATAGACAAGCATTTAAGGACCTGTGCAGTAGATAACTTTTCATTTTATCACGCTTTTCTTTCTCTTAATATGTAAATACACTGTATACCTATACAACAGAAATGCGCATACGGGTTGAAAAAATTTATATTTGGTTTTATAATATTCAAAATTTTAAATAAAATATAGCCATTTTGTGTCATTCAACATCTTATTATTTTTAATACATAATTAATGGAAATTTATTCTATTAATTTTTTAAGTAACTGTCTCAAATTATTGTTTTCTATATTGTGGTCATTTGTAGTAATCATATATAGTTTTGGTTAAAAATATGTATAATGTTATGAGTATGTCTTGAATTACAAAAACATTTTATTTTTATAGAAATTTTATCCACTAAATGCCATTCACTATTAGGGAATATATCAGAAACGAAACAGTATATGAATAAATAAAACTTACTAACCTCAAAAGTTTTTATTAAAATATAAGTTTGAGTGGTTTCTGCTCTATCGTGAGAAGTCCTATGCCAGTACGTAAATTACTGTTCATTTAAAAACTTTAAATTTGGCTTCAACTTGAATGATAATTACTTAACAGGGGCCCTAGTAGCTTTTATAATTAATTAAACTGATTAGTTCAAGTATTTGGGGTTTCTGATAAAGCAAAACCTGTTCTGTGAAAAGTTTACAATTAGAAGAATTTTACCAGTATCTGGGCACAATAAATATTAGGAAGTTATACTTACTTCAATTCAATTCGGTATAAATCAATGTTAGCAATTAAATTAAAAAATGTATTCAAGAAAACATTTTGAACTTAGAGCGTTCCTTATTAAAGAGGACAATAAATATATTATAGAATTGCCGTGTAGTTGACTAAATCATAAATCAATATACTCAATCCAAGAATTTATGAAATCCTAATAACTAATCATCATGAAATACACAGTACATATGTGATTTTTTTTACGATTCACTCTGTACACTAAATTGACTTGATGTAAAAATAAAACTTATATTTTATAATCTTGTTCTTAACAACATTTTTACCTACCTATCTACAAGCAATTTTATTTATTCCTATAAATTATTTCACATTCGCATGCTTAAGTACAAACTTCATCACCCGCCATATCCATATATCTTTAAAGAGTATATAAGATTTTATTATCTAGAGCAAAATATACCAAACTACTCATTGGTATGTAGATACATTATTTATTTAAATCGATAGAGAGTCCATATTATAATATGTTAAGTTTTCCAAATAAAATTTTGCAATATTTTTTTTTTTTAGTTTTTGCTTCAATCGTCATTTTAAATTAAGACAATACATTTTCATCCAACCATTTAACTAATCAAGTTGGCTAGCAGCTTTGTGTATGTCTACCTAAATAGTTGTTTATTAAATCAATTTCATTATTTCTCATTTTTGATAACAGCTGTACTATTAATGGTACCTGATTCAAATAAATTTGAATATAATGAAAATATATACAATTGAATATTATAATATAAAAAGTGTACATAATATATGTATGTAGATAATGTAGTTTAAATCTTCATATAATGTGAGGTGAACTCTGTTGAGAAAATTATATAATATGAATAAAATCTACATATATTATTATTATATTATTTTTGGCATAATAATAAGTTTGAGGGTATCTATCTATACATAATATAAAAATGGAGTGGACCATAAACCTAAATAGATAATAATAATTGTGTTGTTATATTATGAAAGTAGTTATGTATATACATACATGTTATTTTGTATATGAAAATTTGCAAATTATTCATTTTGTAAAATATATACTAGAATTAAATTAGAATTTAGGATTATATAGATAGTTGAAACATCATTGAATCAAGATAGAGATGATAACTTAACCACCAAATAAATGGTTGTATTTTAAATAATGTTATAGATATTAGGGACAGAAAATATATGTATTTCAATTTTTTTGTAAAGTGAATTATTAAAGTGAATAAATATAGTGACAGTAATTTTGACACTGGTACTGTATAAATAATAGTTGATGAATATACTGTAATTTTTTTCTCTGGATTCTACATCATCACATAAATTTAATCATACTGAGATGATACGGTACCAAATGAATAATTAGATAAATATGTTTGTGCTAATGATTTTCATTTTATAGTTTATCTATATTAGGTTAGATTTTTTAATTGAAAGTTGGGGTCCTATAATCCCAATGTTACTGTAGCTGTTATAGGCCAATCATCTTTCTATAGATCTATTTATTTTATGCTCTCTTTGATCCTCTAATTTGTCACACGCTGGGTGGCGCAGTAGGTAGAGCGCCTGCCTTTCAACCGAAAGGTCCCAAGTTCGATTCCCGATGAAGCAAAAAAAAAAAAATGTTTTATGGATTTTCGACCTGGTCTAGTACCCTTTGTCATTGGGATATAATAAATGGCAAAAAATAATTGAGAGTACAATCTGGTAACAAATTAATTAAAAATGAAACTATTCTATTTAAGAAGGCTTGTTTCCTGACAATAGTAGTAGTTGTCTACATTTAATGTGTAGAGAAGCCAGTAATTTGTTAACATAAATACCCGAAATATTGTAGATTGTAGCGTAAAATTGCAGTACCGTACTTAATTAAGCACGAAAAGGTGATTAAGGTAAGTTACTGTAGAGTGTAAAAAAAAAAAAAAAAAAAAAAAATTATGGATGGGTGATGATATGGATGTCGTCAAAGTCAAAGTTAAATACAAAGAAATTTCTTGTAGTGTTATTTATTACAGTGTCAATATAGGTATTGTAGGGTTATTGTAGTGCAATATAGTGTTTAGGTATTTGAGGGTTATTTTAGTGAAATACGGTTAGCAATTGTAGTGTAAGATGGCCTATACAACGCCTGATTTTTAATTTTGATTGATTTTATAACTTATTCATGATACTGTAAACATAATATGTGGAGTTCTATAAAATCAATCAAAAATTAATATTCTTTATTTTTGAAATTAGGAAATTTACATTTTTAAATTTCTTTATTTTAGTCTGAATTTTCAAATTTATTGTTTCGATTTAAATACGCAAGCAACTGTCAAAACTTAGTTATAAATCAGAATTTGACAGCTTCTTATTTTTATCAACCGAATAGTATATCTTTTTGTTATTTAAAAAAAATTTTGATTAGTTGAATCATAATCAGAAGAAAAATTAATTTAAGATTTCAGTTCTTTCGAATTTTTATGGTAACACTATCTTTATGAAGTTTATAAGCAGTAGAGATAATGAACGAAACAAAATTATTAGTTTTCACCACTTTTTACTGAAAAAAAAAAAATATTTTTTTTTTAATATCAACTTTATTTCTGCTATCAACTGAAGCTTAGACTTTGTATATAGATTAATTACTCGCGCAATTTTAATCTGTGTACAAAAATTATTATTTTTTTTACGTGTATGTATGTGGACTGTGGGGCACATAATGAATATATTATAAATAGTTGTGTGGAAGCCATGAAATTAAATTAATAGTACACTATATAGTTTTCTCTTCCTTTCTAATAATAAAATTAAATTATTTTTTTTTTTTTTTTTTTGTAACAGAAATGGACCTACATGTATCTGTATATGTGTAAATAGATCTCATTTCTGATATATATGCTTGTCTATTTTTCAGATAGAAGAAAATCATCTAAACATGGCTTTCAACTTCTGTTCTATGTGCCGGGAAGGACGAAAGGACTTTAACGAACTAAAAAGTTTTATCCTTCTGTTAAAATTAAAACTAGTCTTTAACACTAACCATTAATACAATTTTGTCTCTTTTCTTCAGGTATATGTGATCAAACAAGTTCTCATTAGGAACTCTTGAGAGATAAAAAATTGTACTCTACCTACATAACTTAAACAAATGGTTTTGTTTGTTTAAGTCGTCTAACAGAGTTTTGATTGTGAGCTAAATGTGAAATTTCGACATTGATACTTTGAGAAAGATGACTTTTTTGGCGTACAGCCAATTTTTTTATTTCATCTTTCGTGATAGGCGAAAAACTACGAGCATTACTTATACTACATTCTTAAATATCAAACTTTGCATACTCAAATCACCGGAAAAGATATCATCATCATCTTATAGCGCTACAGCTCAGCTCTGGGTCAGCTATTACCGCCATCACAATATCCTACAAAAGGGCCGAACTTTGTCCACTTGTCTTCAATTTGGGATTTGTGGGGCTTGGGTATTTTCCTTTATCACAATTACTCTCCGGTTTTCTATTTAACATTACTGCTTGTTTTCGAGTTTCATGCTTTGTAATTACTTGGCTCATCTTTTTCTTGTGGCCTTTGCAAACCTTACAATATCTTCATTCTTAATGTTATTAGTAATCTGCTGTTATTTCTACTTATATATACTCTACTCTCCAATATTTTTGGGCCGAGTATTCTTTGAAGAATGTTTCTTTCAAATATATATAGGATTTCTCCTCAGGTACATTGATGTCCATACCTCGCCACCATACGTCACTATGGGTCGTATTAAAGCTTTACATATCGTCATTTTTGCTTATCTTGATATTAATTTTGATTTTACCAAATTTCTGTTTGCATAGTAACATCTGTTTCCAGCCTGAATTATTAATAGAAGTACTGCATACTACTGGAAAAGATATAATTTCGTTTATTCCAAAAGTATACAATACATAATGTCAAATTTGCTTTGACTATTTCACTACCGGTTCATGCCATGTCTTAGCTTCCTTCAATAATCTTTTCCACTCATTAGCGATCTATTGCCCTTATTTGCATAGTCATTTATATAATAATTTACATTCTACAGCATTTCTAATTTTTCTGTTTTTCTATATTAGAGGCTTAATTTATGGCTTCGTGATTTCAACCAATTGTTTTTTGCGAAATCAGTTTGTAATACACTACATTTGTCATACAATTTGACAAAATCTCAGCACTTGTAAGTTTTATCTCTGAAAACACTCATTTTTGATTTTATAGTAATTTGTGCAAGCTACTGAGATTACAACATTTCAACAACCAATTGAGTCTACTCTAATTCTCGCACTTTATCAATTATTATAAATTAAATTTTGAAAAATGCAATTGATTTGATAGCAATTTTTCTTTTTTACAATGTTTCCACATTTATAAAATAAGTTTCATGCTTAAGGACATCACTTTCAGTTAGCAAAAATATACTTAGTTGCATATTACCACTAACTGATTGCAACAATGAAGACAAAAACAAAAATTACTTCAATGTAACGGGAATGTATTGTATTGTAATAAATTACACAAATTATTGTCTCTTCAATTACTTTGCTTTCATAATGTAAAAAAAATATTAACAAACAAAAAATCAACAAAAAAAAGACATAAAAACCGAATTCGAAGGTTGAATTCGTTCCCATCAAAAAATGAATTGAAAATATTTTATTTTGTATTGAATTCTAAAAATCATATTTTCACAGATTGTCTGAAAAAATATAATACGAGAAAATTGGAAGTATTTTAACAAAAAAAAAAATTGTGATTTGTGTTGTCATAGGATGCGGGATAATCTTAGACAAATTATTTAAAATTTTTGGTAAAAAATCATAGATTCATTGGTGTAAGAGTGTTTTGGGGATTTTTAATAGATGTAGACGTAGATATGTAGGGTTGTAAAATATACAAGAATGTTAGCATGTTATTACATTGAAACCTACATGTAAATCATTAAAATTTCCTGTATTTTGTATTTATTATACCTATAGGTAGATGAAAAATTGTTTTATATTAATTATGTAAATTTTTCCAGGCTGTGATTAACTGGTTGTGAGAACTAAATATACTGCCTGTCAGACACCTCTTTGCTTATTACTCATTAATTAAATTTTACAAGGACAAACATCATTTGAGACTTTACAATTCAAACTGGTACAACTTAAGAATAAATTATAGAATGATAGTCAACATATACCTTTCTGTAATAAGACACACTATGAGAAGTTTTACTTTACTATGGCATCAAAATGCTTTAATAATCTTCCAATAAATATAAAAAATTCAAATCATTTAAATAAATTTGTTAAACTTTGTAAAACATTATTTAAATATAAATTATTACGAGATTGAACTACTAAGGTAAATTACGTCAATTAGATTATTTATTCTAGTTTCAAACTGCACTGGAACTATTAGAAGTCGCTTTTCTCCAAAATTTTGTGAAATCTATTTTTATAAATGGTTTATCAGTAATATATGTCTGACCTGAAGAACCTTGCTTAGAAATTCTCTTTTTCTGCTCTTCTTTAATACACGCTAATTATCTTACTTAGATTGCGATTACAATTATATAGATGTATATGATAAAATTATGTTCAAAGAAATTTTAAATTGCTTATGGCTCTACTTATCCACTTATGTTCTAGCAATAAACAAATTTTATTATTAAAAAAAAAAAAAAAAATAACTTACATAATTTCTATTGTATTTCATTAGATTAAAAATTATTATTAAATTAGTATTAATCTTTGTTGGAACCCCACAATTAATTTCTTGGAAAAGTAAATTTAAGTTAAATTAAGAATGACTTAAATGACTACACATCACTAGTGTGATTTCACTACTGTATAGTTTAAATTTTATTTGTATATATATATATATTTCATTAAAGTACTAAGCTAAGAAATTTAAATTAATTTGTTATATTATTTTGTGAATTTAGCATGTAAGTTAGCTGTAGCTGTTAATTAAATAAAGAACTATATAAAAAAAAAAAAAAAATATCAGATTTTTCGATAAGAATAGAATTTTCTAAATCTGGGACTCATGTTCGGTGTTGTTTAGAGTTAAAAAATAAATGGCTTAGCTTATTTAGAAAATATAGTAGGTATGAAGACAGTAGAATGACTATTGGTTTAATATAGGTCAGAGTTCTTATTATCCTTGCGAGAAATAAGTTGAAATATTTAAGCTATCTATACATACTTTATTTTACTATCTATTATATAGTACTATTTACTACACACATGTTACAATATGTTAAAACAACTGACACTAAAATATATTTTGTGTATTGAAATTTTTCACATTTATTATAACAGTGGCTTAAAAAATACGTTAATATTATTTTAATTAAGTGTTGGATGACTTGAATAATAATGCCAGTAATTTACTGTTAGGATTATATCATTTATAATACAATTCTAAATCTAATTGCTCTTCCTAATGGACGTAAAGAAATAATTCAATCAGTTTTATCAGGTCCTATTTGTAAATTTTGTTTTATTTTAAGTCCGTATTTAGATCATGCTCGGCTCAATTTTGATTTTTTAATTCTTATTGGGGTGAAATAGGATAGAATTATAGGTTTTCTGTAACATAGTTGATATTTCGCTTAGTCATTAGGTATTGTACTATAGTCATTGAACTATAACAAATTAACTATTTTTTGAAATAGATTGTACTCAAAAAATTTTAAGTGAAATAAATAGGAAATCAAAAATTGAATAGTACTTGTACGGAGTATACAAAACGATTTAAGACTTCAATTTTACTTTATAAATGTTACTAAACCACACACTGTTCGACACAAATCCTAATTCTACATATTAGTACAATTTTATTTAATTGATTGCCCAAATGTATAAAAATTTCTTCAAAAAATTCAAAATTAATTTCAATTGTCTATTGTTTAAATTTACTTAAAGGGAATGGCATAAACGAAAATCATGTATAAAATCTAAAACAAAGGAAGAATACTACTTACAAATAACTAATTTTGAATAGAATTTCAGTACAAAAAAAAAAAACAAACACAAAAACCATAAAAAAAACTGAGGTGAACATCATTGAAAAATTTTCAACCTAAAAAGTTTATACTGATTGCATAACTCTAATGCTCTATTATTATTTTTTGTATCAATGTATATGTACGTACTCCAGTTTTCAAATGTCGAACATACTTTTATAACGTAAAAATACAAAACAAGAAGCAAAAAAAAAAAAAAAATATATATATAAAAGTAAAGTAAGTAGCGGTAAGGTAAGCTAAACATTATCAGATCCAATAAATCTATCTAAATTATTAATAATATAATTTGAAAATGTGGGAGCTATAATAATATCAAAAAGGTATATCAGAATAGTTGATAGGTATGTGTATGTGTATTTTATTCATTATTCCGAATGATAATTAAATAATATTATCTGTATTATATCTATATGGACAAATAGTTTTTTGGGCAATCGTTATTATTCACCATTTATGATAATCATTTTTGTCATTGAAATCAGAATTGATAAATTTTTCAAATTGTGTGTTCAACGAAAAACTGAAGCAATTTTATAAATTATAATAATTTTCTTCAACGTCCTAGAATGCATCGAGTACTATATATTTCTTCATGAAAGTAAATTATTTTTTAATTCGTTCAGTACTTTAGTATTTTTAGACTTAGACCTCTCCAAAGTCTAATAATTGTTGTGTAGAAATCAGAAAAATTAAATCCAACGTTGGGGCACTAGTTCATACTTCGCGTAAGATAATATTTATCAATTTTTATAGACATAAGGTGATGAGAGCGACAAAAGCACGTAGAAAAGCAATATTAAGCCAATGGTCTACTTCGAAACAATTTAACGATTTAAGTTCTAAATTTCCCAAATTTTATATTTCCAAGACAAATACAGTAAAAGCAAATATATTTAAAATTTGTTAGGGAGACCGATACGGTTGTCTTCAACACATTTCATTGGAGTTTTCATAAGAATTCAAAGAGTTCAAAGATTCTGAAATCAAAGAAAATGTGTTTTTTATATGTTTTTAAGCCCATGATCAAATAGTTCTAATCTTGCATCTATTAGGTATGGTGGCTTTTCCAATTTTCTACTGTCAAGGAAATCTTTCATCTCCAATATTAAGAATTTTGACATTTGATTAGTGATATATAATATCCAGATCAACTACAGCAAGACAGAATTTAGATAGATAAATTCCAGAAAATCGAATAATCTGTAAAAGTTCTGTAAAATATTGTCATCATGAAAAATAATATCCCCAAATTTTTGTTGGGTAAGAACCCACTTCAATTTTACTGATTGTTTTATAATGTTTTGTACTGAATTTTACAGAAAATTGTTGGCGGCAAGACTATGAAAAAAAGAAATAATAAATGTCTTCCTGTATTTGGAACTCTATTCCACTTTAATGATATTTTATTATGCTTGACAACAAACAAATTCAGTCGACAAAACTTTAAAAAAAAAAACAAGAATAAAAAAGAAAAGTTTTATGTCAAACTTCGGTCCAATTTAATGCAAGCCAAATATTATTGACGGATTTGATCAGAATTTGATCTTGTCTATATTGTATCCTATCTGAATTTTATCGCATCTGAATTTCATCACTCTTGATAAATGTCTGATTTTTTTTCGTTTTGCAACCGTGTAGAATCACCTTGTCATGCTTCCTTGCCATGCTAACGTAACTATAAATCATATCAAATTGTATGAAGAAGCTTGACCATTAATTAATTTTGGAACCTTAATAATAAAAAAATATTAAATCTCCCCAAATGGCATCTCCTCTCCGCTCAAAAAATTTACAGTTTGTCCACAAGCAAAAACAGCTCCCAATTTAATTATCAAAACAATATTTTCTATTAGTAACTCTTTATTTTACATATAGTTGTGGTTTACAACAACTTCGTCAAATAAAAAAAATTACCTACAGAATTGTGGGTGTATTCATAAATGCTGCAAGCTGACAACAAGTTTGCCACCAGTTGACGTACTTTGCAATAATGAATACAAATTCTACCTATATTTTACCTTTACTTGTCAATTCTGCAAAGTTTCTGTTCATTAATACTGACATTTTGAAAATAAAATTTTTTTTTAAATAACAAAAACTAAAATACTCAAAACAACAAAAAAAACTACTTCAAAAAAATTTATGCATACTAAAAATTTATTCTGCCAAGTTGACGTCCAGTAGACTTTGAGTCTACATTTATGAACAGCATTCAAAAAAGCTGACAAGTGTGCTCATAAATTCAGAATATGCAGATTGACTGCAGGTTTGCATTTATGAAAACAAGGTGTGTTACAGCCTCTTAGAATCTTTTTATCACGGCGTCTTTAACAAAAAAAAAAATTAACCTTTATTCACAATTAAATCGAGATTGCCCCTCTTATTCTTTTAACAAATAAATATAAAAATTTATATCGCCCTGTACAATCAATAAAATTTTAAGACTTCAAATACCATACGTTAAACAATTATGAATTTTTCTAATTCAAAAATTTTTGCGTCTCTAATTTTTTCATAATTATAACTATTATCACTCGGTTTTTTTTATTCCTCAGCTGACCCCCCACTTTCTCACTCATCAAAATATCTTTCAATATTGAAATAATTGTAATATGAAAATGTCGAATTAAACTTGCACAGTCATTTTGTATATTGAATTTTTTTTTTTTTTTCTTGGTTGGGAAGAAAAGAAAAAAATTGATTCCTTTCGGATTCAAATTAATGGCAAATAATTAAAATGATGGTGGGTAGATTGAATAATAATAATAAATGTACAATCTATAATAGATAACAGAAATTAAAAATGAATTGTTTTACTCATTCATATGTACATACATAATTATAATGTGTGTGCTGTGTATAGCAATTGTATATTATTTTAATATACATATATATATATATATATATATATATATATACTGTGGCATAATTAAGAATTAGTTTGGCTCGACTTAATTTTGGGCACATCGATTAAAAAAAAAAAAAACTGTTGATCAGTGATGTCGTTGAATTTTCTTAGAAAGTAGTTGATTTAATTTTAAGATGCACTAAAATGAATTTTTTATTTTTAATTATTACGCTTGATATTTTTGAAAGGCATTAAAATAAAAAAGCGTTAACATGTTAAGCTCACACAGGCATTTCGAATTTAGAATTTAAACGATGTAATAATCGAGTGTCAATATTCTAATATTTAAAGATTCTGCAATTACAATAATATATTTCATAGTATTTAAGGGAAAAATTTGATTTATGATTAGCCTAATGTCAGAGACTAATAACCTGAGAAAATAACTAATATAATATTTATAAAAATTTTAGAAAATAATGTTGGTATACGAAAAAATAAATGCATGGGTAGGTCTGCACATAACAGTCAAAGAAGGCAGTATAATAGTTGTTATATAAACAATATAATTAATTAATATAGGTTTTTCTACATTTTTTAATATTTATATAATTTCACAAGTTGTATTAAACGCATATTAATATACGCTGTCAAAACTAAAGCACACGTCATATAAAACAAAACAAATTTTGAGTTCTATAAAACCCGAACTCTATTATAAATCTATGGCGAATACACGGTAAAACGTCTATATCCCTGACATTTTGTGTAATATTATATTTAATGAAGAAACGCAATTTATTATATTCAAATATTGGATTGGTGAAGTTTTTTTTGTCGAATACGAGATAACTGGTCAAGTAAGTTAAAAATTTCCAACAGAAAAACAGCCAAAAATATTGTATATGTACAATTAGTATGCCTTTGACATTAGTAATAGAAAATTTAATCAGAACACGTTTATAAAAATGGAAAACATTGCCTACAAGAAAAATAAGTAAACTAACATTCACATTTATAAACGAATAAATCTTCAACGGTGTATTGTACATCACAGACGAATTTCTTCCCTGTTCTGTTTATATTTTTGTTCTATATAATCATTGGTGGTCAATACCTTTGTAAAATAGGACAAATAGATAAAAATGAGTTAAAATATTTGAATAAATTTGAAAAACTTTAGTTTATAAGGTTAATTTAGGTAGTTTTAAGAATAGGTGTAAGTTAAGTAGGACGTTTTTATTGTAATAAACATAATATTTATTATGTTTTTAAATAATTAAGCAAATACACATTCAGTATTATTATTCTTTATTGTAATCTCAATTACCAACTATATTAAAATTATCATTATCATACCTACATACTACCGATTACTTCTGTACCATTTACACTATTACTAATGTAATACAGAATAAAACTGTTAGCAATAGTACCGACATTAAGTGCAGTGATATAAAAATATTAACATTGTTTTTTGTCATATTTTACAATGAAGTAAATATAAGATGGTTATTTTTGTTAATAATAATAACTTTTATTTATTTAGTTAAAAATATTTGAAACATATCTATTTAATTAATTAGTTTTTTTATATATAATATATAAAATTTATAAATATATTTTTACATTAAAAAGCTTTGAAAATTTAAAATTTTTATGATTGATGTAGGAGAATAGTTCTTACAAAATTTCATTTGTAAAATGTTAATAACCATTATAGTGTTTTGTTGAAAGACTTTTTAAAGAGTCTTGCACAAGTTGTTCTACTTTCCGTTCTAATTCTTGTTCAGTTAAATTCATGTGAAAGCGCTTCCTCAAATTTTGTACTGTACCAAAACATCCATTTTTAACTTAAAGTATAAGATTGTATACATACTAATTTAAGTATGGTTTCATTTAAAAATTACAGCAATTATTATAAGAAGACTATTAATTTAACATAAAAAAAAATTCTCTTTAAAAAAAAAAACCCATTTGAATTTATTATTCGAATATTCAAAAATAAAGAGAAGCAGATTCGTAGATCTCAACACACTGAAAACTGAATTTTTATATTCAAAATTTCTACTAAAGCATTCAAGAACTGCTTGAGTCTCAATTCTTAGAGAACGTCAGTCTTCAATTTATATTTTTGAAAATACTAATTTAAAATGTTTTCAATATTAACGTTTAATAACAGACTTTCAATTATACGTCGACGAAATTTCTTTAAAAAAAGAATAACCGAATTAATCAATTTTTGTTAGTACATAGTAAAATTTTATATTGGAGTAGAAAAACTCCAATTTTAGTTAAACATTTTATCATAAAAAATTTTCTTCTCCTATAACTACAATATATTATGTCTCCTAGAGTCATTATAATCACAAAATAGATGATGAGTAAGGAATACAAAAATAAAAGAAAAAACACAAAAATAAAAACAAAAATATTGGTGAAAAATTAAAATGAAAATGAGAAAATAATAATTATAATTGGTAATATTCTTCGAAAATTTCTATTTATAATAATGAAGAAATTTATTATTATTATTCGGTTGACCTAGTTTGACCCTCGCCCTCCTGGTGTTTATTATATAATGGATGTTTAATCCAGACGTTCTAAATTTTTATTCTATTTTTTTATTTTTTGTTTTTTATTTCTTTTTTCCTTCTTTCTTTATTAGATACAAATTACATGAACTGTGAAACCCTCTGATTTCTAAGAAGATGGTAAGCTTGATGGAAAAAAAAGAAAAAAGAAATGAGGAAAAATAGAAGAAATGAGTTTTAATATTATTTTTTTCAATATTTCTTTAATTTGGCGATGACTTGACATTTTATTGAAAATATTTTTTAGAATTAAAAGAAAAAAAAATTGTCATGGTTTTTGTTTTTATTTTTATTTTGTTTTCTATGATTATTTTATTTTTGTTATATTTTAAAGGTTGAATATCAGTTAAATAACAAATGTTATTATTTAATTAAAGATTTGAATTATAATAATTGTTATTTTGATTTATTTAACAATTTGAACTAATTAATGAATTTTAAGATTAATTGAAGTGAGAATGAAATTGTGGTAGTCCAAAGGATATGGAAATGCATTGGAATATGGATTTTCTAAATGGAGCGCAAAATAAAATTAATTATTCATATAAAAAATTAATAATGAATTTCCATCATGTTGGAAAACAGTCTTTTTTTGAAATTCAAACTTGTAATTGAATTGCGATGAAATAGAATATGTAGAAAATCGGCAATCAGTTACTTTTTGTTATTGTAAACGTCGTAATTAAGTTAATGCACATCAGCACACATCTTGATAAAGTACTCGACGAAGTTCAAACCATTTTTTTTCGATATGGTGACATCGTTTAAGAGAAATTCATCTAGATATCTATCAAGGTTTATATTATTTATAATTTCGCTCGGAGCGAACAACAAAATTAAGAATGTGGAGCTATTTCGTTATTTCCAAATAAATTTTCAAAATACTTAAATTACACATATGAAAATTCCCCTCGAATTATATTGAAGAAGTTGACTGTTAAAGATGGTTAAAATACCAGATGTAACATTTATATATTTGTTATTGAGACATGATGAATCCGAAAGTATACTTCATTTTAGATATTTTAAAATATCTGAAAGAGATTGTAAACATTGTAATAAGCTCAACCCTGTTTTAACCCTTAAATTAAGTTATTAGCCATAATATTTATATAGTCATCAATATGATTTATTAATTTCATATAATTTTGATAATGAAAATATAATACTTGTACTACAAGCTTCTAATATGAGTTATTGAACAAAGCCACGAACCGAAATCCAGTAATAAAAATCCACAAAAAAATCTATAAATTCAAAATCCATAAAATTGAGGTAAAATTAATCCTGGAAAAAGGACATATCGTTTTTTTTTGTATCGAACAGCGGCTACGTAAATAAATAAAAAAAATTAAATAAATATCTAAATGTTTATATTTTACCTTAAAGCATTTAACCTGATACCCGGTGGCTGCTGGCAAGCAGCTGGGGTTTCGACTGACGAGATTTTGATACGCTCCCGTTGAAAAGCCAAAAATTTGATAAAATAAATTACTCGAAAATACACATTGGAGTAAAAAATTTCAGTACCCTACATAATAAAGTGAAATAAATAAAAGCAACATGCAAGCAAAGATCGTTCTTTGTTTTTTGTGGATTTTCTTTTTGCCAAAAGTCATTATGGATTTTATTTTTTTATAAATTTGGGGACTAACCCTGTAATCTTGCATCAATAGGCGCTTATATAAAAAATTTATTCTATTTAATGTTAATGTAAAAATAGAATGGCCACAGATCCACTCAAACTATCGTCCAATATGACTGCATTATCTGCATTTTCTATAATATTTGAAAAAATAATTAAAATAAAACTAAATTTGTTCATTCGTAAAAATTCTATTCTAAGCTATAAGCAGAATGGTGTTGAACAAAAATCCAACACATTTTGCTGCCTGCTTATGTCTTAACAATTTCATATCGAAAAACATTGATGGTGGAAAATTTAGTAGTTGTGTCTTTCTAGAATAAATAATGTCCTTAATAACGGCAAAAATCATTAGCAAGGGTGTATCACATGGTTCAATATTGGGACCACTAATGTTTAAAATATATATTGAACCATGTGATATAATAATATAGCTTCAGTTACCTGCTGATGATGTCGTTCTTAAATATGCAGAAACGACAGAAGAAGCCTAATTTTTATCCATTCAACATCATCTAAAGAACGAGCCATCAAATAGATAATAATGGTCTATATAATTGCTTAAAAATACTTCCTGGTATGAACAGTTTCAAATACCTTTTTTTGTGTTTTTTCTATGTTCTTGACAGTAACTTAGGTAGAACACCTTTTCATGCTTAATTAAGTACGGTAGGTCAAGTTTATTCTACAATATCTACAATATTTCGAGCATTTATTTATCAAATTACTGGCTAACTCATAAAATGTGGAAAACTACTGCTATTGTCAGTAACTAAGCTTTCTTAAATAGAATACCCCCATATTATTTAAGTTGTTACCAGATTGTACTCTCAATTATTTTTTGCCATTTATTTTATCCCGGTACTGGACCAGATCGAAAAACCCACAAAGCATTTGTTTTTTTTTTTGGTTTCTTCGGTAATTGGACTTGGGCCCTTTCGGTTGAAAGGCAGGTGCTCTACCTACTGCGTCACCCACCGTGTACCAAATTTTTCCTTCAGTAACCTCAAGTAATTTCAATTGTTATTGGATAGAATTTTATACCGTTATTTATTCACTGTTACAATGTAGTAAACTGTTTCATCAGCATTTTTTAAGATCTCATATTTTCATAATAGAATGCTTAAACTTTATAAGAATATCTTTCTATTCTCTTCCATTAATTATAATTATTTTATTATTTTATAAAACATCTTTTCTTTGCCGCAAGCCTGAGATAACATTTTCAATAAAATTCTTCTTTAAAATAAATCAAATGACATTGAAAAATATTTCAATTCTACAGAATATTTTTCAAATACAATCTATAAAGCCCTAAAAGCTATAAATGAACTAAAAAAATAATTATTTATTAAAAAACACAATATATTCAACTTCTGATGAAAATTCTATAATCTACCAATTTATTCATTCATTCTACTCTATTTAATTGCTTGAAGATGCAACCAACATATATTAAAATATCCTTTTGTACAATAGACCATAACAAATTATATCCTAAATCTATTATAATTATTGTTATTATACCCCTTGTATTCAAATCAACCGAATAAAATTTAAATGGAAGAAACTAAATTGATGTTTATTTCATCCGAAACTATGATTTATCATAATAGCAAAAAAAAAAAAAAACAGAATTGAGTGTTCCCCTTAATAGATAACCATCAAGATTTGATATAACCTATAAAAAGGAATAGAAAATAAAACCCATAAGCTATCGATACACCTTGAAAAGAAACAATAACAATAATCACAACAAAAGAATAAGAGATAAAAATCTCTTAAAAATTTAAAAAGTGCTAAATAGTTTCCTTAAAATCTCATCTGTGATTTTTCTTTTGGCCTGGAATTTGCTTTAAAAAAGATAAAAAAAAAAAAAAAAAAATTAGCAATAATAGGAAGTAAGTAGTGTTATTATAGTTTCTAAAAGGGATAGTTTATCTCTTATCTCTTTCTTTTAATTTTGCACTATATATGTTATGTATATATACAACCTAATAATCCCGACAATATAAACTGGTGATGGTTGGATGAAACAAATTATTTTTTTTTATTAAATGCATTACCATTTTCTCTATACGAATGGATTATCTATATATGCTTTGAATTATAATCAATCCATTGTATAATGAGAAGATACAATGTTTATCATTTTTTTTTATTAGAAATTCCGGTTAATTCCGAGCACATTTTGAGATGAAAACTTAAAATGAAGAGAAATAAAAGATATTTTATGTATATACACTTATATTGAATATGAATTGCTTCAATGGAATTGCATCTATTGTACTAATTCGATTTCCTTCTTGTAATCGAATATTTCTAGATTTGCTAATTCATTTATCATTAAAAATTGAGAGAGAAAGAGAGAGAAAGAAAAAGATATAGAGTTTCCAGATTTTATAAAAATAATAAAATAAAATTTTGCAAAATTAAAATATATACTCTGGATTAAATGAGCAGATGTGTACAGACTGTGCAAATTATCATCCACTATACGCCGATGATGTTATGAAGTATAGAAAACAGTACAAAATATTTTGTGCGAAAATGGAAGCGTTAGCAAACAAAAGATTATTTCACCTTGAACAGGAACATTTCGTCAGAAGATATCCTATCCAACACATTAAAAAGTATTTACAGATTCATTGACATATCAAGAATAAAGTAAACTAGATAGAGGGATGCTTCAATGGGCTTAATGACCGCGGTGAAGCTGGAACAAAACGACAAATGCCTCAACTACAACAAACAAATAATACCGATATAAAATTATTTAACTAGTTAAGGTAGCAATTATTTGGTTGATGTGTGTATCTCTGGCAAAGTAGCAATTATTTGGATAATGGGATTGATTAAGTGTACCACTTAGGGCGTTTCCGAACCTCTCGCAATTGCCCTTGATATTCGCACAAAACCTGTCGAATCGCACTAAATTTAATAAATTTAATTTTGCGATATTTATTGTACTTCAGACTACACTAAAATTTTGACAACAAATCAAGTGCGATTTGACAGGTTTAGTGCGAATATCAAGTGCAAGTTCGAGAGGTTCGGAAACGTCTTTACTGTGTGATACAGTGATACAGTACAATCCAGTACACTTAGAATAAAATTTTCTATTGTATCTCTACGAGATTAGTAAAATATTCCTATTCTATGTTCTGAGAAGGGAAGAGTACTCAACACATTATAAGAAGCTTCAATTACGTGCACAGCATATCGTATCATCACATGGATGTGCCGACTTGCATATCGGACCCCCATTAGCAAGGCCCGCATTGCTTTCGGGATGATTTAAAAGATATGACCGCCAAACAACATATCTCTAAGCACGAAGATAAGGATTTTCAATTAAAGTGTAAAATCTGTTCTCTTTTACGCCTGCGAAACATAGAAAGGTTCAGTCAAAATCACCAAAAGAAACTGCAATCGATGCCTCCGCCGCATCCTGAACATTCGTGGCCACAAACAATTTTCAAAAGAACGCTATGGCAAATAAAGAATCAAAAACAAATTGACGTAGAAATTGTCGGATTTGAGGAAACGGCATACAGTGGTGACGAAAACTGACAACAACTTTGCAAAACAATTTTTCAAATGGAATTTTTAGGATACACATTGCTCCAAAAATCCGAGAAAAACATAGAGAACAACAGTTTTAAATGAAACAAGAACCCACAAAGAACGTGGCCATTATTAGAGACATTCTATGCTACACAAATGGAGTTAGAGGACAATCATAATGATAATGGCTTGATGAAATATTTTTTAACCGACGTATATTTGAGAGCATTTCAAAAGCAGTACGGTATTTTCCTTTTATCAACAATCTGCATATAAAGCTTCCGATGTTTAAATAAAGCTCTTCTATTGTTGAAAGGTTAAGTAAATTTCTGTCATTCGTGACAAAAATTTTTTATAAGTAAAAAAGGACAACCAATTTGTTAACATTTTATCTTTTAAACTTTCCTCTATTTTCCACATCAAAGCGATCATAACAATACAAAAAAAAAAAAAATTCAATTCTAATCGTAACAATGATCAGGATACCTCAGTTAACTTTCAAAGTTCACCCAATACAATTATATAGAGGGTAAATTTCAAATATTTTTATATTTATGGTTTATTTCTAGTTTAGTTGCATAACAATGCATGTTGTGGCATCAGAGATCTAAAAACCAAAAAAAGGAAAAAATATATTATAAAAAAAAAAAACAAAAAATTTAAAACCAATTGTGATGTGTCGGAAGAACATTAAAAGACTTTTAGAAAATGAATTATTATGAAAACTATATAAATTTGTATATTTTTAGAGTACAAAGGAAATAAATTCAAAGTTAGGATCGCTACTGTCTGTTATACTGTACATATATTGAATGCTACTTTACTCTAATGATCTATAAATGTACTCTCTTTATTGAAATCATCATCCTTTTGAAGTTGAATCGAAAAAAAATATTATTTTTGTTTTTTTTTTTTCATTTTTTGATACACGAATTATGATTATGGATGGATGCAGTATAAAAGTTATACAATTTTAAAAAGAAATATGAATGAAGTGTGATGGAGGAAAAGAGTAAAATAATATGAATTGATAGTTATTTAGGATAAGCGGTCTCATATTTTTTTATCATTTTATGATTAGGTTTTTCAATTTAGTTTATAGTACTCGTATATACCTACAATAAAAGAATATTAAAAAAAGTATAATTAATTATAATCTGATTTGAATATACTCTAAACTATTTGAATGCAAAATAATTTTACTAGATCCTCTTTGATGAAACACATTTTGATAGATTGTTGGTGATTATTGAATAATAAATCATGTTTTTTTGAAAATGGAATTTTTCGAAAGTATTTTCGGATTAGAATAGTTTTTTTTTTTTTTTTTTTAATTTTTACGATTAAAATTTTCAAAAGTTTTAAAATCAATCTGTATAGGTACCTAATTTTTGGGTTTTTGAATTTTGAGTATAGGTAGGCATTGTAGATTAAATTAAATAAAAAAATGTTTAAAATTATTTTAATGGAATTGAATTATGCTTTATATTGAAAAAGTCAGATTATCTTATTGTAATGTGTCTATGTAGTGGAATTGGCACGGGTTCAAGTATGTCTTTTTTTTACTAAACAGAGTGCGAATACCACTGCATAGAATAAAAATTGTTTGAGTAGTATCCACTTGACAACTGCAAAGTTCATATTTAACATTATTGGCTTTAAACCATTGTAAAATTCAGTTAAAAACAACAATGAAGTCATTTGAGAAATACGATAAATTTGCTAAGATTTTCAAGTTTTCTTTGACTAATTTTTATTACAATTCCCAGCTTGTGAGATGAATAGCCTAACTGCTTTTACAGAGAGATTTAGAATACACAAATACATACAATAATTTTTTTATTTTACAATTTTTTATAACATACTAATGTAAACATCTTTTTAGAGTAATTTTGCCTTCACAATAGTGTAGTTTCAACAAAAATTTCAACTACCAAACTCTTAACTATTTTTTATCATTTATTTTAACACAAAGATAACAAAGGATACTGAGCCAGGTAGAAAACCCCATAAGGGCCTTTTTTATCTTCGCGGGGAACTAAACTTGGGACCTTTTGATTGAAAGGTAGGCGTTGTACCTACTACGTCACAAGCCTGTACTTGAATATAAATATCAATATTTCGGGAGCAACTTCTTTCATCTCTGCTTGTGACTAACTTTGTTATTGCTTTATTATTCCTATTTTTATATCCTAATCCTTAACAAATCCTTATATATTATACAACTCCTATCCTAATCCTTATATATTATAACAATTTTATATTTTAGTATTTATTATTGAAAGAAATCCTATTTTTTCATTAGGAGGGGGGTTCTATATTTAATCGCGAACTCTTCAGATCTATTGTACTTCCCTTGGATATTATCTTAGAATTGCCGGTCTGTGCCCTTAATGAATGCTATTACTGTCTTGATGTCAATTTCAGTATTAGTAGATGGTTATTCCTGGAAATATTTATCTCTTTTGCGAGCGATAGCGTCGCACAAACAAATATAATATGAGAGTAGGATTCCCCTTTTCTAAGCAGAATCTGCGTTTGTCTGTCTTCGATCTACCAATCTTGAACGGGTGTTTGTTTATGATCTTTGATATCCCATGTCAAAGTTTTGACACTGTTACTAGCCTCCTTGATTGATTACCTGATTTAATCGGTGCAGCATCGATAAATTATATTTAATATCTCAAAATGAGCCGTAACAAAAAGGATTAAAGAAAAATTGGCAAAAAAATGGAACTGAGTTCTATGCATTTTAATTAATAAATTAATAAAAAAAAGCTGCTAAATAAATTATCATATTTTATGGCAAATGTAATTTTAAAATTAAGAAATGGGGCTTTCAATATCTCTGAAATGGATGAATGAGAAGGAACAATATTAACAGAAATATGGGGTACTATAATTTTGGCATATTTTTCGTTTTGTCTATTGGGATATAAAAAATATTTTTATGACTTTGCAGGTTTTTTGTATAACAGTAAATGGTGCAGTTTGTTGAGATACAATAAGATGGGTGATCTTTTAAAAACGTCCCGGAATCACTGGTCAACATCAACCCTCTCGCGGACACAAAATTTAAGTTTTTTGGGTACTTAGAAATACATTCTGCCATTTGAATTTCTATACTTCCATTTGGACAAAACTTCACATAATTTTTTTGTGTATTAATAAACGGGTAAATGACCTGCAATTGAATACACATCGCTTGCTATATCATAACAAACTCTAACTACTAATCAATGGTATAATTTCAGAAATTACCTGAAGAGCTCAGAAGTGTCAACAATTGGAAAGTGTTAAATAAGAAAATTTTAATTAACTTTGACTAACAGGCAACAATATTTTCATTAAAACGTTTGTAAACACCCTCAAAACAAGTATATTAAAACAGGACAACAACAAAAAAAATCAATAACTTTTGAAATAATCGAAAATGACCCCAATTAATTCGCTCCCCCCTTTCTAAAAATAATCAAAAATACTTTGAAAATTTTTAATTAGAATAAATTGTGTGTGTCCAGCATTTTCAAAAACCAAAAATTATGAGAATGTTATAAGAAGTGAACCAATGAATTGTTAAAAAAAAAAATAATAATAATAAAGTGGTATGACCCTTGGCACGGGTATTGTGTGCGTCTTTTGATTATTATTTTTTTTTTATGTTTTGTTAATAAGAATTTAACAATACCGAGCTGTCAAAGAAAAAAACATTTAAAAGGAATAAAAATAACAAAAACCAAAAAAAAAAAAAAATACACCGAAAAGACATTTTTTTGTTTTATGGAGTCGTTATTGAAAACTGGACAACTCAATGTAAATAAAAATAAAACAAAAAAAAAACAAGAAAAACTAAAAGGTTCATGACTTGGCTCCTTTTTTAGAAAATTCCTTGTAAATAGACAATATTGTTAAATATGTATGTGTGTGTATGTACGTAATTTTTTTTTTTTTTTATTTAAGTAAACTTAAAAATATTCTGAGAAAACTAAAAAGAAATAAAATTGCATTATACCGAATATCATACATTTTTTTTTTTAAATATTATAACTAAATACAAATAAAGGTGTACCACCATAGTTTAAATTCTCCTAAGTTGTAATATAAGTGTGTTTGGAATTATGTTTATTAAAATTTTATTGCGCAATTCGGACAAAAAATAAATAAACCGAAATTCATGAAATATTTTATGTGAATTTTAAAGAATATTGGATTTGATTTAAGGTCGCTGCTGTGCAGTTCAATCGTTAGGTAATAATAAAAAAAACCAATAATATTCAAATTTAAGTGTTATGTAACAAACAGTCTGGAAAAATAATGACTATGTTAATTGGTTTTTTAATTTTTGTTCGATATTCGATAGTCGATACTTTGATTTGAGACCAAGATTTTACATTAATTAGTATGAAAGAGTATTGCAAGAATTCTGAAATACTTTTGTTAAGGTCACCGCATATGAAAAAACTATAGATAGGTGTTGTATGAATCCAAATCCTCCAATAGAATCCTTTCTTAAAAAAATTCAGTTTCCAGAACGCTAATTATTTCTTCATTTGGAAGGTCAAGTTTAAATAATGTGTACCGAAATTGATTTAAATCAGTCTCCTTACTTGCCGTAAAAATTTTGCAGATACTTATACTTAGATTTAATTTAGATTTTTTGGCTACAAAACTCAATCATATTAAATTCAACTCAATTGTCGTTTAGTAAAAGTAGGCTTATGTTTTTGTCAAAGTAAAATAAATAAATAAATTTTCATATGCGAATTCGGGCAATCTCGTAAAAATTAAACGCAAGAAATAAGATTGAAGTGTCCAATTTAAAAATATTTTGATTATGGCTGGAATAACCGATGGTAATAATATAATTCAAAATCAAAAATTTTAAAAATAATAATAATAAAATTAATAAATTAAATTAAATTTGTTAAATAGTGATTCAGTGGGTAAATAAAAAAACGAACTTTTCAACATCTTCACTAACAGCTTTTCAACCATTGTGATATTTTCACACCTTGATTACCAAGTTTAGTTTAATTTATTTTAAAAAAATGGATCCACACAGAGCCCCATACGAACTGTATTATTTATCTAGTCTCCGAACAGACCCGAGACCCGAGCTGTGACGATAGTTATCTCAATTGTGATATCTTGATATCCTGAAAGATAAACTTTAAGATCTCCAGGCTATCAGGTGTTCATCAGGTTGTCAGGTTGTCTCAATACCACTGTTCTGAATTCATAAAAAATAAAACAAATTATATACAATTCCGTAACTACCTAAGTACAACCAACCAATCATCGATTACTCAACATTTTTCAACAATATTTTCTCTTAAATTTACAAGAGATGTTTAAACTTTGCCACTTCTATTTTGTTAATTCATCGAACATTATTTTGATGTCAATCAAATCCTTCCATAATAAAAGGATGCAATAATTCTACATTAAAAATTACATAAATTAAATTTTAATAAAAAAAAAAACAAAAAAAAATTTTAAAAGGAACAAGAAATATTTTTTTTTTTATTAAATTTATTAATAAGTGAATAAAAAATAACAACAACAACAACAATAAAAATAAAATGAAAATTCATGTTACATCCTACAGTGTATGATTACCACAATAACAATTTAACTTTCTTTAAACAAAAATCTAACCAGTTAATAAATTTCAGAAGTTTTTTTTTTGTATAAATATAAAATTCTGGTGTTATTTAACAAAAAAAAAAAAATTAAAAATTAAAAACAAGACAAAAAATTAAAAAATTGCCATTTTATTGATTTTTTATGTTAAACATTTTTTGTTGTTGTATTCATTATTGTTTTTTTTTTTTTTAATATATTCTTCAATTGGGAAGTTTGAAAGAATATATATATTTTTTTTTTTGGAGTGATCATACAAAATAACGTTGTTATGTACTGTAAATACAACACTCTACCTATATTACCACCTACCAAAAACATGTAAATTAAAAGAAAAATTTTCAAAATTTACACTCAACGTTAAAATAATAATTATGTGATTTGAATAATTGTGAATGAGATTTGAAAAGCTAAAAAAAAAAACAATAAAAAATGTTTTATTTGTTTTAAATTAGGATTACCAGATGTTTACGTTTTCGATAATGTACAGTGGTTAATATACAGTATTCTTGATCATAAATAGTTTTGATTTAATTTTTTATTCCATACTAAAAAAATTATAATACAATGTGCCAAGGATGATGGCTTATCGTAACTCCCTGGATCAAAACTCACTTAAGGAATTATGAGTAATCACTCTCTAATGAACTTTTGATGACATAATAACTCTTTGTCGAGGGTCCCCTCTCTTAGGTAGTCATGGCTCAGCTCACATTTGTGATAAACTTTTTGAATATTAACTCTGTTGGGTAGCTATCAGCGGACATGTCATTTGTACATTTTATTAAAACAAATATGAATTTCAATAATTTAACAAAAAACATTTCGTTGCTTTGACATAGTAACAAATAAGAATTTGAAATAAGAACAAAGGTTTTTATTATAAAAAAATAAAAAAAAAAAAAATTTCAATTGAACACAACAATTTTGTGACAAAATTGGTATATAATTTCGAACCCAAGTATTTTGCAGATACTGTTTGAAAGAAATTTGTCTATAATTAGGAAGAAATTTTATGTTGGATTTGAAGTCAGGAATATAAACTTGATTTAGTAACTAACGAATTGAACATGAAATTTATCCTCAATTTTTAAAATAATACAAAATTACGAACGAGCACTGTAAGGCGCCCCACATGTTTGTGCTCTGTTATAAGATGCAAATGGCCTTATATACATAGTTAATATTAATATTATGTAAAAAAGCGTATTATTTTGATTTTGTAACTAACTGTAAAATTCCTCCTAATAATTCAGAATCACATATATACATAATACACACATTTTGGTAAGAGGGGCAACCCGAATTTTTATAAACAATGCTAAAATCCATTATAATTCAAATCTGATTTTGTTTTTCACAATTATTAAAAATTACACCTTTTAACAATCGCGAATTTTTCACACGCGAGATTTTAATACACTTTTAATTGTTAAGAGAATTATTGCATACTTTATGGGTGTAAAACTATGACTCAAAAGTCACTTAAGGAGTTATATGAATTAATTTGTGGGTCTCTGTACGTATAGCCAGTACAGAATATACCATCATTTGTTTCCAAATCTAAAATTTACAAAGTTACTATCCTTTGTGTTTCCACAAACATATAACTTATAAGTTTTCAAGAGAAGAGTAAATAAATATCTTCTAACCTGTTCGTAAATTTTTGTACTATATCTTCTATTCTATTCTAATTCTTGTCTAATTTTTTTTCTCTTTTTTCCTTTATTACTTCTTACTATCTTTCTTTGTCTTTCCTTCATCTTTATATGAAAAAAAAATTTTGCGAAGGCAGTTAGGATGCGTATCCCATTATTTTGGCCTAATATAAAACAAAAATAGTTATCTAAATCATCTCCAATATTTTAAAAATATTCCTCCTTCTTTTTCCGTATTGGCAAATACTGCCATTACCGTTAGTTATCGCGTTTAACCATACTCAATAAATTTAACTTTTTAATTACTCTTTCTTTTCTTCAACCAATTACCACTTAATGTGCGGCATGGCATTGCTTTCTTTTGCTCCAATACAAAATATGTATAAACAATAATACAACTGTTTACTCAAGTATGTAAGGCTGAACTATGTGATTTGGCCCATCCATCGTATTTCCTTAAAAAAATTAAATTTTTTGTTAGAATGATTCCCAGACTTGATTGCAATATATTTTGTAAAAGTGAATTTAAATTCAAATAATTTAGAATTTGATGATAATTTTATATGCAAGTAACATTTAGGGTTCGCGGATTATTTAAGATTTAATTAATATAAATATTTTCAATTAACTGTAACAAACAAACTGATATAACCAATATCTTTTTTTTTTTACCCCCTAAAGAGAAGAAAATAAAATGGATCACGACCAATACTGAAATTCTAAAAATTATAAGATAAATTAAATTTGCTGGAATATTGTTGATGAAAATTTGGAATACTTGAGGCTTATAAAATCATGAACATTAAAAGAGTCATGCTAAGATTTTGAGGCTCTGTATTTTGGTCTCAGATCGTATATATCAAATATTAAAAAAAAAAAAAAAAATATCATTTGTATGTACATGAGAATGTATATTAAACTTTAATATTTTGTTCTTGTTTCTTGTATGCAGCCGAAGCTGACTTATAAAAAATATTGAATAGAAGCAGTGACTATAATGTTGTGATTTTTGTATCAGGAAGTAAAAAATTAACATTAAGTTTGTAATGTTTGCTTATTTAAAAATCATTACAAGATTTGTATTCTTGCAATATTGAGAAAAATTAGAGAAACAACTAACAAAATCTATACAGATTTTTTATATTGGCTTAAAGCTTGAACACATTTACAGATTCATATAAAAATTGTTGCCGAATTTTTATGTGTCTAGCAACTCTTATCAACATATCAACATTTGATTTGTTTTTGTTCGTAAGTGGGAAAAAAATATCTAAAAATCAAAATAAATAATACAATACATGCTGGTGAGTTAATATTTATAAGATGTAGGAATTGTATGGTTGATCTACTGTTCTTCAAGTCGTCATGACGTTGTACTTTCATAATTACAAATTTAATATAATTTGGCAATCTTTTAATAATATATTGTTCAACATATATTCAACACCATTGAATTAGTACACTTGTACATTTCTCCTCCTATATAACTATATGCACTGAATTGATGATTCAGTGTTAGAACCACGTTCGTCGTATTATTATGAACACACAAAATATTTTCATATTTTGAAAGAAGAGGAAATTCACTCTGACAATTATATTTGTACTGTACGCGAAATGAATTTAGTTGTTGTTGTTGTTTTTTTGAATCTTATCCCATCCACAGTTTCTGTTGCTGATGTTATTTTTATTGTTTTTATTATTATTATTAAAAAAGAACTAAATTAAAATAACATCGAAAGACAACAATACAAAATTGAAATAATTTAAATGCATCACGTTTACAAAAAAAAAACAAAAAAAAAATACGATTTTTTTTTATTGTTACCTGTGTGTTATTGTTTTAACCTGTTTTAAAATACACTATAATTGAAATTTGTGCATATAAGAGGCTCCTTAGTAAATAAATATTCTGGTTCGCGATTAACATTAACAAGAATCACCACTTTGAACTGGCTCAATTTAAATGGGTATATAATAATCAAAAAAAAAAAAAAACAGAAAAGGTGAATAGATACTCGTACACTGCAATGTATATTTTGTAAAACCCCATTGTATATTGTTCTGATGATTGGATATATAGAAGGTAAATTATGTTGTAAAAATTCAAATGATCGACTTAAAATGCTAAATATGTAAGCTATGCGCTCAACTGAATCCCATTCAAATGAGATTTTATTAAAATATTGGATTATTGCATTGTTTTGGGTTTTATTTTTTTTTTTGTTTTTTGGTGAATATTGAAAGGATTTGAGAAGTTACAATGAAATATTGATATTTGTTTGAATATTTTAAAATGGGCGGTTTTTTGAATTTCAGTCAGTTTAGTTTTAATTTCAGTAAGTGAGTAATTCAGTTATTGGAAAATATTTTTATTTTTTTATTTTATATATAATATAGAAAAGTGCATTTATAGTGGTGGATTTAGGTGCAGATTGAGATGTATATGGCAACAATTCAAACTGCGATATTTGTTTAATATTACAATCTGTAGAGAATCTAGCGACCATTATGAGCGACGAAAATACGATAATCATTTTATACTATGTCGTTTCTGGTCGGTATCTGTTAGATATTTATTGGAAACCTCAGTGTACGTAAACAATAAAATTGAGCTACATTCCTAGATATTCAAATATATATGAAGGTTGTGACCAGCTCACGTTGCTAGTGGATTTGATCGATATTAATTTCATCCTGGCTGATACCTATCGATTTAATTCTAGCCTTTTCAGGATATAACAAATTTGTAACAGCTACAGGTTTGTTTGGAGAATAGGTAATTGATCCGTTCGTATTGTAGGGGATCACTATGAGGACAAGCGTGATGGTCTAGTGTTGCTAAGTCGACGAATTACTATGACTGTCAATTCGCTTTAAAACAAATTAACTATTGATTATTGAGGGTTTTAGAGATATTAATTGGCTTAGCAGAAGACTAACGACGTGAAGAAGACAATTTACTATTACTGCCAGCCCGCTTAAAACTAAATAACTGCTAATTATTGAGGCTTATAACTTTATTAGCAGGCTTAGCAGGAGCTGGTAAACTGTGGTTGGCGTAAGATATGGTTTTGTTCTAAATGTCCAGAAATATACATAGGGAAAGGAATAGTTGGTATTGTAAGAGCCCACTGCTTTCTTATTAAGCACGTAAAGAATCTCAAACACTTGTCAAGTATTGATACTTACCAGCTTTAACACTATTGTCAGTATTGATAAATATCAGTATAATTATGTGTGGGTCTTGATATTCAAGAAGATATCAAACATGGTTTATGTGATTATTTATGTATATCGTGAAATACGCTCAATTTAGAATTAGGTTTGTACTATCACCAAATATGCTTCGTTAATTTGAATCGCTTAATTAAACCGATTCGTACAGAAAGACAAGGCTTGCATATGTATGTAATAATAAAAGCATTTAATACGTACGGAGCAATTTTTCTATACATTTCTAGTAATCAATAATTTATGACCAAATTTTTTGATAAGCCAATAAATAGGTACTGGGATGGTATCGGTGATTTTTGAATGAAAATAAGTTCATTAAAAAAAAAAGTAAAATTGAAAAGGTCTTTTCTTGAAGGTTGATATATTTTAACCTAGACTTTCTTAGCATGTAAATAAATTTTGTTGCAACTCAAGTGGGCTTTTAGTCTTGTAAATGAAACGAAAATTGCGAAATATAAGATATTTTCAACTTTTCAAGGAACATTCCAAGGTTTTTAACACGTGGTAATTTTGCTATAACTATTGGCAACGGTACCAGTACACAAAAATTGGACCATTATCTTGTAATACATTTTACTTGAAAGCTTGTGCAACACTGGTAATCACTGTGGTTAATATGTGTGGTGGCGCATGTAGGTGGAGCGCCTGTGTGTCAACCGAAAGGTTTTAGATTGGATTCCCGCCGAAGAAAAATGGATATTGGTATAGGGTATTTATTACATTATAGGTATTATTTCGATCTAATCCTAGTACTTTTAGTTTTTTTTTTTTTAAATACTTCAGAGCATAATAATGATACAACTTAAATAAAATGGAGCTATTCTATTTAAAAAGGCTTTCATTAAATGTGGTAAAGGTCGATAATCCAGAAATTTGGTAAAAAAAATACTCTAAAAATATTGTAGTAAAAACTTGTAGAACCGTTATATTCCAACATTGAGCTCAATGTTTCCTCTATGAAACTTGAATGCTTCTCTGATAATATTTACTGGAAATTGAATTGAATTTATTTTAATAATTTAACAAAAAAAAAATAAATTTAATTTTTATTTATTTATTTTTTTTTTCTAAAACAATACCGTCATTTATTTTAAGAGGGTTAACTAACAAACATGTATGTATATATAGACATAACAGTTTTTTTTTTTTTTTTTAAATATCGGTAAAGTTTTATAATAACTTTACTCTCTTTTTATTAATTTTTGTTTTTTAATTTGCTTGTAAATATTGAAATAATCGTGAGTTGCATTTGCATAATTTTTTATTTTTTTTTTTTGTTTTAACTTCGATGCTGATGCATATAAAAAGTTGTTGTATGTGTAAATAATGTAAAATGAGTGTAGGTTATAGGCACCATTTTATTATATGATATCAATGTGTAAATAATATGAGTATTTAAAAGAAAACATCAAAATCAAAAAAAGTATATATATCAAAGCATATATTTAATGTATTATTGCAGGTAAGTTATTCAGGTAATAATAATAATAATCATAATGATTGTATTGCGCACCTAAATTATAAAAAAAAAAAAATTTTTTATTATTATAATTTTTATTGTTGTCTCTTTTGATTTCGAAGGTGAAAAATCCAAATTAAAATTCTTTTGATTGTTTTTGTGGTGTGACAAAAATTTATGATGAATTTGAAAATGAGAACGATTGAAATTGGATAATTTTTAATATTCTGAGATGGATTAAAATCAATATGGTAAATTGGAGGTGTTTTGTTTTGTTGTTGTTGTTTTTTTAAAAAAAAAAAAGGGAAAAAAATTCTTTAGAAAAATGAATTAAAATAAAAAATGATTTAATTGAAATCGTCATCGTCAATTGTCTATACTATTATATATTATGTATGTTATCTGTACAAGTTTTATTTTACAATTTAGCTCAATGAATTGAAACGATAATACCTAAAACCACCTCATAATGAAGTTGAGTGTTGAAGGGGAATAATTACTAAATACTATATGCACCATGTTTCATACAATATCATGTTTTATGCACCATTTTCATACGCCATCATGTTTAATGCACTATGCACCATGTTTCATGAACCATGTTTTTCAAGTTCCATTACAAGTAAAAACTTGTAAAAATTTATTTTGCTAGTACGCACTAATCGCACTGGATATAGATTGCAAATGTAGACTCTTTGTTTCCAAAAAAGTTGGCAATTTAACTTGTTTTGAACTTAATAATAATTGTTAATATTATAATACGTAGTATTTATTTTAGATGGTGCATGATCAAATCATTAATTTAGTTTAAAACATTTTTATGCTCATTTTATTTATTTTTTTTTGTTATTAAATAATTTATTGATTTTCCTACCTTCATTTTGCAAGTATTTACATTAACTTATCAATTGCCTATTTTTAGTTATTCGCTGATATGTCTATAAAACTGGTATATGCTATTCGAATAACCCATGCACCAGCGGAATATTACAATTAACTAAGTTTTTCATGTTACAAAGATCCTATTACTCATTAGTCGGACTATTAATGTTCTTAACTTGACTGAAGCTGATTTTATTATACAGAATTTCGGAGAGCAAAGTCGTACGATTTGGTGAGGCAGTATCTGATAGAGATAATATCTGAGGTGGTAATCTCTGAGGAGGTAAGGAATTTAATGATGAAATTCAGACTAGAACTAAGTACGCAGACGAACCTCTAAACAACTTTTACAAATATTTTAAGCACAAAATATAACCAAAGTAATCGATTTTTGATGTCTTAAACTGACAAACAAACAAATATTTGTAGGTAATATTTTTAAAAGTTTATTACAATTTTCTTGACAGTATTACAAAAATTGGATTTGTTTTATTTTTAAAATTTTTTTTATTTGATTTTCATAATATTATTATTAAAGATACAATATACAAGTGTGTGTGCATGTAAATAAAAAAAAATTACAGTTATAACCCCGTATAAAAAATTCCTAATTAGATTTATTCAATTTTTTGTTTTGTAGAAATTAAAATGATAAGGAAAATTTGTTTTCTTTGTTTTGTTTTCTAAATAGACTTTGTTGTAGGATTAAAATCTTAAGAGAGTAGGTGGACTTATAAAGAACTTAAGAATATTATAGAGTATTTAACCATTAAAAAACTTGTAATTTTTTAATACATTTCCTGATTTTATGAAAAAAAAATATAGATAGAAAGAAATGTTCTTTAGGTAATACATTTTTGAAAATATTATTTTATTTAATTCATTTCTCTTTAAACTATAGTCCCGACCCATTTTGCTTATTATCGTATTGAAAATTACGTCTCTTGATAGGTACATCAGATGAACTATTTTGGGTGTCGAGTAAATTTGTGGCATATAGCTCATGAATTTGATATAACTTCGTTTAAATTTAAATTGATCAAATCAATCATTTCTTGGTAACGCAGGTATGGGATATTTTCTGTCTTCTGATAACAAAATTGTCATCAAAATCATTACAATAACATTTAATAACATACGAGTATATTTTTTTTCTTGATTCATTATGCATGGTGAATGGTACATGGTACATGATACATGGTACATGATACATGATACATGATACATGATACATGATACATGATACATGATACATGATACATGGTACATGGTACATGGTACATGGTACATGATACATGATACATGATACATGGTACATGGTACATGGTACATGATACATGATACATGATACATGATACATGGTACATGGTACATGATACATGATACTTGATACATGATACATGATACATGATACATGATACATGATACATGGTACATGGTACATGGTACATGATACATGATACATGATACATGATATATGATACATGATACATGATACATTGCATAATATACTCTCTTCCAGTACTCAACGTTATTTTATTCCTATATCTGCCGATTATTAAATTTGAGTCACTGCTCCAAATATAGAATTTTAAATATATATGTATATTTTATAATAATTTTAAAATACCGCAACTTTTGAAATTAAACAAAATTTAATTAGCTATTCTCTCTTCGTTTCATCTTTTTAAATACTTCACCTTACATAGTCAACTCTTTGAATTGCGCGGTTTTAATTCTGTTTACATTATTATCTTTTTTTAATATTAAAGTCACTTCAATTTTGACATAGACACACGTATATAGTACAATAATTTAACTTACGTAATTAATTTATATATATGGTCACAAACTGATTCCACTTCAAACATTCAAATTTTAAACCACATTTGTTTACCTTATGACATTTTAATTTTTAGTATTTTTTTTTTCTGTTTTCTTTGAGTTTATAAAATTTTTTCGTTTTTTTTTGTTTTAAGGCTTTAAAATAAAGTCAAAGAAATTTTTTAAATAAATAATAATAAAAAAATGCAGATATATATATGTATATATACATAAAAATTATTTTAAATATTATTCTTTACTTTAAAATTCTTCCCCCAAAAAGCATTATAATAAAAAACAAAAAAAAACTTAATTTATTCCCAATTGCCGCACCATCTCATCTTCCAAGAAAATGTTACCGAAACTTCACAACATTAAATCAAAAAATTTGTATTTCGCATCTTGTTTAAAAATTAAAAAAAAAAATAAAATCAAAATAAAAATTGTATACAGATTCATTTCCAAATATTTGTGTAGTAAATAGACAATAAATGAATATTTGAAGGAAGTTGGTCATTTCATTTATGAGATATCCATTATATTATACAATGTATGAGATTAATTAAAAACAGATACGTCAAGGTAGAAAATATGGTAGGTATGCACATGTTTGTAGAAGCTCATATAATGCCACAGTTTTTTTGAAATTATTTTAAGAAAAAAATCCAGCAAAACAACTACTTCTACACAAAAGTATGCCTATCTACCCTCTTACCTTTGGTTATTACTTTGCACAGCTGGGCATTGGACAGAGACTAAGTTTAATAAATGAAAAAAAAATATTAAAAACTGAGAAATATTATAATTCATCTATGCACACTCAAGCACCTACCTACAGTGAATTGCTTCCAATTTGGAAATTAATGAAACTAATATCATAAGGGATATAGTTGTCAAGGATAATAGCAGTCTAAAAAAATTTCCAAATTTAACATTAAACGATTAAATCCGATAATCTGAGAGAGAAGTAAATTCAATGCCACAATACAGAAATGCTTTATCACAGGACACGTTCCGTTAAAAAAATTAATTCAGTTCTCTGACACAACCCCAAAATATATCACATAAAATCTAGTGGTACGATCTTCTCTAAATAATTCTATTATTACACTTTCTCGATATTTTCTATCACATCGTTTTAAACATTTTTCTTATTTAATCTTTCTTCATTGATAAAATAAAATTACTGTTTAGGAGTATATGTATATATATATTTTGTTTACTCAACATTTTCAATGTGGTCTCTTCTCTATTTGATTAGTCCAGTTTAGTGTAAACTTTGTTTTTTTTGTAAGAAAATTACTTTAATGGTAATTAAAAGTATACATAAAAAATAAGCGTTCAGTCAAATTTCAACAAACTTTCTACAAAAAAAAAAAATAATAAAAAACACAACAAAATTAAATTTATTTTAAATTTCAAATGAATTTTAGTGGAGAATATAAAATTTTTAATATATGCTGGTTTTTTTGGAGAATATAAAATTACATTAAAAATATTTTGAATATTTTTTGATTTTTCCTCATTCTGAAGTACAGACATCTGAATTATCACATGTATTCTATATATATGCCAAAAGTAACTTGGCCCTAAAATCCAATACATGAGTTTAAATGCTAGAAAATCATAACTGTTGTCACTAGAAAATTAGTAACTGTAATAAGTCAATCCACAAACCAATATGGACCTTAACATATTATGACTGTTGAACTACCGGTTAATCAATCTAAGCGAACCACGAAGTTTTATACAAAGAAATAAAGTGATGCGGATGGACTGGGGTTCGTTCTTGAAACTTTAAGTTGCCAAAGTTTACTTCCCATCTGGTATTCAAATTTCAAACAGTTATTTAAAGTGGTTTATACAAGTTACTTTAAAAGACTTTCGCTAACCAGCCATAAAACATTAAATAACAAGAATATGTATTACCAAAAAAGCATAAATATCTTCAAACAATAATAGCGTTCATGAAGGACATATATAGCGGCGAAGTACAATAGAATTTAAGAGGTCGCGCTTACATAGTCTCTCCACTACACTAAATAAATACCTAACAATGCTAGGAAGACTACGAACTATAAAAAACCCTTATTTTTATAACTTAAAATTTTTTTTTCATTTTCCATAGTTGTTCAAGCATTATTTTTAGAGACAAATCCAACAATTTTAACACATTGCCTACCCATGTAATACCAGTTAACATTTCCTTTTTCATCCACATGTGCCGTGATCAACAGTGATACACTGATTTGTCTTCTCCCAGATACAAATGTATTAACGGTAGCCAATGTGTGTTAAATAACAGGTTAACTTCTTCTACACTATTTTGCCTATGTAGATCTGCTTAACAAGTGGCGGTTTTTGCAACTGCGTAAGAGAGATTTGCAGTTTAATAAATATAATTTATCTTATGTGAAATATTTCAAAGATGGCCTATGACACTACAACAAAGACTAATGAACTTTTAAGCTTTCTATTAAAAATATCTACAACAAATCATGAAGCTCTTGAATAAATTCTTGGCAGTTGCCAAGCAGTAACTAGATTCAGACTCTGGACTTTAGGTAAGGCTTTCTCCAGCAATGTAGGTAATATTACGGAAAAAAATTTTGCGATCTGATCAACCTTCTCAATCACATAGGGTGGCTTTAGTACTGAATTCATTGGGAGAGTAATTTTCTAAAACAACCACAATAACGGTAAATAGGTCGAGTCGAATCGGGGTATTAAACACTTCTAATGAAATGCTAAAAATTTAGTGTTAATTGGTTTTGCAGAAGCAAATTGCCACTTCTACCTACCTATCTTACACTTTCATTTTAATTGTATAATTAAAGCAAATGTACACAATTAACTGAACCAACCTTCATGAATCAGAATTTATTTCTAAAGCTATAAAAATAGCCTAATTTTATGATAATCATAATTGGAGAAGTTAGTAAAATAACCACTTCCATCTACATCTAGAGAAAGTCATCGCTAGAATTTTCTTTAATTAGATAATAAAAGTGAAAGCTATACAGCGTCATAATGAACTATTAAACAACAGAATGAACATTCAAATTGAAAAACGAAAAAAATTAAATTGAAAAGATGGGAAGATTTTATATTTGAATTTCTAATATTGAATCTCTCCCCACATATTCTTTTCATCTTTTTGAAGTTTTTCAAAATTTACAGTAAGTTAGAATCTCATCAAAAGCTGATTTGTAAACATTACATTACAACATACACACCCAAGTAAATATACATAATAAAATTTTGAATATATAAGATAACATAGTGAATAAATATTATACCGCTGTCATCCCTCTACACTTTCCTATTAACAAATTGGTGTACATTCATGAGACAAATGAAATAAAAAAGTGTTAAAATCAAATAAAAAAAAATGAATTTATCTTGTTTGAAAAGTCATTAAGTAAAAAAAAAAAAACTGAAAAATTGTAGTCCCTCTTTCATCCTCTCCACAAAAACCCAAACAATCATAAAAAATCATTTTTTATGATCTTAAAAAATATCTCTTCACATTACATTGTATTGTGTGTACTCGTGTGTTATTATTAACTCTTGTAACTAGCAATTTAATAATAGCATTTTTAATGCTCATTAATGCTATATCAGAATCTGAGATTTTGTTTTTTTATACTATACTCGTTTGTACTCGTTTGGTATGTTGTGGCGGTAAACGGTAAATAATTAATTGTTGTTGTTCGTTTCCTTCGTTGCTGTTTTTATTCTTTTTTTCCATTATTAGAAAATATTTTATCTTAAAGATGTTTTCATTCAGAAAACTTTTCAGAATAACATTTATAAACAATGCAGAGCAAAAAGAGAGAATGTACCAAATGAGAGCAAAGATTTTTTGAGGCGTGAATTTTTATGTGTCAGAAAAACGAAAAGGAAAAAAAAATTAATTTGTAATTAACTTAATTGACCTAAAAAAGAAACATTTATGAATTTTTGTAATTATTGTGTAGTTCTAATATAATTTTTACTACCTTATAATCTCTTAAAATATTGTTTATATATTCTTATAAAGTTATTGAACTTCAGTGGCGCAGTTAATAAATTAATAGGATAAGGATAGCTATATTTAAATAAAATTTTTATTGAAAATTAAAAAATTTTAATTGGGCAAACATCCTAAAAAAACCAATTTGTAAGGATCTTTCAGTTCAAATTAAAAAGAAAGAGACAAAAAATATCACAATTCGTATTTGTTAGGCTTGAGATATTCGATTTAAGTATTTAAGTATTTTGTTAGACGTAAACCGGACTCTAATAACAGGATTTCGAATATAAAACAAATTGAAACAGTTTCAATCCCTTCATGATTAACTTTAAAATGGATCAAACTATACAGAAAACATAAGAAGTTAATATTATATTGCGCAGACTTACACAGTCGCCGTTATTTTCGGTGAGAAATTAAACGATGCTTTTGTTTGATTTCATCACAGTCACAGAACATTGAAATTCAAAATGGAAATAGCCCCAGATCAAACAGCATTCTATTTTAATTTCGGGAAAACTAATTCGAATGAAATAAGTCGTCCCCATTAAAGCAATTAAACAAATAATACGTTTCAATAACCTACATAAAGAAGTTAGTCATATTATAAACAAACCTAAAAGATGACTCCAAGAAACTACTCCATCTAAGAATCTTCGAACCTAATGCATCCAAAACGATTCAAACTATTGGTTCCCAATAAAGGTTATGAACAAGCTATACGCTTCAATAACCTGCATAACGAACCAATAGTAGATAAGAATAAAAAAGCTGTTTGATCAAAGCACGATAATAATTATATTGTTAAACAGCCTCAACTAACTAACCTAACCTAACAAAGTAGATCTCAGTGCTAGGGTACCAAAAATGGAGCAAAATTCAATAAATTCTTCTATATCGTTCAGCTTTTATCTCAATAAAATTAATATGTATATTAGCGTAGTCACTCAGTTGCACAAACTTCGGACTAGGGAAGAGATATATAAAGTAATATCCTTCTTGTGAAAAATGGGACAATATAATGCATATCTTGTGCTGTGCTGTGCAGTATTTACCCATATGGTTGTGTCTATCTTATAATAGCTGTGTTTTTTTTATACGGTTCAAGGTTTAAGTTTTCTTAAATTCAAAATAACGATGTAGGTTAATGATATGGACAACTTTTTTAAGTTGGCAAACTTGTTAATTGAATTGTCAAAAATTTGTATTGAAAAATTACGCAAGCACCACTCGTGATAAATATAATTACTAAATGTTTGAAATTGGAATAAAAACCAGATAAATAATTTAATATCATATTAAAGTATTGACCTAAACCGTGAACCAGATGAAATGAACACAGCTATGTTTCATTTTCTCCGTATACGTCACTGAATTGTTATATGCATTATGTTATTCCAAATTAAAACTAACCACATATTATTATTTTTCGATCTCTTCTACTGTAACGTTAATTATACAGAAAATGTTATAATGCAAATACAACAAAACATTATTTTGATGACTGATGTGGTAGTGTAAATTTATGATAAAAGCATAATTAGGTAGGTATATTATTACACAATACATTATGTATAATAATAAAAAATGTTGATAAACAAAATGTTGATAAACATTTCTGTATGTACCATAAGAAAACAACAATAAATCCTTTTGATAAAAAAAAAAATTTCCATGTACACATACCTACCTACTTGTTTTAGATTTCCTGTTTGATTTTTAAAAGTTTGTTCTTCATAATCAAAAATAAGAAAACAACAACAACAAACAATAAAAAAAAAAAAATTAAAATTATTTTTAGAAGCCAACACTAACCTAATTTAAATATTTAATTTTGTATTATGTTTGTTTGTTTGTATATGCTATAATATTTTTATTACGTTGTTGTTATTATTTTTAATTCAAGGGATGTTTACATAGATGTAATTATGAGCCACTGGAATTTGTTTTAATCTCATTTTATATACATACAGATCTGTTTGTATGGTTAGGTGAAATTTATTACAATCGGGAGGAGACCAACAGGTTTTTTTTTTCTTTTTATTTTTGAAATAAAAAAAAATCGTTTTTTTGATAATTTTAGAATAATGTGAAGTATTTTTTTTATATATATATTTTTTTATTTAATTAAAAGAAAATAATAAAGGAAATCCTGGTTAGAAAAGAATTTCGAAGAAAGGAATGAACAAAAATAAAAATTCTTATGAATGAAATTGAAATTTTCTAATAAACCTCACACTGGTTTTTCGAATTTTAAATATCAAAGAAAGAAATTTCAGATATTTTCATTTGAATAGAAATAAAATTACAATTAATTAATAATAGAATTGATATTGTGGAGATAAAAACAGCGTAGATTAAAATTAAAATAATTAGAAGAAATATATAAGGTTATTTATTTACTTTCTAGTCGTTTAGAGAAATTTGTAAATATTGTGGGATTAGCGCAGTATTATATTTTCGTCATTGCCTGCTGTAACGGACATATTTTCTTCATTTGTAGAATGAGTTCGATTCGTACAAGATTTTTTTTAACAAAATTGAGATTATCTTCCAGTTACTGCAGTAGCGAACAGATACTCTGTATGTTGAAGAGTTGAATTTTTTTAATATTCGTTGTTACTTTCACCTCTTAAATGGATGTTCTTAAGGGTTTTGAATCAAAAATTTTGATTGCTTTTAGTTTTGTAATTAACTATAGTGTAGGAGTTTTAATTTTGAGAATAGATTCAGATATTGTTATAGCCCATATAGTAATTAGTACTTCACTACAATCGTGGTAGAGACAAACTATGGCTAGCGATATCTCTCCAGTGATCGGGAGATCATCAAATATGCATTCTAATTTTGGCTAAGAGTATTATCACCCTTATCCCTACTTCAGAAAACACTAATAGGCTAAATACAATGTAATAAAAGTAAGAATGAAGCTTTTAAAGTTATAGGGAAAAACCTAGCGGATAACCAACGTTTTATAGAATATTCAACAGACAGAAAATTTGCTGTAGTTTTACGGTAAAAACAGAGATACAAGAACTACAGTCAATACAGTTTTATGTTATTGACCATAACTTAGATAGAACTTACACCTTTTCATGCTTTAATACGACCCGGAAAGTTTTTACTACATATTTTACTACAATAATTTTCGAGCATTTCAAATTACTGGCTTATCAAATCATTTAATGCGGAAAACTACTACTATTTCCAAGAACTTACCCTTCTCAAATAGCGCAATTCCATGTTGTTGCTACCAGATTGTTACTCTCAATTATATTTTGCCATTTATTTTATCCCAATAATAGCAAAGGGTACTGGACTAGGTCTAAAAACCCATAAAGCATTTTTTTCTTCATCGGGAATCGAACCTGTGAGCTTTGGGTTGAAGACATCTGCTCTACTTACTTCGCTACCCATTCTTGTACTGGATTCTTAACATATGCCCCAATATTTTATTGCAATCAAATACGTTGAAGTCATTTAAATAAATTCATTTACAAAATATCACCATCCCAATGGTAAATATTTTACAATTATACAAAATAAATATTTGGTAGGCACCAAGTTTTTTATTTTAAATACACAAATAAGTCATCTGACAAAATATAATCCGCAATGTGAATCTTTCATCATTACTCATTAGTAATGATAATACTGATGATAATTATTATTATAAATTGATCTGTTTTATCTCATTTTAGTATACCTACCTACCTTTAGTATATTATAACAGAGAATTAATTATCTTTTAATAGCACCTTCTAAAATTAAATATTTTTGGCCTCTTAATTACTTCCAACATCATATTATGTCGGTATATTATGTATGATAAGGTCATTATTATTATCATGGCATCCTTTTAAATTACTTTTTATATTCTGCACTGGTATAATAACACTAACAACATTCTAAATTAAATTCTCATTTCTACATTTTGGATACTGCAAAAATTGATGTTTTTTTTTTTGGTTTTATTTTTGTAAATCGTAGCTGGAAATCAGTTACCTAAAAATCCCTATTGGATTATTTTCAATTCTCTATTATAATAAGGTATCCAACCTCCATAACTTTATTTTCTCTTCATCAAATCTAATATTTTTTTTTTTTTTTTTCAGAATTAATATTTTTGTTTTTTTCAGCATCACATTTTTCATCGAATTTAGTTCGAAACTGAATGGAAAAGAAAATGAAATTTTTGGAAAATTGGTAGAAAAGAGATGGAAATAATGAAAATATTTTTCAACCGGAAAAGAATGATAAATGTTTTTTAACCGAAAGGTGTGCTATTATAAAAAAAAAATAAAATAAAAAAATGGTAGTGGTGGTAAAAAATAAAAAAAAAAATTTTATCTTACAGATACTTAAAAAAAAAATATATCCCATTTATGGACTTTGCTTTTGTTTTTCTTCAATTTATGATATTTTTTTAAAAAAAATTATTATTAGACATTTTTCATATTTTTCTTCACAGCTCGTTTATGATACCCAAATTGGTGAATTCATTTTGATGTAATTAGACTTGATATACTAGGTGTTAACGGGTTTAATACAGAATCCCATTTCAAAAACCGCATCCCAAAACCCTAAAATCTCCAGTTGAAATATTTCTGTTCTTTTATCATCCACAATGGCCAACTAATACAAAGTTATTCCAGAAAATTCCGCTTTTTTCCATAATTTTTTACTATCCTTTTTCTTACCGTTCTTAAAGATTTTTTTTTTCAATTGTTAGAAACTGTATAAGTTAAAAAAAATTAATTTGTTTGCTATTTTTGTTTTAAATCTTGAAGCCTACATTTTCCTGCCTGTATAGGGAAACAAATCTAAATTAGATTTATCGTGCGGATTTGGGAATGTTTCTCCCAATCACTGCAGCACACTGGGTGTTTTCCAAAGTCAGTTTTGACAAACGGATAAGCTTGGCTTGGAAACAAAATTCCGACATTGCTTCGTAAAGTACAGATCGATGTATGCCGTCATAGGCAGATTTAAAATCGATAAAAAGATGGTACTAAACGATTTGAAATTCGGTCTTCTCCAGGATCTGCTTGAATGCAAACACCTAATCGGTGGTTAATTTATCAGGACGGAAGCCGTACTGACAGTTTCTTATCACGGCGTTACAATAGGGCTTCAATCTTTCGCATATAATATTGGACAGGATCTTATACGCAACGTTTAATAACGATATTTGTTTTTAGTTGACCAAGGAAATGGAATCACCCTTTTTGGATATTGAAGATATTGAACTGAAACACCAGTCATTAGGCATGCTCTCCTCGATCCAGATTTGTCAGATGATTTGATGCATGAATTCAATTATCACTTCACCTCCTGACTTGAAAAGTTCAGTTGGCAGGTTATCTTGTCCAGTAGCTTTGTTTTTCCATAATTTTCGGATGGCTACTTTCACTTCTGCCGGACTGGGTGTATCTGTATCTTCGGAGTTGACTGGATATTTGCGTTTTCTACGTTTGTGTCATTCAGCACGTTCTTAAAGGTTCTTTAAATGCTGCGTCCATTATTTTAGGCAGTTACTTTTAATTTCTCCTTGTATTTAATAGAATCTGAGAGACCTAGATGAAATTATCCTATTATTGTTATTTATCATAGTTTTTATCTTCTATAAATCTACCTATTATGATGACCAAGCGATTTTTTTTTGCTAAGCGCGATGTTATAACCATTTCACTTCCCAACAAAAAAAAAATAAAAAACCACCTTAAAAGAATCCATTAAAAGCAAAAAAATTATAGATTTACTAAAAATGAACTAAAAAAGAATGATCGCTGCGAAAGCTACATATAAACATTATTTCATTGTGTTTGTATCTATCTGTATGTTGTAGGACATGTATTAACAAAATTCAGTATTCATAAGTGTTCTCTTCCCATTTTTATAGACTGATGTAGAAAGTATTATTCCCGCTTCTATTAAAGTAACTTGTAATACACCCGTGTACATGGTAGGTATAGGAATAATATCGCAGTCAGAATTCAAATTAAATTCTTTGAACAAAAATTATTTTCTAATGAAATGAATCATCAATTTTTGTTTTCCATTCCAACCATTACTATTACCATCACCACTACCATTACCACCACCTTCAACCATCAGTATCACAGGAATTGCATGTATTTTGTTTATTTTTTTCTACTTCGTGTATCGAAGGTGAAAAAACTTTTCAATTGGAAAATCGAAAAATAGGATTTTTTTGTTATTATTATTTTATTTTATCCTCTCGCCTGAATTTTTAACAATTTTTATACAAGACTTAACATAGATATCCTGGGTGGAAGTTTTCAGATTCATAAATCATTGAAAATAATTTTTTTTTTATTTCTAGAATTGATTATGAACATAATTTTGACCTAAATCGATCTTTAACCACTGTTATTTTTGTCTTATTTTAATGCAATTAAATTTTAAATTTACAATGGATGTATAGGGGTGTAGATGAGTTTTATTAAGTTTTAGATTCTATTGCCAAGTTTTACGTGTTTTTTTTTTTTTTTTGCAAAAGGTTAATTATATAAAAGAATATGTGCTTTGCTTTGCTTTTTATTTAATAAATTAATTTTGTAGGTAATTGCAAAAAATTTTTAATTAAAATATAATAAAGAGGTTTTGTTGTACGATTTAGAATTATGGAGATCCAATCAGAATTTGATAAAAATGAAAATTAAGTTTATTTTAGAGGTGATACAAAAATGTTTTCAGTTGAAAAATTTCATGTGCTAAAAAAAACGTTAATGATGTTTAACGAGTTAGAAGTTAGGTTCAGGTGATTTAAATCACGTTTAAAGCTTGTGGTGGAAAAACAAATTATAAAAATTTAACTATAGTGAAAATAAAGTTATAATAATAATAATGATCAACCTGAGGGTTATTGTAAAAAGCCGAAAAAAATATTACACTTATCATCTTGTTAAAAAAAAAAAATATTCAGTTATAATTTTGCTCAGTGCAAATTATTGCAGAAATAAACTTCCTCTTTTCCTCTTTCTATGCTTTCGATCTGCTAGAGGTACACGATTACATATTTATTGAATTATGCTGATTATGTAGTTGTATTTTATTCAATTTGGTGCTGTAGTTTGAACTGATTCGTTTCAATACAATATGAACCGATTCCAATACTACGGCACCACCCAGCGTGTTGTTGAGCGCTGCAAGCTATTGCAATTTTCTGCAGAACAAAAGTTAAAGAAAAACGACAAGTTCAAAGAAAATAAATATTAGTTAAAAGTCATTAAGTAAAACATTTTATTTGAAATAATTTGGTCAGTCCTCAAGGATCTATTCTGGGTCCGGATATTTTTAAGCTATATATAAATGATATATCAAAACTTAGTCTTAAAGTTAAAATACAACTTTATGCAGATGATGCAGCTCTGGAATACGCAGAAGATTCTGAGACAGAACTAAAATTATCAGTAAAACACGATTTGAAATTGATAGAGAAATGGCTGCAATTTCATAAACTCAAACTGAATATAAAAAAACTAAGATCCTATTACTAGGTCAAAAAAAATATACAAACAACTCATTTAACTTTAATACCAAAAATATTGAAATTGTGAATAGCTATAATTACTTAGGTTTAGTCATTGATAATAAATTGAAATGGATGGAGCATATTCATAAAATAAACCAAAAAATCTCTCCATACATATTTATAATACGACGCCTAAGAAATTGCATTCAAATAATTATTTAAAGCACAACTTTATTTTGAATAGAATGATTGACGTTCACCGTTATAACACACGTAATAAATGTAATTTCTATTTATCATTATTTAGAACGAACAATAGAGATAATAATTGTTTATATAGGTGTCTCAAACAATTTAACGATTTACCAAACGCGCTCAAAGAAATAAACGAAATTCGGATATTTAAAAAACAAATCAAAAAATATATTTTAAATTCATAATAAATAATAATAGTAATAATTGTACTTAATAATAATAAAAAAATTAATAATAATAGTAATAATAATAATAATAATAATAATAAAAATAATAAAAATAATAATAATAATAAAAATAATAATAATAATAATAAAAATAATAATAATAATAATAGTAATAATAATAAAAATAATAATAATAATAATAGTAATAATAATAATAAAAATAATAATAATAATAATAGTCTTAAAATATAATTATTTTATAAGTTTGTAAAAATTCTTGTAATAAATAATTCTTGTAAACCTAATAATTTGATCACACAGCAATCGCCAAAATCAATAAATTTAATTTATTTTAAGAAATTGTAAACAATTTGAAATATAATATTATAATTGAAATTAATAAAGAAAAAAAAAAAAAAAGTAGAACAGTAGTACCTGCAGTTCATTATAAAAAAAAAATGTTATTCCAAATATAACTTCTCATTTCTTTGAATAAGCTTGGAATTTCTTTGATAGCTATTTGCGATATATTTCAATGAGAGGTATAGATTTACTAAAATAATGTACAATTTCGTCTCTCCTAAGCACGTACATATTCAAACATAACATTTAAAATATCCTATATTCCCAGATTTGTTAAAAATAGGATAAGGATGCAAATAGTAAATTTAAAAACCTAGAATTGTATCATACCTTCATTTGTAAGAAATATAAACGGTAAATCACGGCAAAATAGAAAAAAAATTAATAAAATATAAAAAACACGAATTGTGTTTTTAATTTGTCTAAATTGTTTTATTGATTTGCTGGCAAAAAACTGTTCAAAAAAACTTATTTACATTAATAAAAAAATAAGAAGAAAATAATGAAAAAATAAGCGATAAACAAAAACACCAAATGAGGGCAAAGTTTTTTAAAATTACAGTTAGATAGTGTATTTGACACCATTTTGTATTTTGTTTTATTTTTATGTTTTCTATCCTTAACATTTTTATTTATACTCACTACAAGTTTGAAACTCTTAAAAGGAGAAGAAAAAACGAAAACAAAATAAAAACAAAAATTAAAAAACACACTACAATTTTATTACGTGAATATTGTTCTTGCAATTATTTTAGTATACAGATTACAGATGTCGCTGTATACACAAATGTTATACCATATTTTAATATGCATCCAGATTCCAGAAAGGTAAAGGTAGAGAATGCATTTAAATTATATGATGTGTATTCAATTTATGTGACGACAACACTCACTAATTCAGACTGAAACTAGAATATTAGTAGTACCTACGAAGGTACACTTCTAATTTTTAGATGTTTTTTTTTCAATTCTCTTTTAAAATAAATATTTTCAAAGTAAGAAATTGCAAAATGAAGAGTTCTTGGTGTGTGTATATGTAAGTTAAAGGATTTAATTTTAAATAAACTTTTCATATTAAAAGGAATTTTTTATTTTTTTATTTTTTTAACTTCTATGTTGCACTTCGACAGTAGATACTTGTAAAATTTATATAGTGAAGGTTAAATATTTATTTTTAAATTGAAATATAAAGAGATTATAAAAAATAGAGAAAGAAAGTACATTTTTTCATAGTATAATGTTACTGTTTGAATTGTGTTTAATAAATTTATCAATTTTGTTGTAATTAAAATATTTTTTTTTTGAAAATTAAAATTCTTTACAGTTTTAAAGTTTGGGATTCGCTTACAAATTGTTGAATATTAAAATTAGCAAGAAGTGAAATTTAATGACTTTGAGTTATTTTATCATATTCTAGGGCACAACTGGTGAAATGAAAATGAAAAGACTATTCATTCAGACTACTATCACCAACACCAGTGAAACTCATTAGAAGATATAGTAGTGTTGTACTATACCTAGACAACTCCCAGTTTAATTCGGATGAGTTTTCCAATTCATATAATATTCAAAATAAATTCATGTGCGAGTTATAAAAATTAAGCAAAATTTGAAAAAATAGCCACATTAATTATTAAGTTATGTAACAAAAATTAAATTTAAATTTAATTCTGGCGAGGAAAAGAAAAAACGCTGTACACTCTCGCCTATTGATGAGTTGCGGTCATTTGATAAATTAAAATTTTTCTATGTTAAAATATGTGTGTATACACTGGGTGAAATTTTTTTGAAAAAAATTTTAATTTCGCTATATGTCTCCTTTTCAATATCTATCTATTATTTAGAAGACTAATAATGAAAATCGGTTGTGAAATGGTTCAACTATTTGTAGGTAGCATACTTTTTTCAATTTATAGATTAAATATAATGATTTATCACTTGTTTGTAGGTTCTGAATTTCATTAATTTTATTAGTGGGACACATTGGGTGAAATGGAATAATTTTTTATATTAGAAGAACATTCCAGGTGACTGAGATGTGACAAAGTATTTGGGACACATTGAGCGAAATGGAATAATTTTTTATATTAGAAGAACATTCCAGGTGACTGAGATGTGACAAAGTATTTGATTAAAAGTAAAAAAAAAGAGAGTACAGAATGAGAGAGAGAGCAGATTTGAATAAACCAAAGAAAGAAAATGGTGATGGTTAATATAAAAAGAGAATAATATAAAATAATATTCCGTGATTATTAATAAAATTTCATATCTATTCTAAAAAACGACTCAAAAAATTAAAACCTTTTGAAGTACAAGTAGTATATAAAAATCATGATGTAAACAAAAAAGTTAAATAAAATTGACTCATAAGCGATAGATAAGTAATGTATATTCAATTAAAACGAAGCAAAAATAGAATTGCTTATTAGTTCTATTGAACTAGATCACAATAAAGTAAAGGTGTGGCTTAGACGTCTTTTACAGGAACCCCACACATCTTATCAAACTACAAGTTGACTGTGTCTTTCTAAAGATTCTGAAAAGAAAATTTTCTACTTGTCGGAATAATTCATTTTTCCTAACTTTTTTCAAAAATGTTAAGAGAATAGTTTCAATTAAACCAAAAATTACACAATGAAATTCAAAAACTGACAAAATCTGTACACCGTATATATTTTTTTTTATATACTAAGCCAAAAACTAGGTCTAAAATTCTCAAACAATACCTTTATACACGAATGCACATTACCTTGGACTAATTCCGGAATGGCGAAAGAAAAATGTCCTTTAATCAGTATAAACATTTTGAATAAATTTGTTAATATTACTCTTGAACTTTTATAGATTGTATGTCGGCATATTTAGGCGTAAAAACCCTAAAAAGTTGGCGGAGTTTTTTGGTAATGTCAATGGTATGGTTATTCTATATTATTTTCTTGTTGATTTATATGCCAGGTATCTAAAAGGCACGATTTAGTCCTAATTGGTTTTCAAGCAACTGAAATGGTCACTTCTACCTGGCTAAGATATTCAAGTGTTTGGCTCGCTTAATAATAGGAGAGGAGTATGTTTTTGAATTTATTTTAACGATAATAGGTCGTAATTTTTTTTGTGAAAATATCACTAAAAGTTAAAGTATTGCGACTCATAAATCACTCAGTTTAAGCCATACAAGATACAACTGATATTTTGAAGCAGAAAACAATAGGATTGGAAATCAAAAGAACAGAAATTAGAACTGTTGAAAAATTGTGTAAAAAATGTCATTATTGTATTCGATAGATTTAATTCCTAGCTATAGTACAACATGCAAATAAAATCAACTTACCAATTAAGTTGTAAAAAAATAAAATGCTTGTATTTAATCATTTGAAATATTCAAATAAATAAAAAAACACCTGTCTTGTAATTAAAATTTAAAACTTACTTTTTACACCTGTATTTAAAATAATATCTAAAAAAAAAGATATATTAAGAAATAGGTATTTAAATCTTAAATTCCCATAATTTATAAATTAAATTATACCTTAATATCTCACCTCAATAATTCAGTTCAGCATATTAAAATTTTATTAACTCTTCGATATCCCAATATTCTACACTGTATAGTATAGTATAGATAGTATATTCAGTAGTAATCTAATATCAAATTACAGCATTATTTTAAATAGTATAATTTTATTTAATAATTAGTTTAAAAATAGTAATTTATTAAAAAAAATAAAAAAAAAATTACAAAAACAAAAGACAAAAATTTGCAAATTTCAACTTAAAAACTACCCATATCTACATTGCTATTAATTTGTAATCATGATACAATATATTTAGTAGGAAAACTATTTCACTTTGAAATACCAATCATGTAGAATGCAATTCAACACTTTTAAATTGAAAATATTTTTGTTTTATTTTTTTTTTATTTTATTTTTTTTTTTTATAATAAATCTATAGATTATTAGTGGTTTTTTAAACTGAAATTCTACAAATCAATTTCAATTTATCAACAAATTGAATAAAAAATAACAAAAACAAGTTAAATTTTTGCATTAAAATAGCAAAAAAAAAAAAAAATAATTCAACAGTCATACGTAGGCCCACCAAAATGCACAAATGTATAAAAATAATAAAAATTAAAAATAAAATAATTTTATTTTTTTTTATATATTTTTAGATAATTTTTCTACTAAGTTTTAGTTCGATTTTAAATTTACCCATATTTTGATATGAATGGGCCCCATAGGCTCCATCAATATTTAAAAAAAAACAAAAAAAATTATCTTAAGTTTCTTCTAATTTTCATTCGTAATTTTCTTTACCAGTTTGATTTATGATTTATGTTTAAAGCGAAACTAATACCGCCCATCGTCTATCATATGAAACTAAAATTAAAAAAAAAAACAAAAACAAAAACAACATTAAAATGTATAGGAAAAAATGTACAGTTTTTATCAAAATTAATTGTACAATAATTAGTCTAATAGGCAATAATTATTCTAATGTACAAGAAATCTAAAAGTTGTATAGCAGTTACATAATTACACTACATGTCCACCAAATTATAAGTCACAAGTTAAAGCTTGCCTTTTCATATTTCCAATTGGTAATAGTCACATGAAAGGTCATCTCTTTCATATTATTTTTGTGAAGGTTTTAAAAAGGTTAAGGATTTCATTAGACCTTTACGTTGAAAACAGAATACTGATTGATTTCAGTGACTAAATGTCAAAATTAAATTAGATTAGATGGGTTTAGTAATAAAAGTTCATTAAATAATAGTTCTTTGTTGATTGAATCTCGGCTGATGATAATTTTCACCCGACTTACTTTGTGTTAAAATTTATTTATATTAAAGTTCATTCGGTTCAGTTTGTAATACAATTTTTAGTCGGTGAAATCAGTTTATGGTTTTGGCCAACAACTGAATTTCTGAATTAAGAATCACAAATCAGTTTTAACTCTATTTTCAAGTTTGGTCATATGAATTGCTGTGTACCTATGGCCAACTATATTTTGTAAATTGGAGAGTTGTTAAATGTTATACATAGCCACAAGCTAGAAATTGGCTTTCAAATTTCTACGTTAACAGTTGTAGATATGAATAGAATAAAAGTATTTGTTGAGTTGTAGTTTTGCAGAACGATCCAAAAAAGCAAATCAAAAAGTTTGGGGATGGATAGATAAAGGTTACAAATTATTAACAACAATAAAAAAACTTATTTATGCAAAATTTTGAGAAATCCGAAATACGAAATATTTCAATTAAAATTGCAGCGAAAGAATGAAGAGATGAGGCAAAGACTAAATATAGAAGTTATGATTACAGAATATTCAGCAGCATGTTAGAAATGACAGATCTAAAAGAAAGTCAAGGGCATAGTTAATGGTGTTAAACAATAACGCAGAAAAGGGTTTGCGAAAGTCTGAATTCGGATCGCATTATAAAAATAAGCACGAAAGAATTAATGTAACAATATTCAGAAATACTGAGTTTGAAGAACTGAGGCAGAGTTTGAAAGAATATTAATGCCGCATAAAATTGAGGGGAATAACCACCTCCAAACATTCTATTTTCTTTATATTAAGCTTCTTTTGCCATATTTGGGTTGTGGCATACGGAAAGCAAAACAACAAGTCTTTGCTTGTAAAATTTGTATAAACTTTGTTCTTTAGAAGCAGATTTTTTACTCTCTACAATTTTGTACAAATTATCAATCTTGATAACTTGCCAAAATTTGTGTTTTTAAATTTTCAAAATATATTCCAAGCACATTTTTAAATTTGCAACTGAAATTTTCAAAGGATTCGAAATATAACGGAATTAAAGCCGAAAAAAAATTCAACGTAATCTGCTATGTGCCAATTTTGATTCAGAATTATATTGCAGAAGGCTGGCTCTAAAATTATCTTTATAATATTTGGACTTTACCAAAAGCTTGCCAATAATTTAATTTCAAACATTTGCAAACGCAAAATAATTTTTGTTGCAAATTTTCTTTCAGCACAGGCTGTAATTAAAAAAACAAAAAAAATCTTAAGCTATTGGCGTCATTGTCGCCATTCATATAAAATCACTGTTTTAAAATCTAGACCATTCAAATTCAAAATAAGTAATTTGTTTGGAAAAATTTCTGAAAAATAAAACAAGCAAACAAGCAAACAAGCAGTATAAATCTTGTTGCACTAGTTGATACAGCAATAACAACAGTAATAATAACAACAGCAGCCTTTTAACAGCAGCAAAATAAACTAGTAAAGTAGTATGGAAGTAGTTTGCAGAGGTTGAGATGATATTTATTAAAAAAAAAAATAATAAAAAAAAAAAATTACAAAGTGTCATTAGATTTTCAAAGTGCCAAATGTTATGCATCTTACTATCATTTTATTTGGCTCATATTTAAATATTTTTATATTTTTAGAAATTAAAAACAAAACAAAAAATATATACGTATCTATAAAGCAGAGGTAGTAAAAATTTTTTTAAAATTAAATTTGTGGACAATTTTTAAATATATAAAAAATAATTTGAAATAATTATTAAGCAACATAGGGGTGTAGATCTCAATGATATGAAATCACATTATAGATAGCTGAAAAAATACTCCTGTAGTGTGGCTATACTGTTCAAAATTACTAGGGAGTAGTTATCTTTGCTCATGATTTGCTCTCAGGAAAATAATTTATTCAAACAAATGTCACTGTCAATATTAAGTTCAAATCCTGTTAGTTACAAAATGTTTTTTTCCAATTCACTAGGAGGTGCAAATTACTTCTCCGTATAGAATAGAAATTAATCAAGTAACTTAACGGTTGCATGAAAAAGCTCTGGAATTAAAATGGATACAAATTATGCCAAAGCCCTATGTGCTCACAGCAAGCAAAATCAGGCAGAAAAGCTGTGAGTAAGCTCATAATCCCTCAAAAATTACAGCACCATTCGATGACTCGGAAATCTTTCATACCTCACAATCTTTCGAATTTCTATAGAAATTTGTAACACACAGAATGTCTAATGAGCATCTCTCTCTCATAGAAATACATTTTTCTACATAATAACAAAAAGGTTATGGTCATCTTTTAAATAAATTTTTGCCTTCCATTTAACCCTCTAAGCAATAGAAATGTATATTAAATATTATGTACATGAGTGCATTGAATTGATGAAGTATCCAACAGGTTATAATTACTATATTTTGCTTCCATATCTTTACTCTCAAATACATTTTTTTCTTCTATTTTATTCGTATTAAATTTATGCAAATGGATCGCTTTAGGATGTTAAAAAAAATTGAAACCTTTGTTTTATAGTAACTTAGAATACCACAACTATTTGTACACATACAAATGTAGATACATATTTTGTATATAAAATATGTGCGCCTCTGCGATAAAAATTAAATTAAAAAAAAAAAACAGAATTTGAATCCTTCATTTTTTAGTTAATGAATGGGTGAAACATATTTTTTTTGTTACTGTTGTTGGTGTTGTGGCTTCGGACGTATACATTTTAATGATGAATTGCATTCCTCAATATATTAGGTTACATTTAAAACTAATATTTTGTGTTGAGGCTAAGCGAAAAAAATAAAAAAAGATGCAATTAGAGAATAACGCTGTTTTTAGATTGCAAACATTAGAAAAATTGAGAAAAAATGAAACAAAAAACAAAATTTTGTTAAGTTGGGAAAATTTTTTTTTTCTTTAATTGATTTTTAAAAGACTCCTTACCACGCACAAGTCTATAAATTTTAAGAGGTGATGATAAAAAAATTTTACTGCAAAACATTTTTTTTATATCTTTTTTTTTGTGTTTTTGAAATTTGAGATTTTAAATACGTTTCACTTTTGTAAAATAGCTACGCTAGTTTAAATTTTGAGTAATTTTTTAAAATGACATCTGTGGTGAAATATTTGAACGAATTTCATTTCAAAGAGAAATTATTTTTAGTTTGAATTTATGTTAGTAAAAAAAATAATTAATTGTGGTCCACAGTGGGTGTTAGTTTGTTGTTGTTTATGCTACAGGATTATTAAAAGAGAAATATAATTGGAAATTTCTTTCTACTCGTTGACTTACTTATACTTAGATGGAACAAGGAGACCCATGAGTCTGTTACCGACGAAAAGACAGACATCTCCCTTTCCGCTTTTTTACATATTTTATTTTTCGCATTTGCCTGAAAATGGTTTGACCAAATGCCGCAAATGACGAATAAGATCGTTTGAATTTTGGATATCAACTTTACAAGAAGTACATATAAACTAATTGAAAAAGACGGACCCAAGCCTGAAATGCGTTGATTAAACTATTTGGTAAGAACCACAGAGCATCGACCACCATTCTCAGGACTTTATTCTGAAATCTTTCATTTACATCAATGTTGGATTTAATTGTGGCGCCCCAGAGTAGAATTCCACACGACCATATTATAAGGCTTAAGTATATCTTTGTACAGCAACACATTGTTTTCCAACAACAGTTCAGATATTTTATCTATTAACCAATATAGGCCTCTCAACTGTTGTCCCAATTGATGCGCTTAAAAATAATGTGCTATTTTCATGTTAAATGCCTATCAAGAGGAATCCCTCAATACCTGAAAAAATACTTCTGGAGTATCATTCTGGTATGACTGTACTGTTCAAAATTACTGGAGAGTAGTTAACATTCCTCAGTGTAAATGTAGGTTGATTTGTATTGACTTTTATTCTGTAACTGTGAAGCCAGCTTTGAATTTGATTGAGGTTCCATTAAAGGAGATTTGAGGACCGTAATGGATCGATGTCTGAAGCCGTATCATTAGCAAATATTAGAGAATTAATCTTTCATAAGTGTAAATATCACATGGGTTTACTTGTTTTCATTCACTTATATTTTCTAACTGTGAAGCGAACTTTAAGTTCCATTGAAGTAGATCTGATACTCGTACTAAATCGATGTCTGAAGCCATAAATGATGTGTCATTAGTAAAGGTTGCTACTTTCACATCTTTGGGAAATCGTTAGGATATCTTCGTATATATGAGGTAGAATGTGGGTCCAAGAACACTCCCTTGCGTTTTGGACCCGAAGAGTTGAACATCGAAGAGTTTTGTGTGAAAATATTATTCCTGATAACGTACGATTTTATCTATAATCTGAATGTCTTACCACTTTTGCCTAACCTTAAATTTTGTTTAAGTTTCAAACATTTTAAATAAATTTTGTAGCATTCTATAGGAACTCCACAGAGTCATATCCATCAAGTTAATGTCTTACACTATTGTGTTTTTATAACTCGTCAACCAGTACAAGTAGCAAAAAATATATTATCATGGCATTAAATTTCATTAACAAATTATTTTAAATTAATTTATATCAAACCAGGTTACTTTATAGACCATAAAAATATCTCTTCTGTATATTTTCAAGGACTTATAATGCTCAAAATTAATTGTAAACATATTATTTATACCTAACAAAGAAATAAAATTTGGATTAAGGAGACCGAACTATCAACATTTAAAATAAATAAAAAAAACAAGATTTTTTCTATCTAATATTAGTCCTTCCTGGTTTAGTTGTTGTACTAACAATTAGTCTACAATTTATGATATTTGCATATCAGCTGTAAATAGAATACAACCACTATGGTATATCAGATAAAATTTCTATTCATTAAACAACCGCATTCAGAGTGTACAAAAATGCAATACAAGGAAAATGGGTATATATAGATAAGCCGTAGAGAATATTTTGAATATATTTCTAAAATATTTTATGATATTTAGTTTTAGTTTAAGAGTTTGAAGCAAATTTTTGTATTAAAAAATTATTTAGTTTTGATGGTAGTAAAAATTGACTTATTACGAGTTCAAACATCATGTTCTAGAACTTAAATTGAAAATTTTAATCGAAATTTTATTAGATTTGTGAAGAGAAAAATGGCAAATTATATTTACATTTCCGTAGGACTTAAATTTTTATTGGTAACATTGAAAATATTCAACTTTGCAATCTGTATTATATATTCAATTCATATTCAATCTTTTTAATAATTGAATTGAGTCAATTTAGGTTTAGTTTTTATATTATTAATTTAATTGTTGTATATAGTAAGTCCATCAACATGTAGCCTAGAAGTGCTGTCACAGCTGTATTCTATTTTCAGAATTTTATAACTCAGCTCAGTTAGAAATAATTATCCTTTTGTCATGAATAATGTTCTGTTTAGCTCTGCTTGAGCTGTACTGAACAGAGCAAAAATTTTTATAATGCTTTTGAATTTAAAATGATAAAAATTTTTCGTTAAGGAGGACTAACTGAACATTGGCAACATTCATTTTTGTGATTTTTTTCAAAAATAGGCTTTAATTGATAATTGCACTGGTAGGTGAGACAAAAAAAGATGTCAAAATAATGGGACAAACACTCGGTTTCATTTAACTTTAGGGCCCTTTGTTATTTATACTATTTAGACTATCTTAGCTCTAAGGCCAGATTTTTTCATTCAAAAATAATTTCTTGAAAATTTATTTTTATTTTTTACCAACTTACCTCATTCTCTTGGATTAAGATACAAGAATATTGAAGTCTGTCTTGTATATATCTATACTTATTATAATAATATGTAAAAGTTGTTTTTAAGATGAAGAAATAATTTTTAATAGAGAGCGAACCTCACCTTGTTTGTTTAAAAATGTTTCTATTTTGTTTTTTTTTTTGTTTTTTTTTTTTTTGATTCTCTTGAATCCCTATAATAACAATTAAATTCCTTGACACATACACCGATAAGCTTTTAGAGGATGTTAATTTTGTCTTTTGTTTTTATTTTTGTATTTTTTTTTTTCTTATTTTTGTTTTTCAATGTACTTATGATGAGAAGGTGGCTTAACAATAATATCTTGAAGATAGATAACTTTTATTCTTTTACAACATAACTTTTATTAGTATTTCATTTCTTTGTTGTTTTTGGTTTTTTTTTTTGTTTTTTAAACTTGAATAACTTTTTTTTTTTGTTTATTTGCCGCATGATGAAACAGAATTCAGTATGATGATGATAGTGAATAATCATCACCAATAATGATAATAATGAGAATTTCTACTCGTATTGTATAAAACTCAAGAACTCAGGTTTTGTTAAGGATTTTAAAGATTTTTTTTATTGTTGGTCCAAGAGATTTTTAGTATCTATATAATATGCAGGTAATTATTTGTGTTATTTTTGTTGTAATGTGCAAATTGAATGTTTTAAATTGAAGTGTTGAGTTTATAAAACTAAGAAATTGATATCTTCAGATAAAAGCCACTTGTGTAAATCAATATAAACTTGATGATTTATGATAATAAATTTTTACTGTTATAAAAATTCGAAAATCTAAAATTGTTTACGTACTAACTCAAAGGCCAAATGAGTAAGTAGAATTTTTTCTTTTTCAATTTCTGCTTCTTCTTTAATTAGACATTTAGCGCCTGTTTTTTCAATATATATATATATATATATTTCATCTTCAATTTTGTGGTGACGACGTTCAGCATTCCAATACCAATCCTTTTGGGAGGTCTTCCGGGTTCACGTTTGATATTAATTTAACCATTCATTACTACCTTTGCCAGTCTACAGACGAAGGTCATTTTCACTCCAACGGCCAATATTTTGAATGTCGCATGTGTCCTTGATTTCATTACTACGTTTACAGTTCTGTTGTTCATATTTTCTGTTTTGATTTAAATGTGTCCGCGGTTGTCTGAATAGCGTAAGTTAGTATAGGCCGAATACAGCTTTTGTATATTCGTGTATTTTCGTGCTTGGGGTATTATTTCTGTTTCCGTGTTGTGAAACCTTGTTATATTTACGCCCAGATATTTAAAATTGACCACTTCGTCGATAATTTGATTGTTAACGGATATTGGGTGGAATGATGGCTTATTGGTAATTGAAAATTGATAATGATAATGATTATTTAATGATTATGGATATATTCGATGGGTTTTCGAAATATCCATGGATTTTGTTTTTGTTGAGAATACCTCCATGTTGTACAATTTGACAGTTTCGCTAAATCTGAATAATAGTCTCTGCAGATCATTAAGTAGTACAGTGCCATCTGCGTAATATATAATGCTATTGTTCTTATCGGCAATTCGAAACCCCCAAGAAGTATTAATTATGTTTCTGATTATTTTATCCACTATAAAGTTAAACAGAGTTGGAAAAAATAATTTTTTCAATTCTATTATATTTCGGGTACAGTCTTACCCATTCACTTTCTCTTTTTCTTGATAGTAAATCAGTGAGTAATTTGGCCATCCATATTATGTCAAGTTGTCAAAACTTACGTCAAAAACATACCTTTTCAATAGGTAGGCTTTTTTCATAGTTTCAATTGTGTAATAATTTGGTTTTTGTTTGATAGTATAATATGAACTATCAAATGAGTAACAATTCCACCTTGTCACCATAGACTCAACAAAATACTCATGATACTCTGGAATATAATATTGAAATATAAAACTTATCATAAAAACAGTACCCTGCATGCTGTCGTATGTTATATGAAATATTTAGACAAACTGACTAACGATTTTCTTCGCAGATTGGGTAAAGAACTAAGAGTAGGAATAACTAACAAAATGCGTACATTATGATGCTTTATTCATATAGTGGGAAATTTTGATAAGTACAAATTAATTCTTTAGTTAATTATTCAAGAGAAAAATGGTGGACAAAAGTAGAGGCAGAACATCGAAAAATTAGAGAATATTTGTAGATAGTTTGACCAATTTCTGACATGTTCCGGGCTATTGTCAATAGAATGTTTAGGCCTTAGGGCCAATATAATCAATTAATCAATAAATATTAGGGATACAAAGTTATGAATTGAACAAACCTAACTACAGTTCAGTTAGGTACAGTTCACATTGTTTATATTTATGGTAGCGTCGACATTAAAATGTCTAAGTAATGTACAGTCTAACTAAGGGTTAATAATGGGTTGAAAAGAATATATAGTAATGTTGAATTTACTACAGACTGTCACAAACTTCCCACAACGACACACCCAGCTCAAATTTTGACTAGAGATATTTACATTTTCCTATACTTCAAATTTTCTCAATCTAAAATTTAAAAAAATGGAGATGCAAACTTTTCATAATATACTTTTTATAATTCGGTACTGTTGTTTTCAATATTTTTGGTGTTTAAGTTGATGTTAGTTTTATATTGTTTCTCTGGTGATTAAGATTGGTTAGAGTCGTTAGAGAATTTTTTCTCTAAAAAAGTGTGAAAATTATTCTTTAACAAATTTGGATTTCAATAAAAACAAAAATAATAAAAAACAAAAACAAAACAATTTAAACAACTCTTGTTGAGTTATTCCTTTGTTCTTCTGTGTTATCCTGTGTACATATTGTTAGATGCCAGAATAAAACGGTATAACATTATCATGTACATTGTATACATCTTACAAGGATTTCTTAAAATAAAGCTGTAATACAGGTAAAATTACCTTTCTTTTCTTTTTTCTCTCTTTTATTTTTAGTATGGTTTATCAGACATACATATCTAATTATATGTAGGTAGGTATACAGTATAAGAACGTATATGTCGGTACGAATATATTGTATTTCTTTTTTTTTTTTATCTCATATACAACAAACAGCTGTGTTGTATGAATTTTGTATAATTTTTAATGCAGTTTTTTTGTTTTAAAAATGTTGTTCATAGAGTGCGCTGACATTTTTTGTTTTTAATTTTTTTTTTTTTTTTGGTTTTTTCTGTGTACACACATATTTCAGAATTGTTAGTTAGTTGTTCAGTTGAATAATATACAACTAAATATTTTATGAGTCTCATGGACCATAGGTGTATTCTACATTTTTAAATGTGACAATTTTTTTTTTTGTTTTTGTTTTTGTTTAGTTCATGTTACAGAAATTTTAATTTATTTAATAAATAAAACTACTACAACGCGAAAATAAATTATTTAATTTAATTGTAATAGGCGCCGCCGACCATGCCATTATACAAGAAAAGTGTGTATATGTGTACAGAAATGCGAAAATTTAAACAGGAAAATTACGATCGATTATAATGTGGTGATGGTGGTGATGGTAGTAGTACTTAAAATCATGTTAAAATCCAATGATGTATAAAAATAAAAATAAAAAAAAAAAATTAATTTAAATAATTTATTTAAATTTTAATATAATTAGACGTGTTGAATATAAAAAAAAATAAACAATAAAAAAAATTGTTTTTCTTTTGTACTCAATTTAAAAAAGAGATTATCGTATTGAAATTATTTGGAGTAATTTTACTCCATTTTAAATTTGCGTGAGCTTTAAAAATAAATATTGCATTCATTTTGTCATGTCTACTTGATTTATTTATGATATACAACTTTTCATTGATTCATCAAACGAAAAATTGAGTATTTTGAATTACGTTTTTACACGTATTTCTGCTTTGCTTATCCGACGTCATAACAAAATAGTAGTTCTTACTTAATCAATTACTTTACACTTATATAGCATAATAAGTGGGTAGAGTTGATTCAAGTCCCTTGGATGATAAAATTCTTTAATAAAAATGGTCGAATATTTTGAATAGTCGGTTGTGATACATTAATAATTATTATACGCCAAGGTTGATCTTTGGCTGTAGTGCCATAAAAGAAAAATGTAATTAATTATTATTGATTATCCAAACATATAGCCTTCAAATCACAGACTTAAAGTATGCCGAGGCAATCTACTTTTAAAAGAAATGAAAATGATAAAAAAAACGATATAATTTTGGATACTGTCAAAATTTTAACACTGTAAATGTGATCACATAACATAATTCAATATAATATGATCTGGGGACGAACATTTTACAACCATTTGACTGTTCAAAATATATGATTTTTTGACTATCCAAAGTACATACGTTATAGTTTTCAAACTATGTTTAGCTAGTTGAAAGAAAGTAATGTTTATACAAGTTGGCAAGAGTGGTTTTAATATCCATTCGAAATTATATTTGGTTATTACGAGGACATCATTGATCAAAATAAACAAAATATAAAATTGTTAATATACAAAAAGATACAACCTTCAAACCATTAAACGAAGAACAACATCTTACTTCTGGCATGTAATGCAAGGAAAGAGAATACGTAATAATGCAATGAATTATCATTCAGAGTAAAATTGAAGGTAAACATAGTATTGTATTGGTGCAAAACAAATGAATTTGTTGCGTAAAATTAAAAATTGTACTGACATTGACATAATTAATATTGGTTTAGTACATGCTGCAGTAGCAACAAATTGGATGGAATATATCGATAGAGTCTAAGCAGCATTCAATAAACATATTGTAACCAGTAAACTTCAAATAGACGAGAAGAAACAAATTAATTTAATTAAACTAAACATTTTTTTTTACTAAATCTACGGTTTAATACATACAACAGCTTTGCAAATTTTAGAAACGGCAACTCTTTTTTTATGCAAATGTTTTTTTTTACTGATAATTTTAAAGTAATTTTAAATTACAATTTATTGAAAGGTAAATTTCTATATTTACTACATGTACACCTACAAACATCATTTCGTATTTTATTTATAATAATATAATTTTCATTTGTGAGTGTTTGTAGATAGCATTTTAAAATGTCCCAGGTTATTTGTTTCATTTAATATTAACTCCATTTTATATAATAATTTATTATATTTAATTTTTAATAATATGTTGAATGAATCATTAATAGACATGATTATGAGGTGTTTACAAAGCGATAAAATTTTATTATTGTAGCTATGACGAAATGAAGGCATGAGGTATTAAAAAAACATGTTTAGAATTTTGGTTTTAAATGTCTATCCATATTATAATATGTAATTTCACATATTAGTGTTATTCTAATTACGCCGAATTAAAAGTGATATTGTTGTTTCCAAGATTATTAGAGTTTCCTAACTTTGAATGTAATGCACTTGCAATGTTTGGTAATATTTATTTTAAATCCATGATAATTTCAGATACACCAGTTCGCTGTACACTATGCGTGAGCAATATGAAACAAAAACAAGTAATGCACATCAGATACAGTTGAAATCAGTGAACAAAGAGACTTCAAAGCTTAGTGCAAAAATTATAATGTATCTTATTATTAAATCAAAACTGGCAACTGAATGTACGGTAATCAAAAACTTGTAAATACCGCTGTAGTTCGAAATCGCAGGAACCTGAAATTTACCAGAAAGTAAAAAGACATGAAAACAAAGTGCTCCATCAAAGAAGAAGAACAAGAAAATAGAATGGGTGTGTCCAGCATATCAAAACACATTTCTTTATCGATTAAAAGTGTAAAAAAACTTTTTTAATTTGCACACCATCAATAACAGATTATCAACTAGTTCATTATCAACGTATTTTGTGTGTTGAGCAAAATGAATAGCAGTCGAACTAGACAAATTAAATAAAATCATTTAACATTTTAATTGCATATAGAATTAGAGCATGCCTAAAATTATATAATTCGGTTGTGCCATGTAGGGAAAACTAAATGACAATTAATTGTATTGTCCACGTTTTATTTGCAGAAGATCTGTTCTTTAGTATTGTATATAATTTTATTCGATTTATTTGATAGTTTTCTGGCTTAATATATTTCATTTCCTGTCGCTTTGTTTCTATTCCAATTTAAAACCATTTTGTACAGATTCGACGATAAATTTGAAATATATAAAAATGAGTGGGTGAGTTAAAAGCAGCTGCTACAAATTCGATTCAATAAACAACAACGTTGTATTGTTTTCTATCTATTTTAGCCATACATTGTTCTTCTTTAGCAGTTCTTTTAACTCCCATTCTCAACGCTGTAATGATGTAGTTGAGAAAAAAATTCTTGAAGCCTAACTTCTTTGTAGCTTACTAACTTTACTAACTTTAAGTTAGGCTTTTCCAAACAATATAGTCGTTATTTCGAAAGTCAAAATTTATTCTTAAATTGGCTTTGCCCACCCTCATTTAGTTTAAGCCAGTAATTTTCTACAATAAACTCATGGTATCAAAGAGACATGCTCCAAAAGTAACTGGAATACCCACTAACACCTACCTATCTAATTTTAATTTTATTGGGAAATATCATTTACCGTAGAATATATTCATTATTACAAGTTACAAATTAGCTCCAATTTAAAGTATAAAAATTTTAATTTAAAATATATTTATTTAAATAATTTAATTTATATTATATAATATAATATACAAACACATTACAAATAAATTAAAATTATAAATTATAAAAATTTATTTTTATTTCGTAATTTAAAATTTATTTTATTTCTAACATAAATTCTCATTAAAATGTTTATATTTTCAGCACTATGAAAATTCAATACACTCTTCTCGTAATTGTAAAATATGAACACGTAATATTTTTTGTTTGAATTAGTTTCCAATACATTCTCAATTATTATAATTTTGAGATAGAGATTGAAATGCATAGGTATCTATATATTTAAATTCATTATGATTCTTAATCCACACAATATAGTTTTATCCTATAACACAAAGGACTACAAAAAAAAATGACTTCTTAAGTATTATTTTGAGTAGAAATTGTTTAGACTAGTTTTTTTTATTCTTACTAACTGTCATATCAAAATAACAATATAATGAAATGACAATGCTTTCTTTTTGCTACCTTGAATATTTTAATCAAAGGTTTTGTACTGTTATTATTAACCACCAGATTTCATTATGTTGCAGCCATGACAATATGTCGATGTAATGGAATTTGATATTATCATGACAATCGTGGAAGATAAGTGCAAAGTGACTTAACAAATATCGTTTTAAATTAGCCGCTATGACTTATTTGGGTAAGTAATTGGGTGTTCCAACATTGTCGAACTTCGTATTAACAAGTGTTTAATATGAATAAAAAAAGCGAAAGAAGCACAGAAACCTTAGCTCATTTTTCAGTTCTCAAGTTCAGTTAGCTAATCTTCGTTATCCAGTCAAGCTTCATTTAGGCGGGATGGTTTACATCTTAAACAATGTCAACGTTAGTTATATTTGCGTGATTGAAGGATATATGCCTTCGACACTTTTTCCAATCCTGTCATTTTGTAAAAAGTTGAAAGCATATACCGGGTGTTACAGAGCATGCGTATTAGCTTTTTAAAAGGGAAAAAAACCGTTATTTTAAAATTTAAAAAAAAATGTATTTACTAAATTGAGGGTGCTCTATCGATTCGTGACATTTTCAATTTCCGGGACGGACAAGCAAAGGGTTTTGTTAAGTCCGAAATTTGTCAAAATTCGCCGAAATTGAGACTTTCAAATGGGAAGAGGTATTTTTTTATACGTTATACAATCTCCTGTATCGATTTTATGATATCAAAGGATAATTAAGACGAATAGGTATAGACCTACCAATATAATTGACTAATTTTAAAATAAATTTGTTTTATTTATTTTTTTTAAATATTTTTTCAGTTTAAGCGGTTTTGGTATTTTTGGTTAATTCATTATTAAGTACATCTACAACTGAGTAAGTATACTGTATGCAATTGGAAAGAAGGGGGACGTTCAGATGACACTTTTTATTCTGAGCAGTTAGGATTATCTTCGGTTTGAGTATAATAAAGATTATTCAAAGAAAGTTTGGGTTAAGTTCCATTTGTTTAGTTTAGCGGTTACAGTAAAAAGTTTGACAAGTAGTTATTTCGACTTAAGACAGATTTTTTAAATAATGTTAAGAAACTGCAGTATAAGAAGGAAAGATAGAGCAGAATAAAAGACCAAAATTGGAGTTATTCTACCTTACCAACACCAACACCAGATCTAAAAATTTAGATCAAATACTTGTAATTTAATTCTTGGGTCAGACAAGACTTGAAATTATACCGTTTCAAACATTTTCCACATTATTACAATTTTTTTTTTATTCTTTTATTCTCTTCTTTTTATTTTTATAAAAATAATTTAATTACAAAAATAATCACAATAGTTTATATTAATGCCTATGTATTTTAGGATGTCGGTCGTAAAAGTAGGATATACAATTTATAAAATATCAACAAATCGTTTACATCGTTACATAAATCTCAGGCAAATAAAATTGATGTGAAAATTTTCACATTTTATTTTTTATTTCTTATATTTTTTTATTCTTTTCTTCTTTTTTATATTTTTAAAGTACTTTGAATTTAGTTCAGTCCGTCTTTTGAATCTAAATAAAAATAGATATTTGCATTTAACACGCAATCGTAAATTTTCACATATCACATAATATTGAATTTTTGAATATTACAATCATCATAGTGATTATTGTTGTTTGTAGTGTTGGTAGGTAGTAGACCTATCTATATTCTATGATTATGAGTTGGTAGAATTAACAAAAACATAAAAAAAATAAAAAATATTCAATTGGACCTTAGCAAAACAACACGAAATCTTTTCCTTTATTTTCTTCTGATTTTTGGTGTTTTCCATTTAGGATGGTGCACTTAATCAACACCCTATAAACTGAGTGGTGAATCGAATGTCAGTAGAAAATAATTATAAATTTATTACTTTACATAATATATTATATTATTATGGATATATATATATATATCTATACCATCTTGAATCTATGTAATATGAGAATATTGTTTTTTGTAATTTTTGAGTAGGAATAATTCTTTAAAAGGAAAATGTACCTACAGGCGATTGAAATTTTTAAATTACTAGGAAGAAAGATAATTTCTATTGAATATATTGAAACTATATTATTAGTGTTTTTATTTGAAAGTGAACTATTTTTCCATTACTGTGACGGTTTATAAATTTCAATGTAATCTTATTTATGTTTTCGGTTTGTAATATTTTATCGTTAATTTTCCGCGTGAGCTGAGACATTTTTCCACGGGTTTCAATATTGATATTCATCTAGATATAAATAAATCGACCTATTTCTGTGCCAAGTCAGAATGAAAGAGAGAACAGAAGGGTGGAGAAGTACTTATTTTGAAAAAAACTTAATTAAGTTAGGGGTGCTGATGGTACCTCGTAAAAGCTGTATATTCACAATAATTAAGGGTATCTGCGAAGTAAGAGAATAATTTAATTAATTCAACGGAAGTAACATATTAGTAGTAACAATAGTAGGCAAAAGTAAGAAATAAAATCGTGTAGTCAATACTTCAAATGGCGTATGTAATCCAAAAGTTAGCACCAGTTATTATTTTAGTTATAAATCTGGTAATTTCCACACTAAACTTTTGGGTTATAACTAGTCGGTGAAATTATATAAATAGAAAAATTATGTAATAAACATGTGTATTTTAGCAGGGATTAGTATCCAAGGAGAAATAAAATCCAAGTAGATTTATCCATCTCATCAATATATCATAACATAGTGGAATAATCAAATAACGCCTATTAAATGTCGATATGATGTCAACCGGCTAAAACCCATAATAATTACAACCTCACAATGTTTGTGATGTAATAATAGCTAAAGTTCGCAATATTAAACAAATAACTAAGACTAATAATAACTCATACTTATATACATACTTATAATAATTCAATTATTTTCAAATCACGAATAAGTGTTTGTTGCTTGTTTAAATCCCATCCAAGATTAATTTCGGCAGATAATTTCTTCACACTTGCAAAGAAAGATTAGCCATCAAATTAGGTGTTTCATTTTTCTTAATACACCTGTTCTCTGATTTTTTTTTTTTGGTATTTTTTTATATTTTATACTTTTATCCCATATCCTATAGTTGAACTCACAAAAATGTTACTCAATAAACCACAACGTCCTAAATATCAACTTACAATAAATTGATAAAATGTGGGTAATGTTAACGCATCTTGTCATGCAAAAAATACATTAATTAAGTAAATAGTTAATTATTGTATAGAATGCTCAAAATATACTCACAACATATAAAAACAACAAGAAGGGTGCGAAGTGAAGGAAATAGAAGGTGTAGTGAAACAAGAAGACAATAAAATAGAAGCTATTAAAAATATTCTGGAGAAAATTTTTCACTTTTTTTGTTTCTTCTTAACTCGATTACATAAATTGTGTTAAACGATATCAGAATTTTGCATTGATTGAATTTTTTTGCTTTTTGACAACGATGATACAACACGCTGAATTCGACGAAGAAGAAGAAGACTCGACAGGAACATACTATGTATATATACCATACATATATGTGAATAAATTTTATTTATAAAAGTCTAAGATTTCATGGTGAAAATAATTTATTTTCAAAAATTAAATAATCGACTTCGGCTCAATTTCAATTTAATTTTTATTATATTTGTATATAAATTGTATACAAGTTATTATTATGTGTTGAAATATTTAATATAATAAAATGTTATTTTTAAATATTATATATCTATATTGATATAATATTATGTACATATAGTCTAAATATCACCTATAATAAAATTGAAATAGAATTCACGATTATGGTTATTACGGGAATAATTGTCTTTATACACGAATAAATTCAGGTTAAAAATTTTATAAATATAGTGTGTCATATTTTGGCTCTAGTTTCTTGTAATAATTTAGGTTCATTTCAGGAATTTCAGGTGAAAATTTTATATTTAGATTTTTATTTTTTTTAATTTATTTTAAATTGTTATTTTTAATTTTACTTGTATATTGCAATGACATTTTTAAAAATTAGTTTTACTTCGAAGTGAATAATTAAAATATATCTAATACAAGGAAGAGAGAGAGAAAGAGAGAAAACTATGTATAGGATGAGAAATTTACACAATATTAATAATATAATCAATTCCCATAAAAACATCATTATAACACCTTTAAAACTTAACGGGAGTCATATAGGAGTCTTATAGCACTAATTTTGTTTTTATAACAATAAAATGTTACGTGGGAATGTAACTTTATTCAAATAGTGTCAGTGTTTTATTTACACTACTGAATGATGGTAAATTGTATTTTCGTTTACTAATAGACACATTCAAATGTGCCATAAAAACAATATCTTTGGAAAAGTAGAACGAGTGCACATTTCTACATATTAATAATATGCACGTAACATATTAATCGTCCTTTATTATAAAGAAAGCCAACTTATCGACTAACGAATTAAAAATATTTTAATATGGATTACAATAAGAATCACAATGTCTAATCGCTCAGTTTATAAGGTACGAACAAATTCAGAAATAGGTACCCAGAATGCTGAAAAATAAATAATATATTATTATAACACCACATATGTATCGAAAATACAAATTAGATAGAATAGTGTTAAAACTAACTAAATAAATTATTAAATTAACATATCTTACGTTCTTATTAGTAACTTAATCGCATATCTTAAGTGAAAAACATGCGTACTTAGGTTCTACCTACCTATTAAAATCCAAAACAGATTCTTTTAAGGTCAACTAAAAATTCCCTTGTAGTCGACAAATATTTTAAAATAATTTTAACATATCTCAGAATCAAATTTATCGAAATTATTATTACACTGAAAAAATTTTACCTAGTAAAATTGACAAAATAATTTTGTAAACTGTTAACAACAATTTTTTATACGTACAACAATTTTTTTTCTATTTTATCAAAAAGGTTTGTTTGTTCAACAATTTTTTGTTAATTTGTGAATATTTTTTTAAAATTTTTCCAAAATTTATAATTTGTAAAATGGAATATTAAGTTTGTAAAATTGACAAAAAAAAAATAATAATTTTTATCCAAGTGAATAAAATTTTGTTATCCTGACAAAGCGCCGTTTTAAATCAATATTTGTATATTTGACAAAATTTATCTTAATTTGACAAAAATTTTTACTATGCAATTCATTGCTATTAATAAATTTTTGTTAATTCTACAAAATCTATTTTGTCAATAAGAAAATTATTATTATAATATTTGATGTTGTCATAGTCAGATTAACAAAAGAATTTTGTAAACAGTTGTCAAACAATTTTTATTCATATAACAATTTTTTTTCTATTTTAGTTGAAAATATCGAAGTAAAGGTGCGGTTTTATGTGAAGTTGCGTTTTTGAATTGCGCTTATTAAAGAGTTCAATTAAAAAAAAAGTGAAGAGTTAAATAAAAAAAGACAGTTGAAAAATTAAATTGAAAAAAGATATTAGAATTAAGTTAAAAAACTAAATAATATGAAATATTTAAAGCTAAAATTTATATACTTATGTATTTTAATAGAACTAGTGAATTATTTAATTTGCGTTGTTAATAAATTTGTTTAGTTTTATTTGAATCTTGCAACTACAACATTTATTAAAAATAGTAAATAATTTGAAGAAGGAAAAAAAATTAATTTTACTATTTTATTAAATAAATAATTTGAAAAAACAGTATGAATCAAAGAGCTGGAACAATCAAAAGCTGAAGTCTGAACATTTTTAAAATATTTTGGACTTGATTTGTATAATTTTGAAAAATGTAATGTTTAAAAATTTTTTTATTTTTTTAACTTTATTTTAAATTTTTTAAATGTAATAATAAATTTAATTTTTTTTTGTTTTCAATGCTATAAAATAAATTAATTGTTGATTATCCAGACTATTGTTGTTTTATTTCTTACTGTAATAATATCACGCATTTATTTTTTAGACGCACACATATTAAATAGTATTGGCTGCCTTGTTTTGCTAATATAAGATATGGTTCCACATTTAACTTGTAGGGTACTGTATGCATACAAATAAATAACTTACAGATTAGTTTATCATTAAAATATTATGTTAAAACAAAAATAGGAGGTAGTCCGTATAACCCTTTTTTGAAATGTAGTTTTAAGTTACAACTGCATTTTTGCAAATACAATAGCTAAAATTTGTTAGCAGTAACAAATATTATAATAAAATATGAAACAAGTTATTTTTAAGTTAGAATGCTCTATGGAGTAGTTCCTATTTTGGTTTAAACATTTTTTGATCATATATTAATATGTAAGTTATTTATTTGTATAAACATACAATACCCTATTAACAAAATAATTCTGTTAATTCGACAAAAAAATAGATGTTATTTTGACAAAAAAATATTGTTGATCTGATACTAGCCACATATCCTATTGACAAAACGATTCTGTTAATTCGACAACTGAATAGAGGTTATTTTGACAAAATAAAATTGTTGATTTAATAAAAACTTCATTTAAATTGACATCTTTTTTCTAATCAACAAAATATTATTTTCATTTCAACATATTATTTTATTACATTGACAAAAATTTTTAGCAAAATGAAAATTCATTTCGTCATATTAAGAAATTTAGTTCTGTCATTTCTACAGATTTAAATTGTTATAAAGACAACTAACTGTTTGTCATATTTACAGAATGAAAAAAAATTGTATTTTTGTCATATTGACTCATCATTTTTGTTGGCGTTATATTTACCTAGTTTTTGTCATTTTAACCCAGATTTTTGTCAATGTTACCTAGTGTTTTTTTCAGTGTCTTTTTTTAATATATTTTCTCTTTTTGTTATTTTATGCTGATGCAAAGCTTATCAATACGAATTTTATTCCGTGTCTAAAACGATATGTTCAGTAGGTTTGATTTACTCAATCTCTTAGCTCTATAGTAGCTTTGATTCAACTATTGAGTATACTATAGAAATCATTTAGCTATTTCATATTGTACAAGATCAGCCATTATGAATTTTCTTATCCTTTTCGGCAGTATTTTCAGTATGTGATGAATATATGTTTTCATTGCTTTTAGCAGTTACATACTAATAACTATATCAGACTGTCAAATAGTTGCTCATTATGTTAACCAGTATTCCATTGATAGATTTATTTATTTCCACTTATTAACCAATTGAATCTCAGAAGTAATAAGAGTAGTAGTTGATGTCCTATTAAAAAAAAACTAATAATAACTTAAAATTTCTCAAAAAAACACAAACAAAATTATAAATTTTTCAAAAAGGATTCACCAAATCCAATATGAATGTTTATTGTTCTATTCTAACTCCATTTAATCATGATACGTAAATAATCTTTTCACTCTTTACGTGCTATAAAAATAAAATTTATAAAAAATCGATCCATATCTCAAATTTGAATTTCTCTTCAAGTTTAGAAATATAAAATAATAAATTTTAACTCATCACTCCATTACTTCATGGCTTCAACAATTCATCATTCACTTAATACGAGGACCTCAAATCTATGAATGATTTTAATTTAATTTAAACTATAGAATACTCCAGTTAGTCAAATAAGTTTGCTGACAAAAAAATGAATATATCTTTTTTGCATCATCGTCTTTGACAAAAACAATAATCCTAATTCGAAATTGTAACAGTAAAAAAAAAAACAAAATACATAAACAAAATATTTAGGCTAAAAAAAAACATTAAACTGAAATAATTACTGATAGGAAAATTTTACAAATATATCAGGCGGAAATTGAAGTAACTACAACCAAAAAAAAAAAAATTGGAATAAAATTTAAATTATTTTTATTTTAAATCCGGTTAAATTTGGATGGATTTTTATTAAAATAGAAAATAATTTAGAATTTGATATTTTTCGATAGTAGAAAATTTCGAATTTTTGTTTTCGAAATTAGAACTCTTGTAGAGCATAAAATGGAATATTTTTGCGTAAGGTGAGTTGAGCAAAACGTTTTATCATCACTTTAGTATCATTACCAGTACTTACATTCTACGTTGGCTTATTAAATCTCAAACAATTCAATTATATTATGAAGAGAGTGCCAGATGCATATTAAGCTAATTATGTAAGTTGTTAGTTTTTAAATACTTATTAGTCATTGTATTTGTATTATAGAACATCAATGGTCATCATCAACAGTCAAGTTTGTCATCATTATTACCATCATTTTCCATATAAATATATTTTGTTAGCTAGTTATCTATTAATCTAGTTATTAAATAATATCCGGGACAGAAATAAAAACATTTTTGTGTTAGGACCGTTCCACTACCATGCGTATACGACTTAAGCATTTTCGTTGCTAGACTTGCTACTTTACCACCGGAGTGGTTGTAATTTTATTCGCTCAACTAAGCTAATAAAGGTTCTGCTTATTAGAAATATTGCCACAAAAAAAAATGGGAATATTCACATATTCTTTGGAAAAAATTTCAAAGCTGTTTGTTCAACACTTTTTGGGGGTACCTTTGGCGCAAAAAATAAGCCCCGGTAGATTGAAGGTTTTTGCAGTTTAAATTTCGTATTGCGATTGACGATTCTTAACTTCATGAATTGCTTACTGAGCTCAAAATAATTAAAATTATTATTTCCACCTCTTAACTTAATTACGACGACGAACTCAAGAGTTTGAGAATTTGAATTTCTACACCTTGAAAATATCGAAATGGCTTAAGACTGGATATTAAAATTCATTCATAGTTGAAACGTGGAATATGTGGAAAAAAGAATATGGAATTGGATATTCTCAATGAGGGACAGTTTTTTTGGATTTTTAGTGAATTAAAATGCACCGTTATCAAAGACAGTGAGAAGTGGTGGTTAGAATAAAAGTTGAAAGAGGAAGGTGATAAAATATCAATTGCCGATCTTATCGTCTTCTTCTTTCACTTTTTACTCTAATCATCACTTTTCGATGTCTTAGCTAAGTTTACGAAAGTATAAAAGATTCTTAAGCCTTACTTACTTACTTAAGTGGCCAACAGACCATGAAGGTTCTGGCTTGAATCATCAACGTCTTCAATTTTTGTCGGTCACGGGCGGATTCTCTCCAGTTGAAGGATGCGAAATTGTTTTAAGTCCGCCAATACGTCATCTCTCCAGCGAAGGTTTGGTCTTTGGTCTACTTCTTGTACCATCTGGTCTGGATTCTAAAAGTCTATTGGCTGGAGCATTTTCGTTCATCCTCTGTAGGTGTCCAAGCAACTGTAGTCTCTTGACGTTAATTTTCGTAACTCCAATCCACCTCATTATACAGCTGATAGAGTTCGGAATTATATATTCTACTCCAGATATCATCGTCGTTTTCAGGACTTGCCTTCGGCAGTGTTCATCATTCTGATCCGTAGAACCAAACCGGGAGTATAAGCGTTTTGTAGGTTTGCACTTTGGTATTTGGGGAAAGGAGCTTTGACCCGAGATGTTTTGCCAAGCCGATGCAGCAACGGTTTGAAAGGGTTATTATTCGTCTTATGTCGTTTGTGGGATAATTATTAAGCCTATATGTTTATGTAATTCATATTAAAGGCAAATAAATTGATTCGAATCACTTCAATATTAAACACTCAAAAATATACTTTACTTTAAGTCATATGTCAAGTTGATATTTTCAATTTCGATTTTTTACTCTTATATCCCTAAAACTTATTTCAAATAACAACCTATATTGAATGTAAATAACAAAATGAATTTGTTATTTAGCGCCATGGATCATCCTACACAATTTAAACAACAAATATGAATTCAAATACGTACGTCAATATTATATTGCTCTCTCTCTTTCTTGCACATCACATATTCATTCGTCAATAGCTTGCCTTTTTATGTTCCTTGAATTTCTCATTTTATAAAAACCTATATTCATATGTGGACTCTGTTTGTATAAAAAAACAAAAAAAAAAAAAAAAACCATTTCGTCTAGATTTGATTTGTTTTAAATTCGTTGGATTGCATTTTATTTTGCTGATTTGCGAATTTCATTGATATATGACTGGTACGTTTTCAAATGTTACACGAACAACAACAACAAAAAAAATCTTTTTTTGAAATCTCTACATTACCGTGATACCTACAGGGATACCTGTTGCGTTCAGTTTTAGATTTAAGAATGATTTGCGGTAAAATATAACCAACTTAATATTAAATAATTAGAAAATATATTGGAGCATGTGTGTATATGTATACAATTCACTTCAATTGTACCCAAATAACAAATCCAATTTTACCAGATCCAAAAAACGACCATCCAACTCAACCAAATGTATTCAGTGCAATTCAATAAAATAATGCACTGAATATGAATATATTTTTTTCCTGATATTTTTCTCGAATTGAATTGATGGACTTGGAATATAATAATGATGATCATCAACTGGGATAGATTTAAAATAAATTTACCTGTGGTGAAATATAAAAACAACAACAAACATAAAAAAAATGGTGAACTTAGAAAAAAATAAAAAAAGTGATTTAAATATCATGTTTACAAAACTGATTTGCCATATTCGGTTGGTTTTATATTGTTAATCGCAAATAATTTCAATGGATACCAGATGGATGTGATGTGATTATATGGGTATATTAAAAATTGAGGTACAATTTTCAAAGTTAATTTTGAATTTTGGTGGAACCCAAGAATATTATTTATTTTTAATATTATTTTAAAATTATTTTGATTATAATTTATTGGAATGGAACTGAAAAATGAGGTCATAATAAAAAAAAAATACGTAGGTATAATATACAAGAGGATATATTATTGAAAATAATGTCCCTATTATGAATTCTGTTATTGTTGTTAACAGTAATACTTTAAATCAAGATTAATGGTAACAAATTGTTAACTTCAAAAATTCAAACAAAAAAAAAAAAAAATAAATAAGGTGAAATTTCAAAATAAAATATTTTTTTTTTTTTGCAATCTTTAACAATAAAATTAACAAGAAATTTGAATGCATCTCAATTAGTTATCTGATCTTGTTCATCATATATTATTGTCGAGCATAAAACCTATATTGTGATGATATCACCCATCTGTTAAGCAGAAAATCATGGGGAGTTTTAAAACAAGCTTAGAACATAATTTTGATACACAATTGATGTATTTTTCACTCTTTAAACTTAAACATAGTATGACGTTGGTGGGAAATTTCATAGTGAAATTTTACCACAATTACAATTTTTTTTAGCGGAAAATGACAACTGAAAAAATGTTAAATTTTTTTGCCAAAGTGAAAGGAAAATGTGAATATATTCTTAATCCAGCCAAATTTATGATTTTAATCATCGCTGAATTTTTTTCTATTGCAGATGTAGTTGAAATATTAACTTTCCCAATATTCTATCGGATTTTAGATTTCTTTAATTTGATTTGAGCTTTTGAGCTTGCTTTGAGATTTTATTATAATTATTATTATTTTATTATGCCTTAATTTCACTATACAATTTTTCTTTTTTCTATTTTCAATAATCAAGAACTTTAATGTGTTTAGACCTATGACTTCTAATTTAGTTAGAATAAGCTGAACTTTTCTATTAATAATATATATATTTTTTAAGGAAAAATGGCAAGTAAAAACCATTTTTTTTTATCCTAAAACTTAAAAATTAACTTAATTATAAAAAAAAAAACAGAGAAAAACAACAAAATAAAATAAAAAAAATAAAAACCTAATTGGTATAAGCTTAATCTACAATCGCTCTTATTATAGCGGATTTACTGAATTTAGACAGCTCTCTAGAAAAGCAGCCGAAATCTTTGCTATTTGTTCGGAAACAGTATTAATATTTGCTAATGCTATGCAATCTGTTGGTGGAAAAATAAAAAGGTTTAGCCAAGATTAATTTTAGAATTGCATTTTGTTTTCTTTGTAGCACATTTAAGTTTGTTTTCGCAGAGCTCTTCCATATAGGGAACCCGTATAAAAGAATACTGCGAAAAATGGCTTTAAATATTATTAGTTTGTTTTCTACAGTCAGCCCGGATTTTTATTTATAATTGGATACAACATTTTTACATATAGATCTATTTAATTGACTGTTTTAGTTATATGTGCTTTAAACAGTAACCTTTTATCCAAATGTATACCAAGATATTTAATATCATCTCTTTCCTTTAAATAAGACATTAATAATTGTAGTACATCCAGATAAAAGATGGATATTATTATTATATGACAAAATATCGCCTAGCTAGCGATCTTTAAATGAAGAGAATGTGGCAGAAATAGTATGAATTTTTTACAGAACCGGGTGCATTACATAGAGTTGTTCGTACTGAAGTGTTGCGAGTATACAGAAATCAAATATATCAGATTTTAAATCTTGTATCGGACCATCAAATGCAACTTTACTTATTGTTTACAAAAAGATAATTAGCGTCAATTTATTGTCCATGCGTCTTCTCAAAAAAATTTAGCGAACATTTATTAAATTGTGTCTACCTAGGTACCCTATTAACAATTTTGACAATGTCAATAATAATATCAATGTTAAGTCAATAAAGAAAATATCTTTGGCTAACATATAAAATGCAAGGTATAAGAGATGTTACTTTGGATTGAAGATTTGAGCGGTTATGAGATGAACATGTCTAAAGCCATATTGCTAATGTACAATCAGTTGGTTGAAGGTATACATTTTTTTCTAATCCTTAAAAGTATTTTCTATAGATGGAAATTAGAATTTCTTTGACGTTTATTTCTATTTTTAATACTATTTTTGCTCTGGTTTTTCATGTGTACATAAAATGATTTCTTTTTCTGTTCTGGATCAACAACAGCATCATATGTGAAATAGAGGAAGAATCTATTGAACATTTGCTGTGTGAATGCGAAGGACTTACTCGTAGCAGACTTCGACACTTTGGTACAGCGTTCTCTGAAAAATGGAGGCTACCCAGCATACCATTGAAGAATATGCTGAGTGTCATTACAAAACCAGGTATTCTTAATGACTGAGACACTGATTATCATGATAATTAATAAACACAGGTTATCACAATAAGCCCATTTGTGACTGCGGTGATATAGTGGACAGATTCCCTCCCGTAATTTTAAATCTAATCTAATCTGGGTCAACAAATATCTAAACCATCATAGAACTAACATTTCCAACTCCAGTTTGATCGTTTTTAATTTTTTAAAACGACTCTTCGTACCCAGATCCGACTTTCAACTATACAATGATTGGGTAAGAGCAAACTTTATTACATTATTGAAATTTTCAATTTAGAATATTACTCATTAATCTAATTTATTTTTGTTTTACATTTATTCCATATAAAACAAAAACAGTTATAATTTCATTTCTGTTTTCATTATTATTCGGATCAATTGAACAAAAAAAAAAATCAGTTTCACCTGAAATTCACCGTAATTTATCATTTGTTTTTCAAGTATACCTGATGTATAAAATTTCTTCAAATAATTTGCATATCAATTTGTACTCAATTTTAACTTTATTTCTTTGACTCTCTGGCTATACAGTATAGAGTTAGACTATATCATCATCATAATGTATGGTGCCACATAACTCACGAAGTGAACAGAAAGAAAATAATATGAAACCAAAAACAAAAAAAAAAAAAAATTTTCGTTCATTTCTATTTTGGTGGTTGTGGTGGTGCATAAGAAATCACTAAAATTTTGAATGGTTAAAAAATATCCCTGACCTGATGATGATGTCAATGATATTGATAATCATGATAAAAAATAAAAATTACATTTAAAACTGGTTCAAAAAACTGAAGAGAGTCCCACGTAGGAAAGAAATTTGTTTTGTTTTTGTTTTGGTTTTTTTTTGTTTTACTTCATTATTGTTATTTCATCATCAGTTTACTGTAGTTAGTTAAGTTCTTCTGCCATTCTTATTTCATTGAAAAAAAAGAAGCCAGAAGTAGAAGGCCGTCATCAAACTTCACTACTCATAATGGATGCACTTGATATGCAATACTTATACTAGGTATATTTAAAAAAAATAAAGTTTGTCTTATACAAAGGTTACCACTTAACCATATCGTTTATATATTATCAGTTAAATGACTAGAAGTTATGTGATGGACTTAATTTTTCAATGGTATCATTTTCTCATCATCATCATCATTATCATCATCAACATCATCATCATACATATTTTATATACTCTGTTATTGTATTAAAATATGTAAGTAAAGGATATGTCGGACTAGTATTTATGTAAATTAGAAGTAGCTAGAGAGAAGATAATAAAATGTGAAGAGATGAAAATATTTTTAAGAATGGAATTTATGTTCTCACTAGGATTAGTCTTAATGGAATTCAATTTGTAACCATCGTACATATTTTTTTTTTTTGTTATTTTGACAAAATTTATGATCAGAGCTTCTTGATTTGTTGTGGTGATGGTGCTTTTTTGCTAGTGTTAATTTAAAGGTGCATTCCATCCTAAATATTGTAAGAATAGTACAATGTCTATTAAGATTTGAAGAGTTTATGAGATGTAAATTGTCACGTAGATTTCATGTTGTAGACAGTTTTTAAGGTGTGTATTTTAATATTATAAAATTCGAAAAAAATATTTTATAATATTGGAAACAAAGATATTATGTCCTAGCTTATTATATTTTACTTTATCAATTATCAAATGATCATTGGTGTATATTTTTAAAAACTTTTACTGTTGTTATGTGCTCAGTGTTTAGTAGTTCGGTTCTAAAAATTTTTTTTATATAATTATTTTTCAAAGCCAAACAATTTCTAATCCTTGTTAAATTATTTTTTTTTTACATAGCCAAAACTCATATACACCACATTTTATACCAATTGGTACGTTTGGCTAGTGTGGGAAAGAAAAATTAGAAAAGGATGAGGAAGGTATAGAAGTAGGAAAACTACGAACGAAGGTGTTCGAAGATGTTCGTTTTGACTTTATTTAGGTCATAATCATATTATTTAGGAATTTGATTCCGTATTTGAGATGTTGAGGTTATAACGAGGCTACGGTGCAGAAATCTCGGGAAATTTTTAATTTTTCCAGAGATTGTCCAGCTTTGAGTTTTCAAAGTATTAAACTCAACTCTGTCTTTTAAGCCCCAATTAGCTATTGCGATCAAATCATGCTTGAAATAATTGGCAATGATGTCTCCTTTGATTGATATAGCTATAGTTTGATTGATATAATCAAAATTTTTATGAACATCTTAGGAGGCTAATAGTGTGCTGTCATTTGCAAGCCTGTGAATTTGATTGAAAGTAGCTTGCTTAGCTTAGGTGAAAGAACATAAGATCCTTGGGAACACCAGATTTATTTGGAATTGATTGGACTTAAGTTCATCAATTCCATCAGACTTGAATCGTACGATTCGAAAGGAAACTTTCAATCCATATAGCATGACTTGAAAGCTTTAGAAATATCTAGAACCACAATATTTGCTTCATCCGAATTGTACAAACTCGTTAAGGTATGTTATTAAATCACGGGTGAACCGGTGGGATCTAAATCCACATTGCCTATATCGTGGACAAATGGACAATATCTTGACTGGTCAGGTTTGTTTCTATTATCTGTTGTTTCTAAATCTCTATCACTTTGATGAGCATTGATATTGTAGCTATAGGCTTGTAGTTGGAGGGATCGGATTAACATAAGCAATCTTGTATTGTGTTGGGTATACTCGCCTGTAGAGTAGGATATTTCTGTAGGTTTTGAAATAGCATAGGTTATTTGTCTTTGTCATAGCAGGGATTGTGTAGTTATGTAGTTTTTAACAAAATAAATTGAGACCAAAATCTACATATTTTTTAAAAAAATTTACTTTAGATTAGAATTTATTCAACCACTTTTTATAATTACATGTGGGGACTGCGATGTTATTAATTTGATTAGATTTTCATCAATTCATGAAATGTGGTGTAGTATTAAAATTATCATCAACTATTACTATTGTCAGGAACTATAAGCCTTCTTAAATACCGTAATTACGCTTACATACCACTTTGTTGTGACAATATAGAATAGAGCTAGAAGGGAAGGAAGGCATGAGATAGATTAGTAGGAAATTGTAAAAGAGAAGTATTAAGTTATTTGGGTTGTTGGCAAATTATAGCCTACTTTTGTTCGAAAATTCTATTGATCGTGAATTTAAAAATACTATATTACATTATAAATGAGGTTAATGCGACTAATTCACATTCCATGTAACAACCGCTCCCGCTCAATTAATTTCATTGAAAATTCACTCACAAATTTATATTTCTGCAGTTCATCTTAATTTCTTCGTTTCTATTTAAGATACGATGCACCACATGAATTCTATATAATAGATTTCTATAAGCCTCAAAGTTATGACAATTACAGGCGTCTACATTAAAAACAACATCGTATTTAACAAAAAAAAAAAAAAACAACAAATAAGAATACAAAAGAAAACACGAAGTATGAATTGTCACAATTGCATCGCGTAACATTTTATCACAAAACAACAAAAATTTAATTTAAAAAATAAAAATAAAAAAATAATAATAAATAATTTATTTAAATGTTAAATTTTAACTAAATTAAAATTATTTTATTTTCCCAACAGAGTGTATCTGTTATATGAAAAATTTAATTTTCATTTCATTTGAGTATTTTTTTCTACTGAAATTGGTTTTGGTATTTCTTTGACTTTCTACTCTTCGTTTTTACATAAACAGTGTCTTAATACATAATTTACATAATTTATTGTCATACATGTCATACATATTGTCATTCAATAAAGGGTAAATTTATACCAAAAAACATCAAAGACCTATTCATATTAACCGGTGAAATCATACCGTCGGTAGAATAGCAGAAAATGAAAGGAAGTCCACAAATGCAATCCCCAAGTCCCAATTAGTGTTCATATGCCAACAATTGCCCATGGTTCAGTTATATTAATATCATATAACACGGAAAAGTAAAAATTATCGCTTCAAATAACATACGGTTAAAATGTCAAATAGAAACCCTATGCCACCATTACGAGTACGGAAGAAGGAGAACCACAGAAAGATTAAACAAAAAATGTTGTGATTGAAATGCAATGAAGATGTCAAGTAAAAAATTTTATACAAGCAAGAGCTGGTTTATTAGTGGGTGACAGTTCACGCATTAGACCATGTGTGAGCGCGCAGCAATCGCTTATAGTACGAACTAAACCATCACATATTCTAAAAGCAAGCCCGTATCAGTGGCTAACTTGAAAACGAACCGTTAAAATTTCTGTCAAGTTATGAAATATATACTCTTCCAACCACTTTCGGTTATTTTTCGCCATACCCGAACATTCGAAGAGGGTATGCTATTTTCGCATTAGTTTTTTTCTTAACAAAATTATATCACAGAAAATTTATGTCAAATTTAGCAATTTGCAAAATACGAGTACCGTATGATCGAAACACCTTATAGAAAATATAATTGTTTTTTTTTTTTTATTTAGAATAATTTCGAAAAAAACAATATCACACCATCAACACTGTTCATGTTCATTCCCAGAACTCTCGTATTTCTGCTTTACTTTATTTCTTTAGTTCGTTTTATCATTTTTGTTTTATTTTTTTTCCCGTTGTTATTGATGTTAGTTTTACTCTTAGATTTATTTTCTCTCTTTAAAATTCTTCTCATTACAACACGTTTTGAAAAAAACAGAAAAAAATTATTGTATTGTTGTGAAGTTAAAGAAACGTGTAAATCTGTACAACAAGCTTTTCTTCTCTTTGAAAAAATTAAATTATTATTATTTATTTTTTTTTTATATTTTTGGCAAATTGTTGCACCTTCCTTTTGTCCTTCTTTATTTCATATTGCAACAAAACATCAAATCTAAAGTCTGTATCATAATTATAGATCCACTCTGTGAATTTAAAAAACATTTTTTTTTATATTAATTGGCAAAAACTAGATTAGTGATAGTTTAAAGTAATACTGTTACAATATATAGTGGAGGAGAGAGAGAGAGAGAGACGGGTTGACTTCCTAAACTATTTTAAGTCACAGCAGAAAAAAAATATTTATTTCTCTGTTGTTTTTCAGTACTGAAGGTTTCCAGTCTCATTAATATGAGACCGGAATCGCTATATGAGACGGTAAAATGAGTACCGTAATCGCTGTTGCCAATACAACCGTATTCTGTTCGATTTGTTGCAGCATGTCCTAATTCGCAAATGTCCTAGTTCAAAATATTTATCTAGCAACACATTAAATGCTTTCTAAAAATACCATGTCAATCTTTGAATTTACTATGAATGTATTTGAATCTTCGCATCACATCCTAGAAGTAGGTATGATGAAAAATTATAGGCCTGTGAATTTAATTTATATTATTATAACTAACAGACATGTCAATGACATTCAAATGATAATTGATTGTGTCAGAGAATGGATTAAATTTTAAATTGGAAGTGGCCTTTAATTTGTATTGTCCCAGCAGTCATTAGGCATGATATTCTAATAGTTCTCCATACCTAGTTTAGCCTACTTAGTCCGATTTTGCAATTATAATAGAGATATGAATTAGATCAGAGTGAATTGGGTTTGTGTTATTTTGGTTAAAAACGAGTAAATTTTATTATAAATCTTTCAAGGGACTTAAAATGCAGTAACCCAGAGTTACTCTCAGTCTTTAATAAATATTACTTAAAAAAAAAAAATTGGATGGGGCAATAATTTTGCAAAAAACTTCATTTAAAAAACTTTAGAATTTTTATATCATAGTTTTTTTGTTTTTTGTAGACTAGGTTGGAACGCAACCAAATAGGTAGAGGTACAACAACAACAGAACACTGAATTAGTGAGTAAAAAAAAGACAATAACAATAACAGAAAAACTAAACAGGAAAGGAAAGGAAAATACAGGAACTTGTAGATTCCCCTATTGTTCCAACATTTGTTTTACGTGCAGAACAAAACATTTCTGGTTTTTATTTTTTTTTTGTTTTTTTGTTTTGTGTTCTTAGGTTAAAAATCTCCGGTGTTGTTTTTTCAGTTTTCAGTTTTTTTTTACTCTTCATCATCTCTTGTTTTGTTCCAACAACAACAACAACAAAAAATCAACATTTTTTTTCAAGCTTTATAAAAAAAAAATTATTTTAGAAAGAATTTAACCAAAGGACAAAAGGAGTGTTATTTTTCAAATTTTTTTTTTCCAGTTACCTACCAGTTACCTTTAGTCGCAGGTAATTTACATTTGAAAAACAAAAATGTTTTATTTTGTTTCGTTTTTTTTTTTTATAGAGAAAGGAGATCTAGATGCTCGTCGTCGTATTTTGACTAGGTAGAATTGATGAGATGAGAATTTTGTTTTGTTATTGTTTTTATTACGTCACCTTGTTAAAGCCGTCGTTAAGTTTTTAGTACAAAATAATAAAAAAATTCTCTACACTTGACTACATTTTAGTTTCGAAAGAAGTATTGTTGTGGCTGCTGTTGTTGTTATTGTTGTACAATTAATGTGCACGAAAATGATTTTTTCTTTTTTATTATTTTATTTTTTGTTTGAGCTGTCATTTTAATTTTTGAAAATAATATGAAAAAAATGTCACCTGAGTCATGCTATTAATTTTGAGAATTTAATTTAGGACTAAGTTCGTGCTATAAATTGTTTGTAAACTACATTGAAGGCTACAATTAAATTGCATAACGCGTATATTGAAGTGAAAATACATTTCTCAATTAGTGAAGTATTAGTGAAGTTTGCTGTTTCAATTGTTGAAAATTTTGTTATATAGGCTTTCATACCCAACGTAAAATTTTACTACATAATTTCAGTGTTGATACTTTTAACTTGCTCGGACAGTAGTTTTTCTTTTCGGTAGAGAAGAAGTTAGAGCATATTTTCTTAAATTTCGAAGATTATTTTATTCGTTGGCTTTTAATAGCCAGCAGTAGCCTATGTATTAATTTCCCCATTTACAATTTGAATTAAAAAAACAATGTGAGAAACAGTTCTTCGGGATTCAAACTTATTACATTGTAGTGGTTTTAAGCGGTCTGTAAAAAGGAAAATATACGAGTATCAAACCACGTAAAGTGTGGAGAGCAAAACGAAGAAATTTTCTCTGGATTGCTTCAAGTTAATGGATATGATTACGATAAAATGGCGATCAAACTGAATTTGTTTATTGTAAATATTAACAGCCAAGGCAGGTATTAAAGGCTTTAATCATATATGGATCATCAAACCCTCTTGACCTTATAATGAAACCTAGTAAATTTGTATTGAAGAACATTATCGATGTAGTTTTTCCCGTGAAGGAAAAAAACTAAAATAAAATTTGGAAATTATTGTAGAAATTTCCGTTTGATGACGTAATCACTGCCAGTGAGGTTTTTACTACTAAATTACTTTTACTAATCTACTATTTTTTAGTTCACAATGATTTTGGAGTTGATACAAATTTTTTACTTCAAATTTTTTAATTTCTTCTGTAACTGGAACAATGAGAGATTTTATAGAATTTTACACTTAGCTCACAAAACATTTTATTGTTATCAAAATAAAAATAGGTGCTACAAGACTCCTACATGACTTCTGAAGTCCTGATAATCACTAAAGGTGTTATAATGATGTTTTTATGGGAATAATGTGATTAATATTGCTATAAGAATGTTTTAACGAATATTATAATTTTCAGCAATTGCTACAGCAATGTTGTTTTCGAAAGGTGCGTAATCCTATTACAAGAGTTAAAGTGTTGTTATAAAAATCAAAGTACTAGAACAGCAGTAGTAGTGTTATAATTTTACTGTATTCCTATAATGTTTAAACTTACTGTAACTTTCTAGTTTCTAGTTCGGGAGTTGTCTGCTAAACTAGTTTAGTACACAACCCCCTCATTTGCTACCACACCGTCACATAGGTTTAAATATTTATTAGGTATGAGGAAAGAGTAAATAAGAATAGAGATTTGAGTAATTTCATCAATTATGCAGGTTGGTTCTAATTTCGTGCCAAAATAATTAATATATAATCTTAAAACAATCAATGACAAAAAATTAATCACTCGTGGTATCAAAAACGCATTATTTAAAGCTTATAATGGTATTTGCAAAATATCCCACGTAACATTTTATTGTTATAAAAACAAAATTAGTGCTACAAGACTTCTATATGACTCCCGATAAGCACTAAAGGTGTTATAATGATGTTTTTATGGGAATAATGTGATTAATATTGCTATAAGAATGTTCTTATAGCAATTGCGGGAGTTGTTATAATAGGATTTTCCGCAAGTGATACAGCAATGTTTTTATAAATCTAAAAGTGCGTAATCCTATATTAAGAGATAAAGTGTTGTGATAAGAATAGAATTGCTGGAATAGCAGTAGTAATGTTATTATTTTACTGTATTCCTATAATGTTACTAATAAACTTACTGTAGCTTTTAGATAAATATTTTGCGACGGCCATTATTTTCTACAAACGAGGTAATTTTTTTTTAAATAAACAAAAACTGAAAAGTTTTATTTTGCATTCTTTTCGCAAAAATAACATTTTTACTTAAAAGAATAATTATTTAAATATCAAATTTGATGTTATGCATTAATTAACATTTATTATTAAATATTTTAAAGATGCATTTTAAAAATATATTTTCTTTTATTTATTTAAAAATTGGTTATTTTTGGAAGACATTGTATTTTTTCGAATTATTTTTATAATAATAATGTCAATGAAATTTCATTCCCAGCCAAATTTTGCATTTTGGTCGCAATAATTGTAAATATTACTTTTTGATCGAAAAATATTATTTATTAGTAAGACATTTTTTTATATTATTAACTAATATATCTATCTCGCTTTCTCAGGAAATAAATATAAACTCCATAAAATTATTATTTGAAAATAAAAAATAATACCTTTCTCACTCTCGCGCCACATAAATTATTTCAAATGAATATCATTTCAAAATAAAAACATATACACTAATACATGTATACTAATTCTATAACAATAGGATTAGTATACATGTATTAGTGTATAACGGTGCCTTATAGGATTCTCCATTTTAGTGCTATAACGTATTTATAACCTTTCGCAGCAATTGCGGAGCACTCAAATTAACACTAATACTGTTATTAGAGTGTTTATAATAGTGTTATAAGAGTGCGCAAGAGTCTTATAGCAATAAAATTGTTACGTGGGTAGCTACTGCAACTTAAATTTAATACATATACAACTATCTGTAGAACCGGTCTTAATTATTACTTTCTGTTGATTTTTCGCCAGAAAGTGGAATTGTATAATTATACTTCGTAATTCGAGAAATATTTGAAGTACTCTGTTTTGTGCTGGAAGATCTTCAAAATAATCAGTTTGCTCATAGTAGATTTATCTTAAACTTCATACAATATACATATCACATATGGATATCTAAGACTTATCGATGCAGAAGTGAAAGTAGACTAAATATACAATTTATTGTAGTGCATTAAAATAACTTTGCCTTTTACTCCATCAGTTGTGTGTTTCCACCATAATGAAAATATAAATAAAATTATAATGACATTAAATAATTATATTAATTTGAAATTTTTTACAAACTCTATTAAATTTAATTGGGTTAATTACCTCTTTGAGGTTTTTAATTATATCTTAAATTATTGTACAGGATATTTGGTAATATATTCATTAAGTATATAATATCCAATTATAACTGATTCTCATGGATAATTCAAATTTCAACAGAATTTTACTACAATTTCTTTCATATTGCAATTCCACAAAATTGAATTTAGTAGAATGAACTCCTCTCCCTGACACATAATTATATCACGGCTTAATTCTGCTAAAAAAAAAACTAACATAGAGTTAACCACAGATTAAACTTTATTAAATTAAGTAAAAAGAAAATAAATATAATTCGAAAATATTATTTTGTGCCCATTAGATTTTTATAAAATAAATTTATACCCACACATATTTTGACTCAGTAAATTTGGGTTAATTTTTTAATTTTGTTTTTTTTTGTTTTTCTCTTTTATTTTGCCTCCTCGTATTAATTAAATCTTATATACTTATGTTATCTCATCTAATTAAAGTATAAAAGTTAATACAATTTTATCACATAAAAATAATTAATACTTCAAAGTATCATAATATCCTTATTATCCTAGCGGATATAGCACTCTCTCTCTCTCTTTCTCTCTCTATTCGTTTTATGCCTTTATTTTTTCTTTTATATAATAAGAAAAATTTGTATACGCAAAAATACAAAACTAATACATTTACAGTTGAGTAAAAATTTTCCAATTTACTGAATTCAAAAAAAAAAAAAAAATAAAAGGAAAAACCAATAAAAAAACGAAAAGTTCTTAAAACTTCCGATGATTTCAGATATGGAATTCTAAAGTAACCTTATTTACTTTAAATAAATTCCAATCTTTAAGGATTTTCTTTTTCTCTTTTTGTCTGTATGATATCCTAAAATTTTTTAATGAGGATCAGATCGACTCTTAAATAATAAAAAAAAAAAAACAAATTTTATGTCTGAAGTAGGGTTTTGCAACCATAGTAGTGAAATAGAGTGTGGCATGTAAAAAGGAATGCATATAGGTACAGAGAAAACAGTTGTTTATATAAGAACAAATATTTTTGAGATGTGACTTAATGTATTCCTGAACTTCGTTTAACGTTAATCCCTTTTGTGATGAATAACAGGAAAGGAGATTAAATGAAAAATTATTTGGCATTATTCCTACGGAAATATGGAAATTGATCAGCTTGCAAATAAGGTTAACGTTTACCATGGAATATAATTGTTTAAAATTTAAAAAAGTAGGATGTGATCTGCTAATCCTATTTTGATTCCAGATTATTACCAGTTGATCAGATGAGTATTCAAGGTTTTGAGGGTTTTATTTATTTATTTATTATATTTTTTCTAATTCAACAAGTTATTAGTTTGGTTGATTGTAACTGGCCCTGTTTGATTCACAACAATTGTATGCAGTATTAGTATAGAGATACCACTTTTAATCCCTTAACCCTCAATGGGACATATTGAAAACTATTCTGATTCTATTATTGTAGTTTTTATTTTATAATTGATACACTTATTTCTTTCCTTCTGTCTCTTTTTTTATTTCTCTTTATCGCTTTCTCTATTTTTTTCCATTGAAGCCAATGAATTAAAAACCTCTCTAACTGAATTCGCAAAATTTAAGCCGTTTAAAAGATTAAAAAAACGAAAGATAGTAAAGAAATAAACAAAGATATAAAAGAATATAAAACAAATAGAAAGAACGAATATAGAATAGAATAGAATACAATAAAATAGAATAGAATAGAAAAGAATAGAAAAGAATAGAAATAGAATATAAATAAAATAGAAATAGAATAGAATAGAATAGAATAGAATAGAATAGAATAGAATAGAATAGAATAGAATAGAATAGAATAGAATAGAATAGAATAGAATAGAATAGAATAGAATAGAATAGAATAGAATAGAATAGAATAGAATAGAATAGAATAGAATAGAATAGAATAGAATAGAATAGAATAGAATAGAATAGAATAGAATAGAATAGATTAGAATAGAATAGAATAGAATAGAATAGAATAGAATAGAATAGAATAAAATATAATAGAATAGAATAGAATAGAATAAAATAGAATAAAATAGAATAGAATAGAATTGAATAGAATTGAATTGAATTGAATTGAATAGAATTGAATAGACTCTATTTCGAAAGAAAGAGCTCCCTGCAAGCATTACGCTAAAATGGCTGTATATTTATCCTTAATATTTTTTATTTTGTCAGAAATTTTCCAACAGATATATATATTTATAAAACAGGATGGCTGCTCGTGCATTACGGCGATAGGAAACTAGAATTAATATGAACATGATCACCAATAAAATGTGAGAAAGTGAAAATTGAGTAAAGTAAAGTGGGCTGCAATGGTATTTAACGTAGGCCTGTTTGTATGCATGCAAGCATGTATTTGATTGACGCGAAATACAACCATCTTTTTTGAAGCAGTGTCGCTAATAAAACGTAGTAACATACAAAGTAAAATAAATTAAGCGAATGCTTGAAACAATTTCTGGAAATTTTTTTGCTTCGGCCCGATGCTTGATCAGGAGGGTTAAATAACCAAAAATAAAGTAATAAAAAGTTTAAAGTAAGGTTGCAGAGCACTAATCTATAGAAAAAAGGTCGATGTTTACAAAAAAAAAAGAAATAATAAATAAATTAAACAAAAACAAAAATTTAAATTTTTATCTTTTACCTTTTTGTTTGTAGTTGTATGTAGGAGTTCAAATTTAAAATAAAGATTTTTTTTTATAATGAAAAATAAACAGTGGTAAATGAAAATAAAGTCAAATTTCCCAAACGGATTTTCTGTAATTTTTATTGGATAAAAAATGTAAAAAAAAAAAGAAATAGTTGTTTTTAGTTTGATTTTAAAAGAGAAAAAGGATATATATATATATATTTTTTTTTTTTTAAATCCAAGGTCAAAGCATTTTATGTTTTTTTATGACTTGTTGGGTTTTATTTTAATTAATTTTTATTTTAATCGATTCTGATTGCTATAATTGGTAAAAGTTGTTTTCATTATTTAACAAAAAAAAAGTCGTTTTATCCTTTTAGATTTATTTGAGGTGATTTAATTTTTAATGAGAGGTGGGACAGATGATAAATAATTATTTTTGAAGATTTAAAGCTTATTCATTGTTTGAATATTTAATGAATTTATATCATAAAAGATCAAATACTGACTACTTTTACTTATACTTACCGTATTGAGTTATTCAGATTAATATCAGGGTTGTTAAAAATTTTCTTACAAGCTTTTACGTGAATAACAAAATTCAGCATTTTATTTTCGTATCTATTATAAGTTCTTTTAATCAACAACCTAAACATCAAAAACTGAAGGAAAACTAGTTCGATTATTGAGTTTTTTACAATTTTGAAGTTTTTTCAATCATAATATTATAACTCCAGCTATCTCATCTTCAGTTTGATTCGGTGCATTACAGAAATTCGCGTGGGTCATTTTGTATCACTTTATGTAATAGGGGTAATAACTACTGAAATTTTACACGCCTCTATAAAAATTATATCTGCAAAAAAGACCGCAGAAATATTTTGTAGTATTACAAAAGCTTTGCATTAACACGCAGCAAATAAAAATACATAAAATAAAAATTCATAATTAATGAACAGTAAATTGTATCCATTAAATAACATTTAACCCGGATATTATTACTATCTATTACTATTCTTATTACTATTTTTGGATCATATCAGTCAGTAGCTTCATATTCATTTACATACATATTATAAAATATAATTTAGGTAGTTACATACTATGAGTATATTCTATTTTAAAATATTACAAAAAATATGTAATTTGTATTCATACTACATAAGTAGTTATGTATATGTATATATACTTATGTATATTTAAAATAGTTATAATAAATCAAAATAATTATTAACTACACTATTATTACTGTTTTTTAAATAATTACCAGCATTTTACTAAGTTACATTTACACAATGATCAAACAAAAAAAAAAAAAAAACTTGAAACATAAAAAATGTTGCTAAACATTTATCATCATTTTGAATTATAGACTTTAGAAACATGTAACTAGGCGATCTACAAGAACTGTGCATTGCAATATTTAATATCATCTTTCATATTCTTAGATTTTTAAAAAAGAATTACACAAGGCTCAAAGGTAAAAGTAATTCTTCATTTTATGTTTTTTTTTTATATAAATACATACATACAAAGTAGCGATATTCTAAAAAAAAAAAAATAAAAGAAAAAAAACAATAATAAAAATTAATAAAATAAAAAATTAAAACTAATAGGTTGAAATTTAATATTTTTATATAATAAAATTCTTATTTTTAATTTGTGTTTTATCCTGGGGGTTCATTTTTGATATTTCGATTTTTATTTTACTTTTATTTTTTTCTTCAAAGTTTTTTTTTTTTGTTTTTAAATAAAAACTTTATTTTTGTATCAAAAAATAAATTTAAATTGCATTTGCAATGATGTTGCTGGAAATACTGTGAATGTAAGCAAGGTGTTTACTTAGGCATTATATATAGTAATTTTACAGGTAAAATCAAGTAGAAGCTCATAAGGACTATATGAGGACGGTAATATACGATACGAAATAGATTAGGTATTAGAGAGCCTTGACTTTTTTATAAATAATTCCAGCGGTTTTTATTTTTATGCTGTTCTATATTTTGGCTAAATAAAGATTTAAAGAAATTTAAAATTATACGAGTTATGAACAAATTTAAATTAATTTAAAATCATGCACCATGCACCATGCCCATGCATCATGTAAAATGCACCATTTACTATACCATCCACAATGTTAGCATGTTAGTTATTTATTTTTGTCTCTTGCTAACATTAGTTAACAACAGTGATGGATACTATGATACAAGCTTTCGTCTATAATAGACGTCTGATTTGCTCGCTCTAAGCAATATCTGACCGTATAATGCACCATTAATTATGTACATTAGCTATCATTCATATTAATCGATGCATCACACTTTATTTACATTAGTGTAATTTTTTTGCCTATAGAAAGGGATTCATAACAGATGGAGTAAATTAATTAGATATAAATTTTCAAAACTTGTTTAATTCTAATTTCGATGGTGCAAAATAAATTTTTAATCTTCCAGATTTCTTTAATCGAATAAAATAATAATGCTCAAAAATCAAAATGCCAAAAACTTTTCATTACCAAAGTATTAATAAATTACAGTCCATTTATTAAAAAATTAATGAACGGTAACAAAGCTCAAATGGTATTTAGTGTGTCTGCACAAATTTTAAAATTCATTCAAACCATAATATTTTAGATTTTACCACTCTTCTTAATTTTATCTTCTCAAATTTGTTTTTATTCATTTTTTTTATTGCTACAATTGTAAATATTATTGTAAATTTAAATTATTATTGTAACTTGTTTAACTTAAACGTATAGGTAAAATAAATAATACACATAACGTGTATGAGTGAAATTACAAAATAGTAATAAACTTCCGGTACGCTCTGTATCTCAAGAATTTCATACTGTGTATTCAATTCAAATCCTTTCATTCAAATTGTTAAAAAAAAAAAGATGAGTTATGCAAATTGTATTCAGACAACATTATAATGATGGTAAATTGAATGTATCACACACGTAGTGCACCCTTAAGGTAAATTAAATATTTTGTAGGTAGATTGTTGTTACTTGTTGCTTTTGTTGTTTTTTTTTTGTTTCTCAAATCATATATTGAGGTCGAAGGTTTTGTAACAAAATACAAAAATAATCAGAATACCAAAAGTGCACCGAAAACTCATTAAGGATGTTGCAAGAAAAATTCAATAGTAGTATATAGCGGCATTCAAAGGATATTACAGAGAGGTAGGGGCAAAAAGCTTTATAAAAGTAGTTATGATTGACTTGACTGCTCATAAAAAGGTAGGAAAATCATTTTTTTTTTATTTTTATATTTTTTTCTTTATCGATAGATTGTTTTTTTTTTTTTAATTTTTATTTTTGTTTTTACATATACCGATATAGATAAATAACAATAAATGTAATTACTTTATATGTAAGTAAAAACTATACAGACAAAATACGTATGGAAGCAGAATATGAATGAACGTTTATTGAGTATCAATTAGTTAAATTAATTATGCCCTCAAACTTTGAAAATTCAGATGAATTGCTGATGAGAAATTTGTATTTATATATATGTATTTATATGTATGTACATTGTACATATATTTATTATATGTATATTATATGTATATAGCTTATACATTCAATTAAAACTTAATTTATTTATATAGACATACTTATATATCTGTAATAGCGTATCCTCTTTATATGACCATTTCGTCGTCGTTCAAAGTGACTCTATTAATTCTAAAAAAAGAGAAAAAAAGAGACGAAAAATTTAATTCTCTAGAGGGGCATATTTTAATGAATTTTCATTATTAAAGCATTTAAAAATATTACAATGAATTTGCTTAAATTGTAATTTTAATTTATTTTTAAATAATGGAAATAAGCAAAACGAATTATCTTTCAATGGCGCCGCTACTCGAATAGTTAAACTTCGGAACAAGTTTTGAAAACAACGAAAAGAAACTTTATTTTACTGCAAACTGATTTCGGAGCACTACCATCCAATTCCTCATTCATTCTTATATAACTGATGTTTTCGAGTATGCTATTGAATTCACTTCTATCCTGTACTGCTCTGATCAACTTGCTCTGCTCTGACCTGAAAATTGCTGCTATGATTATAATGCTATAAAAATATTCTCTGTTTTAGGTAATTTTTTACAGATATAAAACAGATATCTCTAGGTTATCGATGTTATCGATAACTTATCCAATTACAACTTTTTCAATTACCGAAACCTTGCTTCTTCTTAGTTCCAGATCTAAGACATTGTATATGTATTATTAAAGGTATATTAAGCTCTTGATATGTCTGAAAATTATCAGTAAAAACAAAGTCTCAAATTGTTTGAATGTTTAACTGTTTGAAATGTTGCATAGGTACACAAGGGTTAATATTAATCAACCGATTCATTAAAATATCTTAAAAAATCACTTAATTTATGTGCGATCAGATCAGCTCAAATAGAATTTTAAATAATTTTTATTTTTATATTGAAAAGTTTTTAATTTAATAATTTAATAAAAAGTCATTCAAATTTCAAGAACCGATGAAATTAGGATTTAAAATTCGTTAATTTAAAAAATTTTGTAAACTTTTTTTTTAATCTTCTTTTTTTTTTTTGCAGTCGATATGAATTTTTAATTTGAATGTAAAAATTTTTGAATTTAATTTTCTTTTAAAAGAAAACTTTACAGTTGACACTGCTGGAATTTCTTCAATCAGTACATCAGAAATCTTCTGGAGTTTGAATCTTTCTAAAATAATAATTTTTTTGCCACTTTTTGTTTCCACTTGGCATTTTTATCATACTCGATTGCTAGCTGCTGTTTCCGATGTAATGTCTAGTTTCATTTTTAATCTCTTTATACAGTCTAAGTAGGGGTTGGTCTACTGTAGAAAACCGCTTTGATAATTCTATCTGCACCTAATAATGTTTTGAATTTTGAAATTTATTTAAAAAAAAGTGGTTCTAAAAAAGCTAAGTTGTTGTGGTATAACAAGTTCAGCTACAATTCATAATGGTAAAATTTCTCGTTTGATAGAAATAATGCCATGGGGTTTTATTTCGAACTTCTAATAAAATATTCATTTGTAAACTATCTTCGGTTGTCAATTTGAACACCATAATGGTAAAAAATAAACGAATACTTTATTTGTTGTCCTACAATACTTTGTAATTTTTTTCTTTACACAAACAATTGAATATATTTTAAGGCTCCCGATTGATTGAATTGTGTTATTCGGAAATGTTTTTTTGTACACTAATTTGATAGTATATATCTGTTTTCAAGTAATAATTTGTTAGTTTTCAAATTTCATATGATATTATGAGTATAAAACTTAATGGAAGCTCATGTAAATTTTGCATATTACACCTATTACAATCTCAATCAACAACAAAATAATATCATATGCCATTACAGCAAATAATGACGTTCGATGCTAAGCAAAGATGAAAGGACAGACACAAAAGGTCTACTGGTGACTTGGATATAATTCTGAATTATCAGTACAATATAAAATACTAAAATGGACGTACGGGTGGACGTACGGTATTCAATTATAAAGCAAAGAAAACCAAAATCGAAATGCTGCAAAAATGAGTTCTCCGTGATTATGCACCGTGTTGCATACGTAACAAAGATCTCCAACGTGACTTGCACATTGAAACAGTTACGTATGAGATCAAGAAGCATGCAGTAAGACACAAGTAGCGATTGCAAATTTATGTGAACTTGGAAATAGTTCTAATATTTCTTGATATCGACAACATAATGTCCGTCGACTCAAGAGAATGAAATTGATCAATACCTAAAATCAAAAACTCTGTGAGAATACTTTCCTTTACGGAAATTATTATACCCATAAATTTCCTTTGTGAAAATTAATATATGTAAATAATATTCCCACGCAGAAACAATTGCTATGGCTATTTTCTACACGGGAAATATCACTTCACGAGCAATTATTATGTTGATAGCGATTCTTCACGGTCAAAAGCCATTAGCTGATCTACCGTAGATTGGTTATAACGGGAAAAAAATGAAGAGGTGGGCTTTAGTGGGTTCGATTCCCGCATTATCAAGAAGCATATGAGGCTTAAGTTCCAATGTCCTTCCTACCTCCTATCTTTCGAAAAAAAGTATGCTCCAAAAGATAATTCTATATGAATTGTCGAAGTTAGCATCACTTTCACTATATAGCTACTTCAAATTTTATATCGATATATTATAAAAGAAGTGGCGAATCTATCACATCAAAAATATTCTTGAAATTTGAATATTGTTGTCTCAAAAAATGACAAAAAAAAAGCTTAAAAATTTCATTAAAAAAATTTCACTTCAATTATTTTCAATTGCGTTTTTGATCGCGCAAAATTAAAAAAAAAAAATTAATGCATTTTTTATGAAATATTAAAATATTAAAAAAAAAAAGAATAAAAAATTAAAAATTATCCGTAGGACTTAATATGAAACAGTAAAAGGAATTTTATGAATTTTGTCAAAAAAAATTTTTTTTTTTATTTTTAAAAATAATGCAAAAGAAAAGTTTTGCTTCAGACGAATATTTATATCTTTAGTTAGGACTTATCAAAGACTTAACAAAAATTTTTTTTGGCGTAATTTGAATTGTCTTTAGTGGAAATAGAATAGAATATTGTCTGATCAATTGTAACTTGACTGCATTTTATAGCGCGATTTCAAATGTAAGTTAATCTTGAACTTTGCCTTGAATGTCGTCGTGTAGTTGAGTTATTTGTACTGTGGATACTTCGTAAGGGGTCAGTAGAAATAAAAAAAATACGTTTTCTTTCTTCCAAACAATTCCAAAACAAAAGAGAAGTATTGTAAATGCTGTAACTGCTCATACCTACACAGTAGATAGTACAACAACACCGAGATAGTAAAACACAAGTTGCATTCATTCATATTTTGATCATTTCATATTATGCATTACTGTCAATGTGGTTGCACAATCATAACAATATCATAACATATAATAACCAAACTAAATTCTAGCTATGCATATTAACTTCTTTTTGATTCAATTTCTCTTTAACTTATACCATCTTATAGTTTCTTTTAAATTAGATTTTTCTTCTTTAATTCCCAATATTAGTCAAATATGTCAAATATTCCGACTAAAAATACCGTTAAAACTAGCTCTGCATAGTAACTGGCAAAGAATATGAGTAACCTTCGCCATAATAAAAAGACGATTTTAAAATGAATATGAATCTGAAATTTGAATTTAATCGCATTTATTATGTCTCACAAAGTGGAAAGCATCAGTTTGGGAAAGAAAGTATGGATCCACATAAATAGATTTAAAACTGGTTATCTACATGAGCTGTTGAAATTATTCATATTATGGAGAGATTGAAAATATTTTTAAAGAAAGCCTGATAATTTGATGCCTATAAGCTTGTTGTAGAATTTTCAAAAAACAGAAAATTTATATGTTGCTTACAGTTGAATCCCCATTGAGCAAAAAAATGTTGCCAAATAAGAAACACCTGACTAAGATGGATTTATAAAGAAATGCATAGTACCTACGAGAAATTATAGAAAAAAAATATGAAGGAAGCTTAGTACGTTATCAAAAATGATATCCGCAAATAGAAAATGAGAGAAATGTCAAGTTAAAATCCTACATGCTGTCAAGGAAGGTGTTTGCTCAAGGAAAAAAATTCAGTAGTACGACAAATTTCTTGAGTTTGCTAAAATTTAAATTTAAATTTTGTCTATAATTTAAAAGCCCACTTTCTAATGTTGTCTATAGTTTGTGAATAATTTAAATAAAAATGTTAATCCAAGAATAATTTCTGTTTCAAATATTACAGTAGGTGCTTAAAAGTATACAGTACCGTACTGAATTTCAAAATTGTCCAGTACCTACACTACCTAACTTTAATTCTGTATACAGTACCTAATTTTAAAAAAATAAATCAACAAGGAAAGATGTTTAAAATTGCAAAAAAATTTTTTAAATAATTATTCAAAAAAAAAAAACACTAATCTCTTTGATGTAAATTTTTTTCTCTTTCATTTACAGTCAAAGAGAGAGAGAGAGAGCAGAAAAAAAACAAAAACTTTTTTAATTGGAAAAGTCAGAAAAAAAAAGTTTAATTCAAGAAAAATCTCTTAATATCAACATTATTATTTTTTTTTTCGATGTGTACGAGAGGAGTGAGTATATCTAGCGTATTCAAGTTTTTATTTTTTTTTTTTAATTATTTATTCATGCAAACATAGACGATGGTAAACATGAGTACAACATTAAAAAAAAAAAAAAAACCAAAAATAAACAAAAAAATGTTTTTTTTTTTCAATTTCAATTTCATACTAAACTCTTATAAGTTGAATAACTCATAATATATTCATTTTTTTTTTTTTTTTTTGTAATTATCAAAGGATTTTCAAGGATTCTATATGTTAATCGGTTCATGAATTAAGCGACCAATTACAAGATAAAATTAGCAAGAAAAAAAAATAATTCAAATTAAAACTTTAAATTTTTAAATTTGAAATTTTATATCAAAAGGAAATTGATAGGTAGGGACTATAGGGATGACGTTAATAAAAAAGAGAATTTAGAATTAGAATAAATAAACGTGTAAAAATTCTTAAGTCTGATGCAGATTGATTCATCTATTTTTGTTTTAATCTTTTTTGCTTAGAAATAAAATAATAATTTGGAAAATTAAAAGGAATCTTGTAAATTAATGTAATATCTATGGTTAATGTACTTATTTACCGTTTTTATCTATTTTATAAATATATGTAGAAAATGCTGTTTCTCAAGAACACTAAGCAAATCTTGCATAATTTAATTAACTCAATAATGTGGGGTTGTAGTTTTAATGTGTGTTATACAAAATATATATATTATGTCGATTTGATTTACTAGTTCTGAACTGTGTAATTGATAAAATACTGAATCTATTTAAAATTACTGGCAATTGTAATGGCTAAGCTGGGGAAGGCAATATTTCTGCAGTTCTAAGAACGAGTACTAGAACACTGACAACGAGTACTAGAACAGGTTGAAAAATTCATAAAGTATTTTTCTTGTCTTCATTCGGGAATCGAATCGTTGACCTTTCGGTTGGAAGGAGGCTTTTCTACCTATCACGCAGCGTGTGATATTGACGTCTTCGTATTTCTGTATCATTATAAATACGAAATTGATCGCAATAAGAATATTGTTACAACAAATAGAAAAGAAATAGAAAAGTATTTCAGTTCCCTTAATTTGATTAAATAAAATTTAAAAAGAATATTTATAATACTTAATTACTTAATAAAACCTTTATTCAATATTTACAACAACTAAGTGCGAATCCTACCCTGATCAGAATAAAATGTCTTTCATTTATTCCGGTTACAGGCAGCATCTCTTGAATTGTTTGAAGTATGATGAAATTAATTACCTTCAATAAAAGTTTTATTTACCCCAACTTCTTGTCCCAGCAGGTTATAAAATTATCTTTTGATTGGAGCATTTTCATACTTCTACTCTAATTATCTGATCCATCATAGTCTCTTAGTTTTAATTTTTCAGATAACGCTTAACCTCTTTATTAACCGCGTAAGTTAGAGATTATACCTTTTCTTTCAGATCTCGTTATCGTTTTTGAAACATTCCGACATTTCTAACCTGTAGAGGCTTTTAGATTTTCATACTGATGTTGTTTTGTAGAATTAGCAGTAATTTCAAGATGGATAAACTTCTTTGATCTACCTTCTGGTGATATTTTTACCGATATTAAATTTTGAGATGCATTTTTTACTTGTCTACAATAAATAAATTTTCCTTATTTACTTTCAAACCCACGCTTCATATTAAATATAGATAAAAGTACCGATAATCGCCCGTTGTGATCTAGCAAAATGATGTGAATATCAGTGGCGTTCTCTTGTAGTTGAACAAATCTAAAAAATATAATTTTTTTTTCCAGATAGTACAATTTTGGTTCTATTTACTTCAGATATCTTTAATCAAACAAAGTTCCATTAATAATTCGAACGGTTTCCTTCCGTTTAAGTTTTCTAACAAAGTTTTAACTGTCAACTAAATGCAAAAATTTCGACATTGACATGTTGAAAAAGACGAATTTTATCACGTACGGTAATTTTTTTCGTCTTTTATGAAAGGGAAAGGGCATATCTATGAATAACAGCATTGCGAACAAACCATAAGAACCATTAACAATGTTTCGCAATACTTTGTCTTGGAACATTTGAGTAGTTTGAATATGTATTTGTTTAGTACAACCCCATATTTGAATACAGTATGCCCAGACTGGGTTTAATATCTGATTGTAGAGCAAAACTTTGTATTACGTCGAAGGCATAGATATAAGCCCAATTAACCAATTCAAATGTTTGTATTTCAGATCAAGTTCACGATTTTTTTTCTTCACATGTTCTTTCCATCTTATCTCTGCATCAAGTTTCATACCAAGATATTTTGAAATGGTACGATGACATTGTTTCTGATGCTCTGATGATCAATGTATGATAACATTGTTTCTGATCTTACTGGAATGTGCGACTCATTTTTTTTATTTGTAATGTTAGCGTGCGTGGATTTATTTGTATTCAGTTTAAGTCTCCACCTTTTGCACCGAATGAAGATTTTGTTACTGGGTTGTTGCAATTTTTTTTGTAGCTTCATTTATATTTTTACCGACTGCTAATATAGCCGTGTCATTTGCAGAAGTAGCTACCGTCGCATTTTCTATCTCTGGAATATCACTAGAGTATAGTAAATATAGTATATCGGGCCCAGTATACTACCAGAAAATATAATATCGACCATATGTACGAATATGCTTCCACTTGACGGACAGTATGTCCCAGAACAACAATAAAGCAGTTCTTTGAAAAAAACAGAAAACAACTTTCTATCAAATTTTTTGCTTTCTGAATTGTCGGTTCTTCTTTGAATGCTTAATTTTTTTTTTATTCATACCATATACCATAGTCATATAATTATGATTAAATATTGGTTTTAAACATCGTTGTTCCATTCTATTACCTTTACTGAAATCAGTTTTGAATAAACTGAACTATATTTATAAAAAGTGTTTGTTTCTAACTACACATTTTTAAAATTATTTACAAGGATTTATTTAGAATTCTATCAGTTGGCATAGACATAATTTTATCTTAAACACAAAATAATAATTATTAGCATGTATATGTAAATATAAATGGCGCTTTATATCATTTTCTAAATTTGTAAAATATTTTCAAAATAAACTTGTAATCAAAATGTAAAATTCACTTAAATTACTTAAATTCACGCTATTCACTAAAGACCTGGGCGAGCAAAAAATAAAAAAACATCAAAAATTCCACATATTTGAATTGAATTTGTTTGCATATAAATTCTTCCCTTAAAAAAAAAAAAAGAAACAAATTAGAAGCCTCCCATATCGCTGAAAAAAACAATAAAAAACAAAAATGGAATTTATCTTATCAATAGAGTTTCCGAGTGGTTATTTCTATGTTTTTACACGGTTTACTAATTTTGATTATATTTTCCATTCTGTTATTTCTACTTTAGTATTTATAAATTTGTGGTTGTCTCCTGAGATTAAATTTACTACCAATTAAGGTGCTGCTGTGACAAGTAAAACAAATTTTTCATGCTCTTAATAAAGATTTGTGAGGATGAAACATGAATTATTTTTTATAATGTAGATTTTTTGTAGTTGTTTTGGTAGTGAATTTTTTTATATAAAATTTAACAAAATAATAAGACAGAGAATAAAATCTGGATTGGTTCGGGTCTTTCAAAGTACGTATACATAGTTAATCTGGAATAGTAGATTTCGCGTAGATTTTTTTTTTGTATTTTTATTTTTTTGTCTGTCAATGAGCATATCATATAGGTTAATCTGTAATAATTGTTATATATAATGAGTGAATCTATTTAATATAATACAAAATTTGCTTTAATAGCAATAAAACACAAATATTTTGTGATGGGAAATTAACGTTGGGTTGGAACGAAGATATAACTTTGAGATTTAAAAAAAAATGTTCCGATGATAATTACAAAAAGGTAAAATTGGATGGTGAAAATCATTACCAACTAATGTGCACAATTAATTGATGAAAATTGAGTGACTGAGATTGGCATATTTAATAGCAGCAATATGTTTAAAATGCAACTTCTTATTGTTTAAAGATACCATAACAGTAAATTTGAAGTTCTCGAAACTTATGAACATTAAATTCAAAAGTCTTATTACTTCAATAGTTGCTTCTATCTTCCTATACTATTCCAATCAGACGGTACATCTTATCGCTTGGCTATTTATTAAAACAACAAAAAGAGTAAACTATTATCGATTTGGTCTGCATGATCTTACTTCTCTTCCTCTTGTCTTCCTGATTATAAAACTCCAAGCTTTTATTTCTTGTGTTGTTCTTAGTTCTAAATTTGCTATTTTGATGCCACTATATTATCAATATATTTCATCAATAGTAAATGTTGGTCTGTCTCTACCGCGTTGATATATTCCGACCAACCAGTTGGTTGGGTATATGTTATATTGGTTAGATAGACTTTAGTACATATATATTTAGTTCTTCGAAGTTTCGATTTCCGACGAAGTCAGAAAAAAAATGTTTTATGAGTTTTTTGACCTGAAGCCTGGACTAGAATAAATGATAAAAAATAGTCGGTTTTCACTCAAAGTAAAATGGATTATGAAGGTGAAATTACTCTATCTTAAGCTATCTCAATAGTTCGTATTATTTAAGTGGGAGCTGCTTTGAAAAACGTGTAGTGTTTTTTTTTTAAATATTTTATGACAAACCGCATTAGGTTTACATGATTACATTTCCCATAATTACTTTCAAATTATTTACTAATACCTTACCAAGGTTTATTGGATTGAGTTCAAAAATGTTATATTAGTGACTTTTTTTATTCATATCTGTTGTGCAAAAATGAAAATAATGGACAAAATGCATTAACGCTTATGCCTCATAATGCCATTCGATAGGGACGTACCGTAAATTATATTTAAAATAGCTTTCATATTTCTAATACCATAGAAAATACACAAATAAACTCGTTGACATAAATTGACATAATTATATTTAATTTTTAAATTGAAAAACGTACGGTGCAAATATCTGTACCATATCACAACCGATTTTCATTATTATTCTTTTAAATGATAGATAATGTAAAAGGGGACGTAGCGAAACTAAATATTTTTTTCAAAAAATTTATATTTTCAAATTAAAATTTAACCCTTTGTAAAAGTCATACAAACAACATACAAAAATTTTAATTTATCAAATTGCCACAATTATCACCCATCGCCAGAATTAAGTTTAAAGTATTTTTTTTTTAAAAAAATTATTACGTATGTGGTTGTTGTCTAAGATAAATTAATAAAGCAAAATTAAATAATACTAAGATTTAACTGACATGATGGAAAACAGTTATTTATATAATGAAATTGAGTACGATTTTTTACCAAACTTCTACAAATTTCGATTAGCGGCCGAATACTAGTTGAGTTATTAAGCACTATAATAAATTTTTCCATCTCGAATTTTAAACCCAAGTATTCCATTTCAATATGAAAGTGATTGCTCTTCTAATCGTATCTTCAATCGCATACATTTATTATCTCCCATTAATATATTAATTAATTTTCAATTCTATATCCAGGAAATTGGACCACCTGATCTTAATAATACATACTAACAAATAAAAAAGAAACATAATTTTTATTTGAATTTAAATAAAAACAAAAAAAAACAAAATTTTTAATAAATTTTAGAAAATAAATAATAAAGTCAAGAGATACAGTAAAAAAAAAAATGTTTTAAAATCCTAAAGATTAGTTACCTACCACACATGACACAGTAATCACAACGGCGGCGTATTCAATTTGAATGCAATTCCATTCTATTTGCATACTTTATATGCAAGTCTATTACACTTGTATATAGTATATGTTTAACAGTTTAAAAAGATTCTTATCTATCTGCAAATATTTGAAATTTATAGAGCATATTTAAAATTTTAAAACCCCTCCCTCTTCCCTCCTCCCCTCTTTTGATTACTATTTAGTTATAAATATATTTCTAAATATTTCCTTTTGCAATAAAAATTGAAATCACATTTATTATTTATCCGTTTGGTTTAGTTTCGCATTACTTTGTAAATACTTACATATACATATACATATATATATAATGGCGGAATATCGGATGAATTGTTTACTAAGAACAGTTATTTTTGTAGTTTTTTGTTTTTGTTATTTTATACTCCACTTAAAATCTGAGATGATAATGGAAAAGTTAATATTTTAGAAAAAATAAGTTAAATATTAAATAATGGTGAATGCAAATGGAATCGATATGAGTCTAATAGTCGGATTGTTAAACTTATTATGTGGTCATTTGTACTCTAAATTATTCTGCCTCTGCTCCATTGTGCAATTATTTTATTTAAATATTGTGATTTGATTTTTTTTTTTGTAAATAATAGAATAAAAAAATAAATAGAAAACCATTTGATACCTACTGCAATTTTACAATAAAATATAATTGAAAAAATTTCAAAATGGCGTCAATTACGGTTATGTATGTAAATTTCTTTCAATATTATAAATCTGATGTAACACATTAGAAAAGAAGTTTGTCTGATTGAATTGAGTTGATAATAGGTCAAAAATTTTCCTATTTATTCAATTTGAGTACAATTTTGATAAGGAAACTCAACTTGTTCAACTTTTTCTCAATCACCTTATCAAAATAGCAAAAAAGAGAAAAAAATATTTGAGTCTATGAATCAGGACCAACAGGATCTTGAGATAAGATAGAGCTAAGATAACTTTTTTTTTTTTATACATAGCCACAACACTAGATGGGGACTTTTTATACCGATTGGTACGTTTGGCTAGAGTGGGAAAGGAAAATTAGGAAAGGAGGATGGTAAAAGCAAAGGAGCATAATTACGGACGAAGGTGTTAATGTTCGTCTTGAATTTATTTGGGTCATAAATATAGAATTTATTATGTTTTGGAAACACATAAGATGGAATTTGGCTCCACATTCGGGATGTTGAGGTTATAAACGAATTTCCATAACTTGCCTTTTGCCATCTAGGGATTTCAATGGTGTAGGGATGAGCACATGCTGCCCTTCGTGTTTCACGGGAAAAACCGGTCCTGATAACAGGTGCTGGTATGTGCTCTTAAGATAAAATAACAGTTCATAGTTCGGATTGGTAAATAATATCAACCCAAATTTCGACTAAATTAACGTACCAGGTTTATACAATATTTCTAAACAAAAATTCAATAGTTGTATTGCTTGTGAATTATGAATGTGCTAAGTAAATAATGTCATGATGCGAGTCTGAAACCTTTAATACCTTAGATAATGAAAGCTATTTAGATAAAGGCATTCAATATTACAGCCAAGTGGGAAAAGTAATCAAAATTAAGGTAGGGTAAAAAACAGTTTTGAAACTAGATGAACAGAAGCTCGTACGATATAAGTAAGACCTCTGATTAGATCAATTGAATAAAATACAATACAAGAATACTTTGAGACTTTTAAATTGATAAAAGGAAGAACTAGGCATGTAGTCGCCAATGCTGGCCAACCCGAATAAGTTTTAGAAAAAATTTAAAATATGGTAAGTAACAAAGTTTTAATGTATAATCAAATATTGAAGCCAGTCTGGGCATACGGTATTCAAATATGGGGATGTGCTAAACAAATCCATATTCAAACTATCCAAACATTCCAAAATAAGGTACTGCGCAACATAGTCAATGCTATGTTCGCAATGCCGATATTCATCGAGATCTGAAGATCTCATCTATAAAAGACGAAATAATGAAATGCGCTGCACGGCATAAAACTCGTCTGATCCAACATGTCAATACCGAAGCTTCTAGCTTAATTGACAATCAAAACTTTGTGAAGCGACTAAAACGAACAAGACCACTTGAGTTAGGTTAAAACCTTTTATCTATTAAAACCTTTTTTGTAGATCTTGGTAGATCAAAGGTATCTTAGTTTCTTTGAGTTAAATGTAAATTAATGGTTAGTCTATAAGACTAGTTTTAAGTTGCAATAATGATAGGTGTTTTTAGTGGGTTAAAGTCCCACAGTCCTTCAAACTGCCTTCTCCGGTAATAGGTAGTCCTTGAAGCCTCTTTCGATGATTTACTACTATCTGGAACAAAAAAAAAAAAAAAAAATATTAAGTAAGAAACATTTTGAAATAAATAAAATTGTGATACCGTCCTGTGATCGTCCTGATTGTGCCTTTACAGGTGGACAACGAAACAAAGCAGACATTTTATTTTATTTCATTTAGAGGAGCTCTGATAGAAAAACAACAAACTAACCATTCCACTTGATCATTCAGGTGTAACCAATTGAAGATGTAACCATTGCACTTGACCATTCAGGTGTAACCAATTGAAGATTACTCCGTATAAATTAATGCAAATAATCATGACCTCAATAACGTGTATATTGATTGTCCATAACGATACCACAACATTTTCAAGACTATTAATTAATTTGGATAATATTTGTGTAGTAGAATTTTTTAATTGACTATCATCATTGTACCGAATCAATCTATAATTTAAATTTTTATACAATTTTTTTTTTTTATAAACGAATTCAATTAGGTTAGCAAATAATTGGTTTAATTTCAATTAAAATATTTGCATTTTTAATAATAAATAAAATAAATTTTTGCAAACCTGAATTCAAATTCTTCCATATTTTCCATATTTTAATGATAATTTTATATTTTATCAAAATCACAAAATCTTAAAATTTTTATATAAATTTAGGAATTGTTAAGTATTTCCATTTGAATTTATAAGTAAATTACGTCAAACTTTAACTAATTTTTGATTATTGAATTTGAATTTTCCTACTCCATATTGCTTAAAAAAAAAAAAGACAATTTTTTTTTCTTCATTATGCCATTTTATTTAACTTTAATTTAAAAATTTATCTTAATATGATTTATAGAAATTGAAATTTAAGAATTTCAGATTTTTATAATATCAGTTCATTAGCAAATATTAGCATATCAGTCAATCAAAACAATTTATTAGTTACAATATATAGGAAGAGGGTGGGAAAGAAGGTGTATAATTTACTAAAATTATGCAAATAATTTTGAAACATTTTGATTTACATTTTTTATGTACTGAATATTATAAGAAAAATAATATTTATATTTTGGATTTTTTAAATTAAATCTGATATGTATGATGGGTTGTGAACAGAAATGATTTAACAAGAGATTATTTGAAATTCTTCAATATGTCATACAATATGATTTGGTAAGGAGATTGCGAAAAATTCTAAAAATATAAAGTCACTAGAGATTTGGAATTTGTTTTTATTTTAATAAATTACCGTTAACAGAATTTCAATTTTTATATATGTAAAATAACTTAGATCTGGCATAGGCATTTGACAGAGTTGTGGTACACAAATCTTCCTCGTGAATAATCAAATTAATTTTATGAAATACTACAATGCTAATAAATCGTTTTGAGTACATTATGACAAGGAAATTTCGGCTAAATTCCACAGAAAAATGTTTTCTTATTCGCCCAAGAGACATAAAAAAACCCTCAAATTGACAATACTATTCAATGACTATACGCAGATTGGCTACACTGAAATTTTAACAGTTGAAAAATCTATCGAAAATTTCTATATGTATTCTATGGGGGCTCTCAACAATATCGTATAAAACATAACGCAACTAATTCAACAGATTTGGATTCCATTTATAATTTCTATGGTCACATCAGTCAAAAAAGAAATCGAGAAATATGTAGTAACACATGAGCAGCGACTACAAATATATATGAGCTCGAAAGAGGTGGATGTTGTTAACGTCGACAACAATGAATTAGAACAACAATATCGCACGTTATATTACTCGAAATTGAAAATTCTACGTTAATGGTTTGCTTCACGAAAATTATTACAACAATAATTTTCCAAATATCTGTTTGAAAATGTAAAAACAAAAATTCAATAGTTGGTTCAACACCAACACTAATAAGACACAAGTGGGGTTTGTATTTTGGTGTCTTTCGGGGACTTCCTGTTTTAAGCCGAACTAGTTTAAAAGATGTCTAAAGCATATCAATATTAAAAAGGCTTTCAAAGCATCAAATACAACATTACAAAGACAACAATCGTCGCAGAAATATTGTATAAATCTGATACGTTAATTTACTTGAAATTTGTGTAAATATTATTTACCAATCCGAACTAGGAATTGCTATATGTTATTTGAAGACCTACCAGGACCTATTATCAGGACCAGCTATCTTATTTTTATCTTATCTCAAGATAGCTGCTGGTCCTGATTCATATACGAGTCTATAAATCAGGACTAGCAGTTATCTTGAGATAAGATTGAAATAAGATAGCTGGTCCTGTTAATAGCTTGTGTAATTCATTAACCATTAAAAAAACAAAATTATTCTTTAATGTCTTCCGAACAAGCCATCAAAATGAAAAAATATTCATGAACTATTATCATGTTATCCTTCCAACCTTTCGGTGTTTCCTGAAACAAAATGTGACAAAATTAAAACTTTACGGCACGCCCGTATTTTCAATCATATTACAAAACTATGGATTATGAGTAGCAGTTAAATTTTTAATTAACGATATTATATTATACAGAGTTGTGCGGATTAACCTAAAAGTCAATGAAGGGGTGATTCATTGGAATATTTTAGGAAAAAATTTATTCAAGACAAGGGAGCTTATGTTAAAATTTAAACTGCACTACAGAAGGGTTGAATAAAATTAAATTAGAAAAATAATATCTAGCAAATATTCAGAACAGCTTCAAAGAAATATGCAAGGTGGAGCAAGGCCTTCTTTCCAATTTTTTTTAAACTAATAGAACTAACTAACGGTACCTATTGGGCGGGCCTCAGACTTATTACAATACAATGAATCACCATGTATTTTGTAACGCTAATTTCTTGTTTGTACAATTTTAATTGAAATCACTTCGTAACCCTGAATAATATTTTTTTCTATTTATATTAGTAATTAATTCCATTCATAGAATCACAACAATGTTGTAATGTGTCATTCCGCACAATAAATTTGTCATAAATCTTATTAAAAAAAAATTTAATTATAATTAAGATACCCTTTTTACGAAATCCTGACAAATTTTCTGCAACAATCCTGACATCGGAGAAGCTAAAATCTGTCATTTTAAATTGTTTTACCTTTAATTTGAATTTTTTCTTTTTTTGTTGTTATTTTCAATTTTGCAGTCCAAGATGATGTCTAATAATTTATTCATTTAATATATTCTCCTATCATCACCACAATATGAAAATACGTACTCAGGCATATTGACAAAATTTAAATGATAATTTAAAAAATAATTTTCTTTAAAAAATTGTTGTTGTTGTGTTGTAATTGTTGTTTTCACTTAACTTCACTTTTTTTTTTTTGTTAAATACTTTTAACCAATATAATATGTCTAATAATTCCTACATTTCATCCCATTTCCATGACAAGACAAGGATTGTTTAAACGTTGGCGTTCCAATAAATAAATTTTATGTAAAAAAAAAAAACTAACAACAACAACTCGTGTTGCTTGAAAAATGCATCCAGTTTAATAAAATAAAAATATGAAAATTTCAAGTGATTTTCATTTTTTTTTTTACCTTCCATTCCAAGTTCCAAGTAATATAAAAATAGACTTGATTCGACTTGACTTAACTTGACGTTGTAATTTGTTTTAGAGGTGTTTTTTTTTTATTTCTTTTTTTTTGTTATTATTATTGTTTTTTAAAATGATATACTTCATCAAGGTAATTTATTCACAATTTAAATAAAAATAATTTTAATTTTGACAAATTTATTTAAATCATAAAAATTTACAACATATCCAATATACTATAACTATATATACATAGAGAGAGTGAGTTGTTATATGCTATATAAGAAATGTTACAGTCAGTTCCCGCCCAATCAAATAAAAATAAAATTTAATAAAATTAACAACGCAATTCAATTTTGATGTGGACAGGATTTTCATGCTATGTACATCTATCTAGTCTCTTATATTATTATTACATGTTCAAATTTTGTTCATCAATAATGTTACTTAAGCACGCATATATATAGGTTCCTACTTATAAACTAATAAAAGTTATGAAGGTTTGGATATTTTGTTTTTGTACTGTAGGATAAGTAAGTTTTCCAGTATAATAATAATTATGATATGAGACTGGGAAGTGACTGAACAACATGTATATTAGTTGTGTTGTATGTTGTGTATATGTATAGCATAGCGGTCTTACAATAATTTTTTCAATAAAATAAATTGTGGAAGGTAATTTAAAATTTATTTTGGTCTATAAAATAGTCTTAGAAAATTAAAATTTTTTAAAAGTTTATATTGGATGAGAAAATATTGTGCGGGATTTGATTAGCTGTATAATAATATTGACCTAGCTAAATAAGGTGAAACCAAAAAACATTCAGTGGTTGAGTTATGTATAGAAGATGAAGAAGTTTCAGTTAACAAGTCTTCAAATCCAAAAACTGAAAGACGCATCGTCAAATAAGACCACATATAACTTCAAGGGTGATATTTTTGCTATAATCGCAGCCGTGAATATAATAAAAGAGCAAAGATGATCTAACTGAGTCAGTGGAATCTTTAGTGACAATCAAGCTGCCTTAAAAGCTCTTAAAAGTAACCTTATAAAATCTAGATTGATAGGAGAATGTTCGGAAACCCTAAGCATCATAGGGCTCCGAAATAACTTACAGCTGATCTGGATACATATTGGCTTGACTGGAAATGAAAAGGTTGACGAACTAGCCAGATCATCGGCAATTGGTATATCTATTGTTAAATAGTAATATTAAACTATATCCGTTCCGTGGCCTAATCGGTAGAGTACATAAATGTGTTTGAATTACGATGTGGTAGTTACGGATTCGATTCCCGGAGGGGTATAAAATATAATTAAAAAAAATAACAAAATATTATATATAAAAAATTAATAATAAATAAAAATAATTAATATAATTAATACTTTATATAACTAAAAATATTACCTATATCAATATCTATATCAATACTCATATATATCATACAACACAATAAATAATATTGGACAAACACTAATAATAATTACACAATTGTCAACAACTGGCAAAAGTATGTGACACGACGTACCCAGTGAACACATTAACGTCAGGCGTCTTAACGTCAAAGATGGATAAAATCGCAGCGACAACTTATCAAAGTGGTCTTCTACAGTAGGCCAATCCCCTACTTAGACAGCACAAACAGATTAAAAATGAAATTAGACATTGCCTCGAAAATACAAGTGAAAGTAGCAGCTAGAAATCGAGTACGATGGAAATGTCAAGTGGAATACCTATGCTCCCAAGAGAAATACGGAGAAGAAAAAAAAAATATTAATCTATCGATAGAAAACACCATGAAGAAGGAAACAAACATTCTTTGAGAGCGTATTGAAGGTCACAGAGTCTACAAAATATATTTTTCACGAACAATAAACACCAAAATAACCAATTTCCTGCTAACTTTAAATATAGCAGACTGTAGGAAAATGGTGGGCATACAATCAATATGATAAACGGTTGTTAATTATTTAGCTTAATTATTAAGCTGTTAAGGGACACTTTGTGAGAGAGTAGAACATGCTGTAACACATACTGCCCTTCATGTTTCACGGGAGAAGCGCTTAAATGAAAATAATATAGATTTAATTACCGAGAATACTGCGAGAATATGAATTACTGATATGCCAGTGCTTACGCGATATCTGTAAAAAAGGTAGAGAGATCCGACTATACATTTGGGTCATTGATTAGACGAATACCCCGTTTTCGAATTTTATCCAAATGTTTTAACGAAATACTAAAAGCACCAGCCCATATGTGAAAATTGTATTCTATTTTGGCATTTAATAGGATTTCTGCCTTATTCTTCATTTTTCTCTGTCATTTTGTAGACTTTCAGTAAATTTCTAAATGTTTAAATTTATAATTAGTCTTTTACAAAAATAATGGATACAGTGAACGAATTCTTATTGACTATTTGCCATATTATTTCTCCACTTCTTTTTCCATAAGTTTATTTTTTATAGTCACATCAAGGCTGCACATTTTTGTTTTTAAGTTGTTCATATTCAATTAAACCACGTTCATATAATTACACAGTCGTCGTATCCTATATTTTTCTAAATACTAGGTAACAACAATTAGAATATACCCAGATTTCAAAACAAGAATTTTTATTGAAAAATAACGTACCTAATTTTATAGTTTGCATTCAATTGGAATAGAAAGGAAATGACAGATTGGTTACCATCACTATGCTTACGCGTCCACGCGTACATAGTGTTGACACACGATTCTCATTTCTCAATATTGTATAGAAAATCTTCAAATGTCTTGTTACAAAATTAGGATCACATAATATTTAAATCTATAAATCTGTTTTGAAAAAAAAAATAAAAAAAATAAAAATAATAATAAACTAAAAGACATACGTATAACTTTAAGGATGGATATTTTTTTTTTTTGAGGGAAAATTAACATTCTAAATACAGTTCTAGAAAAAAGTATTGGGACAAGGTTGGTTTTTTATTATTTTGATATTTTGTTATTATCTATAATTGTAATTGACAAGCATTTAAGGACCTGCGCAGTAGACACCTCTTCATTTTATTTCGCTTCTATTTAATGAGCTCCTAATGTATAAATAAGTTGTATATAAAACAATAATGCGCACAAAGTTGAAAATTTTTTACTCATATGGTTTTATTATTCAGTAAATATATTATGCATATTATATTATGAGAGTTCTTATTAAAACAAAAAACAAACAAATCAGTTATTATAATTACTTGCAGTGAACATAATATGTACATTGTACATATGTCAAATAAAAATAAAAAAAACAAGTTCATTTGAAATAAAAAATATAAAATAAGAAAAAAAAAAAAAAAAAAATCAGTTGAAATGTTCATATGACTGGCAAATTCATCTTTATATAGAAGAGTTATAGTATCTATAATTATAATAGACAGCCATTTAAGGATCTGAACAGTAGACACCTTTTCATTTTATCTCGCTTCGCCTTAATGAACTCTTAATAATATAAATAAGTTATATACAACAATAATGCGCACACAGTTGAAATTTTTTTTTAACATATGGGTTTATTATTCACCAAATACATTATGCATATTATGTATGTGAGTTCTTATTAAAAAAAAAAACAAAAATAAACAAATCAGTTATTATTATTAGTTACATACAATGAAACTTTAAATTTGGTTTCAACTTGAATTATAATTACTCAACAGGGGCCCCTAGTTATTAATATATTTTGTTATTTTGTGGTAACATTCTATAGATACATATTAAATTATATTTGATAAAAATGATACCAGGATCTGCGAAGAGCAACAGGATTTCCGTAAAAATAGATCCACAGTAGATGCAATTTTCGTGGTTCGACAAGTAGTAGCAAAATCAACAGAGTCTGAAAAGCCAGCTTTTATGTGTTTTGTCGATCTAACAAAGGCATTTGAACATGTTAAACTAAATAAATTATTATCTTTATGGGTCTGTTATCAATTTATCTAAGTCTCGATGTTAACATTATAACATTATTTTAATCTCACGATTTTTGTATATTTAATGGGGTTGGTTATGTATTATTTCAATTTTATTTTATTTTAATTATTTTTATCATCAACTATCTTATTGACTTGCAAATCACGATGTAATTCCCAGAGATAACAAATGTCTTTAAATAGTGTGAATATGCTACTAACCAAATCAAATTCAAATAGAAATAAAAATTTTATAAAAATTTCTACTCAAATTTTGTTCGTCACTGTTTTATTTCATTTGTATATACAACATTCATACATTATAATATAGTCTAGGTATATTACACTTTGTATAAGAACTTGTCTTGTTTATTTCCACCCAATCTCCAACAAAAGGCAATAACACAACATAAAAAGCAAAAAAAAAAAAATCATTTATTTTAAAATAAATATTTGACAAGAGAGAAGATATATGTAAGAAGGAAATTATGTTTTTTTTTTTTTATTTCTTTTACCTGTGTATTTTTTACAGGTGTATTTCAAGGGGCGCGATAAGATTTTCTTGTTGTTTATGTTATATTCGCATATTCATATTTATTTTTTTCTATACTTAGATTTGTAATTCATAGGTTTGATAAAGGTATCCATCCCCTCTCACCCGTTTCCCCCTATTTCTTTTCATAAATGTATACTGTGGTAAAAATATTTGTGTGCGCAAATTTTTTTTACATTCATACATACATACTTACCTGTGTAACTACGTAAGGAAGACGGAGCCATTAAAATGACATTTAATGCCTACTTACAGGCAAGTATCTATTTATCTTTTTTTATTTTTTGTTGTTTTTTTTTTTCTTCTTTTTGTTGGTGTTTGGGTGCATGAGAGTTATTTATTTATGTTTTGATAAAAGAAAGGAAAAAAAAAAAATATTTAAAAAAGTTTTTAAATTAAAAATAAATAAAAAAAAAGAAAAATACGATATAGAGCAGAAAGAAGAGAGGATGAGAGGGAAATAAGTTAAATTAAAAACTACAATTTGAGTTGTTCATTAAAGAAAAGTTTGTTTTTTAATCAGATTTTGTAATTTGAAAATATTGGATGTTTCTTACAGGACATTTAATTCGAATATAAGAAGCTTACAAGCAAATTTGATTGATTTCTTAAAGATCGAGATAAATTCAAGAAATATTCAATCATTGATTTAGCTATACATCAGCAAGTAGAACTTGTTAGATCAAGAACTTCCTTAATACAGAAACAAAAACCTTTTTTTGGTCAGTTCCAACAATATACCGGGTGTTCCAGACCAAGCGTATCAGCTTTTTAAGAGGGGAAGGAGCCGTTATTTTAAAATTGAATAACAATTTTATTAAGTAAATCAAAGGTGCTCTATGGATTGGTGATATTTTCAGATTCTGGGAATGAAGGGAAATCAGTCGAAAATCGGTTTTTTAAGAACAAAAATCGCCGAAATTGGCCGAAATCGAGATTTTAAAATGGGAAGGGGTACATTTTTATGTAAATTCGGATTCTACGTCAAAAAATAAGTAACTTTTGTAAAGTAAATTTTTTTTTTTTTGTTTTTTTTTTTTTTTTAAACTTTGTAGGAACCCAAAACTGTGATAAAAAATATGATATCATGAAAACAAATTTAGTTATAAAAATTATTATGATTAATTCTAGTTTATCAAAGGATAATATTGACCCTTTTTGTTTTATTGTTGTTAATTTTAAAGAAAAATACTAAGAAAACGAAAAAAAAATCACTTAACATAATTTTCTTATTTTTATCGTAGAATCTGAATTTGCATTAAAAAGTACCCCTTCCCATTTAAAAATCTCGATTTCCTTCTTAAAAAGCTGCTACGCACGCTCTGGACCACCCGATATATTAGTAATTATAATGATGAAATTATAAGAAAATATCCAGTGTGAATTTAATTTACCCAAAGTATGCTCAAGTCAAGATAGATGAATGTAAGTAACATATGTAAAAAACATAATATCAAGTTTACACTTTTGCGTTCTAAAAAATTTTTGAAATAACTGTCTATTTATCGGCAGTATATACATTTTTCTTTGCTTCATATTTAGCTTAAGGGAATCAAATTTTATGCAGCTTTAAAAAAAAGCATCCGAAGACTGTACGTCAAAATACTTTAATAATCTTGAATTTATTAAAAAAATCTTAAGAGCAACAAGGACTTATAAAAAATTATATTTTGTTTTATTGAGCCAGATCGCTGCACTAAGATGCTTCATCACCTAATGTGACAACAAATTGTTTTGCTCATTTTGGGAGTACCACCAAAATGAGCCAATTTTCTAATATAATTTGTTAGAGACGTTAATTTGACTACCATATCAAATTTCAATTTCCGAATTCTAACTTTTGGATACGATCCTTGTTGTGATAAGCGCAAAATTAATAAATTAAAAATTATAATTCTAAGTTCTTCTTCCGAACCCATATTGAACACATTATTGAACACATTACTAATACGAAAATAAAATCATTTTATCAAACAAGAACATGGCAAGAAAATGGCAATGTTAATTTACTATCCCAACATAACGTCAATTTCAAGACGGCCGATAGCACTTCAAACGTATCCAAAACTAGTTAAAAAATTATTTAATATGAGAAAAATTTTGGGTGAAGGGCAAAACCGCATTGATAATTTACTATCATAACAGTGATAATATCCTTTGACTCTAACCGCATTGTAGCGAAGGGGGGTTGGTAGTACATTAACCTTATTACATTTCATTAGAAAATCATTTAATTATAAGAATAATTTTTCTTAAATGAATTTAATGAGCAGATGAAAAAAAGTGGCAACACTGTTTAAAGATGGCTTGGTTCTGTTAGAATTGTGTTGACTAATCGATTTAATTTTGTGTTAACCAAGCTAAATAAATTAAAATAAGTGGTGCGAAATGGTGTTTTATTTTCATTCAATAATTTTTACATCCTATCACTGTCGTATAAAATAATATCATAATTACAAATTTAACCACAGTTAAAACAATAATTTCCTCACTGTTTACTATTTTTCCGAATAACCGAACAGACGAATTTACCAACAAAAATAATATTTTTGCTATTTCGAATTGAAGAAAACATTCAGGAAACAACAAATAATATTTATGTAGTATTAAAATTTATATAGTATCCTATCTGGAGCCCTGTGTGTTGATGAATAATAAATATACACATTGGATAGATAGTACCTACGTAGGATATAACTGTCTTTTAAAATATAAATAAATAAATAACCAATTTCCAGTGAAATAGAAGGAAGAAGAAGAAGCAGCAAATGATTAGTTGTTAGGTATATTCTACGTAATATTTTTTTTTATTATTATTATTATTGTTATTATTATTGAAGAGTATGAATATATAGGAATATGCAAAAATGATGCAGTTCAGAAAATAATTTCAATTTTACTGATTTTTAAATAATGTAGTTTGCATTCATTCTCATCTGATTTCTAAAGAATTGAATTGTTTTGTTTAAGTCAAGTTTAGTCGAGGTGGATATATGGATGAGGATGACAACGATGATGTTGATGATGCATATAATTAGTCAGAAATTTTATATTACCTTGTTGACTGCAAATGATGATTGATTTTACAGATTACTATTTATACAACTATAACCTATTACCTGTTTGTTGATTTTAAATATTTACTTTATTTTTGTTATTCTTTGTTATAATTTTTATTTTTTTGAATATTATTATTCTTGTAATAATAATTATAGGTGGTGTTGTTTTGTATTATAATTAATTATTTTGTATATTTTGTAACTAGACATGAATTATTCAATTAACAGATTTTTGATTTTACTTTTAAACTGATCTTTTTTGTTTAGTAGCTATTATCTATAATATGATATAAGGTAATTTGTAAATGTCCATATGTTTAGATTGCAGTATTTACAATTCGTAGGTTAGCATAATATGTTATTCAAGATATACCTATATGTGTTATAATCGCAGGTTTATGCATTACCGTTAACACAACTTGTCTTAATCTTAAAACTATTTCTAATAATATTGGTTTACTTACGAAAATGCTGCATTTATAATCAACCGAATAAAGTCCAACAGAGGACACCTTTTAAATTACAGAACTTTGGATTCTTTTTACGTTTCCAATAATGCTGTAACGATGCTCCAGCAATGTAAGTTGAAGAAGAGATAGTTGTAGTTAACAAAAAAAATCAATTTATAGTTTACTGTTTAATTATGTCAAACAAACTATAAAGAAATTCCTGTGATTTGAATACGATTGACCGTGACCGCCATATATGCCGAAAATTGAATGTTTTTTATATAAAAAAAAAAATTAAATGAATTAATGTACACCCCATGCGTGAGAATATCCTAACGGATTATACCAAGTCAAAGCCAATACAGACAAACCAACTTCACTTTGGCTTATGCAAAATCGTAAGCAATTTATATATATTTATTTAAGTAATTATAGATATTTAGAGTTCTCGTTACTAAACACTGACAACCTTATGGGTAATTTTTTCGATAATTATTGTGTGTACTGTGTTACTGATGGATGTAAATCATAAAATGATATGAAAATATCACATTTAGGCTTTCTGGGCCGTTGTAAGACGTACTTTTTTCTTCAAGATAAGAAAAATTTATACAAATCGTACTTACGGCCTGAGATGGAATATAAATCACAAATATCCGTGGCACATACTGCGATAAATTTTCTTGACAAAAATTATTTCTATAGATTCGTTTTATTGACAACCCAAATGTGACATCCGCACTTGTTCTACTCGTTGAATTGTTGTAACACTTACCCTAATTTATAAATATCTCGTACGTATTGATGCTTGCTTTTAACAACTTAATATGTTAACGTCCTGCTCAAATATAGTTCCCTTAAAAAACAAAAGAGGGTTCAAAGTCTTATTCCAATACAAATGAAAATTTCTAGGTGGAATTCAAAGCTGTCAAATTATCCCTAATGTGGATATACTTACATCAAAGAATTATCACAATGGAACTTACTGGTCTAAGTGTGTCGGCGTACTGTCGGCAGCCACTACTACCTACATCAAAGAATCAAGAAGAATATAAATAGCCTATATCGTTCCTTTATTCGAGTCCAATACAACTATGAGCTATTTTTTTTCTTTTTATACATAGCCAAAACACTAGGTAGGACCTACACCGATTGGTACGTTTGGCTACGTTGGGAAAGGAGCAAGGTAGAAGAGAAGGAGGACAATTACGAACGAAGGCTTTAATGTTCTTTTTGAATTTATTTTGATCATAATTCATTCTTGCAGAGCATTCTTGAAGAGCTGGACTGCATAGAAATTTACATGTATTGGCATTCGAAGCTTTTTCTTGAATTCCTACAAAATTGTTTTTATTAACAAATTATATTTGCATTGTCTATACGTAGGTCATAATTTGCGATGAACCAATATTACAATGTTTCCTATAGAACTTTATTCTTCAACTTCTCGCCCCATATAGCCGGATGCCATTATTATGATCAATAATCAATATCAATCAATATTAATAATTTTTTCTAACTAAATTTTTATAGTCCGACCAGATGCAATATATCTTAAATTACTACCTATAGTAGTAGAAAAGATAATTTCAAACTCTGACAATAAATAATTTTAATGAGATTCATGCTAATAACCGTTTTGTAAACCTTTGTAAAACATCAGTTTTCAAATGGAATTTTTAATTAACTTTACGACTTAAAATTAAATTTTCAATCCCATCATCCGTAATTTTATACAGTAGGTAACCACAAAAATATAAAATTAAATTACTCATCTTAATTTACCTTTTCTATACCTATAAAGATCTCAAATTAGGCCTCTTAACTTTTTAAAAGTATATTATTTTTCTTCATTGTTTAAATTAAAAATTCTATACAATGGAATCGAATTGTTATGCGAAACCGACCCTTTATAATGAGATCATATTTAGTATCACTATTTAATATCCAATCAATATTTGATTTATTTGAACAATAGATCCGAGAGTTCAGGTACGAAAAATTCAATTCCAGAATGTTTTGGTTTAATCAAAACCAAATTATAATATTTTACAGTATCTATACGAGATGAGATTACTCTTAATGTCATGTTAAACATCACTTTCAGAAACGGTTGTCCGATATAAATTTTATTTGCAATTCTATAGGTAGTTTTTTAGGTACCTACGTATACCTGTATATATAAGTTTTCCATTTTTTATATGCACATTAAAAATAAAAAACATAGTAACTTTCATTTAAATATTTGCCTAGAGAAAATAAAATTAACATTTACCTAAGTATGTACCTATGTAAAACCAAAGAGATTGGTCCAGAAATGTAACCTTTTTTTTATGAGTTTTTTTTTATATTTTTTTTTTGTTTTAAGTTTTGAATAAAAGTGTCTATGATAAGTTTACCTAACCATTATCATCATCATCAACATCACTATTACCACCACCACTACTACCAATGTTGGAGATTGGGGATTCATTAAAATTAAGAAAATGAACCAAAAAACTACACGAACACAAAAGAAAATTAAATGAAAACCTAGAAAAAGAAATGGTCTTTTATGATCTTGAAAATTTTGTAATTTGAGAATTTAAAAAACCATTAACGAACCAAAATGACCTTTACCATACCTGGATGGTTTTATTTTTTTCTGTTTTTTAGGTTAAATGGTGAGTGTTTGTTATAGACTTTTTTTTTGTTTTGTATTCTGTTTTTTTTTCTGTTGTAATATTAACGGGTCCTAATCAAACACAAGAACTTACAAACAAAAAAAAAATTAATTTTTTATCTTCTTCTCTTTCTCCCCCTTATCCCATGTAGTCTTCTTGACTGACTGAAGTAACCGGTGGTGTTAATGATACTGATACTCTAACTAGGTAGATGTCAAGTTTTTTAATTTATTTTTTTTTTCTGGTTATGTTGAATTTTGATACCCAATAACGGTAAAGGTATTAATATTTTTGTCATAACTATTAAGATAAACCTATATAATATGTGAAACCTAGTATTATTGAGTAGACAAATAGAGGCCGTGTTTAGAAAAATAAAAATAAAAACAAGAAACTAAAATGCTGTAAAATGTGTAAAAAAATGTTTTAAAAACAACAAAAATAAAAGTAGTTGAAATTAATCTTGTTAAAATTGTAATGTCTGGTAATATGTTTTTTTTTATTTATTATTTTTTTTTGTTGTAAAGTGTTGTGGATTCTACTGATACTGATGAGAAGTAAAGAGGTAAAGATTTTAGATACAAATTATAAATTTGAAGTTGAATCACTTAATTAATTGTTCACCATAATAAGAGAGTTTAGGAATAGAAAATAGAAGTAATCATGTTTGCTCTTAACATATAGTTTGCCTATTTTGAAGTTATATAACGATCAACAGTATCTAAACTTTGCGCTCCTTCTAACCTAAAACTTTTATTTTTTTTTTTATTTATTCTTACTTAGTTCAAGTGTTCACAAATTACAATACAATAAAATCATTTTACAATAATAAAATATAAAACGAATACAATTAGTAATTTAAAATAGAGATCGAAAAAATGATACTATTAGTTTACATAAAATTGCTAATGAAATTAGGAAATTACATTAAATAAGGATTTTTTTATAATATCTTTACTCATATCAAAATTTATTGTTGTGTTGTATTGGTTTGTGTTTATCAGCATTCTGTTAGTAGGCTCATATTTTCCGTAGTTAATTCTGTGAAATGTAACAGAAAATATGTTTTCATGCATAAATCGTGCTCTTGTGTTAATTGTATTTCTTAAACTGTTATCAATATAACGTGAATCAATGTGTTTATTCAGTACTTGGGTTATAAAAACAAGACCTAACACACTTCTCCTACCTTCTAAAGTATGCATATTAAGTAGCTTGAGACGTTCAATGTGTGGGGGGGGGGGCAATAATAAGGGATTATTCCAATTCAAAGCTCTTAATTCAAACCTAAGAAAATTTCTTCAATACGATGTTTAGCATGTTTATAAATCCGACCTTTTGTAACAAATACATTGACAAATCGATTTGATCAACAGAAAAATAAACGGTAAGTTGATATGCATGCAGAATGTACGTTTCACATGATTAAAAGAGAAGGTGGAATAGACATGAAATATTACTTATACAACATGAAGAACTTCTTCTTTAGAAAGAAGAACCATCACCCAGTTAAGACACACCAATAATCATCAGTAGTAATGTCACAAGCTATACAATATTGCCGTTATTGTATTTAGTTTAGTATGGTCATTGTCACAATATGGTCACAAGAAAGCCAGTGTTAACTCAACAATGTAACACACAACAATCATCTAATTTAGACGATCACATTTTTATTTATTTATTTATTTATTTTATTATTTTAATTATACAAAATATTAGATTAGTAGTGAACGACAGTGAACGAGAGTTAAACATTTATCAACAGCTTGAATTTTTCTGCAAATTAATTACACCAGACACATATGCGGCAGTACTTATACTTTAAAATTTAGCAATTTTACTTCAAGCTGTTTACCAGTTCTGGAATACAATTTATGAATTTCAAAATAAAAAAAACTAGAAGAGGTCGTTTAACATAAAAAATCGTATGAAAATTGTGGAATCTAGAAAACTCGGATAGTTTGACCATATATTTCGCTCCCAACATTCATGAAGAAATTATTTAGGTGAACCGAGAACAGGGAAAAATAAAATACTGTGTTTGAACAATTTGCTTTAGTGATTCAGTTGCAGTACAATTTTTTTTTCCAGTTTTAAAAGAAAAATTAAAAATAACACGCTGGCAACGGGTAAAGCATTTAATACGTAGAATAAAAATATTATTCATGCTGGCACTATGAAAAATATATTAACTTCTATCACATATAACCAACCTTCTTCATTAACACTATTGTTTTACTAACTACGCGGTACATTAATTCTTCGCAACTAAATTCCAAACAACATTTTTTAATAGAAAAAAAACACCCAAATCGAAAACCAAAAGAAAAAAACGAAAAAAAAAATGTAAAAATTGTTTGATTGATATTCTAAGCTTTAGTTCATACGTCAATTTAGAATGCTGATAAAAAATCAAATCCGTAGATGAATTTTATATGTATTATCAAAAAAAAAAAAAAAAAAAAGCAACAAAAAACTAAAAATAGAAAAACAAAACAAACAGAGAGTAAAAAATAAAAATCCAAAACTTTGGAATAAAAAGCGACGGTCATTATAGTATACAAAGGCATGAAATTATGTAGAGATTTAAGCTTTAAAACCGCAAAATTTATTTGTTCACGTACCTACATATAAAATTTTCGACATGCACTTAACTTTATGTCAATTGGTTGCCTATCCAATTTATAAAAAAAAAAAAAAAAAATAAATCCAGAAAACTTAAAATCTCATCTCTATTCGTCTGTAATGAATTTTTTTTCTCTTTTAATCTATATGTGTGTCTACCCTTTATTGTTAATGCAAGTTGAGCATGTTTATGTTTTGTGAATAGCATCAAACGGAGGGGGGGGGACAAAGGAAGGGATCATCTCCTAAACAACAAATTCTTTTTAGCTTACCTTTTACATATTGTAATGGTATGAAACTTGTCCATTTTAATGTCAATTTAACGTTTTAATGACAATATCTTAAAAATTTTTGTAGATGATGTTGTTGTTGTTATTGTTATTGCTGAATCAATACTGCTGTTCCACAATAATTTCACATCATTTCAATTTCAGTTTTCACATAATGTCCGATTAGTTGTCTGATTTCTCTATGAAATTCATGAGGATTGTATGTAAGAATAATAATAATAAAAATAAGAAAAACAATTGAATCGTAGCAAATTGGATAAATTTTCTATTATTTCTCTCTACATCGATGTTTGTATAAATGTGCTGATGTCAATTGTGTCGAGACAGATAATCTGATCCATAAAGTAACAATTGATTGTATGAGCATGTAAAATAAATTGTGATTTAAAATGTGATAGCTTCTATATATTATATACCCAGTTGTTTAGTTTAGAATTAGAGTCTGTGTTTAGAAAAAATTCAGGTCAGTGGTATTGAAAATGATCCGTCTTGGAAGGAAGGTATAGGTAGACAGCAATGACTACTGGTAAGCACTTAAAGTATCACAGAATCAGAAATCTTCAACGTTTAAGCCTAATCACTCAAACTAATTAGAACTTTTAACAGAGTGATGGAGTATTGTAGTATCTGAAAGATTACCAAGTCAATGCAGAAATATGATACCTCGAAGGATTTTCTTTTCATTATGTAGCCCAGAACCAATGCAAAAAAGGTACAAACTCTGAAAAAGTCATTCAAGTTCAAACTTTCTATTAATGTACAGTTATTACCACTTACCATCGTGCTAATATAAAGCCTATTTAACGATATTCCAGTTCGTTTGGTTATTTTCGACCAATCTGTATTATAATCTTTTTTTTTAAAGCAATATATCGCAGATTGCTGCATGTTAACCCAGGCTATTCATGTCAAGAAAGATCTCTAGAATTACTCTTTCTCTCTAAAGGGTTGATCTGCTTTGAAATTTCCAGAAATATCTATGTGGCCTGGTACCCAAAATGTAAGACCAAGCTTCACTTTATTTAAACTTCTAATCCGCTGCACACCACCCATAATAACCCTTGACTCATGTGTTAGATCTAGAAATACTTATTTATGTGCTTGCCGCTATTGTTTCTGTAGGTTGAATAGCTAATATATTTTTCTATTTGAATATGATTGTGAAGGGAAAATATTTGCTTTCAATGTCCCTTTATACGTTTAGGAAGAATCAAGTCTAGTTCTTCTGCCATTTTAGATTTGAAAATTTTCTATTTTTTGTTTTCCTAATGAACATTATAAGCCATAGTTAGATTAAACATAGAATAATTTCTGTGCCAAAAAGTCATAACCGCTTATGTTAACATACGAAAAATTCGGGAACAAATAACCACCATATTCAGAATTATTGAAAGTGTTTCCGGTCAACATTTGATGGTTTAATTTTGTTCGGCAACTACACTTAGGCGAATTACTACAGTTATTGCATTAATTCTATATCGTTAAACAAAAGGTGCGCCATTACATTATATTACTGAGTTACCAATACAGCTTGTAAAAATCAGCGATATAATAGTATGTAATTATATCTCATACTCATAACAATAGTTTAAGCACTACTTGCAATTTAGTCTTCAATTGCAAAATCAGCATCAGCAAAATGTAAAATAAAAATAAGAGGTGAAGGGAAGCGACACAGGTTTTAAAGTCATGAAAATACTTGGAAAACTCAACATATAAAATATGAAATTCCCTACTCGAATATTTGCTAACTGAAACATGTGTTCTTTGAACTTAGAAAATTGGCGTTGTGATGTACAAGGGACTGAGATAAAATTTGGGGTATGACACCAATGAAAAAATGGAAGAATTAACAAAATATACCAGCAAATATAATATTTTCCGACACATGCTTATTCCAATTCCAAACAACCGTCATGAATGTTTCTATAATCTTGATGTCTCTTGTCACAACATCTCATATCCCGGGTCGATATGGAATAAACAAAATCGGCAAAATATGGCGCCAGAAAAATTTGCTCTTCATTATATTCAAAGAACTATAAAAAAATTTCAATTTTATGTCACTGTACCCAAATTTAATGTCAAATTAAATGTCATTCTATGCCCTGGTTTTTCTAATGTATAATTGAAAAAAAAATATATTATCCAAAAAGGAATATTGAGTATCATATGAGTATTGAATTTTCAATATTGAAATGACACAAAATAAAGAGATAAATTCCAAAACGTGGAATACATCAAATAAAATTCAAGAGTGTGCACAAAATCATGATGACGAAAATAAAATATGACAATTTTAAATCTGGACCCAAAAACAGATTGCAAAAACAATAATAAACGTATATTACAATACAACCTAGAATGATATAACCACTATAATAATATAACAATATTGAAATTGTCACATTTATCTCACTTGAACCCATCGAATTTATTGAAAAAGAAAAACAATCACAACAACAAATATTATTTGGACCTACCAAGGATTTGACTGAAAAACAAAATAATAAAAACAAAATAATAAAAAAAAGTAATAAAATTCTTGAACTCATTCGCTCGCTAATATACCTACTACCTCTCCACCTCAATTCAATATTATCATATTCATATTATATATATATGTATCATATATATACAAATATTATGTGAGTGACTAGAAGGAGCTCTCCTTACATAGACTAAAATTGAATTTTAGAAAAACGAGAAATTGACAGGTCGTTGGGAATATTGACATGGATGAGAATAAAAACAGAATAAAAAAAAAAAAATAGTCTCAAATTACTCGCGACAAATTGAATTTGGAATTGATTTTGGACGCGTGTTTCTTTTCTAAATTCCTTTGGTTATTTCATGAGAAAAAGGTTAAAAAAAAAAGGAAAAAATAATAATAATTTTATATTTCATACAATTTTCTTTCTCTCTCTTATTATAATATTTATTTTTTTTTATATGGTTCATTTTTTCATGACCTACAATTGAGGTTATGTTTTGGCTGTTTTATAATAATTTTGGTATTTTTTTTTTTTCGAATAAAATTATTTAGATCAGATCACGATTTGCTTTTACCAAATAAAGAGTGCGTTAGAGAATAATATTGAAGTAAATTAAATAAAAAATAGAATAAAACAAAAGAAAGAGAAAAAACATCAAAATTTGGTTTTTGTTTTACTATTTTTTTTTTCTATCTTTTTTTTTTTTTTTTGGTTGATTGTGTTATAAAAATTGACTTCAGCTTAATTTAATTTATTTAAAAAACAGGCGGTAATAAATTTTCTATATTTATTTATTTATTGTATATGTATATAGTATATGTGTATATATATCGATTTGAATGGAACCAATTTTGATTGACAGATATTTGTCACGGTGTTTTTTGGTTTTTCTGGTTTTATTTTATTATGGTTATTTTTTGTATTATTATTGTTCCAAAATGGTAAGATGAAAATGAATAATTTTTAAAGGAAGGAATTATGGTATTCGATTTTGGGGTGTTATTGTAAAATATTAGGCACGATTTTTATTTATTTGGTTTTTTTTTTTTATTTTTATTTTCAAAAAGAGGGAACATTTTTGGGATGAATTTGATTACGTAATAATTGAATTATTCTTCATTTTTTTTTTTTTTTTGTTTTATTATTATTAATTTAACTTCGTTACTACTTGACATAAAAATATTTTTGTTTTTGTAAAATTGTTAATTTTTTGTACTGCAAATTACAGCCGTAAATTTATATTTAATTATTTTAGGTGTTTGTTATATTAAATTTTCTAAAAAGTTATCAATTTTATTTTATTTTATTTTACGAAGTTAAATTGTTTTTTTGAAATTAATTTAAAAAAAAAAATAAAGGGTGTCGTAAGCAATTATGGTAGGCCCCATACGGCCATACTCTATTTATTATATATACTGGTATTCCAACTAAAGAAGAACTAATATAAATTGGTTATAGCTTGTTCTTAGTAAAAATATGAATGAAGCTAAAATTAAAACAAGATATTAATAAATAGTAAAGACTATATCAATATAATACAGCCTGTTCCATAGCTCAATTTCATATGGTATTGGAATATGGGGAATACCTTTCATAAAAACATGGATGAACTACAAACAAATACAGAACAAATCTATAAAAATCTATTTGACTTACCTATGATAACGACTATGAATGAAATTATAAATATAGAGTTTTAAGATTAAATGATTTTAAAAAAAATGTCTTAGGTTATCCTACATAATCTACATAATATTGAAAATCAAAACATAAAACCAAACACACAAATAATAATAGATAAAAACATACACGATTACAGTACTAGATCTGCAAATCAACTACGATGTAAGCAAGGTTTGAGATTGAATAGACTAAATGCAATTATTAACCATAACTACATATTCTACAATCAACTTATAGATGAAATTAAAAGCTTGTCTAAGCTTAAAAAAACTATTAAATTTAAAAGTGCATATCATTTTATTCTATTTTATATATCTATTTCTCTTTTATGTATAATCATTAACTTATCTTGTTGTTTTATTCAATATCTTTAACATTAATTAATATGAATTTTGTTTTCTCTTGCCTTTATGCCTCTGTAAATTTCAAACATTTTAATTTGCACTGAATACTTTTCTTATTTTCATTTTTAATCTTATGTTGTTTCTAATGTACTGAAAAAACAAAATATACACTGAGTGTATACGAGCTTTTAGCTCTCTTGCAGGTAATAATTAAAATAAATAAATAAAAATATTTAATTTACAAATTATTAAATTAATTTCTCAGTTGATATTGATTTACATTTTATTTTTACTTTTAATCTACTTATCAAAGAATTTAGCCCACTAAAGTCCACTAAGGCCCTCAAGAAGGATTGGATACGAAATCTCGTTTTTGAAAATCCTGTTTTTAATATCCTCCGTATCAAAATTCCCTTTTTTAAAATCCCCCGTATCAAAATCCCTCGTTCTTAGAATTATTTTTTTTTTTGTAATTTCGGGCGCCCGAAACGAGAAATTTAAAAAAAAAAATAATTGAAAAAGTTAAATGAAACATACATGTAGTATTTTTATATTATTAAGAATTTAATTATAGTGTAGTTTTTATGAAAGACGCTGCTAAGGTAACTAGTTTTTATTATAAAAATAAAATGAATTTAATATTGGCAATTGTCATTCATTATAATTAAAAACAGGACATATGTACATATAACTATAAATAATTAAGATAATCAAAATTATATATGTAATTAAAAAAATGAAGGTTGAAACAGCCAAATCAAATAAGGGAAATGACAAATTATTTGTAGATGGGTACGATTACCACTTAAGTAGTAAAAGTAGCAAAGCTTTTAGGTGGTCGTGTGCGCAACGCAAGTCCTTATTGTGCTCAGGTCGAGTTCTAACAGTTTTGGTAGATGGAAAACATTTAGTCAAGAAGGAGCCATCTGCTCATTCACATGATACGCAGGCTTTTAAAAGAACCATTTGCCAAATTAATACGAAAGTAAAATTTATTGCTAAAACATCTACTTCAAAGCCTTCACAAATTATTAGAAGTAGTATAGTAGAATTTAATGAAGAATGTAGAATATATTTACCTTCTAATTCAGCGCAGAAACAAAAAATTTCAAGACAACGATCAAATACTTTGAAATAATTCAAAAAATTAGAAGAAATACAGATACCAGGAAATTTGAAATTTGTGGAGGGCGAACAGTTTGTTCTTGCAGAAAAAAATTTTAATAATGAAAAAATTATAATTTTGGGCACATTTTCAAGTTTGAAGCTATTGGAGGAATCAAAATCAATTTTCATTTAAAATTCCCAAATTCTTCAAGTTTGAAGCTGGTTGATGGATGGAACGTTTGATGTAGTTCCAAATATCATGAGATAACTATTTACAACTCATAGTTATAACCAAATAGTTCCATTGGTATTTTGCTTAATGAGCTCCAAAATTAAGGCAGCTTATCAAGAATTCTTTTATGAACTCTGTTACACAGCTTGTCAATGGAATATTAACTTTAATCCTATACGAATTATTTTAGATTTCGAAAAAGCTAGTGTAGCTGCCGCAAACGATTTTTTTCCATCAGCTGTATATAAGGGATGTCTATTTCACTTTGGACAAATTATTTGGCGAAAAGTGCAATCTGAAGGGCTGGTCGCTAAATATGGAAATGATGAAAAATTAAGCCTACAGATTCGAATGATCAAGAGTTTGGCATTTGTCCCGGCAGAAAAAATTCCTGATTATTTTTTCAGATTTATTTAAAACTCTTAATAATGACGCTAGAAAAATTGCAAATTGGTTTAAAATAAATTATATAACAGGTAACACAGGAAAATCTAAAAATCCATCCAAAGCAAGATATCATCCAAATTTTTGGTCTATTGCTGATGCGGAAAAATTTCATTTCCCCAGAACACAAAATAATGCAGAAGCTTGGCACAGACGCTTGAATACCATTGTGGGCAAATCACTTGTAGATGTATACAAGCTCATTTCTGAATTAACACAAGATTATGTTGTTGTTAAAACTAGGATGGCCAAAACTCGTTCGGGTGTAAAATTTTTCAAAAGTGGGAGATTTCGAAAGCAGGGGATTTTGTTACGATCCCATTAAAACATGAGATTTTTAAAAAGCGTATTACAAAACAATGCATTTTAATACGATGGATTATGAAACGGGGGATTTTGATACGGTGGATTTTTGAAAACTGAGAGATTTTAAAAACAGGGGATTTTGAAACAGGGGATTTTGTTACGATCCCCCACAAGAGTTCGAAGCAATGATTGAATTTTATTTTTAAATATTAGTTTTAGTTTTCACAATCTCTTCTTTCAATACCTCCGTACAGGTTATTTCGATAAGGCTAGGATCTAACGAGGTAGTAACAAATAGCAAAATATTAGGTTAAAAAATAGATATGCTCAGTACAAAAAATTAAATGCTACCTACATACAATATTTTCAGTACAATTTATTGTTTATATTGTTATATATTTATTTATAAATTACGTGCTGCAGAGAATGACTCCTTGCACAGCAAAATCTATTTTTTTGTACAACAAAAAAAAATTCTCTTCAGACAAATGGGCACAGTAAAAAATAATTTTTTGCATTATAAATAAAATAAACGAACAGTAAATGTTTCTAATAACCGACATTTTGGAAAAGGTGAAATATTATTTCTTATTTAATTTGAAAAATTTGTTACACCGTCTGTAGAAAGCGGATATTATTCTATCTTCTGTAGAAAACTGTTCCAAATTTGTACTAAACATTATGGAATAGGGAAATACCGCCTACGAGCTATATTAATTTAAATATCGTTGTGCCCCAAACTTTCAAAAGTAATTTTGAGGCCTTTTGAAGTGATTACAAAATCAATTAAGATAAATAACCGTAACTTTCGTCTAAATTTACTGTTTTGTAGATGTATTCACTATTAAATTAATCATATTTAGAAAGTAATTTTTGTGTTTTTATTCTCTTACTGTATATGTAATTTTTTTACTGTGTTTTTTTAATAAGTCTTACCCTCGTATAGTTTTTAATAATACCTAACAAATAAATAAATAAATAAGCTCCCTTAAGACTATTATTTAAAGAGCTGCAACTTTTGTTTAAAACATTGGTATTATTTTCAGGAAACACTTTGAGTCACATTTTAATATTTACACAAAAAATAAAATAAAAATAAAATAAAAAATAAATTATTACAAATATTTATTAGCGCAAATAAAATAAATTATAATCGAGAATACATTACTTATCATACACCAATTTAAATTAAGATATTTTTCTACAAAAAAATAATTCTTATTTTCTTTTATTTTTTATTTATATTTATTTTATTAAATTATTTATTTTACAACATTAAATTTTATTACAATAATAAATTTAAAAATATATTTTTTTTTTCATAAAAATAACAAAACAAAAAATATTTATTTCTATATTATGATAGTCAATCAATTTTCCACAATTTGAAAATATTTTTTTTTTTTTATTGATTTCTTAAATTTCCCAGTAGGTGGTGGTGGTAAATAAAATATTAGAAAATAAAACTGGAAGCTAGCTAGTTAGTATATAAATTTATTTATTTATTTTTATTTTATTTTAAATAAAAAAAAAACAAACAAAAAATCGATAAAATGTTTACTACTTAAATTCGTTACACATCGTTTTTATGAAAGAATAAACGATCCCAATAACTTTTGATTAGCCCACCTGTATAGATAAAAACAAAAAAACAAACAGAATAAAAATTAACAAAAAATATTTTTTTAAGTTAAGTTGTACTAAAAATGATGTTGATTTTCTTAAGAGTGTTCTTGCTAATATAAATGAAATTAATTTCAAAGAGATAAAGAGATGATACAATGGTTGAGATTCACGATTTAGCTTTAAAAGAAGAAAAATAAAATGCCTTTATTACTGGAAATAACTGTAAAAATTATAACATAAATTTTTAAAAGGAAATTATTTTATAGTGTATATACAATTTGGACAATCATTATAATATTCTGCATACAATATCATATTATTATGCGTAGATAAAGTGATCACATTTTTTAAGTGACATTTCATCATTGTCTTTTTCAATTATATTATGTCTGTTTTTTCACTCCTGAGACTGTGTTTCTGCTTGTTGTAATCATTATTTTTTGATTAGTGTCCCAAATGATTTGATTAGCCTATTGTATTAGCTTATTTTGTAGTAGAAGAAACGAATTTGATCTCCCAAAGAATTTGAAACAGGGCGTGAAGTGCAACATTGTTAGATTGCGCATTTCTATGCCATCCAGCCGATTAGGCTTTTGAGAGACGAATTATATATAATAGATTTTTTTTTACGACCAATCAAGTATTAGGATGTAACCATTAGTACTTAGGTACCGCTTGGACGGGATAGAACAGTATAGGAAGAAAGAAGAAAGTTATTGGAGGAATTGATAGGAATTTGCAGAATGAATTTATTGATGTTTTCCTTTCAATTTACGCAAGTTGTACGCTATGGTGTTATTTGTGGAAACACATCAAAAGGGACTATGAACGAATTTCTGTAACCTATTTTTGCCATCACAGAGGTCTTTCTACTGTGTAGGGATAGGCATCTGCGACTCCTCTTGTTTGACGATAGAACTGTAGTTAGTTTTTTAATTTCTAAATAGCATGCGTCTACACCTACGAAGAATGCAAATAAACGGTTATAAGGTTTTAAAATATAAACCATTTCAATATTGGGTAAAATGTAGATTTATAATGTTGAACCGGGACAAATGAAGATGACATTCAAATTTTTTTAGATATCTTCAACAAAATTTCGAAATTATTTAATATGAAGATCATCATTATCATATGCCATTACAACGCTTCCAGAGTTTTTGTTTTCTTCGCAGCAAAACTACATATGTATTGTCTATTTCTCTTTCACTTGTTTCCAAATTTACGATTTCTAGATTTAATAGGCAGATTAAAATGAAAAGAAAAATACATGGATATTTCTGAAAGTTCGTTCACGATCAGGTGTAAACTGGTGGTACCAAACAATAAACCCAAAAACAAAAACAATGTTTCAAATATCTCGGTATCGAAAGAGATGTGTAGTGAGTAGAAAAAAATGGCAATTTTGACAAAGAAACTTAGTCCTTTTTTGCTTACTTCATAAATAATAGTAAACTAAATAAAACTTTATAAAACACCGTTATGTCCCGTTATGATCTACGCCATATAATGCAGAACAGATACCAAACAAACAATTGGACCAACTCAATTTCAAGTGACCAAGAATTTCAGGTTCACGTGATACAAAAAGAAAGAAATTATTTAATCATAAACTTGATTCAACATTGCTCTTTTATTGCTTCGAACTCTTCTTAAAAATTTAGTTAACCCCTGAATTCATTATAACTTATATAAAAATATATTTCGCTTCAAAACTAATGATATTGACTTCGGTTGAACACATTATTAAAGATCTTATGGTGGTGCAATTTTCCAACGCTAACTTTTAAAATAATATTTTTTTATTAGTGGTGCAATTTTTCAAAAGATACGTACATAGTGAGACCTGAAGCTTGCAGTTGCGTTTGGGATTATCACCTACTAAACCATATCCATTTTCTATTGACTATTAAGTCTGTAAAAATAAATGGACAATTTTGTTCTAACTTAAATTACTAGCAAGGCTTTTATATTTTTATTTCATGCACCGATGTTCATCGATGTTTCAATGTTCATCAGTCTTGCGGTGCGTAGTATATACAGGATTCAATTAAAGTTCACGACTGTTTACAAACTGAAAGAACTATGATTTTCCGTATTTCGGTTATATAAAATAACAGACACGATTCTGCCACGTTATTTATTGATTGTTATCATTTAATTAGAGTTTGATTTTCTTGTTTTAATATTTTTATTATGTACAACAAAATGTTCTGACAACATATATTTTTTGCTTTTTACGCATGTATTATCATTTGTCCATTAATCTATATATCAGTGTGTGAGCAAGTGCAATTCTGGTGGAATTTCTTTACTAAAATTTACTCAGAATTGTCGCCTAGGAACAATGTACTTTCCATTACCCACTATGCCCTGCTGATGGAATTACAATACAGTAATGATGACGGTTCCTGAATTTTCCCCTGAATAAATATAAATACGTATAAGCCCATACAAGCCCCATTCGCTGTGTTAACAAAAGAAGAAATACAAGCAAATAGCTAACATATAAGGATTACCCCAAAATATAAGGAAACCATAAAAAATTTCGTTCTTCTAATAAATCTTTTTTATAACATAATTGAGTCATATCTTGACCAAAATGCATCACAAAAAAAAAAAAATACTAAAATTGTGTAGGTGTTGCAAATAAAGAAAGAAAAACATTGATCACATTTTTTGTTTTTGTTTTGTTAATTTAATACTAAAATCTCAAAAATAAAACGAACTTCACATCAGCTGCAGTGTCCATTGAAAATTAAAGTGACTATAATATAGAGTAAGCTTCTGAATAATAACATCAATAAAAGGGTGTATGTGTATATGAAAATCGTCGTATCGCACAAAAGAAGTTAAAAACTGTATTACCATATACTTGACCATATTTTAATTCAATAAATCCAGAATTAATTCCAATTTTATAGCCAGATTAAGAATTTAAATATGACAAAAAAAGATTTAAAAAGAAAAAGTGGTGGCGGTGGTGTTGTGGTTTATTTGATTTAAAATGATTTTATTTAAAAAGAAAAAACAAAAGAACAATAATAAAAAAAAAGATTTATTAAATTTTGATAGTCTAAATTCAATTCAACTGCAAATGCAATGATTCAGAAATGAAAAATGAATTAATAATTTTCGGTGATGTTTGTTGTATATATATAGTTTTTATATCATTGGATTTATTTAAATATTTTTTTCAGAATTTAATAATAATATGAAATATATGTATATAGTGTTGTAACGACTGAAGATTATAGGAAGATTATTTTTGATTGAATTTAGTATCTATTTTCCAAAATTAATTACGGTTTTTCTTTCGAATCTCTCAATTCGTATCTTAATCGACAGATTCACGGTGCAAATCATAAATCACAGAAATCTGTCTTTCACTAACTTCTTTTGTTTTATCCCTGAATTTTACTTCAAACAATTTTCAACCCAATCTATATAGTTTTGTCGATGACTTGCACAATCTATACCCTGATGGCAATCTTTGATTTTCTTCGCAAATCTTATAGCTTTAAATTGAAGACAAATAATACTTGATATGCAATGAATTAGCATGACTAACCAAAATTGTTGATTGGAAGGATAAAATCAAAGTTCAGCTTAACTGGCAAAAACCAATAACTTCGTTTTTAAGATCGCGACAGAAACTTCCAAACTCTTCGACTATTTAAATAAATATTAACCTTTAATTCATAAACCGGCTCCAATATTTACAAATAATTTATACTCATTTTGAAATATGATTCATATAAGTTGAACTGGCACTTTCCTTTAAACTTTAGGATATCTTGTTCGCATTCAAAATCAGGCTATCCACCTAATAGGCAACTTAAATGTAATTTCATCGATAGCTTCCCTAGACATCATCGTATAGTTGGCATTTATTATAACAAAAATTCAAAGTAAACGACTGTCTAGCGTTGCGTAACGTCTGTTTACAAGTTCAAAAAACTATGATTTTTCGTATTTTGATTGTATAAAATTGGTTTTGATAAGATCAAATTTCAAACAATGGAATAACAGACACAATTCTTACCGAAGAAACATTTAATTTGTTGTAAAACTACATCCTGAACGGAATATTGCCGTTAGCGATTGGTAAGTTTTTATACTTACGCAGGTAAAATAGTTAGTATTAGGTGCTGGTATTGCCCTATACACTTAGACTAAGGAAGCTCTCAGTAACACCATCTCAATTTTCTTTGCATAAATCATCCCAATTTTCTTTCGATAAGCGATTTTGATTTTGTTATGAAGTTGTGGAAATTCTAAATTTTCAAATTAACCCAGTAAATCCAGAAAGAAGACTCCTAGAAGGGTTTTAATTTTATTATATTTCCCGTAGCAGATGCAGAGAAAATGAAGGACAGTTCCATATTCTGCCCCACCCTTACAACTTCTCTAAAAGCAATTTTAGAGTACATAAGAATTCTGGAATGTTTAACAGTGAGACAATGATACGCTACAGCCCTACCTAAGTTTACTACAAAGAAAATAAACTAAATTAAACAAACTTAAATTAAGTGCAATAGTTTTGTTTCGGATAATGCGAGCGTCACCACTGTTCCAAACAGTACAACATAACATATTTTTAAGATTTCAAACTAATGTTTGGCTATTAATATAAAATATGAAATAACATATTATAAATGATAATTTCACTCCTATAACATTTATAACATCACTAATGAATAACTCCTTAATAAATATCCCGGACAATAAAGTATAACAAAAGCAAAAAAAAAACACTCATGATAATCTCTTTTTAACAGTTAAAAAATTGATATTTACACACATACATGCATTTATCTTATTATATTGATCAGTATTCATATAAAAATGGAAACCAGTCTCAAAATATTATTATTAAAGTAAGTCTCACAATAAATTTCGAATAAAAAATACAAAAATAATTTTTTAACTTTTTATCTTTTTTATTTTATTTAAAATAAAAAACGATATACAATCAATTTTCCTAATATGTAATAAAAACACATCTATATATCTATATAATCTGAATATCAAAATAATTCATCAATATGCGTGTATGTGTAAATTTAAGTATATACATACGTATATGTAATAATAATAAACACTAACAATCGACCGGATTTTATTCATTCGTATTTATTCATATGAAACTAATTTTGGGGCTCGTATTCCGTCTTACTTTGTAATGTTTGTAATACCAATTATACTTTTTCATAATAATTTTAATGTCCTTGTATTTAACCCAATGTGAACTTACATCTTAATTTGAATACATAAATCAGTAATCGAAAGGTTAATGTATAAGACAAGAACGAGGGGATTGTGTCAGCAATAAATTCGTTCAATATTTGATCACGTGCAAAACAATTAGAAGCGTAAATAACAGTGCGTGGGATATCAAATTGGGGATAATTATTATAATATGTTATATAAACAATATATTAACAATTGTGAAAAATTAAGATGACGTGTATGAAATAGTATTTCAAGTAAACACATACACTAATGTCCTATAGAGGCAATCATAGAAAAATAAAATCCATAGCCTTCTTCAATACGATGTAAACTGTTGTCCATTTACAATTAATAATTAATATTATCAAACAAATATAAAAATATTTTGAAGTTTTGGGATGTGAATATTATCAGCTAATTTGACTACTCAATCACCTACTCAATACTGTACTTGGGACGAGAAGAAGCTTAACAGCTGCCGAGATTATAAAATAGAAAAATATGTTCAGCCAGAAAAATCTGTTGTAATTTTTCATATCCTAACAGTGATATTCTTCACATGATTGACATATAGAATTTTGTTAGCTGAACGTACCACGAAAATATATTAAAGAACCGTGCGCACCAAAATTTATTCACATTTTTGTGATGAAAATTCTAATGGCTGGAAAATCGAGATAGGAAGGACGGTCTAACAGGAAGATGGCGTGAATTAAGAGTGCAAATCAACAGTCCAAGATTCAAATGGCAGATTCAAGAGGCATTACTATCTATCCTACGAAGAACAAGAAAAAGATAATGGCAAGGGAGAAGAAGATGAAGAAGATGAAGTAGAAATGTAACTAGTTAACGATGAAAAAAGCTGAAATTGATGTACTCTAAACAAAGTTGCACAATTGATCGATCGCTTCAAGAATATTATTTTTGACATATGTAATTTTGGCTGAGGCTTTTTTCTTATCTTGGAATCAGTACTAATAACAAAAAATAAATAAATGAATAGTTTCGATGAATAATAATACTGCGCAACATCGACATTGCTTCAGTTGATTAAATCATTTCTGTTCAAAATCGGAATCTTGAAATCATAAATCTAATGAGCGTAAATAACTCCAGTTTTTGACAATGGATCAGAATAGTAGTCTTGGCAAGAAACAATGTACTTAGTATTTTTGGAAAATACATTTCGTCGTCAAAAATATAGTATTTTAAAATTATTATTACCCATATTCTCTTAGACCCATCGCTCATGATCGTGTGAAAATATCTCAGAAGATAGTTTTGTATTCCGTTAGACACAGACGCGGTGATAACAAATTACCGCGACGCCAAATGTCAAAATAGTCTCGTGAGTAATTTCTGTTAGACCTTTCATAGGACTAGACAGCCATTTTTGATATAGTCTCAAAAATTAGTTTTTAGAGATAAATAGAGCGTTTTACCAAAGTAATTTGTGTTATTTTTTTTATCAAAAATTGAAAGTAAATAAATAAAATAAATGGAGAAAATATTTAAGTAAAAATTAATAAACAATTTTTCATTATTATTAAAAACTGTGTTTTTGTTTTGAGAAAAAAAAACCATCTTTACTATTATTGTTTCACTACTGCTTAGTACAAAAACATTTAGTACATAAACATCATTATTAAACTGTTACTGTAAAAAATATTTCAAGCCTTACAACTAATTCCACTCTAACACAATCCAGAAATTTTATAAGGCATATTTTGTATTCAGTAAAAAATTGGTCAATCACTTCGCTTGCAGTGTCTAGCAGAAATATGCATCTTCAGCAGCGAGACGAGAGGCTATAAATTTTTACTTCTCGTCACCGATAAGTCTTAGAGAATATGGGTTTATATTAAGTTTAGACGTTTAGTGAAGAAGAAGTAATAACAACCTGTATAATTTGTGCAATAATGAAATCTCAGTAAAAATATTTTAATAACGCTTACAACGAATCCACTTATTGAAAGCAAGAAAACAAATGATGCCAACAGTTTTTTTTACATCATTTTCAGCGAATGATCGGAAACGATACGAAATACGAGAATTAAAATTTTTTTTTGCAACAACATAACTATGCATCTATTTACGAAGAAAATTAGTTCGAATATCAGTTAAAAATTAGAATATTCGCATTACCACCAATATCCTATAGTTTACAAAAACAACTTCATTTACTCCTTTATTCAAATTGAATTGAATATTATTTTAATTTATGCGATTTCCTTATGAATTATTTTATCAGTCACCCGCAATCGATATCGAATTATAAAAAAATAAAGAAAATAAAAAATTATGGAAGAAATAGTTAAAAAATTACTGAAATAAAAAAAAATATTTTTAATACACTTTTTTTTCTCTTTATTTTTTTGATCTGAAAATCAATAAACCGATCAGAATCATCGTAATATTTATTTTCATTTTAATAATAGTTAAAAAAAAATAATAATAATAATAATAATAAAGGATTGCTGATTATATTGTATTTGTATTGGTTTAAGACTATTATAAGCACCTACCTATATGTATATACATACTAAATTACAACAATGTATGCTCCTTAAATAATGCGTATCTTTTCTATCTAATAAAAACAACAACAAAAACAAAAGAAACAAAAAATTAAAATTAAATTTATAGATATATGGCAACCTTGACAGCATAAAACTTATATCATTTCTTTCAGATATCTATTTGGTCTAACTACATAATAATTTACAATTATAGAAGCATAAATAGAAATGCCGGTATGAACAGTTTTTGTTGGAATTTTTATTTCAATTTGCTACAAATTGTTCTAAAAAAAAATATCAGCCTTACGATTTGAATGCAACAAAAGAAGGTGCAATTGACTGTATTATATTAAAATAATATTGTCGCGAAATGATACGGTTCTATCATCGTAGATGAACCTAAAATAACATTTGTTCTGTCGTACTACTAAAAAATCTGGCGAAAGTAAAATAAAGCCATACTAATATTATCTCCATGGTCTTTTGATGTTTATTACGCTGAGATTATGCTGCAGACCATCTAGCAGGAACATCACAGCCAATTCTTTTAACGGAGACAAGCAAATTTTGTAGATTACCACTAAGCTACACATCCACAATACGGATTAAAATATGACTGCAAGATTATTGCTCCAACATCCAACACATACATGGATCCATACTCCAACTGATCAATGAAAAGCAAAGTCCTTATATAAATATCATCGAAAAATAAAATGGAAGTTATTCTAGATTTGAATAGCTACGAATTATGATCGAAACAATAACTGGCCTATACGCAATATATAGAGTTTATCTCACCTAAAACAACTTATATAGAATATTAGAAATAGAGAAATAATTTATTAAACATCTACCCTATAGTGAACCCTAGTGACTTCACTAGTGGTAATTGCCAAACATGTCATTAAATAATCTTCTGTGTTTATAATCAATAAATCACGCATTTATAGGGATTCATATTCATGATTGCAATGATACGGATACATTTAATAATTCGATTTGGGGGGGACATTGAAGTGGGGCTCTAAAATATAATCCTATTAAAAAAAAAAAGCTTGGGCTTTATAAGTTACATGTCTTAAATTTAGTTTAGTCTTAAATTTAGAAAAGTCTTAAATTTAGTTTAGTTTTTTTTAAAGTTAGTTTTTTCTCCAGTTATAGATAGTAAAACACCATGGTGGATGTGGTGCATGCGTAACGAAGAAATTATAACTTTCATGAACCCACACAGGTTTTGAAGTAGCAAAATAATTGGTAAATTTTTTAACCGCACAAGCAAACATTGTTCAGTATTACTTCACCTACCAAAACCTACGCAAAAGTATAAAGCGGTGCAAAACTACCCTGTATAATAATACTACTGAACAGTACTGTAAATATATTAAGCTTATATCTATAAGTAAGTTTATATCTAAAATCAATTTTTATTAATAATAATCAGGTACAAGCCCATTAATAGAAACCACGTTTTTTCTTTTTTTTTTTTTTTAAACATACTCAAAATACATTCCAATTCTATTCAAAATTGAATTTTTTATATCTACATTTTGAGACTTTGTATATTTTAGATACAATATTATTATAATATAATATCTATATAGCTATAATCTATAGATAATTCTATATTTACTACTAGACTACTTTCTTATTATGGCAATGGACAACATATGGTGGTCTGCGCTAACACTCTGTACATATTCTTATATACATACATATATGCATATACCTAGTTGGCATATCATTTCATTTTTTATAGAATTGCCTTGCATTGCACTTACCTTACATTGCTTTACATTGCACTACATTGCATTGCATTGCATTGTGTGGAATTGTTTTGTGTTGTATATTTGTAAGAATTTATAGTAAAGTTGCGTTACTATATTTTCATTTCATTTCATTTCAATTCATTTCATTGGAAAAATAATAAAAATCTTGAATTGCTATTCAACTCCATTATTGTTATTTTATTTTTAATTTTTTTTTTTGTAATAATTGTTTAGAAAATTTTTTTCTATTTTGTCGGAGGTTTATTAAAGGTATATCAATAATTGTATCTCGAATATATAGTCTTACTGAATAGAATATGCAATGGACTAAACTAATCAAGGAACGAAAGTGTAATTCATTTATCTTGGTTAATTGATCAGTTTATTAAATGGATTTTTTAGGTATACCAATATATGGTATCGAAGTAAATTAAAAAAATTATCACGGAAGTATTCTGTCTGCAATTAGGTATCTACTTTCTTATTGCTTGTATATATAAAGTCAGAAACTGGATCATTCTCTTACTCGCAAACCAACCATAAAAGTGGGTTTATTCAACATTCTGACATTTCATTTCGTAAAATTGTACTACACTGATTGTTGTTAGGATTCTCATTGATTGGAGATCTGATGGGTTTTCAAGACAATGGAGGAGTGATGTTCCTATCCAACGCACAGGTTGGTTTGTAAGTGCAGAGATGTTTTTAGATTTATGGGTTTTATATTATGACCCACTCGCTGATCCAACATTAACAACAAAATTTGTTAATTTATTTCAAAATCATCCTGCACTGATTGTGGTTAGCAGGATATTGTCATCGGTTGAAAAACTGATGCTTTATTAAGTCAACAAAGGTGTGATATTTCTATCCGACGCATTTGTGAAGTTTTAAGTACCATCTTTTTTTAGATTTATCGTTGTAAATTACCCACTTTGCTGATCCAACATTAACAACAAAAAACCTTAATATATATTGCAACAATCTAAAAATTTTAATTTACTGCGTAAATGTGTAAATAATATCTCAAAAACGTCTTTCACTGATTGTAGTTAGTAGAAGATTCTTACCGATTGGAGGTTTAATGCTTTTTCAAGTCAAACGGTCTTCTTATACAACAAGTTTGTACCAGTTTTATGTGGCAAGATTTCTTAAACGATATCGGTCCTAAATGGTTCACTTGAATTTTTAACTTGCAATCCAACATCCAAAGTTCTTAATGCATTGCAACAATCTAGAAATTTTATTTATTTCCGTAATGGTACAAATGAAACCATAACAATTTTAAATCATTGCCAACATTTAGTTGTTTCCAATCATTGCCAACATTTTTTAGTTGTAGCTAATCGAATAAATTACATATACTTTTCCACTTTACTTACTTAAATGGCAAAATGGAACTAAAGAGTTTCTCACCGACTGAAGAATTCTTCTCCTTTCTACCTCTAAACTTCAGCCTACCTTGGGTGCAAGCTTTTTTCTTTTTTTTTGAACCCCACTTGGGAGACAGATATTAGATGTTCTCAGAATACGTTTCAGTTTTAAATCATCATTATTTTAACCATTTATGGTTGATTAGTTTTCTATTGACGTTCTATACTTAGTATTCCTACCATTCTCGCTACATCGTCAGACTGAATTTTTCTGCCACTCTACCGATTAGGCGCTAATGAAATATTTGTTGCTGCTGGATATCTCTAACAAGCACAGATGTAATCTAATCAAACTATCATAATAAAGATAAAAGAACAACCATAGTCAGTGTATATGTTGTAAGAATCAAAGAACAATGTTAAAAGAAATGGTTTTTCAATCCAACCCCAGTGGTGAACACAGCAGAGGTACACAATATTATCTATAATTCAAATATTAAATTCTGTAAAACTCTTTAAATTGTAATTTAAATTAAAGCAACAACCACCATTTATCCAGCAATTATATACATTTTAATTTATTATTTTCCTATCGCAAATAAACATACATCCTGAATAACAAATAAAAAAAAAAAAGACAAAAAAATCCAGAAAATAATAAAAACAAATAAATAAAATTTTTAATAAAAAAAAAAATATTATACAAAACTCATAATTTATATTTAAAATTTATTTAAAAAAAAAAAAAAAAGTTATTTATAGGTACATATGTAGATATAATGTATGACTATATTTTTTAATTTTACTATTTGTGTTCAGGTTGTCATTTCATGTTTACTTTTTCTCATTTTTTTTTTTGTATCCTTAATATTGAAATATTAATACATTAAATTCTCAACTTTCAACAATTAAAATATGACAAATTAATTAAAATGCATCCCTTATGACATTAACTCTATTATATGCATTTTTATTTATTTTTTATTTTGTTTTTGATTATTATTTACAATATTACCACCTACCACAACCTACTCTTTGCCATTAATCACCTTGATTATGTACCATATTATCATCATACCAATATAAGTACATATAACAAACAAACAAAGCACCCAACCAACCAACCAACCAACCATACAAGTTATTTTGCACCTCAATTCTGTTTTTGTAAAATAAAAAAACGCAAAATAAAAATTTGCAACATAAGTCCGTAATCGTAGAATACTGACATAAACTCCCACAAGAACTCTCTCAACACTGACTAAATGAATTTTTTATTCAACAAGCATCCAAACTAAATGAACGAGTACAATACTACAGTACACGAGTACATTGTATGATGATTGTACTTTAGTTAGAATGAAGCTGAATCAATTACTGCACAAAAAAAAAAATCAAATAATTTCAGACAGGCATAATCATAAAAAACAATAATAACAAAAAGCAAAATAACAGAAAATTAATGAAAATATAATCAGCAGAAATTCAACAACAACAACAATGGTAAACCAACAATATTGGTAATAATAATTTTCAACTCCCAGTTCAGGCACGCGCCGTTATATATAAAAATTTATTAAAATTTCACCACACCACAGTCAAAACAAAACATTTTTTTTTCTTTATCTTGTATATTTTTTTAATTTAATTTTTTTGTTTTTCTTTTTATACAATTTCAATTCCATTAGTTTCTCTGATGCCTGATTAGAGATTTTTCTGAAGAAAAAAAAAATAATAATAATCTCTTATTAAACATAAAAATAATAAAAAAATAAGGTAAACATAAAAATACTTATAGAATTCATTCAAACCAATGGTGGTGAAGGTGGATTATAAAATTAATTTTATGATTAAATTTTTTCTCTCAGTAAGAGCATTGAGCGAGCAATGAAAACACCGTGTGAGAGAGAGAGAAATTTAAAGTGTGGTTAATTTTAATTTGAGTACAAATGATATTGTTTGAGTGCTAAAATTTGATTCTATTAAGAATGAGTTCTAATTGTAAAGATACAAATTTGTAGAATTGAAGTTGTGTATGATTCCTGTATTATTTTTTCTGAGGTAAAAATTGATTCGACTTCAAAAGCAAAAAAAAAGTAAAAAAAGAATTGTATAATAAATTTCAGACTCAATCAATGGTTATTATTATAATAATGTTTGTTTTTGTTTCGTTTTGAATTTTAATTTATATGTACATGTATGTAAGACTTAAAATAACACTACACATTAATTTGAAATTTGAAAAAAAAAAAATTGAGTTTTAAAAAGTAAAATTGGGTATAAAAAACTTCTATTTGTAAATCCCTAAAACTAATTTATTTGTATTTCTATACGGGTGCATCTGTATTTCTTTTGAGTATCTTAAAAGGTATGAAAATCAAGTGTTAAGTATAGTCATCGTTCTAAAAGCATAAGAAAGCGTATGGGCATTGTAATGGGCCTCTGTACATTGGAATTTTTGCTGCATGTTACCTTTTGATATATCTTCCCTCCAACAGTCTTACAAAACAAATATCCGATCAATAGTGCAAAATATCGAATCTTTGAAAAAAAATATAATTAATAAGAAAAATTGATATATTATATTATATATTTATATTTTAGTTTTTTTAATTTCAATAAATTTGATCATTTTTTTTTCTAAGAACATTTTAAGAAATAAATAAGAGCTAAACGTGTTACCAAAATTTTTGGTATTCTCCAAAAATATTTTGGTTGTATATTATTGCTTATGATATATTGCTGATCAAGGGATTTAACAACTTGAAAACAAATTTAAAATGATATTTGAATTGAGTAAATGAACTTCCAAAGCTTTGACTTTCATTAAAAATACCAATGTATACTCCAGCGGCGGTAAAACAATAGGCAAGGAAAATATAAATGAACAAAGGCACAATAAAAATACCGAATAGTTGTTACACAGGATGTCGCACATAATATTACGTATAAAAATGATAACACACAAAAGTAGTAATAACAAAAGTCGCTAATGGTCACTACCAAATAATATCCTTACCATATTTCTCCTATACTTTCTTGTTAAATTGCACTTCTTTAGATGTTTTTAACTAAATCCGCTATACATATTGTTCTAAAATTTGAATTGTCTATAAGCAGATTTTTATATTTAGACTGTTACAATTTCAACATCATTAATATCCTGTATTCACATCATTGGAACGTTAGGGGTGAAAGAAACACTTCTGTATTCTTCGTCGGGTGTTTGCTTCGACTACTTTATTTGATTTTCCGAGCGAACGTTATTACCCTAACAATTATATTCAAAACAATGCTTCGTGATGTTGTTGTCAAACTATGTTCGAAACAACAGCATTTGCTTTGTCGAATTACCATATCTTCATGTCAGATGAAGACAGAGATCATGTCTTCATTGTCTTTAAATTCGTTTTCTGCAACAACTCTCTATTGAAAATGGTTTGTGGTTAATGTTTATTAGATATACGAGTATTATACATGTTCAACCCTTTCGAACCGGATTTCGAATCGCAACGTTAGTATCAAATTTTTTTTTTGAGAATATCTTATGTACATTCTCTAAAATACATTTATTTGGGCAAAATGTATCTACATTTGGGCAGGGGGGCACGACCAGAGCGGCCTGGTACAACATTGTACCACTCGGAATGTTAGGTGGTACAAATATGTACCCAACAGTCCTGTAAAACATATATAATGTAAATCTTGTCTAAATGTTCTACTAAAACATCCACGTAGTAAATTTTGGTATATTCCGTCGGTTTTTCCGATGAGGCAAAGTACGTTTTAGAAGTTATGAACATAAATCCATCACGTGAAATTTATTGATCGGTTACCTAGCGAATTATATTTTGACCAATAATTTCTTATAGAAGGAAGTGAATTGTAACACATAATGAACATACATCCAATAATCACTTCTATTTCCCTCGCATTATTGTTTTAGTTATTTTTATCTTTTTCTTTTTTGGCTGCTCAGATTTCGGGATAATGTTTTTTAAAGCTTTAAGAGCAGTGGATATTCGCTGTATATGACATCATATTTTGCAAATACGATAATTACTGGGAGTAAATTTTTGAACAACGTTTCGTTAGGTGAATCCTGAATCCCAGAGTGGTAACATACAGAATTTTCTTTATCTTCATAATCGATGTCAACTATATAGTTCTCCTTCAAAATTTTCTTCATCATCAAAATTTATTACAAAAAAGCACTTTAAAAACGATTTGGAATAGATTCAAAGTAATTTCTATGTAATTTTTTTAGTTTTAGGAATGTTTAGCCGGATCGAAAGGGTATCATATTATTAGCTTAAAATATTTGAAATTAAATGCAAACTTTGCATTGAATTCAATATAGAAAAGATGAAATATGGTATATATGAAAATATGAAAAACACCTAATATTTCACACTGGAGAGATTCCGCGTGTGACTAAAGTCACTCCAGAACAATTATATTGCACCAAATGCAGGACTAATCTGTATGGGTCCACAAAGTCATTTGAATGAAATTTGAAAATAGCCTAATCCATTCTTAATTTGCTTGACTACTTGCAGGTTCTTTGCCAGGAAGTTGTCCAACACCGGCAATTTCAATACATTTTGTAAATTTATTTTGCTTTATTTGGAAACAATTCAATGGTACTAAATTTATTTGGAAACAATTCAATGGTATTTCTATCCAATCCGCGTTTTAAGGGTTGCATTTTCATTCCGCAAATGTATATTCTCATCTATTAAAGCGAAAATAGTCGATATTAATTCAGAGAACATTTGATTAGCGTTATCTTGTCTAGCTAAAATGTCATCTAGTTTTTGATTGATATTTGAAGTTAGTTTAAATTGCAGTCCTATCAATTAAATTGAAGTAATTTTCCAATGAAATTGAAGTGTTATTTATTTAACTAGACCTTGTAGACTTTCGTTTCAATCACTTTTCATTGCAGCTAACACGGAAACACAATTTCACTGGATTTTGTTTATAGATTTTAAAATCTTTACTAGAGATGATAGAACAGTTGCTATGAAAGTATTTCTTGCAGTCCCCATCATATTGGATATAATTATTAGCGTTTAAATTAATAGTTTTTTTTTGCACTGAATACAAATTTACTTGTTTAAACATTTTGACATTTGTACGTTTTCCAGAATTTCTTCCTTCCGTACAGATTTGAGATAGCAAAAAAATAAATTAAGATTTTTAATTATATCATATCTCATCCAAAACTATCATATTTTAACTCAACAAATTCAATAAATAAAGTGCAAAAAAAAAATATCCGACCATGATGAGTAGAAAATATCGAATCTTTGAAAAAAAACAAATAATTGATAAGAAACATTTATATATATAACCATATTTTTTTTAAATTTCTATAACATTATCCATTTTTTTTTTTTTTGTTTCATAATTATTAATTTTTCCACTATTTTTATTTCCACGCTCATTAAGAAAGAGTCACATCAATTATCGCATCAACAACAAAAACAACATCAATAGCAATCCCAGTCAAATGATTTTCCACATAAATGTTTTTTTTTTCAAAACATATTGATAAAATCTATATATACAAATACACATTCATCATCTATAGATGTTTATGTATACTACAAATATATAAAATACAGTAATGAATCTAGAAAATGTAAAAAATAAAAGAATTTATAAGTTAACAACATTAAACAATAATATCATCATATCAGCTGCAGCATCGAACAAAAACAAAAAAACAAAATTTTCTTCAAAAACAACAACAACAAAACATAAACATTACAACATTAATGATTTTTATTTTGTTTTATTTTTAGATACTTCTAATCAATTGTTGCAATTGCAATTATTCTAATAATTTGGTGAATGACTGCTGGGTGCTGGGCTACGAGCGCTTAGCTGAAATCTTCAATTCATTTCGTGTATCTCTGTCTAACCTATACTCTATATCTTCCTAATCTACCTATCTACTATTAGGCATAGGCTAGGCACTACCTAAAATTTTGTAAAATCAGATACAAGTTTTTTTTTTGATAGGCATATAATAGGATTCACCACTCTCTCTAAATTTTTTTTTATTTTTCTCTATTCTCTCTCTAAATCTAATAATAATTCACTTTATTGAGTATTTGACTTGAACTCAACATTAATAGAGCAGCAAACGGCAACATATTCATAAACATAATAAAATAGAATATGTATACTTATATAGTTCAATGACTTTATCAGTCAGTACAATTGTACGAAATACATTATAATATTTATGAAATGGACAAACCCAGCTAGATATGTTGAACTTTTTGAGTTCTATTTGAAACAATAACAAAACAATACCAAAACATATTCGAAAACTGAACTGAATTTCGAAATTGTTTCTCTCATTTTTTATTTCACTCATTTTAAAAATTCTTTATATTCATTTTCATCTTCATGTCAAATTTTATTTTACCATTCATTTTAAATTTAACTCATTACTCTTTAGTACCATTTTTCTTTCTAACTGTATATATTTTTTTTGTTGAATATGAAAATTGAGTAAATTTGAACTCAAAATAAACAAAACAAAATAAAAATTTATTTTGAGAGATCTTCGAAAGAAAACAAAAAAAAGGTATCTTATAGATTTTGAAAAGATACATACACTACACAACATAAGCTATTATTGGAAAATTGAAAAATGTTATATAGTTATGTAGATACTTGTTTATATTTTATAATATTTTTTTATATTTTCGCTCTATAAGATGTAAGTGGTGATTTTATGAAATTATAATCAAACAGTTTATGTTGAATTCTGTTCGTAAACAGATGGTATTATAAATACGATTACGGAAGAAATCGCGCGTGCCGGTTCAAAAATATTCATACAAAAAAAAAAAAATCAAAAAAACAAAAACGAACAAATTTTTAATAAATTAAAGAAAAATAAACGGTTATTTTATTATTTTCTAGTAAGAATTTTTTTGTTTTGTTTTCTCTTAAATAAAGTTGATTTTGACAAACAGAAAAAGTTTAAACGTATTTTTTTATAATATTATTATCCTTTTAAAATTTTTGATTTTTTGGTTTTTGATATCCTTAAAAATATACATATATAGTGTATTTGTATATGTATATATAAAATATATCTATTCGTTGTTACAATCTTTATAACATAAGAATACAAATTAAAGGAATATTATATAGCGTTTAATAATATGTATCCGTTATTATTATATTATGTACGTTCCTGGGCTTTTAAATAACAAAAAAAGAAAAGCAAAAAGACAAAAAGAGGATATACTCTATAAGGATATTAAAGCTAAATAGAGAAAAATAATAATATATATCTATATATATATATATATATATTAATCATAAATAAACCTGTAATAAAAATAACGGTTAATAATACCTACACATTATATAGGAAAATCTATTACCTATGTATGTATAATACGTATATAATATGTATATATTTATATGTGAATAAAAAATATTATATTGTGCAAACATAAATTTACAAATTTATGTATTTTTTTTTTTTTTTTGCTCCATAATTTGAATTTATTACCCTATATAGATACTATCAACCTAACTACCTATTTAACCACCCTCAATATTGTATTGTTTTCTCTTTTACTCACTGATCAAAAAAACAGAAATCATATATAAAAATGATTATTGAAACAAAAAAAAAACGAATAGAAAAAAAAAATGGCAATAAAATAATACTTAATAACGGAAAATAAAAATAAATTTCCTGAATTAAATTCGAAATAATATTGAATAACTTTTTTTTTTCTGAATTACGGTAATTTTTTTTTTTTTTGTATGTTGAATTACGGTAAATTACATATGTACAAAATAAAACAACTTATATATCGTTATTTTGCGTATTTTTGATTTAATTTTTATTCTTTTTTTCTTTGGGTTTATTTTTTTTTATATAATATTTGTTTACCGTTGTCATTTAATATCCTTAAACATTAAGTCCTTAACTCTTTCACCAACAAATTATGATGCAGTGAAAAAATATATTTTTTCATTAAATTCTTACTAATACCAAACGTATTTAAATAAATTTGTTTGGAGCATTTTTTAAATTTCTTTTATCTATAATTGAAAACGTAGGTAGTAAAAGGGTTAATAATAATGAAACAAAAATAATTTAATACATGTACGTATATTTATATTTAATAAGAAAATTAAAATTAATAATAAAAACCCCAACAAAGAAATTGTTTATAATTAATAATTAATTAAAAAATTTAAGTGGATAATAATTATGGTATAATTAATAAATTACAAAAAAAAAAATGAGGAATTAAATAAAAATTAAAAAAATTAAATTTTATATTTTGTAAATATAAATTTAATATTTTAAAAAATGCTATCAAAAATTGAAGGTGTTTTACGTAGAATTAATAAAAATGATTTATAAATAATTCTGTTATTTATTTTTTGAGGTCTATTACTAAAATTAAAATAAATAAATATTATTAAAATTAATAATTATTATTAGTTAAAATTGATTAAAAGAAGATAATAAATTAAAATTTAATTGAATAAAAAAATATTGAAAAAATTTAATAGATACTCAAAAAAGTAGAATACAAAATATATATATATACAAAATAATTTAGTGAAATTTTATAATGAATTTAAATACATTTTTGGAAGGTCAGTCAACCCTTAAGGATTTTAACAAGTGAATTTTTAATAATTTTAATAATAGTTATGAGATTGATTTTAATAAAAATTTAATAAAAATAAATTTTTTACTCAAAATTATTGGAATAATATTTGGTTTTTATATATAAATGATTACATATTAAATTAAGGTAAGAATAATAAATTAAATTAATTAAAAATTAATTAAATAAATTAAATGAAACTGGGTAGTTATATAAATTTATTTAAGAAATAGTGTTAATGAAAATATTTTAAAAGATGTTTGAGAATAATTTAAAAATTGTTCTTGATGCTTGTTGAGAGTTGATTTTTATAGTTTTTATACTTTAACTTTGAATGTTGAGTATACAATATTTTGTTTAAACTTTATTTTATTCCTTCATGTTCAACATGAATATTTAATTTCCTAAATTTTCTAAGATTTCTGAAACAAATTCTTACTTATTTTTATGTTGGTTACTTAGGTAGGTAAGTAACAGTGAATATTGGTATACCGACACACTTAGACCAAAGACATCTGATGTAGTAGCCCTGAATGAAAAATTTTCATGACATAAGTCTAATCGCTGCAACCAATTTGAGTATTTAACAATGTATAGGTTTTACTTAATTTGTTTATGCTTTATATAACTGAAAGAATTTGACAATGTACGAGATAAAACTCCACGAAGTCAAACAGAGTTATACTTTTTACAGACATTATAATCCACTAGTCAAATAACTATTAACATCTGCTGGCCGAATAATAATTATTTATAGCTTTGCAAAATGATGATTATAGAACAATATGTTTATTAGAGGCAGAATCGAATCGTTCAGGATTTGTATTTAAATGTACTTTTTTTTTTTTTTTTTTTATTAACCCTTAAATGCATACTGTAGCAGATCTGCATCATACCCTTTATTCGTTCTTTTCTCTAATTTTAAGAGCATAATATTTATATATTATGGGTTTTTTTTTTTTTTTTTGCATTCTCTTCACATTTATGGTGCGTAATTGTGTTCAAATCATATATTATTACGTAGTTTTAATATATTTCTCAGTCTAACAAGATCAGTCCGCAATGCCTGTACATTGTCACTTACTTTTAATTCAAAATAAAACAAAATACACAAAAATAACGGTAAGAATTTTTTTTTTTGTGTATTTATATCTTTTCTACAAAATAAACAAATATTCAGGAAGACGTGGTTGTAAACATTAAGTTTATTTCAAGTTTTATGTATGATGCATATATGCTACACTATGCATTAAAGGGTAATTTTTTTTCAGAAAAATGAATAAATTAGATGATAACGAAATAGAAAATATTCTTGAAAACTGGTGTGTTAGTGAGGATGAATTTGAAGAAAATGAATATGATGTACCAGAAGAAGCCTTGGCGATTATGTCAGGAAGTTTTGATGAAACAGAAATCGAACGAGAAGAAGACATTTTACATGAACCATCGATATCCAGAAATGATCAACCATCGAGTTCAAGGGATTTAAGATCTGAATATCGTAAATTAAAAGAACAATATGATAAAGTTTTATGGAAAAGTTTTGAATTCGAGTTTCCTGAACAGCCTTTCTTAGGAAATGTGCAATTGCCAGATGAAATAGTCAACTTGTCTACATCTCTTGCATTTTTTAAATATTTTTTTACGGATGAATTGTTACAGAAAATAGTTGATGAATCTTCTCAATACTCTTGTGAAACAAATCCAGAAAATCCATTTACTCTTTCTACAAATCTGCTCAAGAAATATCTGGGCATCCTCATAATGACATCCACAGTCTATGTACCAGACATTAGAAAATATTGGTCGTCTGTTGTTGGAAATCCAACAATAATGGAAACTATGACGATAAATGATTTTGAAAAAATTCGTAGTACATTACACTTCAATTCAAACAGCACTATGTTAGCCAGAACAGATTCAAACCATGACAGGCTTCATAAAATCAGACCAGTGTTGGATCATCTTATAAATAGATTTTCAAGTATTCCTCTTGAGGAGTGCTTATCGCTGGATGAGCAAATCTGTGCAACAAAAATAAAAAGCTATTTGAAACAATATATGCCAGCCAAACCTCACAAGTGGGGCTTTAAAATTTATATTTTGAGCGGAGTAAGCGGCTTCACATATAATTTTGAGATTTATACTGGAAAAGAAGAATCGTATAATATCTGTATGAAAGAGCGTCACCTGGGCGTAAGTGCTAATGTCGTTACTAGACTTACTCGTATTGTGCCAAAAAATGTCCGCCATAAAATATATTTCGATAGGTTTTACACTACTGTGCCATTAGTTGTAGAGCTTGCTAAGAACGGAATATACGCTCTAGGTACAATACAGCGAAACAGAGTGCCTAACTGTAAAATGCCAACTGAGAAGGAGTTAAAAAATAAAGAAAGAGGATATAGCTCAGAATTTTTTACAACAATTGAAAATGTGGAAGTTTGTGGATTGACGTGGAAAGATAATAAGCCCGTAAATTTATTGTCAACTTTTGTGAGCTGTAAGCCAATGGGTACGTGTAAAAGATTTGATAAGTTGAAAAAACAAAATATAGATATATTATGTCCAGATGCAATAAAGCAATACAATAAACATATGGGGGGCGTCGACTTATTGGATAGTTTTGTAGGCCGCTATAGGATAAAGATGAAGTCAAGAAAGTGGTATATGAGACTTTTTTACCATCTTCTCGATGTGACGGTTATAAACTCTTGGCTATTGCACAAAAGAGTATATGAGATTCGAAAGGAAAAGCCACTAAATTTATATGATTTCCGAATAGAGCTTGCTGAAGCTCTTTGTACGAGTGGATTGGCAATACATAAAGCAAGGGGCAGGCCATCAGGAAATTCTCCTAGTGTTTTACTAGAAAATAGAAAACGAAAATTTCCAAGTTCACACGTTCCACCAAAAAACACTCGTATTGATGAAACATCTCATTGGCCTTCTTATATGGATAAGAGGTTGAGGTGTAAATTCCCAAAGTGTCAAGGCTTTTCATTCATAAAATGTGATAAATGCAATGTATCGTTGTGCTTTAATAAAAATAAAAATTGTTTTAAACAATTTCATGTTTAATAGAATGTTAGAATAAGATAATTTTAAGCTGTAAAACTGAAACTAATTTATAGACTGATTTTCTTTAATATTTGTTTGAACTTTTGAATTAATTTTTGTTTTACCAAAAATGAAAGATATTTTAATTTTTTTATTTATTCGAATTAATTTTGTTTCTGTTTTTTATTTTTAAGATTTTTTTTTATTATGTTATAAATAAAATATTTAATATTTTATAAAATAGTTTAATATTTTTTTAATAAAAATGAATTCCCGCCATTCAATAAAATATGAACTTAAAAAAAAGTTTTTTTTTTACCCCTTAATGCATAGTGTAGCAGATCTGCATCATAACCAAAAAGTGGCCTCACAACTTCCCAAGGACCCAAATCCATTTTTTTTTTATATTTTTGTTTTTAGAACAACAATTTCTACATAAAAATATTTTTTTTAGTAAAAACGGAAAAATCATGCATTTAAGGGTTAAACTTTATTTTACCCATTGTACAATCTTATAATTACTTAGCCTAGATAAAGTTTACAAAAAACAGCTTTTGTGATAATATTATTAACATGTAAAGTAATAGTTTGCTTTTTATGTTAATTTATGTTATATAATTATTCTTATTATTATTCTTATTATTTAGTTTTAATTTACTTAAGTTCTTATATAAATCTGTTGGAAAAAACCTGGGATGTAAAAACCAATATATTCTCTATTTAAATGTACTTAATTACTGATCAATTGATGAATTTTCCCGTCCGGTTTTTTACAGAAAAAGTTGTGAAATAACAAATTAATATTTTATGACTTTATACTAAAGCTTAATTGAGGCAGATTTCTCTAAATGATTTTATATTTATATACATCCTAAATTAATTTTTGGGTTATATATCCGAAATGATTGTGGGTGGGGTATGTGATTAAGTATGTCTAAATCTATAAAGGAATTAGCATTTTAAAATTATATTATATTACCAGACACAAGTCATAATATGTACATTTTGTACAAATTGTTAATGTCGAACTAATCAACGTCCGTTAGATTAAATAAAAATTCTGTTAGGTTGTTAGGTACAAATTTTATTGTTTAAAAATACTTAGATAGGTATGCATATTGTCAACATTTAATAGCGCTACAGCATGTCATCAGGGTTCTTACATATAGGCCGGCTACATAATGTAACTTTCATTTCGTAACCCGTAAAGTATGCGAATCGCTTTCTATATTAATTTGCATTTTTCATAATATTTACCATCACCAGATTATGGCTTATTACACCTAGCACATTATTATTTTCTGGTCTTAGAAGTTCATTATGAGTATATGTATATGCAGTGTGATTTACCATCAATTCTCTAGAATAGATTAGATTTAATTTATTCCGAGAGGGATCCAGTCCCTACAATACCGCAGCCACAAATGGGCTTATTGTGATATTCTCTAGAATAATTTAGAATTTAATTTAGACATTGATTTCTTAAGTTTAGTTTTTATGGTTGATTTCCTAAAAACAGATTTGAGAAATTCAAACTAAAAAGTTTTGAAAATATTTTTTATTGTAATCAAATTTTGAATTCAATGTGCTAGTCAAGCTTAATTTTCATTTGTTCAATATTTCATTGGTATATCATTATTTTTTACAACTGTAGCCGAGTACTATATGGGCTGTAATGTAACACTATAGTTATGTGGCTACAAATTTTTTTATATTTGAACTATTTTTATATATTTATAGATTTTAGTTTTGTACAGGCAAATTCTAATGTTGACTTTGATTAAGTTCAAATAGAATTTTTCCACAAAAAGTTATTGTTGATAATAAAAACATCTTCAGGACAAGGGTCTGCATCAGTCATAATATTATTATCCTTTTTTTTTACAATAATTTTACCAGAACTGATATTAAAACTCAAATAGCCAATAACTTTTCCTCTTTAATATTCTTTGTTGTCTTATCCGCTTCATAATAATTACTCCTTCTTTTTCCGATATTTGAAACCTCTTCTGTTTCGTAAACAATTTATATATATCTTAGCTAATTTAAATTTATTTTCTTTTTTCTTCTTTCATATTAAAATCGTATTTTCTTGCAATTCTAAACATTAAAAAACTCTCACGAAATGAACCGAGATTATAACATTTGCATAATGACTGTAACGTTATATCACAAAAAAATAATTATTACTGTGACTAGATACATTAGAAAACAATAAAGGGGTCTGTAAAATGGAAAATTAATTGGGTAAACACACTGTACAATAATAATAATTGGATTATAGAAAAATTTGCATTATGATGTAAGTTATGCTCATAAACCCCTTTCTTATAACACTAGTCCCATAAATATTGTTCAATATATAATAACTACCCCATAAATTTGGAAATACGTATAGAAAAAAAAAACCAAAATTTAAAAACATAGACTGTTGCTAAAATCGTGTTAATATTTAACTTTGGTAATTTTCTAGCAATTCATTTCATTTTTTTGTATTTATATTTATCAGTTGGCTTGTGTTGATAATCCTTGATATCAGCATTGAATGGCACGTGGCAATTTGATACACTCGATATTATTTTAACACATTGACACTGGAAAAAAATAAAAATTCTGAAATAGTTATTGAGGCATACTTTTTAGTGTGAGTTCAAAATTTAAGGACAAAAAATTTCAATATCCTTTTTCTAATAAGTAATCTAAAGATTTCGATTTTTCAGAATTAAAGATAGTTTTTTTTTAAACATTTTTTTATTTAAAATTAAGTAGGTATATAGTTACTTTGTTTTTTATAATATTAATACTAATATTAATGTATTGAACATTTATATATGTAACTATCTCCAATTTAATTAAAATATTTTCAAATTAATGGAGTACTTAATGTCAAGTGGTCAAATCAAGATTTAATAACTATAAATTCTATAGGCATACTTAATATATTAACATATAATATGTATACATTGTAGAATAACGCAACAAAATAAATAAATAAATATATAAGAAATATCTCTATAAATTTAATTAGGTCACAATTTACTTCACATATTATTTAAAATGAAATATGAATATCATAAATTCAAATTTGTTCAAAGAAAAATTAGTTTAGAGAATATTGGGCGCCGTTATTGTATTTCGATGATTTTAATAAAACTAAAGTGGAGGCATTTTAGTACAAAATAAATTAAAAAAAAAATATATTTTCATTATTATTGAATTAAAAACAGAGTAAATATTTTTTTTTTTACAAAAGTTTTCCATTTCCTTGTATGAATACAAATTAGATAGCACTGAGAATTATTTAAGTTACAGATTTTCTTTTGGTATGAATTGAAAATCTGACAAAAATTCTTAATAGAAATTTAAAAGAATAATTTTGTAATATTGCGATGTATAATAAATATAATATAATGTTCCTAGATCTGAATCGATTATTAAAATTAAGAATCTATAAAAATAATCACGAACCAAAATGTATAGCTATGAAAAAAAAAAAAAAAATAATTACCCAAGAGACCCGATTACGCTGTCAGAATTTTATTATATGGTAAAAATAAATAATCCTAACCTTTTTTTTTAAAAAGCTAAACTTTAGTAGGACATCAAAAAAATACAAAAATAATATTTTAAAATTTTTTAAGCATCATAAGATTTTTTAATCTGCAGCTTGAGTTATATATTATTCATTCAACGAGTTTAAATGGAATGGTAAAATAGGTTTGAATAACAAAATTTGCGTTCATCAAGGTCATCAGCGTTCATTTGTATTATATATGTATTCTACGTATAATATGTATATGTATATTATTTCGGTTAAATCGGTTAATTTTAGATGAACTGTATTGAAATGTACCTATTTATCTGTCCTGGGCATTTTTTGTTAACTAATAGAAATTTAATCAATGTAATTAATATACTTTGAAAAGCTGGTAATAAAATAAAATTAATTAATTGGAATAAGTTTATCTTTTTATTCTTGGTCCTCGATTCACGTAAATTTTTACTTCGACAATTATACGAATCAGTTCACATTACTATACCGTTAGTAGTATCAGTCGGATCAGTTAGTAGTAGTAGTAGTAGTAGTAGTAGCCGGATCAGTTCATATTACTGTACTGTTTCCAGATATCCAAATATTTCAGTTTTCCAGATTCTAGAAAGTTATAATTTCCATTTTATTTATTATTCGTTACAAAAGTTTTTCATATTTTACCCACACTGTTCAACAAATTTTCAGTATCCTACGATAGAACGACATTTTTAGAGAAATTTTAGAGAGTTTGCAGCGGTCAATACCATATAAAGGTTTCGGTACATTATAGCTAAGTAGTTATCTATTAAACTAATTGATAAGTGATGTCAAATTAAAGTTAAAAAAAAAAATGTAAATGGTTAAGATATATTCCACAGCTTACTTTGACTTATATAGAACAATTTTGTGATGAATATAAGACCTTATGATGAAAAAAACCTAAATGTAAAGAATTGCGTGCAAAAATCATAATATAAAAAATTTTAGAATCTTATGCAGACAAAATAAAAATATAACTAATTTGCAAACTTGAAGTTAAGACAAAGCAATAATTAAATATTTACAATAATAATTGCCTTTTCATTTTTATTACAAAATTTCGATAGAAAGATATAAGCTCTTTCCAAATGCAATTTTCAATTCGTGCAACAAAATTTCGTGTTATTTGAAAGAAAAAAATTAAAATTTTAATGCCAGCCAAGCCGGTCAGTCATAATAAAATTTTGATTTAATAACTCAGTATTAAATGCAGTAAATGAATTGACTTTAATTGCTTAATTAATTTCCTGTCATCATGGGATTTATAATAGCAGTGCATTCATTCCGTTATTTCATACACTCTTTTTTTTGTTTCGTTTCATTTCATTACATTTCAATCAATTTAATTGTTCAAATCCAAGGCAAATCTTTTAATTTTCAATTTAAAATAAATCAAAATTTAATAATTTAGCGGCATTATCAAAGTTCAATTTATAATAAAAACAAAAATAACGGTTTATTTATTAAATATACAACTGTACATTTCATAACTGTAATACAGTTGTCATATCGTCGTGGTGTCCTTTTATATTTTTCATATATACCACCCTGAATTCTCTTTATTTTATTAATTTTTATGAGATTTATTTAACTGTTTTTTTTTTTTTTGCTTTATTTAATTCAAATTTATATTTTAAAATTTTTTTTTATTTTTTTTTAGACTGTTCGGAACCTTTTGATTTTCTATTTTGTTGTTTTTTTTTTTTTTTTTGTAAATTCAAATTAAAAGTAAATAAAATTTCAAAAATTGATTTTTTTGATTTTCCTGTATATTACCTTCTCTATACACATAATAACACGCTGATTGTTATATAGAAAAAATAATAAAAATAAAAACGAAATGAAACGCTAACAAACCGTATTGACATTTTAACTAAATAGCAAAATTGATTATTAAACGCCGACATAAAAAAAAAGAGAATTATAAAAAAAAAACCAATTTCCAAATTTTTATTACCTATATTTTTTTATTATTACATATTTATTTATTTATATTTATCATGTCCGTTCGAATCCAGGGCAGGATGATGTGGTATTTTAGTTTTGCTTGTTTATTAAATTCAGTTACGATTTACAACAATAAGAGAGTGTACTGAGATTTATGACAGTAAGAGTGAATTCGTAATTGTATGCTTATCATTGAGTCATTATCAAATTAATAAACCTGTTTTTACATGTCGTTAAGAATAAAACTTTAGCAAACATTTGATATACCCTCTCACCTATAAACACATTTTTTGGTGGATATTTTCTGTATTTGTGGTGGGTGTACAAAACGTGTGCTAAAGTTGCAAAATTAGTTGCAAGCAAGCACTGAGTTGCTTCCGAAATAATAATAAGTAAATATTTGCAAAATAAAAATTAATTTAGTTATTAGAGAAAGGGAATCTGACTGCCATAAATGGAAATAGATCTAATAACAAACATTGAATTGACATTCTTCAAATTCTGTTGTAGTTAAATAGGAGTTCGAATGAATGTCATAATTAGTTGTTTTTTAATAAATTATGATATTTGAATTTATTTCGAGCGGAATGAATATTTAAAGAAAATAATGTAGTTTGGTCCGAATTGGCCAGCATTTAGTAACTAAACATTTTTGCCGACACCTAATTTAGATTTACTAATAATCTAAAATTTAAAAATTAGTTTTCTGAATGTAATTAGTTGAATCAGACTGACATTAGATTACGTAAAGAAACTGTGAAAGCTTGTATGGAGTACCCTAAGTTATCAATACCCTAAAAATTCTAGTACTGACCCTGCTGTTATTGTTTTTACTGCCGGTTCAATTCAAATATTCCATTATCTCATAATATCTATTAAAAATTTAATAAACAGCCTACTACCGCTAACATTTTGGATATCACTGTTGAGAAATATGCCCTAAATCTAAATTTACAAAAACAAAAAAAAATTATTTATTTAATTTTAATTATTTTGATATTTATTTAATATCAAAATTATATTTTCTAAAATTCCAATATGTAACTACTTATTTTATCATTTTTGTATCACATTTTTTATCTCTTAATTATTTTTTCCTTCTGAAATTATATTGTACTTACTACTCTTAAATTTATTTACACAATAACAAAAACATCAGCAATAAAAATACTGTTATTTAACCTATACCACACCATTTTTATTTACCCTTTATAATTAATTATCAGTTAAAAGTCAAAAATTATTTATCAATAATTATTTTTAGGTATTCGAGAAATTTAACCGAAATATTGTATGTACTTTATTATAATAATCCCTCCACCCCTAATGGCTCAAAAATGTGAATAGGCGTGAGTATAAATAAATAAAAGAAGAGAGTGAAGGAAGAGTAAATTCATTAAAATATTGTTTTTGTGAACTTTAGGTGATATCCAAAAATGGAAACGGAGATCCTGTGTACTACTGTGTTACCTATGGTATTAGTAATTGTTTAATTTGTTATCTGTAAGTAGTGTAAATAGACAAACGTAGGGTAAATAAATTTTTTTTTTGATTTTGTCTATGTTTTGATAATTATTATGTTGTGATAATCAATTAAAGGTTACCAAATTATACTACAAAAATATAAAAATGACCTCCTATTGTAATCAAATAATATTGTTTTTAGCTAAGATTTAGCAGTAACAAAAAAACTGAACTGTAGTACGAACGATAAAGCAAAGTACGAACGATAAAAAAAAATCCTAACAGTTTTGCTAACAACAATTGGCACGAGACAAAAGTTTGGTATTTCAGAAGAATTCAGTGTCGTGAAAACAATTCGAACTAGCAAAAGAAAAAAAAATAAAAAAGAGAAGATAATTAAAATATTAACAACACTGACTAATTTAAAGTGTGTCTGACAGGTTTAAATTAAGCTTTAAAAATCTTACATTGATCAGTAAATTTAATTAAATACACTGTCCGGAACAAACCGTTTTTTAATTTCAGCAAGTTTATTGAGTTTATCTTCTCTTTTTAAGTATTTCTGTTGATTTTTATTGACAGTTTTGAGCTAAGTATATTGAACATGTTTTGTTGTAGTTATTCAGGTAACCTTGTGATTTTCATTTTAAAAATTTGGATTTGATTTTGAATAATAGTGTTTGGACTAAATATTTATTATAAAAAAAACAATCTAAACGTTATGTTGCTACGAAATTCAATATCATTCATTTTTCCCTATAATCTTAAAGTAATACTATTTATCTATACTTTTTGCGATGTAATTGAAGAATATCCTGAGATCACTAAGTCGTAAGAGTCCTTAAGCAGTTAGATGGTTAATCGCAATAATATGGCAAACCACAATAGACCCATTTGCAGCTTTAGCGATATAGACCCCCTTCCGAAAATATCTAATCTAATCTAATCTATACTGTGTTTACCGGGTTACAAATTATTTATTAGAATGATTAAAAACAGTCATAGCTAACTGCAAAATGTCATGTGTCACGTTTGGTCGTATATAAATTTTGTAAAAGCTTAATACTCCAAGTATAGGATATGTCAAAATTAATATTGATCTTAATAATATTACAATATTTATTTTGGAAAATTTGCTTTCGACTATTTCAACTCGAGTTGTATTTACTTCATAGTAAAATATTTAATTTTTATTAACTATACAATCGAAAAAGTATTCACTTATTTGGGTCCAAGTTTAAGACATCAAATTATAAAACTAAGTATGATTTACAAATTTTGAATTTATTGGTGTTAATATCGAACAATTATAATATATACAGTTTTATTTACAAAAAAAATTCTACTGCAAATAAAATATTTGAAAAGATTGGCAACTCCAAATAACTATACCACCTTAAACATTTTAATTCAATTTTTAACATAGGCCTAACCCTACACGTATGCTGAAAAGATTTTTGATAATCAAATTTCATTCTTGTAGAATGTGGGCCAAAATACAAATTTAACATAAGTATATAATATTGAAATAAAGCAAAGGTGATAATCAAAATATTCTTACTTATAAAATAACGGAAACAATAACAAATAATATGAAAAATATACATACTAATATGTAATTTGTATTATGCAACGTAGTACATAATTGTACAAAAGTTTATTTAAAGTCCTGAAATTAAAATAAAAATATATTTTTTTTTGTTGATTTAAAAAGCCACCCATAATTACGGTGAAATTTTAGTTCATTTTACGTACTAGTTATACTACACTAATGTTATGGCTACTGTTCAATTTTGTAAGCAAATGTAGAAATATATAAATAAATTTAATACAATGAATTAACCAGACTAAAATTTTATTTTTCGATATTCATTTGTAAAAAAAAAAAAGAAAACATTTCTAATGCCCGCTAAAAAATATTCATGAATTGTATGGGTCTGGTTCACCCACATGAATTTTGGTAACCATATTTTAATTTTTTTTTCTACCACCAACATTAGGTTCAAATAAAATATATGTATGTAAGGATATGTGTGGAGATAGTAGAAAGTAACCGTTATTTAATTTCTATTCAGTGAAATAAATTGCAATGATAGTAAAAGACAGTGGAGAGTATATATGTATATGTATATTATGAAAATGTTTTTCGGGTTTTGGAAAATTAAACTAAAATGATAATAATATGATGACAGCCTCCTGCCTATGTACTTATATACATATATAGGAATAATTTTATTTTTATTTTTAGTTTGTTTTGGGAAAACTTAACTTAGTATAATGATGTATACTGTATAGTATTAGAAATATTATTTCAATTTAATTTAACTTCCTGTATTTAGATAAATATAGTTTAGAATTCTAATTTTGGAATAACAGTTTTTTTTTATAAAATTTTTAGCGATGTAATTGTAAAGTGTGCAATACAATTTTAATAAAATTCAAAATAAGTATAGGTACTTAATTTGAATTGAAATTCTTAGAATTTGAAATACATCTATTTGAAAATGTATTCAAATGTTAGGCGCCATTTTGTAGAAATCATTTTTTTTTTAAATTTGAACATTAATAATTTTTTTTTATGCCCAGATCAATTTTCACAAATTTCATAAAAATTTGGAAAATAAAAATTACCTTGAAAAATGTGAAATAATAGAAGACTTTATTTAAGTCTATGAAATTAAAGTTAGTTGTAGATGAATTTTGCCCTAGGTCAAAACCAACACATTTAGCATATATACTGCTTTGAAAAGAAATATCTTTTCCTGATGGTTTTTAGGTAATATTTTTAATTACATTTTCCAGGAGAAATTTTATAGAGGAAGCATTTTTCAGATAATGTTTTTTCTCTTAATTTTTTTTTTGTTCCTTAAGAGTTACAAGGCCATAAATAGATTTTAATTTGTGTTGATAGAATTTAAAGCCTATCAAACAAAACTGATTTTTCAATTCTATTTTTAGTTAACTTCTAATGCATTACCAGTCATTATTCTAGATCTCATTGATCGAAATTTAAAATGAAATTTCCAGTGTTGTGCGATGTACACTACATTATGCAGATTACATTATTTTCTACACGTCGACAATACTTTGTAGACAATACCATTATGTCTACTTCATTGCGTAGACAATGTATATATGGGCCAATAACATTTTCTGTGACCAAAGGTAAAAATTTGAGTTGGCTTGGATATTTAGATTGCTAATGCAATAAATTCATGGATTATGCATCTGAGATGGTAAATAAGTTTGTGACCAACTCAACTAAACCTCTATTTTATAGCGCTAATATCTTGAGAAGATGGACAAAAAAGTCCACTAAGTAACACGGTTTATTACTTCATACGTACTTATTAACTTTTACTTAGTATTGTCGATATTAATATTATCCACGGGCAGTTCAAAAAATATCTACCGTATGATTATAATTTTATTTATTTTAAAATATTTGGGATTCATTTTTCCACATATTTTTTAATATAAAAATTCTGACATTCAATTTTAAATATAGAAGTACAATAATTTAGAAACTAAAAATTATTGCAACTTGTAGCCCCAAGAAAAACCATCATTATGTCTTGATTTGTATTAAAAAATTTCTTTTAATTTGAGTCAATTTTTATAATAATTGCTTAGGGGCACGTCAAAAACTGTGATGCTGTGGACTCAAAACGTGACCTAAAAGACATCAAACATAAAAAAAATTTAATTCATAGATAATTTTTTTTGTTTTTTTTATAATTTTCTATAAACAAACATTTTGTATTTTCATGTTTACTATTATTTTCTTTGCGCTTTTCTCGGCATCGACGTTGCCGTTCTGCAGCTGTAAGTGTCATTTTGATTTTGATTTCAAACAAACATGCAAAAAACTACTTCTACACACGTATCCTTATAAATTTTTATATAGAAATTCAAAAATATGTAGTTATTTGAACATTTTGCCATAATAAAGCAAAGTAATAATAACTAAAAAGTAGCAAATAAGTAATTTATAATTACTGAATTCCGTAACGTCACAATTGGGTCCACTACGTCATTTTTTTAACGACGAATTGGACGTGACGAAGTGGAAAAATGTCGTAAAAATGTTATTATCCGCATATTGTAAAATATATTTTAATTCCAAAAATTAGTACGTCCAGCTTAAATTATAAAAGTTAATATTATAAAAAAAAAAAATGGCAAAAATTCAATTATTCTTATCGCAAAATCGTTGTGACACAGCAGAAGCACAATTAATACACGCGTTGACTTCGGTGGGTTCCTAATTTCACAAATACTCACAAAAACTTATAATTCCTATTTATTGCAATATATTTAGTTCTAATATTACGTCATACTTTTTAAATTGCGTTGGAAATTTAAATTGTATTTATTTTATATATTATTGTAACGAATTTTTAGTGACTTAGCGGACAAATTACATGAACAACGTTTGTATTTTTTGCAATAAGCATTTTTGCTAATCAACTTCAGTTGGGGACAGGAGATTTTCGTCATGTGAAAAATTTTGTGTCCAAATTTTTCATCGTTCTAATTTGATTAGTTTATTTTACCTTGACTGGTCGTAGTTCGTAGCAATGTTTTCTTAATTTACCATTAACTATAAAAGTAAAACTAAAAATTTTTGTAAAATTTAATAAGTGTTATTGTCTAGAGACATACAGCAAATTTGAATGGTTACGAAAAATGTTATTGGCCCATATAATTAAATAATAATGAATTAGCATTGAATTGTAACTAGTGATTTTTTTTACAAAGCAAAATTATATTATTTTATATATTTTTATTATAAGTAACTACTCGGTTATATAGCATTATCAATAATATTTCTATATTGTTAACTACTTTAAAAATCTAAAAATTTATTAACTTCTCTCTTACAGAAGAAATCAAATATATTATTAATTTATGTTCTCTCACTTGCTTACGTCAAGTTAAAATCTGAACAATCTTTCAATCTACATATTACATAACTTTGTAATTTCCTTAAAAATTTATTTCTATTATTACTTACTGTTATTATTATGATTATTATTTTATAAAATTAACTTGTCAATCAAAATATAATAATTAATTAATTTTTACAGACTATATAATTTCCTCAATTTTCTTAAATTTATAAAGAATTTTCTATTTTTGAATAATTTAATCCAATTTCAAAAAAATATTTCATATATAGGGAATTACTATATTTTTGTTATACAAGTTAACTAATTATTTTACCCCAGAAAGAAATTCACCCCTTTACTTAATTCAAAAAAAAAAAAAAAAAAAATCCTTCATTTGAAGAAAATTATATAAAAAAAAACTTCCCTTCATGTTTCAATGTTTTTTTTTTTTTAAATTAAATAATTTTTAATCTTTATTTAAGATTTACATAAATAATTTAAATAATATCTAATAGCTTCATAATATTTACATCCTTTATGTTATAACAATTTTTTTTTTTTTTTTTTTTCAGAAAATTATATTTCATGTTTAAAGATTATAAAATATTCATTTATTACTAGATAACTACTATGATACATATGGGATCATTTTATTATTAAAATTGCAATAACCCATTGTAACCTTGTTTCATCTCTTGTTCATACATACTTTAATATTGTATAATAATATATATATATAGATATACACCAGAATTCATGTTCATTTATGTTAGAAATAACCTCATTTTCATGTTCATAACAATTTTAATATTATGATGTACTTACAACATATATTTTACAAAATATGTAAGGATGTCAAATAGATAATAATGTTCTGTTGAATAAAATTTTATATAAGGACTGGACACATTCTGTTACAACTAAGAAGATAATTAGAGTCAATGAGTGAAAAGAATATTGCAAAGTAAAAATAAATTGACTTTTGATATTCCTAGAAATCATGTATGAAAATTATTTTTACCCTTTTTCCTTCTGAGAACAAACTGTTGGAGTCTGCAGAACACCTTCACATTGCAATCCTATTTTGAATCAGTTGTTTGACTTCCATTCATATATTTTGGCAATTCAGTAAGTAACTACTATTAATTTTATTGTACACTATAGTAATAATATATAGTAGTCATTTATTATGCAAACCTTGTTGTTTTTACTTCTTTACTTTATTTCTGGAGAGTTTCCAAAAAGTATTTATGAAAGTTAAATAAGTGTGTTTTGAAGCAATTGTTGGACTTTTACTCATATAATGTGTAATTTCATTATTCACTTTACTTATTCAATTCAATTTTATTTTATTTTATTTCCCATGGATATTAATATACATGAAAAAGTTTTTGGGCCCTTTTATTTATGATATGTGGGCCAATATTTATTCAAATTAGTTTGATTGAGTTATCCTGAACTTATTTTTTCTTAATTATTTAAAATGTAGAGTTTTTTGAAGTCTAATTTTCCAAGTGAATAAATTTTTTCAGTTTTTATTTAATAAAATAGTATAGTACTAACGGTTTGGAGTTCGTACTTGAGCAACAGTGTAAAAACTGCATCAATATACGAAAAGGCAAGTTCAAAGTTTTTAAATCACCTTCTTACATACACTTAATATTATTGAATAAAAATGTAAATTCTAAAACTATGGATTGCAATGTGAAATGTATTTTAAAAACACACTGTAGGCTCGAGGTACGAGTTGGAGCTGGTTCTTGCAATAATTAAATTTCAATAAATGTGTTTAATAATAGCTGTTTCAATAAATTTAATTAATATTTTAATCGATTTCGATTGTTACACGATTATCACTGATGTGTGGCAATAGATGTGAAAAATCTTCTGATGATGGTGTAAAAGCTGAAATTGAACAATATTCAGTGAAATATATAAACCTAAGATTTTTTATTAGGTGTGTTCTTTAATAGAATGTGTAAGCTGTCTAAAATATTATATTTTTGGATATATTTCACATACAGTATAATTTTATGCAGTTAAATAAATTAAATAATTCTCTATAGTTATATGGAAAATTAATGGTTCCTGTAAATAATTTTATCCCAAATGTATTTTCTTTTTTATGGAAATTTGAAGACGAATTAGTGCTACTGTTGACCATATACACTTTATTTATTTTCCTATTTTTTAACATAGAATCTGAATTTGCATTAAAAGCACCCCTTCCCATTTGAAAATCTCGATTTCGGCCAATTTCGGCGATTTTTGAGCTTAAAAAAACCGATTTTCGATCCTTCCCGGATAGATCACCAAACGATAGAGCACCCACGATTTAGTTAATATTTTAAAATAAGGGCTACTTTCTCTCATAAAAAGTGGATACGCGTGATCTAAAACACCCGGTATACCTAAGTTCTACCGTTAAATTTTTTATATTTTAACCTTTATCTTTACCTTATAATCATTACCAATTTGTTTATTATCCTAATTTTGTTATTAACTACCTCATAATTTTAAAACAATTGACTGTGTTTCCTATTGAGTCCATGTTGTGTGTCTGTTACAATCTTCCACTACCTTGAACTCCTCGACTTTTATATTCATTTTGATGACTAATGTGGAAATTGAGATTTCAATAACTAAAATAAACTACTTCTAAACACTCTCTTTATGAAAACGATTTAATATTAAAATTAATGCTATACGTACCATCTATATCTATATCAATAATCTAATTCTTACAACCTTCCAAAAATTTTAAATTAATTTATTCAATCACCAGAAACAGAAATAAAATAAATTCTAATTAATACCGTAATTAAAAAAATAGTTTTTGATAGTTCAAAAACCAATTTACTTACATCCAAAATTTAAAAAACTAAAACAAGATGATGCTTTTCAAAATTATGTCAATTACTTGTGAGTAACTTACATGTCTCCTTTTCGAACAACTACACAATATAACCATGTTATATTAAATCGACTTTATTTTAACCAAAATTTGTATTCATTAAAACTTTTTTAAAAATTTTAAACAAATTTTTCACAATTCTCCACAACTCTCCAAAAAAAAAATACTCTCCACAACTCTACAAAAAAACTTCAAAACTTTAAAATAAAAAATTATATTTTGTAACTAAATAAACTGAAAATAAATCTCCTTTACATAAACTATTTATGCTCTAGTAAACTTTTATTTGAGTAAAATTTATTGCAAAACAAAAACAAAAAAAAAAAACAAAATAATTATACAGGATTTGTAATAAGTATCACAATTTTTATTCCGCCCTCAACCCACTCCACCCACACACAATAATATTATTTAAGAATAGAATATTTTACTAAAAATAAGAACCACTAATTGCACAATTGCACTCTATAACTATATATATATATATATATATGTACTTACAACATTACAACACAATAAAATACTATTAGAAAATATTTGTTTATTTTTTTTTTTTGCTTTTCTTTTTTAATTTATGATTATTTTACGTTTTTTGATGTGTATTTTATGTATGTATGTAAACAAGAATAATAACAGTTTGTTTACATTGTATAATATACTACACATATATTTATTATTATTATTTTAAGTTGATGTGTATGTGTATATAATAATAAGTTTGTGATTCACTAGCAAATGGATGCCTTTACTGTTATATTTTCAAATTATTATGAGTTGTGTCCTTTTTTTACTTTTTTTTTCTCTTTTAATTTTTGTATTTGTTATTTATTTATTTTTGATTATTATTTTAACTAACATACAAACAAAAATAATTTATTTTTGTAACATTTTAATTATATCCTTTTGTGGAGAATTGTTTTTTTTTTGTTTGCTGTTTTTCTTTTTATATGAAATGAAAGAAAAAAGGGTTGAAGTTTGGTTTACAATCAAACAAACGAACAAATAAAAAATATCACACCAATACATTTTAACAAAGAAGATATCAACATTTTCTAATTTGTATAACTACTTATATACAATATTTATTGTATTGTGAAGGTGGTTATATTATATGTATAAAATATATAGAAATTAATCTATATGTAAGTATGTATGGATTGTGGGGTCTATTATAAAAATGCAGGATAAACGAATATCCTTTTTTTGTTGTTGTTTATATAATTGTATATGTGACTTGAATAAATTTATTTATAAAATCGAGAGTATGGAAATCATAAATTTTATTTTTCATATCAGAATCCATAATCAGGTCTAGTTTCATAAATGAAGAAGAGACAACAACAAGAGAGACGTGAAAATTGAATATGAAATAGAAGAATAAAGTAATATTTGTTATCATATTATTTAAAATCAGTAAATTCAGCACAGTGTGAATTGAAATTTAAGTGGAACAGAGCATATTTTTATGGTTTGAAACAAGAAAGTTAATGAGGGTGGACATAAAATTGATCTTGATCAAATAAAAGTAGTTTAAAATTGTTTCGTATTCAAAAAATTTTTTAAATTGCAAAATATTTGCATAGCTTAACAATGTTAAAAATAATATGTTGGGTAATATTGGAAGACAGTAATTATAAAATTATAGGGAATTGAATGTCAAATTTGAAACTAATATCGAATAAAGGAATTTTGAATAAATAAATTTAAATACTTGAGAAGAATATGTTTTTAACTTGACAAAAAAATCATAATTCTCCACAACGGTAAAAAAAAATATCTCCACAACTCTCCAAAAAAATCAATTTTACTATAAGTTTGTGTAAATTTTTTTTGTAGAAAAGCTTTTTATAGCTAAATTTTTAGTTAATAGTTTTATTTTTATAATTTCTGATCCTATTAAACTAGTGTACCTATACAGTTAGTACAATCTGTAATTTATAAAATATATAACCCCAAAAAGCCCAAATATCTTCTTTATTTTCGGCTACCAAGCACAAAATTAAGTTCAAATGTTGATTGCTACATTTTCAAGTAGACTTATTATTGAAAATATTATTTTGCTATACATAGTTAGTTAATGTTAATTCAACTAAATTTTAAAGTAAACCATAGATGAGATTACATATGGCTGTACGCTGTGTAGACTTTTCAAGAACAATTTCAAGGACATTTTCAGCTGTTGAAAATGTCCTTGAAATTCTAGTTGGATTTATTTCCACAACATTTTACATAATACTCTACCTCTTTTGTTGAGGCTTTATTGACCATACCATATGCTTCCGTAACCCACAAAATCATGAACCTTTACTATTTGATTGTGAATCTTTACATAGCTATAATCTGCTCTACTTAACTATCATACAACATCCTTTGTTGCAATTTAGACCTACATTTTATTCTATTTATTTACTTTTGATAACCTCTGCATTTACATTTTAATTGAAGACTTTATTTTTTTCTTCAACACACTCTATATTATTCATTCTTTCTCTCCTGATTCTCTACTCTTATCCGATTTCCAAAAACAATATTAAAACAAGGAGTAGACTTTATTTGGGCGTAGTTTTTTTTTTCATTTTCATTTTCGGTAAATTCATAAAAGAATCATCGAAAAATGTAAATTTTTATTTATTTTATTTTTTTTTAAATATATACGATTATAATTGAATGTCTGCTTGTTTTACTGTTTTTATATTATTGTTGTACTCCTTTTTATATTATTGTTGTACCTCTGTTCTACATTAAAAGCCTTGGACTCATAATTCTGTGTACATAAGTCAGTTCTGTCTGTCTGTATCATAGCAAATATAAGAGGTGGGATATATACAGATCGAAAAATTATTATTTTATAACCGAACCAACGGTTCAATTCTCAACCTCTTCAAATCTATTTCTCTCTGTCTCTCATTTTGCTGATATGTATTTCAAAACCTTAATTTACTGAAATATGAAAATATGAAATAGAAAAATGCCTATGAAAAATGGTGGAAAATTTTTTCCTATTCCATTTTTTTTTTAACAGTTTGTAAATTAACTGTGAATGATAAAGCAAAATACAGTTATATCATTGTCGCAATTGAACCATTTTCTTTATTCTTGTTTTTGTTATCGCTATTTTGTTGTAATAAATGTAAAAAGTTCATAAAGCGACATTGAATGTTTTAATTAATGATTTCGCATAAAACAAAAAAACAGATTTTCGAAAAAAAAAAATCAAATTTCGAAACAAAAAATTTCCAACATTTTTTTTCTTTGTTTTTACAGTTTTTTTTTTTTAAATAATGGGGTTTCGATTAATATGTCCTTTTAATCAGAAAATTTAATTTTAAATTTCGGAGCTATATCTATAACAAAAAGGGTTGTCATTAGGGGGGTGGTAGTTAAAATTTTTATGTTATATATTACAATGCTCGTCAAATTAAAAACAATAACAAAATAAAAAAGGAAAGTAAACCAGAAAGAGATGGGTTTAATTTTTGTTACAAATTTCCGATTTTTTTTAATTCGTGGTTTTTTTTTTTTGATTAATTTTGGGTGCGGGGGTGTTTTGCAATGAAGAAAAAATAATATTGACAGTAGTTAGAAGTAAGGATAAATTTAAATGGATGAGATAGCAAATAATAATAAAAAATTAAATTAAAAAAGAAAAAACAAAATCATGTTTTATTTAATTATACAAATTACAAGGATTAAGAAATAATAATTATTTGTCAGTTTTGTAAGTGATTCGTGGATTTTTAGGCGTTTCAGTCTCTATTTTTTATTGTTTATTTTTTTTGTATTTTATGAGAGGGTGCATTCTTCTAAATTAATTATCATTAGTAGAAGGGAGAAATATTTTATTTTTTTTTTAAATGCAGTAGTAAGTATAGACTATGTACATCACATTAATTTTGTGGTTCTAAAACGGATTACAGATTTTTTAACGAGTCTCATTTGATTGATTGAAGAATTTGAAAACAAAAAATATTCTTTTTTTTACTAATTGGAAGACTCATTTGTTAAGGATTATTATTTTAATGTCTATTTTGCTGCATATAAGTCATCAGATTTACTTGTGCAATATAGAATAGAAGCATTTTTCTTCTTCATTGGCATGCGGGGGTTTAAATTGGAGCTTGATTGCTGGTATATCACATATTAGATCACAATCTAAATTCGGGTATTGAGTCATCGAGTTGGTAATTTATATAGTAACGAACTATATATAATCCTAAAACTTCTTCCAATTTTCATGCGTTTTCATGCTGATGGTGTGATCCGTCTATTAGCAATCTAATTGGATTTTGTTAAACAAATTTTTTATTTGTTCGTCTTAAGCCGGTATAACTGATTATTTCCTTCAACAAATTCGTAGTTGTGTGGTCAAAATAATTTTTTTAAAATAATTGCTTAAGATGTTTCTAAAGTCATAAGAAATGATGCAAAAGAAAATTTTACTCGTTACATATTCTCTGCATCTGTTGCGTTCACTATCATAGTAGTTGCACTTGAAGGTGATATTTAACTGTATTTGATTGAACTCAATAAATTTTCTACGAATTTTTTCAGTAGTTAGCAATTGTTAGTTTGCGGCTTCTTAACTAAGAAGTCAAATTTTTTCTATGAAAAACGGTCTGATAGTTGGTGATGGCTTTTACTCCTACATTATGTTTGCAATTCTATATGTATGCAATTCTATTTAGATCTTTCAAGTTCTCAGCATTTTCATTTACTTCCAAATTTTTAGCAAATATTATCTCTAATAGGACCTAGATCTAACTATCCCTAATTGGATGTTAATGAGTACTCAGATTGAATATTTGCAATCGTATTACGTGTATATCCTTTTTGCTGTGCATACAAATTTACCAATCATTTGTTGTTTGATGACTTCTAACCAATTGAATCAACCTAAAATAAGTACTTTAAAAAATAATTGTATATTAGCGATCAAAGTAAAATAAAAATTGTTTTTTTTACTCTAACACTAGTTAGTTGAAATCAAAATCATTTCTAAACTTTGTATAGAAATTAGTACATTTCTTGGTCTTGAACATTGTTTTCAATAGTGTGAAACTACTACTTAAATCTATTGAAGTCCTTAAACGTATTTTCATAATTCATATATGGCTCATCGAATTTACACAAAAAAATCATGAAATATGAAAATCCGAATTTAATCAATCATAAGTGTTCCAAAGTATAACCAAAGTGTACCAACATACGTATTATTTAACAAATTTATCTTTGAGCTCAATTTATTAGCCTCAGGAGATTTTAATATTTTATTTTCATTCACTTTTTTTTACATTTAACATCCTTAGCAAATGACATACGATCATGTTTACGCTATTCATTTATTTTAACCTCAAATTAATCTATTCACTGAACATGTAATCTATATATATGGACCGAAAAAAAACAAAAACTACAAAATCTATTTTTAAAAGTTTACAAAAAAGTTTTTATTTAATTTTAATTAAAAATGTGACAATCATTTAAAACCAGATTAGTAACAAATTTAAAGCTAATCCTTTTTAAATTGTTATCCTTATAATCCACTTAGAAATGTGATTTTGAAATGTTGTAAAACCAACTCTAATTTCCTTCCTTAATAATTTTTATATTCTATTCAAAATCTGGAACCAGAAACGACTAAATGGAAGCGTAAAATAAAAAAAGACAGATGTCTAAGGATGTATGAAATACTTCTTGGTATTTACTTAAAATTCGGAATATTTATTTAAAAAAAAAAAGTTCTTTCCGTTTTTTAATCTTCTATAGAAAACTTTTTTACAGATTTAAAAAAAAAAAAAAATTATTTTTTAAATCACAAAATTTAAAAAGAAAAAAATAATGTCCTTTGATCCTTTGTTTTGTTATTATACACCTCAATAATTACTACTGTGCTGTTTTTTTTTTTTTTTAGTGGTCAAATGTTGATCATTTTATAAGCATTACACTCACAAATATATAATACCTACCGTTATGGTACCTTAGATACCTACAGTACCATCAAAAAATTCTAAAACATTTTTTGAATTAACTTACAATAATTTAAAAAAAAATTATTGCACGCGAGACATGCTATCTAATAATACATCACTATGTTAAATCGGAAATTTTATGATTTAACTAGAATGATCTTAATCCAATTTATATACTAGTCGTTATAATATTATTAGAATCCGTACTAAATTTATATTTGCTATTGGGAAGGTACAACATCGAACAGTTTAAGGTACTGTTTAAGGTATTTAAGAATTTATTAATCGAACTACTTCATTATTTAAACAGCTTTCTCGCTTCCTCTTTTGGTTTTATAATAGATGAGTACTATATTATATGGATTTAAATATAAGACCTAAGTTACAAAATTTAGCGATGGATTTCACAGTGAAAAAACTGTTTAAGAAAAAGCTAATTTATTTTTCTTTTTAAAGCAAAATACGTTTAAACCACTCCCTTGTGCCTCCCTTGAACCACTTGAAAATCGGCGTATTGTTGGAGCTATTTCCCTATTTTATAGATATCTCGTAGGTTAAGGTACTTGTTCAGATGAAACAAAAACTCTAGGTAGGTAGGTAGGTGTCCATCTCTACTCAGTTCAAATTCCAAGGTGGCTCAGAGCTGGCTATGGGAATTCGTTTGTAGTAAAATGTTCCAGAATGTGTCACCATATTCCAACAAACGTGATTGCACAATATAAAAATATACCGACATACAATCTAAAAAGGTTCAAGAGTAATATTAACAAATTTATTCAAAATGTCCTTACTGATCAAAGGGACATTTTTCTTTCTACAATCCTCAATTTTATAGTCAAAACTGTACATTCGGGTATAAAGGTCGCATTTAAAATTGAATGTTTGGATTTACTTTAAAAAAAACCTACTTTTACATCTTATAGTATTTAAAAAAATCTTCTCTTCTATCCGATATTTTATCCTAAAAACAGTGTCGACGGACAATTTCAGGAGCAGAGTTAAAAAAAATTAAGTTTGTTCTTCTTTTTTAATGATTGTATTAAAACAAAACAGTTATGTAATAAGGACACATACTAAGATGTGTAGGGGATGATGTATGGGTGAATTTTGAGAATGAAATAAATAAATAAATAAAAATAATTAGTTACTAAGTAGTTATGAAGAGAAAGACAAAATTCCAGTGCGCTACAAATATACAATGTTATAAATGGTGAAGAAAATTATCATACGAACATTATTTAATTTAACTGTAAATTATTGTAAATATTTCACAATACAATTTATTGTGTACATAAATATAAATTTTATTTATATTATACAATACTAATACAAAAATAATAATATCCTTTTATTATTTGGGCAACAACACAAATAAAAAATAAAAAGGACGAAACCAACAAAAATAAAATTAAACCAAAAAAAAAAGACGACTCCTACAGTCCTGCAAATACAGGTAACCACCTACCTTTAATTTGCTCGTTTTCTTTTGTTGATTTTTTTTTGTACTATAAAAAGGATAATAGAACTTTTGAAATAACGATTTTTTACGCATAAAAGGACATTTACACCAGCTGTCAAAAAATATTAAAGATAAAAAAGAAAATCTTTAAATATAAATTATAACAGGTCAAATTCTATTCATTGAATTGGATATTAATAATATTATAGGTGTTCATTGAATTTAAGTTGGATTCAATAGCCTTAAAGAATTCGAAAAAAAAAAAAAATTAATGAAATAATATCTTTCTTATTTTTATGTTTTTTCGTTTTTACTATTTTTGTTTTTATTGAAATAAAATTTATATCTTTAGTAATTAATGTAATTAATGGAATAGGATACTGAACCTATTATATTCCGTTTAGGTTATTATGGAGTACAAAAACACAAAACAATGAAAATAGAGATATTGTCAAATTTAAGAAATATCGTTTTTGTATTATTTAAATACCATCATAAGTCAATAAACTTTAAGGACAAAAAAAAAAAACAATGAAAAATGTAAGGAGTTAATGACCATTTCCTTTGCTTAGGGTATTGGCAATTTTAATTAGCAAAAATGTTTTTGTTTTATTTTTCTTCCATACATTTTTCTGTTTCTATTAAAAATGTTATTAAATTATACTAAAATAAAATGAAAATCTAATTAGAGTTCAAAATAAAAGATTTATTCTTCTTAAAGGAAATTTATCAATGAAGGAAGGAAGATACAAAAGAACAAGAGATAAAACAAAAAAAAAGACATATTGAAAGACAAATAACCCTAAGGGAATTTTTCTTAATAATTTCAAAAATAAAAATGAAAATCCTTTTAAGAATATTAATAAAGGACTAAAATATTATTACCACAAAATCAAATTTAACTAAGGGTTAAGTATATATCAAGTGTATATATATATATATATATATTTTGTTGGCAAGGGGAAGATCGAATTGCTTGAATCTTAATTTTAATAATGGACAATAAATTAATACCTAGACTAGGTATATACGGTGACTATCACAGAATATTTTAAAAAGATACAATTATTATATATATATATATATATATATATATAGTAAATCAATAGAATATATATATACGAATTTAGAATTCTCTTTGGGGAAATCATTTTTAGATATTGTAAGGAAATTTCTTTGATTAAAAATTTTACCTGTATTTCTATTCTTAAGAATGTTAAGAAATATTTATTGTAATATACGAGACGACTGGATATAAAATAAATAATAACTTTGATGTAACTGAATTAAGTAATTTCTAAAAATGTCATTTAAATTTGATATTTGAAGTTTATAAATCTTCGAAATTATACTAGAAATTAACAAGATTAAATTTGTAATAAACTATAATATAGGAATGTAAATTTTGTTATATCTAATTATCCATAAAGTGCTTGATACACTCATTCTTAACAACAATTGAATATAAAAAAAGTTATTAATAGGTCTTAATTGAGTTTAGTATTTATAGCAGTATCTTTGAAGGCAGCTATTTGAAAAAATAAATTGATTTTTGAATATCCTGTTAATTTTTTGAGTTATTCATACCTTTTATTTGAATAAAATTTCAAATTAAATTAATTTACTAAGTTTTCAATTAAATATTTTTACTATTACCAAATCTATTGTATAAATGAACATTCGAACTGCTTTAATTGCTTGAGGTCAAAGAATTTTGACTTGACCCAATTTACTGAATCCTAAATAATGCTGACATACTATACATTCATAGAAGGCCACATTTCGAAAAGGAAAAATACCTGAAATTGGCCTGCAAATTTATCTGGAAATCCACTGATAAAAATAAATAAATAAACTACAGTCACATAATAAAATACTTATATATATATAATGTGTTAACTATTTCCCATTAAATATATTCACAAATATGATGGCATCAGAATGATGCTCGTAATCTTTCAACCTGGCTTTACTTCATTAAATGATGTTTGCAACAATAGTTTTGTATTTGAATTTTATACAATACTTTAATCTACTTTACGCATTCACGCCAAATCTATTTGTCTGATACCTTTAAATATTCAATTTTAGATAGATGACTTCCTGGACTTTCTGTAGCCTCAATTCGAAATTTTTAAAACGTTATAAAGAGAATGAGAGTGAACGCAAAGACGACATTAGGCAGATTAAATGATTTTTCTTTTACAGGAATAGCCAAAAATCAGATTGCGGTCGGTACTGAAAAGCAAAGGAAAAAATAGTTAACACAAATAAAGAAAAGAAGCGGATAGGTTCATTGGGAATTTGCGGATAATTTTGTTGGTGGTCACTTCAATAAATTTCTGTAATGACAAACAGACGTTCTAACTATGAACAAATTTTCATAATACTTAAATCTTGAATTATCTCGACTTTTGCCCGGTTTAATGGTAGTAACTATATTTGTTAATTCCTGCGTTCCTCTGGATGGGAATGTCTAATTGATGGAAGTATTGAGCTCTTTCAAGCATATGCCAATTCCTAAAATATAGTTATATACCTATAAAATAGAGTCAGTGCTGTAACCAAATGAATATGACCAAGTGGAGCGAGTGTTGACATAACACTTGTATAATCTATAATGCGAATAACGTGTTTAGAATTTAAGAGAAGAAGATTGTTAAATTTTTTTTAAATTTCTTCTACTTTTATTTACAATCCATCAGAAAATTAAAAATTTTTGATTCAGTAAAAAGTTGAATGTGAACAAGTTTAACAGATCAGTACTAAATCGAGTTGGAGAATAAACCGACTTTAGTCTATAAGCATATTAATTTGTTTGCAATCTAGATTAAAATACATTCATTAAAACTCGAATTGTATGATTCGATAGAAAACGTTTAATTGATTTTTTGAAGATTGGATCTAGTTCTACCATTATATATATAATTTTCTGCATTTATCTGGATGTTTGTAAGTTCGACGGAATACTCCAACACATATACAAATTTTAATATATATACAAATTGTAACATCATCTAATTGTAATAAACAGATACTATGTTTTTTATTGCTTATATATGCCATCTGTCATTTGTCATCTGTCATCTGTCATCTGTCATTTGTCATCTGTTATCTGAGTCGTTTGCCCATCATTTCATAATTTTTACTTTTATTATGTCTTAATTAATTTCATTTTACAATTTGATTTTTACAGTAGAACGCGGCTATGATTGTAAAAATATAAATTTATTGTAAGTTTATATTATATAGTTAGGTTTTGTTTTCATTAAAAATATTCTTTGAATTTAGTATTTCTATATTAATTTAAATTGAAATTATCTTTTTGACTAACTTATATTATAATTAATTGAATATAATAGAATGTCTAAGAATATTTTGATTATTTAGAAATTGAAATTATCTTTTTGACTAACTTATATTATAATTAATTGAATATAATAGAATGTCTAAGAATATTTTGATTATTTAGAATTATTGGTATGATTGGTATATTAAAGGTATGATATTGATAAATTAGTAAGCAAATACATATTTTTCTTAAATCTGAAATGAAAACTACAATGAAGAGAGAAATGCTAGAATTTATTTTGCTTCCGTCACTTATGGCGGGTTACAAAACTAGTACTTATATATATAGTTCTACCATACTTACTAAATTTTGACATTTTGGTTTTTACAAATTGCAGATTTTCTAAATTGATGCATGTTGATGTCATAAGGTCACGATTGAATAGTTAAGTACCAAAATTGTATTGCCTAATCTCAAGTTAAGCTCTCCTATCAAAATATTTCATATATTTTTTATTTGTGAAGATTTGATGAATGTAAGTGATAGTTATAGCTGCATAATGTATTTAATTAGAACCCTGTCTTGTAATTTTGTGGTTTCATATTATAACTAATAAAATAAAAAATTAACATTTCAAATCTTATTAATTGCAAAAAAAAAATATTACAATTTTTCAAAAATGATACTCCCCTTAATTTCAACAAACTATACTGAAATATATTCTAAAATCATTTTAAAAAAATTCAAATTAAGTTCACAAATTTTTTTTATAAATTTCATAATTTAAATTGAATCTCATTTACATAAAAACTCATCTGTATAGTCAATAACTAAAAACTATACTGACTACTATTATCACAAACTATCATCATTAATAGACTATGATATTAGTTTGGAATATTAAGATAGACAATTAATTAAATTCATAACTGTATATTTGTTTAGGACTGCAATCATTGATTTCTCTCTATTTAAATAGTGAAGTTCATCAATGCATTTATTTTTTTTTTTGTACCCAGCTACCACACACGTTGTAATTTTTGTTTTGTTATTTAATTTTTTCAAGATGCGGTCAAATTTCTGACATTTTTTAAATTTATTTTGCATAACATTTCAAGTATTACGTCCATATAGCCAGATTCAATAATATGCATTCTCTTTGAAAAACACACAAATATACAAGTATCTAATCTACATATTGATTATTATTCTTGAATTCAATGAAATTAAAAAAAAAATAAAAGATGAAATTAAGTACACATATAAGTAAAGAGAATTGAAAATTTAGATAAATAATATAGGACTTACCAATAATATTTTATAATTGGAGTCAACTGAAGTTAATAGAATTGCAACAATTGAAATGAAATTAGAGAAATTATTATTTTTTTATTTTTATTTGTTTTCTTTTTAAATTTTTTGACGACGTATAAATTATGAAATTTCTTATATGAAAACGAGCTAAGAAGAATGCATTTTTAGCTCAAACTATGACTAAGATGGTTTATATATATATAAATTTGAATTTGTTGTGAATTTGTTTTAATACACGCCTTGTAGACATCATAAATATGTACATTCAATGAGATAAGATCGATTTTTGTAGACTAATCAATTTTATATTTTTATAATTACCAGTTCGTTCTGCAATGCAGATTATTAGAGTGGGTTTTTGGACTGAATAAGAAATAATAATAAAAATTTTCATGGTCTCAAAATACTTAATATTATTTTAAAATTAAATACGAGTCATATCTTAGAATACTTAGAGTTGATATTCTAGTTAGTAGACATTTATTTTTTTACTTAAAGTGGTTAGATTTTGGAATAATAAAAATTGAAAGATTCAAATGTGTTATTAAATCAACATTCTGAAAAAGGTTCTTCAATGGTTATTGGATGTATAATTTGAATTGGTTGAAAATTTCAAACAGTGATGTAGAAAGTGTTAATATGTAATTCTAGTTGACTCACTGTACAAAAATTTAAAATTATATCCCTCAAATGCTATATTTTACCACGACGTACAATTTGGCTACTTCCACACCAACATGCAATTTGCTAATTTCGAATTCGGTAGTTTTGCGTCGTCCTACAGATTAGGAATCTTGCTTTGAAAAATCTTGTGTAAAAAAAATGTTTCTCTTTAAAATTTCATTGTTTTAAACCAGATGGGGATATACCGTTATAATATACCATATCTAGATATACGGGTAGAATATATATACTTTTGCATTGATGGCTACGAAATCTCTCTTTGAAAATTTTCGCGTAAAAAAGTATATTGTTTTTAAAATTACTTCCACTAATTTCGTAGTTTTTATCGCGATGGGGGTATACCGTTACAAATTTTGGCTTTTTTCTATAATATCTATTTAAAATAATAAGCAGATATCTTTTGAACCTGTCAAATAAGCGACTTGATATAACGCAGAAAAAGTGTGAATTATTGGCTGATAGTAGATAATCTCACTTTTGTGTCCATACTGAACATGGTTATTTGATATTCAAACATATTTAAGGCACAATTAAAACCCGATATACAATGTTTTGTATATTGGTTTCAATAAAATTTATTAAATGGCAAGGTTTTATTTCTGTTTGTTTGATAAAATAAATTGCAAAAAAAAATAAAACCACAATTAACTAGACTATTTAACTTGGGTAAGACTGTTTTGGCTATAAATGCAATGAAATAAGTATTTGGCATAAAAATAGTTATTTATATTATTACACTATAGTATTCGATCTGGTTGTATAATTTTTTTTTTTTTTTCTCCTATTACTCCGCGTGGTAGCATAGGGCTTCGATAGTGAACCTCCATTCCTCTCTGTTGAGTACTACTTCCTGAATATCGTCCCAGGTATAATTGTTGACTGTTAATTCTTGATCGATTGTGCGTCTCCATGTGTTGTATGGTCTGCCGGGTCTCCTTTGTCCTTGTGGATTCCACTCTAGAGCTCTTCTTGCTATATCACTTTCTGATTTCCTTAGTGTATGACCTATCCATTTCCATTTTTTCCTATTTATCTGTCTGTTGATAGGTTCTTCTCCAGTTATCATCCATAAATCCTCGTTGTAATTCTAATCCTAATTCTTGCCGGCCAGAATATTCTGCATATAATTCTCAAGCACTTGGTTGTATAATATACTGTATAATATTCGTAACTGTATAATATCCGAACTGTATATCTGTATAATAGCCTTCCGTCTTTGGCGGCGTTATGGAAAAACTGAAGAAGCCGCTTGGTACTGCATGCATGTCTCTGATTGATTAGCGAATCCCATAACTGTGGAATTATGTATGTATCATCATCCTCGATTGATATACTCACCATTATAAATACTATCTCTCTCTCTTGCTTTGTCCATCGATATTTTAAAAAACCCATTATTAGAACGCTTTCCGTAACGAAAAATTATACATACTTTTAAATTTACAGAAAATATCAATAAAAAAATTATATATTCGAAAATAGAAAAATTATTTAAATAAAAATTCACAAATATGTATATACACCATCTCGTATGGGACTTGTGAAAATTTATTTTGACAATTATTTTTTATGAGAATTAATTCGCCATCTATTTTTAAAATAAAAAATTCTTTTAGAATTTAATATGTATGTAAATTTGTATAATATAATATACACATATTTGTACATAGATGTATTGAATATATATATACATATATACCAATAGAATATATTTATTTATTTTCAATTCAAAAGGGGGGCAATAAACCGAGTATTTTAATTGCAAAACGAAGAATGTTTTATTGAAAAACTTTAAATGATTTTTAATGAGAAATTCGCAATGAAAATTATCTGTGATTTTTGTTTTGATTTTTTTGTTTTTCTATTTTTTTTTTTTTTATTTATGATGATTTTTTGTTGTGATTTATTTATTTTTTTTCTTCTCTGTTTTTTAATCATTTATTTTACTATTGTTGTTTTTATTTTTGTTGTGTAGTATTTTCTATAAAATACTTGTTTTTTTGGCTTGAGAAAATTTATAAGGAAATAAGTAAATAAAAAATGTTAGTATATAATGTGTGTATGTATTTTATGTGTGTATGAATGATTATATGAGACCAATATAAAAAAATTAAAATTAAATGCATCAAATGAATATCAATTAAAGCGTGGAAAATCATTATAATTACGAATTGCTGTTGTTGTTCTTGCTATTGTTTTTGTTGTTGTTGTTGCTGTTGTTATTATTTCATTGAATATTTTTATTAGGTTATCTTGATGTTAATTAGAAAATTCTCATGAGTTAATATGAAATTTTATTACTACTTAACTATACTTTGTAAGTACAATATTTGAAATGAATTGAATAAATTAAATAAAATGATTAGATAATATTAATATGCGATGTCTATAACTCCCACAACAGAGACAATTGTTTTTGCTGTTAATGAAAGTTTTATATTCAATTTTGATTGTTAATGTAACTATTATTCCAAATATATGATAATGATATCATCAACAATGCTGTAGGTAATTTAGTTAGTGAAAGAAATAAAATATTTAAATATATTTGATTATAGTTATTGTTTAGAAATCTTTGGTCTCGTTAGGATACAGAGCTGTAATGGGCTTTATAGTTATAAGAATACTACCACATCACTTCTATCAATTACTTAAAACATAAGTAATTATTTGATATAACTTGACATTCATTATTCATTCATAACTTGACATTTATCTCTATTGGTGTACAACAATATAACCGTATTGAAATTTGTTCAATGTTTTAAATGTGCACTGCAGATCTACCAACAATACATGATCTCATTATTGTAACTTCTGCTGATGGTTCAAGACATTTCTACTTAAAATATTTTCCCTCAAATAACATCCTGTATAGTACTTTAAAGAAAATTATACGATAATTATATAATAATAACTGATCAAATGAATTAAAGTAAATATAGTTAGATTGGACATATTACTATTACTACCAGGTAGGAGAGAAATTGTTTGTTGACTAGTTAAAATGAAGAGGTCGGTTAAATGATAGACGGTCGAAATGAGAGTCGGTCGGTAAAATGATAAATTATCTACACCTGAAAAAAGATTGGCAATAAAGAAATATATTTCAACCAAATTTAAACAAATAAGTATGGTTAAACTTCCTAAATGTACACAACTTGTTAATTGGAAAATATTACAGCCCGTCCTAGTAGAAATTAAAGTCATAGTTTGCAAATATTTAATGAAACATACATAAAATATCTTCTTGCGGGATTAAATTCTTCCGTTTAACAAAAAATTTAATTAATGAAATTATAAAACGTTTTCAACCGAAGGTATATTCAGAGCAATCGTTAACACGCTTTGGTGTTCCATGTTCTAAATTCAGTAATCAAAAATAACTTACAAGAGCGAGATTAGTAAAAGAAGATATATATTTATATATTTCATATTAGATGCGGTTAATTGTGGCTTAAAGTCTACATTTTGCAATCAATTTTGCTTTTTAGGCTTGTCTCAAGAGATTTTGTTTAGAAGCATAGTTAGGTAGGTACTTATTGTTTGAGTAAGATCTATTTATCATGTGCTTTCTCTCAAGCTCTCATGGTAATATTTCAATAAGATTTTTTTATTATATGAGTATAGTTTTTCCCTATATTATTATATTAAAACTGATTTTGTGATCCAAACATTAATTTAAGACTAGTTTTTAACATAAATGGCTTAAAGTCACCCAGCGGTTTAGTTAAGATTTAACGATTGCATACATATATTTAATTCAACATGTTTTCACTACTCTGTCCTTAGAAATAATTCTTCCTGTAGCTTTTTTAATAACGTACATACAAACACATTGCATATAATATACATATCTGTACTAATATAACTATCTAATATTATTTATTAGGTATGCCTTGCCTTTAATTAATTTATGCTGAAAATTATAAAATATCCAATAAATCATCCCTTTTTCAAAGAATTATTATTCATCATAACATAATATATTTAGAGATACTCTATCTTTCTTAAAAAATCAATAAAAATAAATCTATCTAAAAAATTTTGTTACTGAGACCTACATACATATAGAGAATATCTACTTTAAAAATTTTAATTTCACTACAAATAACCAAAAAAAAAAAAAAAAATCCTCTAGTAAATCAATTTTAAAAATTATGAATCGTCGTATGACTTGTTTATTATAACTTCAAACATTTCAACATGTATGAGAAAGTTTTAGTTTAATAATCAACGCCTTCAAATCATGAAACTCACTTTAAAGACGAAAAAAATCCAATAAAAAAGCAAAATTAAAAAACCCCAAAAAAAAAATCCAATCCTTTTTTTGGCACTCCCACTTTCTCAAAAAAAAAAAAAATTAATTAAAAAAACCAATACTCCATATGAGTCTTTAGGACACAAAATTGCAAGTCATTCACAAAATCACAGAAAACGTCAAAAACAGACCCACAACAAAGAATAAAAAACAAAAAAAAAAAAATCAAAGGAATCAGTTTTATTTTATTTTTTTCGTTAATTTTTTTGTTGATTTCATTTTTTTTTTGTTTTAGAACTCATCTTTCATCAAGTGAATTGCAATATCGTAACATATAATTAGCTGTTTTCATTTAATTCGTTGAAACTAAATTAAAAAAATTATGAGGTCAATTATCCACAATCACCATACCATATCATAATAATATCATACCATTGCATACCACCACACCATATGGTTGGTTATATTTAATTTTAATAATTTTTGGTTATTGTTCATCACAATGTTTTTTAATGTTTTTTTTTTTTTATTATTATTATTTTTTTGTAAACATCACTTTTATAAGAGTTGACCTTAATCAACGCGAAATAATTTAAAACGCTTTCGATCACTTTACTGTTCACCACATAAAAATTCCAAAACATTAATAACAACAACAACAACAACAAATTTAACATAGTGAAATTCTTCAAATATATTTGTATATTGTCCAGGAGAAGAACATAGCGACAGCACCCAGCACTATAGCACAGCATTCAATTTATTGTCAACAAATTAAAATAACAACAAACCGATAGTAACAAATAAACAATATATATATATTGATGTCCGAACGAACGTAGAGATCAGTCAGCGCAGCAGTGTGCCTATAAACATGAATTTTATGTTAGTTTTATTTTTTTTTTATTTTTTCTTTTTTGTTGTAGTTTTTCAAATACTGTACGACATGTCAATAAAAGTTTGATGTATTTTTTTTTTATCATGCATGAAATTGATTGAAGACCACTGGTCGTTACTATTAAATATTATAAATAACATTATTATGTAGACAGTACAAAGATAAATTTTTTGATCGACTAGTTAGTATAATTTTGATGGAAAAATAGCCTAAGTCGAACATGGGGTTAAAATTAAAAAATAATAGAAAAAAAAGTACGGAGTAACCATTATTAAATAGTAAAAATTTAAAAATCCACTTAATTGTTGATATCTTCCAATAACTCAAATAATGTTGATGAACCGCACATCGGATTTGGGTGTGTAGAAAATTTCACGTCTAAAAAATGTCAGATGCAAACAAATCTTAAAAATGTTACTAGTTATGTTTTCGATGGCAATCTGTTCTTTCACCTAGTCTCATCCATGATTTCTATTAATAATTTTCGGTTTCGATACAATTTTACTGATAATTAGACAACTGAGATAGATAGTGTTAAATGCTAACCTTAGTTATTCAAGAAAAATACTTTTTTACTTAAATGAAAATGCAATTCTTAGTGGACTGTACTTTTTATTTTTATTTCTTCATTCTTCGATAAATGTTAACTTTACTCGACCACAATCCAAATGCAAAAGAGACATATACTATTAAAATAATAAGTTTTATACAAAAATATTGTTATTCCAAAATAAAGTTTGAGTGGCGTGATTTTGAAAACGGTAAATTAGAATTACAATAAGAGCACCAAATGTGGCCCAATACAGGGTGATTTAAAAGATAGCAATAGGAAGCAAATAACGATCTATATGATAATATATGAGTTCTGTGAACTCTGAAATAACCCGACAAATTCGAAAATGTTCGAAAAGAAAATAAATTTTATTTTTTTCATCTTGGATCGATTAACTTCGCTCTTTATCAGTAACTATTGCGATTTGTGTTGGTATTAGTGAAGAGAGGATTTGTTCTCGAACTTCTTTTACATAGTGATACATTTTAAAAAAATATTAGTTAATTATTATTTTAGTATAAATTTGATTTTATTCTTATAACTCACAGTTTATGTTTTTACTCACATATTATATAAGTAGTTTTAGTTTAGTCTTTTTAAGGTAATTGTATGAAGTAAGACATGTTTTAAACACAATCAAATAAATTAAAATTGTTACAATACAGTGTTTGTGTTTTTTTGTTTTACAAATCTCTATTTTTTACTTTTAAATAGTTCATAAGTAAATCGTCAATAACAAAATACTACCTACTACTTTAAAATACCAACTACTACCTTAAACTATTATACTTTAAACTACCAGGAACACAAATAATGTTAAGCCAGTATTTTGTAAGAACTGTACTTTATATATTTTTGGCTTGATTTATTTAAATATTTTTTATAATGTTAGAGACAAGGATGTCATAGTTTTAAATTACTACTGATTCTTCAGACATTGAATTCAAGACTAACACTCTCACTCTGATTAATTCACGATATACTTTTTATAAACTGAAATTAATTAATTTGATTGCTAAACTTTTATTCAACACTGTATATATACAGTCGCTATTACATGACGTATTTTTTTTAAATACATCAACATACTTCCAAACTGGTCTGAGCTTAATGTATTGAACAGGTTGGCAATGATGGTAATTGCAATGATGAAATTGAAATATGAACCTGCTATTTTATAATAAGAATTTAAAATTAATTAAAAAAAACAACAAAAAAAATAAAAATTTGGATTATGTCAAAAATGACATTTACTTTTGCAATTTACAATAAAATCAAACTATGCTCGAATACATTCATCTGTATTGACATTGTAGAATGTCTTTTATCTTGTTCAAGAGTGTATAATATTATTATTCGGAAATTTAAATTAAGTATACTTACACAATGAACAGGAATATTTTATTTAAAAAATTATTTTATTTTGTTTTTTTTTTTTTACATTTTACATCGTGGAAGAGCTTAATTAGACCAAACTGAGAACCAGCAAGTAAAATTGTTTGTTTATTTACTTTTTTATTTAGTTTTTTGAATGAAACTCTACCACATTGTAGACATAGAGAGTATTAAAATTGAATTATGTAAGTAATTGAGAAAGTTTTAAACAAATAATAATGTTATTGAGAATAACGTATACTTACTCGGATGTTGTTTTTTTGTTTTGTTTAAGTTGGTGTAAAAAGAAGTTACCTGTCAATTTTAAGTACCTATGTATTAACAATTTGATTAGCAAATAAAGTAATTTTTTTTTGTGTATTGATTATTAATTATGTCTATATTAATTTCGGTATAAGATCTATGTTCAAAAATAAATTTGGTAAATTATCTGTAATAGTAGTGATCATAGTAGTGAGTTGAATAATCGTAAGCTCAATATTATAGAGAAAGTGTGAGTTCAAATCAAGTAATTGTGATTAATTAATTGTTTTAAGTAATGTTCAGTGTACGGAAATACATTGTGAAACGAATTATAAAATAGTAGAATATGATGATGCCCCAGATTGATACGCAGTTTCATTAAGATATTGATGCTAATATTTTCCATTCGATTTTCAGTGCGTGGTGACATAAAAAAACTTATAACTAATAACACTCTTCTCGTGTTGTTGCCAGATGTATCTATTTCGTGACAAATTTGGTTTCAATTCTTTGATTCATCTTTTATTTCATTTAGGCTAATTAAATTCAGTAAGCGATTCAATAAAAGGTATATAAGCATGATTATGTCAGTAGGAATTGATTTTAAAATTTTATTAAATTATTAAATACTGCATATTTACTGTATAGCTACGGCCTTGTACACTATTTTTGACATAAAAATGTACTTGAAATTACTGTTTACTTATATTATAGCCAAAACTTAGGTTATGATGAACCTTTGAGTACTTGCGTACCCTGGGTTATTTGAAAAAAGAAAAGGTTAGTTAAATGAAAGGGCAGAAAAGGGAAAAAGAAAAGGTCTGTAGCAAAGAGCGAACAATATTCGTGCTAAAACTCTGCAAACCATAAATACAAAATCCTTTTCTCGTTAGAAATACTTCTATTGGACCGTAATTCCACATTGGAGATATTCTAACTACTTATGAAACTACTTATAAAACTTTACATAATAATTTTATGTTACTAAACATGGTCATTATTAATTCAGAACATAACATAATTATATCCTATTTAGAAGTCGATTCTGCAATACCAATCATTGTAATACGGCTTAACTTGTTACAAATACAAACACTTTAATATTTTCAATCGTTATGCATTTCTTACTATGGCGTAAAGTTAATCAATTATACTTTGAGATTCATTTTCATCAACAAATATCACATTTTCCCTGCAAAGAAAAATTTGTCCGACGGTGTTGTTGAATAGCGAAGTAGATCCACATAAAGAAATAGTCAGGATTCTGATTTATAAAGGTATTTTATAGCCGATATGGACTTACGGAATCCAACTGTGGGGAGTAGCCAGCAATGCTAATATTGAAATATTACAGCAGTTCTAATCAAAAGTATTAAGACTAATAGCATGTGCACCATGGTTCGTAAATAACTATATTTTATATCAAAACCAACAGATGAAAACCATAAAGACGGAAATCAGAAGAGCTTGCACTTCTACAAATATCAAACAAGATCAGATTCTCATCCAAATATGCTAGCAAACAACTTGTTGGCCTCAAATGCGCTAGTCCACTTAAGCGTCACAACATTCTGCAACTAACCAACAGATACTAGATTGATTGATATAACATGATATAGTCATGGATACCATTGGGGTTTTCATCCGCAAGTAATTTATGTTAATTACATTAAAAATATCATACAAACTACTGAATGTCTCCATTAGAGACAGATTGTACAGTTTATAAGGGAAATAAAAAAAAAACATTTCTTCAAGCCTGAAATTTCGGTTTTTACTTTGCATAAAATTCTTGAAAACATTGTTCAAAGTAAAGTAGTAATTAGTAGACCTTTAAACTTTGAAAAATTTGATAGGAAATTTGATGTTAATTTACGCAATGTTTAACTACCATAAATTGAAATAACTAAAGTTTTTTCCGAATTTACTTCTATTCTCAAAATATTATTTTGTATCGTGTTATAAAAGTTGACGTGTGTTCTTCAGTACCTAAAGTTTGTGTATAATTACTAACTAACTATACTATACAATATCTGAAAATTATAATTCCTGGTGTTGGCATTTTATTGCTTCCGATTAATAAAAATGATTGAAATAAAACAAAATATTTCGACATTTTATCTGAAACAGAAGCAATTTCCCAAATTTATATTTCATCTTTTCATCTTAAAACAATCGAATAAAATAAAAACGACAAAAATCCCCCACTTTATTATTATATTGCTGACACTACTAAAAAAAATTATTTATTATTTCAACACTATATTTTAAAATCCCCCCAGTATTCTTCAGTATCAAAAAAAAAACAAAACAACAAAAACAGAAAAAATAAAAATTTGTCAATGACAATGAATGCTCTCCAAAGATAGGAAATCATTTTTAGAACTGTATACAAAAACAAAAAACAATTAGATATTGCAACATTTTTTGAAGTACTCTGTGTACATATACGTATGTCTGTATCTCTGAGAGTATATGTACATTTCCCTGTAATACATATTAAATTAAAAAAAAAATAAAATGATTTTAGTTTCAATACATTTTATTTAAAAAAAAAATTCAAAACATTTTAAATTCTCAAGTGGATTTACATACGCTTGTTTGTTTTTACATATCTACATACATAAATATTATATTTAAAAGTACTAAAAACAAAAAAAAATTATAACATTAGAAAAGTTTTTTTTTGTTTTAATAAATCGTAAAAATAATGTATGTCTTTGCTCCAGGGAAATAATTTCATTTCAATTTTACATGTTAATAATACTCGCTTACTTATATTCGATAAAAATGACTCCCACTCATTCGATTTGGAGTCATTAAATTTATGTAAAATATTCATTCGTATATATATATCTAAACATTTCAAATTTCAATTATAATACAGTTCACTTTATTTAAAAGTTTGATTTTTTTATTTTTTTAATGATTAATGATTTAGATTCAATAATAAAACATAACCTTGAAATAAATAATTTTTCTTAGTTCTTTAAGTTAATTTTTTTGAATTGACACAGCAAAAATATGACTCCCTCTATGGTACTTTTGTTTGTAGTACATTTAAAATAAAAAAAAGATTTTAAATACAAATAAATTTTTTTATTTCATTTTTGGAAACTTGTTAATTAAAATTACGAGTACACTATATTAAAAAGGAAAATCCAGAGATTCTTAATAATAGTACAGTGATTCTTAAACTTACTCTACATAAAAAATTTGTTTTAATCCAATTTAGTTGACAAAATTTTTTTGTTGTATTTCTGTGTAAGTCAAAAAATGTACATATCTGGACATTTACAAAAACATATAGTTTCGAAATGGACCTGCTTGAAACAGTTTTTACATTTCTACATGAATTCATTTGATTCATTCAGAAGATTTAATGAATCGCAGCATCACAACAGTTATAAATTATTCAGACATTATGTAAAATTATATTAAAAAAAAGTATAAAATGAATTTAACAGATTATTATAGAGTAGTCAGTTAATATACAAATTTGCTTATTTACTTACACGTCTTGTAGGTCATGAAGCTGATTTATTTGGTCATATCATAATTACCATTCACATATCACATTTTATTAGATATGTCATCTTTTGCTCAGTAAATGACATATCAACAGAATTCAATAATTTCTAATGTACTGAAAATCAATAGTTATGTATGTTAATCACTTTGTTTACCCCAAACAGTACAGGTTACGTTATTTTATGGAAAATCAGAATAAATGTTGATTATCTTTGATTTTATTATAAAAAATAATACGTAAAAATAAAAGATAAAAGAAACAAAATTAGCCCCTAAAAAGTATAAAATAAAATGGATAGTAGTCAATCCTGAGATTTTACAAATTATAAGATAAATTAAATTTGCTGGAATATTGTTGATGGAAATTTGGAATATTTGAGGCTTAAAAAAACATCATGAATGTATTTTGGTCTCATTAACATTGGCTTGAACACATTTAAAAATTCGTATATGAAATAATATGTTGCCTATTTTTTATGTTTCTAGCAACTCTTATCAATATTGAATTTGTTTATGTTCGTAAATGGGATGAAATAATTAAAAATCTAAACAAATACCTAGATGCTGTTGAGTATATATAAAATATGATTTTAGATCATTTTGAAAAAATACCGTTCTACAAAGACCATTAAGAAAAAATGGAAAAATTATTTGTTAAACGCTCTAGTTATAAAACTGATGCATAATTTACAACTCTAGAAGTCTCGTTTTAAATGTATGAATCTTCTCTTTTAATATTCTCTTAATTTTGAATATTTTTCACTTTTTTACTATTTTAGAACGAACTTATATATATATAACTAATTCAATTTATTATATACTTAAAATTTAAAAAATTAAATATTGGGCTTAAACTTGTGCATCTTAAAAACTGTTCAAGCCAAGTTTCCAACCCTAATTCCATGTGAAATTTTACCTAAAATAATGAAGATCTAAACATTGGTATATAGCAGTGCACTGATTTGTATCGAAAATACCCTGAATATTTTTGTGTCCACCAAAATAGCAGAATTGGAGGTAGATTTTCGATAAAGTAATTCACATTCTTCGAAAGTCCATTTCACTGAATAACTCAGCTATATTGAAACAATTCTTTCTTCCTCCAATCCTGTGCTCGTTGTTTTATGAAGAATTTTAATCATTGTTTGAATTTTTTCATTGTTGTAGACTTTAAAAAACCTTTGAATTATAACAAAATTTGTAATATTTTCATTCCATAGAATATTTTTTTATTATTGTTGTAATTTTTGAGAAACACTGTTTTTATTTTTAACAATTATTTAAATAAATTAATCATGAAAACTCAAACATTTTTTTTGTCTTTAGAGTGTTAATTGAAAACCCTTCATAATTCAGTTGTAACCAAATATTATTAATAATCAACTCTTTGTGTCTTCAAATTGATTTCATCATACATGAAATGGTTTTTGGACTGTTGTTGTTGTAAGTAAATGAACAACTTTAATCACGACCCAAATATATTTCAACAACTCTAATAAAATCAATGATTTTGAAATTGTATCATGATAATATTAGCTGTAGCAGTGTGGGACTTATATATATTATTTGAATTTTTTTTTTTTTTTTGGCACTTGATTAATTGTCAAGATGGTAGGTACTTGAAAGTTTTTAATCAAAACATTTTAATGTGACACTGAAATATTTTTTAATTAAGTGAATTATTTTGAAAATTAAAAGATTGTATACAGTGTGATGGGTATATATCTAGTATGACATGCTTTAGCTTTAATTAGAAAAAAAATTAAAAAAAAAAAAATATTTAGAAAAAATTGTGTTTTTTTTAAAAAATATTTTCTAATTAAAAAGCAGTTTTTTAAAGCTTTTAATAACGGGCAACGGTTTTTAATTAATGTTATGGTTAGAGAATAAGATAAATAATTGAGATTTTATTAATTGTTGACTATAACTTTTCAATCGAATTTGTTTTAATTCGGCTTTTGTTTGACAAACAAAAAATTGTTTGTCGATGAGACATTAAGTAAATCAAATTAGAACAAAAAAATTTTTTTTGTGGTTGGTTGAATTGATTGGAAATTAAAAATTATTTTAATTTTTTCACGAATTATTTGCAGAGAGTTAACTGTTATACTGGGACAATTATGAACAATTCGTAATGTTCATATTTAATTAATCTGAATTTAAAGAAATTATTGCTTCACTACTTTAAAAAACAATAATAATATTTTTATAGTGCTTAGTTAAGGCAATAACTATAATATTATATCCCATATATCTGACTCGATGTATAACATGCGTAAGAGATGCAGTAATAATAAACGGAATCATATGGTAAAGTAAATGTTTATAACAGTTATAAGACTTATAATGATTTTGTTATAACACTTTTCAATTTCGTGATAATATTTTCTATCAGTAGATGTCGACTCGGTATTTAAGAAAACTCATATATTTTTGCTTTGGTTACAGACAATTTTACTCTGGATTGAATTTCTTATGTATTCATGTAGTCTTTGGTTTACATCCGTAAACAAAAACAGTATTTTTTGAATATTTTTATTATTTAGTATCACCTAAATTAATTTTTTAAATTGATTTGATTTAAAATATTTAGAGTCAAGGTAAGGTTAAGTAATTTCAGCACCAGTTAATAATAACAAGCCATTGATTTAAAAAGATAAACAAAACACCACCTAATTTAGATTCAAAACTGGACTAAACTAGGTTTTCGAAAATAATTAATGATAATTAATTTTTGCAAATTTAAGCGATCTTAAACATCAGCAAATATTATTTTTAATTAAAAACAAATTTCCGTACTTAGTTATCTGTTTTCCATTAAATCAATTAAAATAAATTTTAATTTTTTATTTTATTGTTTTTTTGTTTAATAATTTATTGGCTTACTTTTAAAAAAAAAAAAGACATCAATGATAATAATTCATTCAGAATTTATTTAATACAAATAAAAAAAAAATGAAAAACTTCTAAAATCCAACAACAAAATAATGCAGAGTATCAGAAGAGAGGAAACTAAATTAATTAATTAACTGATATAATATGATGACAAGATAACTAAATTAAAACAACATGCTATAAAAAGAATAAAATGCAAAATATTAAAAATTGGAAAAAAAGAAAAAATCAAAATGAATAAAAGAAGGGTTGATTTAATGCTAAAATAGCATATTAAACATGTACAGGGTGTTTGTCAAGTTAAAAGCCTTTAGTTAATTCATTTGTCGAAGAATAAATTATAAATAAAGTCGAAGTTAAAAATCTAGTAATATAGATTAATATAAAAACCAGTTTTAGAAAAGTGAATATTCAAATTTAATTTTAGAAAAGGGAATACAAAAACTTCCAATGAAAATCCACTGATGAACTTTGAAACCGTAACTATCAACATACAACTTTGACAAGGTAAATATACGTAAACGTAAATATTAAGCTTTAGATAGGTGAATATAAAAATTCAACTTTGTAAATGTGAATATGAAAAGTAAATTTTGATTAAGTCTGTATGTTAATTCTACTTCAGAGAGCTGAAGATAAAATTTCAACTTTGTAAAACTGCATACAAATATTAAACTTTAGAAAGGTGAATAACAAAATTCAACTTTGTAAAGGTGAATATCAAAACTGAGTTTTGGATAAGTATGTAAGTTCACTTTAGAAATGTGAATGAAAAAACTCAACTTTGAATACAATAACATTAAACTTTGAAAAGGTGAATACAAAAATTCAACTTTGTAAAGGTGAATATTAAAATTCAATTTTGGGTAAATTTATATCTAAGTTCAACTTTAGAAGGGCGAATGTAACAATTCAACTTGGAATGATGAATATTAAAATTCAACTTCAAATAGACAAATATACAAAATTAAATGAACGAAAAATAATAACAGTTAAAAAATATGTAGAACCTCGATTAAATTCCTGAACTTAATAATCCCAAGTAAATGTGAAAATCATTGATTTAATCACTGACTTCAAAGGTTACCTTATATACAAATACATACATATACAAAATATTTTATTTTATTAAATTAGATATATAGGAATTTGCAACTAGTATTAAGCAAAACCAATGAAAGCAAAATAAAAAAAATGAATATCTAAACCAATAAATATGCACTCAAATAATATGCACTCATCATTTTAATGAGAGAGCAACTAAACTGTCAAGAACTAAGAAATCATTAAAAATTATCAAATCAAAATAATTTAATTAATAAATTATAAAACAATATATATATAAAACAAATAATAAGGAAATAAATAAAAACGAAAAGCTATATTTAAATAAAAAAAGAAAAAAAACAAAATATTTTGTGATCTGACGCATTGGTATTAGTGTACGCTCATCCAAATTTGTATTCGTATAATTGAAAATTTATGAGTTTGTAATGAATCAAAGAAATGAGGAATTAAAGATGAGAAATTATTTTTGTTATTTTTGTTTTTGTTTATATATATATATATATATATGATAATATAAATTCATCCCATATTTAAATTTTGCAATACTAAAAAATTCATTGACCCAATTATCTTGTCATTTTAATATATTTTGTAATAAATTTAATTTTTTTATTTTAGTTTTGCCATATCAACATATTTATAGTTTATGTTGTTGTTGTTGTTGTTATTATTTTATTTATTCCTATTTTAGGTTCTTTATAGCTTTCTGATAAAAAAAAATTAGCATGAACAAAACTATTTGTATTTACAGCGTGTCTTAGAATTTATTTTGTGTAAATAGTTACTTAGTAGTTACTAATGTAATATGTACATGCGTTCATATGCAACAGATGCTCATCAATTAATGATTTGCAGTGTCCAAAAACATTTCAACTAAAACTAAATTGTAGTTTAAGAAAATGTAATATATTTCGAACTTAATAAAATAATTTAGTAATTCAAATTCAAATTTTATTTCACTAATAAATTGTTTTTTATCTTTTATATCGATATTTCGGAAGCAAATTACTTCCTTTAGTAGTGTTTGCAACTAATTATTATAAAAATGACACTGAAAATTATTAAATTTAATATTTAACTTAAAATCTAAATTTAAATCTGATGACATGGTTACCAAAAATAATAAAACAATATTTTTCAAACTTAGAAAATAATAAAACAATGAAAAAGATGCTGTCTCCAAAAGATTCTGTACAACCCAAACGAAAACCTGTTTTTTCAATTTTTCTATTGATCAATTTTCTTTGTTATACTCTGGACTTAAATATAGTTTATGTGAATACGTACATATAGCTCTTGCATAGTACATAGAATTATTTGTGCCACGATTTAATAAGATCTAATGTAATCCGTTTATAATACTGTATTTGTAACATTACTTACTTTGTGTAAATGTTGACATACACTGATTTACACATTCCTATCATTTTTTTAACAAATCAATTCAAGTTTTAATTATTATAAGCAGATGTTGGAGTTATTAGAACTGCTTTTAATCAACTTCGAAATAAGTATATTGCAATGGATTCCTAACAGTAAAAAGTGAAAATAAATAATTATTGTAACTCCTAAAACCCATATATTCTTACGAATATAAAATGAATATTAAAAACAGTATAGTTTCAAAATCACATCTGCTACTCAAAAAACAAAGAAAATATAATGATGATGTCATTGACATTAACTTTCACTCTACATAACTATTTATTATTTAAATTATAATTTTCTTTTGTAACCTTTACAATAAAATATCCTTTTTTTTCAAAAATTCTATTGAGGAAATAGATTTTTGATAAAATAAACAGGGATATTTCGCATAATATTTAATTCACCCGTACACCGCTGTTGCTTAAAATTTTTGATTATTAAAAGAAAGTTAAAATTCAAATTTACATCACTATGCTTAATAGGAAAAATTAAAAACCAGTTATTACTTTTTTACATAAATTGCATATACAATTAAAATTTATTATAATATAACCTCCCCCTCCACATTTCCTTTTAATCAACAAAATTGACAAATAGAAAGGGTCTTCAAATGTTTAGGGGGTATTGTAAATATTTTTATTTCTAAATTTCTTTCAAACTCGACATGATGATGTTGATGATAATGATTATGATGGATTACAACATTTTTGAAATGGAATTAAAAAAAAAACCAAAATTATCTAAAAATATGGGTCCTGCTAAAGATTTAAACTACCAAAAAACAAAAACACACAATTCTTTTTGATTTCAATCACTCATATTATTAAGGAACACAAAAACGAAAAAAAAACACACAAAAGCGGCGGAACTCTACAACAAAATCCTTTGAAATAAAATAATCAGGATTCTCTGATGATAAATTGGAATTTTAGCAAAAAACATAACAAAAAAAAAAAATGGAAAAAAAAGAAAACACACGCACCCAATTTTACCAACCAGTGTTTTGAAGGATTACAATTTCATATGAGTACATATCCTGCTGTCATAGAATTAAATTTGAAATACACGAACATACACAAAAAAATAAATGGAAAAAGTAGGGGAATTGAATGATGTTAGAAATTGAATAGTAAAATCAAATAAATTTACTTGCATTATGGTGCACTTATTTGATTTTCTATTGTTTATTATTCTAAAATCCATTTGAATTTATGAACGCAAATTTCTATTGTTCTCAAATGCTTCGCTCTATAGTATTTTGCTAGATAATCGTTGTTGCTCTCTTGTTTTTATTTTTTTTCGTTGTCTTGTTGGTTTTTTTCTTTCTTTTTTTTTTTTATATAACAATTTGGAAAGATTAGAAATCATTTATATTTAATATATTATTTAGTTTTTCTTTTGTATTCTATTCCCGTACATTATAATAATTTTAAGAGGGTACAACAATCTTGAAAGAAAAGTAAAGAACAATTTGCAAATTATTTTAAGTTGTATAAACTCAAAACTGGATAAGAATTTTATATTTCAACCTAAATAAGAACTCTAGGATACTCTAGCTTAACATTTTCAAGATATTTGAACAACATTGAACAAATAAGTGGTTTCCCTTACATTACACGTTTCAAGCTGGCGGACCGCATAACATACCGAACAATTTCTTCAAAATCGTTGAAAATTTATACTTCAGAAGCAACTTACTTCTTTCATCAGTATTTGGGACTAAATTTTTTTTTGTGATTGTTAAATTCAATATTTAACGGATTAAGTGTGGTTACCAAAAATAATAAAACAATATTTTTCGAACTTAGAAAATGATAAAACAATGAAAACCGTATTCTCTACAACCCAAACGAAACCCCATTTTTTAATTTTTCTGTATTGGTAAATTTCCTTTTATAATCTGGACTTAAGTAGTTTATGCAGGATATATAATGTATGCGTACATATATAGTTAGTGTACCATTAGATATGGTTGGTGATTATTGGTGTAGCATAGTTGGTGAATACCAATTAACTACTGATGTGATTTTAATTGAATTCAAAATCGGGAAGCATAAATGAGATCATGAGCTTGCAGTACACGGTCACACTATTTTTCTGTATTTCACACTACAGTTAATAAACCATTTTCAAGTCTATTAATATTACATATATCTCATGAAAACGCAGTGTGACTCAGGGTTGAAGTCTTGTGCATGCAAATCCGTATTGCACCGGTTTTCTTCAGTCAGTATAAGACAGATTTGCAGTCTTGTACGTTAAAATCTATATATAAATATTCCGTTTTATTACTGTAATAAATTCACATAATTTTGACATATCCAATGACATCCAAGTCCTCCAATATTTTTTTTACCTATATTGAAGTCGTATAAAGTCTTTAGTTCAATATTGAGTTCTTTATCAGACTCAATATTTGTTCAGTTGAAAACATTTTCTGTTCAAAAACGCTATGAGCTGGTTTGCGTTATGTCCTCATTCTAACTAGTAGATTAAATACAAGTTTAAATAATGGTTTTTATTAAATAATAGTTTTTGTTTAAGTAACTACTTACTTGAAATTAAATACGGAGCGAAGAAATTAGACTGCTAATTTTTTTTTTAGTATTCCAAAAGTAAAGTTTCAAACCCAAACATTTTAGCAACCTTAAGTCAAATACAAATCATAACTAGGTATATAAACTGACTGGTGTAATATATAATATTTATCGGTCAACTCAAATTACTACATTTAACAGTTACCTACAGTACTGTAATACAATTTAGTCCTTCATTTATAAATCGATGGTTATAGTATGTAAAAGTAGTTTTATTGTTGCAATCATCATTCACAAATCACTCATTGGATTACAAACTGCTATTTTCAGTCCGAAGTACTACCTTCAGCCTTTTTCGATGATTTATTGATGCTGTCTGAAAAAAAATCTGCTTAATAGATTTTTTTATATCCCAAATTTAGATTAACGAACTTTATATGAAGTAAACTAAAATATTCACTATTTATATATATAGAAATTAGGCCACTTTAGTAAATTAACAATTCTATTCATGATCATTAAATTATACATTACTACTTGAATTTCCCTTAAGTTCAGTTTCAGTTCCAAAATGTGTTTAATAATAATTTATTTATTCTATGTGATAATGATATACAATCATATTTTACAGGATATTCATAAAAATTATATTTATAATAAATTGAAGTCTTTTTCTAAATAAGTAATTCAGAAAATTTTGATTATGATATTTTGCTTTTAAAAATATGGGTAAGTTTAAGTTATTGTACAATCAAGAGCCTCAAAACGTACGTAACCTATGTCAAACAAAAAAATAATAATAGAGGCTTTCTTAAATCCTGTATATTTCTATTATTATATTTCCCATAAAAATGTCCTTGTCGACAATTAATATTATTGGTTTAAATTTCATATGAAATAGTTCCGATAAATTTATTTTTATTATTTTCATAATTCTTCTGAATTGATATTGATATTGATAAGTGATGAAATAAAATATCCTATTTCATATATTTTATCTTAAGATCTATGTACATTTAAAATTCTACTATAAAATAAAAATCATAAATTATTAAAAAAAATGGTTTTTGTTTTCAATTTTTTTTTTTTTTTTAAATTCAAGGATCAATCATAAGAATCCGAGTCCTTTTATTTTTTTTTTTTTTTGGTATTTGGTAGTGGTTATCTATATCGTATCTTTATTTTTTACAAAATGTTTTCCTGTGTCTCTATAAAAATATATTTTTTTTTATTGAAAAATGCCCTACTGAAAAAGGACCACAAAAAAATAGAGGGAATAAAATTAAATGAGAATGGATGAGAAAAATACTGTTAATAGAATTTCAATCAGTAAAGAGAAGAGAGATAAATTGAGAGATGAAATTTGGTTATATCGAATAATTCTGTGCTCTCCATACATTGTACAAGTTAGTTGGTTGACAATGTCACGTTGTAGTTGTCCTGTACTATCGATACATATCAATTAACATCAATTTATTCTACAACCTTGATCAATATTTGTCAGAAATACTTTTTAATAATTAAATTTAAATGGTTATGGTTTTATTTTTTTCTACGCTACGTTCATTGCAAATATCACAACTTCAAAAATAATAAAAATTATTTTAATGCCAACTACAAATAGTACATCCATAGAAATTAAAATTTTTTGGTTTTTCTAGAACCTCTACGAGCTTGAAAATGATTATAGAAATATCCCACTGTATCATTACAGCTTGGTCGAAATATTGGAATCAATTTGGTTGTCAACCAAGCTATTTGTATAATGTATCGTCAGGGTAAGAACGAATTTTGCTTTGGATTGATTTTCAAAATGTCTTTAAATTTACTTGAATCTACCCTACGATTCAAATGATGATATACAAAAAATGATTATATACATTAATTGTTCCACTGTAACGGTACAACTTGGTTGAAATATTAGAAATTATCAACGGGGCTGTCAACCAAGCTACAAATATAATGTATGGACAGTGTAAAATCAAATTTTACTTTCTATCGATTCTGAAGGTGTCCTTAAATCTACTTAAATTTACTTTACTATGTTCAAAATTATTGTATCCAACAACCGTCCCAATATAACATTACAATTTGGTTGAAATATTGGAAAAGTATCAACTTGGTTGCCAACCCAACTACAAGTATAATGTAAGGGCAGTGTGACATCAAATTATACTTTGTATTGATTCTCAAGATGTTCTTAAATTACGCAACTATTGATTTTTTTCTTAATGGGATACAAAAATGATTTGAGGGTTGCCTGGTCTATTTATTCTATTTAAAGAATTTGCAATTATTATGTATAAGTGTGTATGTGTATTTGTACACATTAAAGTAAACAAAATTTTGTTTTTTTAAAGTTAATCTTTTGTTTGAAGTAATTTTGTTTTTGAATTTTTTAAGATTAATAATTTTTTTTTCATAATATTTACACAACGGGATTCTTGAAAAATGAAAAAAAATAAAAATAAAAAAGAAATAGAAAAATAAATTACTTAGTGCCATTTAATGAGAACGAATAATCTATTATTGACTGTATTTATTTATATTTTGTTTAGGTTTCGCGAAACTATATTTAACTTGAAGGGTAGCAGTTTTTTTTTTTTATAAATATTTTATATGAATTATTATTAGAAATTTAATTATTTTAATAATTCAAATTTATTGCGAAATATTTTTATTCTCTAAAAAAAAAGTATTTATTACAAAAGACTTTTTAAAGGATAATATAAAGAAAAAAAAATGTTTGAAAATTTATTAATAGAAAAAGATTTGAATTTGAAAATAAAAGGGATTCTTTATTACTTAGTAGGGTTCCAGCTTGTTGAAATCATGAATTTAAGTTGTTAAATAAATTAAAAGAAAGTTAAATTTATTAATGATTTAATCTAAAATATTTTGTGTATAATTTGGATCAAAAAATAGAAATTTTTTTCCAACTAAGCTCAACAGGATATCTTGTTTACTGTTATTTAAATGATTATTTTTTTTTTGTAGAAAAGGCAAAAAAACTTAATTTTAAATTAAAAAATTCATAATAATTGATTTTTTAGAAATAAATAAATAAATGGAAATTATTTCCTTAGATAATCTATATTATATACGTGGGATGTGACTTGTGGATCTGTAAAAGTATGGAGCGTGAAATTAATTTATTATGAATCATATTTGTATTAAATAGTCTCATGATTTAATTTGAAGAAAAATACAAGAGCTACAATTTGCACACCTCCATATATTCCACATTCTACACTTCTGTCTTCCATATGCTACATATATTCCTTGTATATTTGTAATACGTAATACTTTAGTAATGATTTTCTAATTTATAACCTTTACAAATACTCAAAGTGAATATAAACAACTTTTTTGTAATTGTTTGTGATTACAACTCGCATCGATCGGTTTGTTATGTTTTAGCAAAGAACATATAATAAGAAGAAGTCTCATCCAATGCAAATTTTAAAACTATTAGGTTCATATAGCGTATAGCGTTTACATTTTTCAATATTTTTTATTTTAAACCTTTGATTTGAAAAAATATTCAAATCAAAGGTCAAATATAGTCTACATGGATGGACCGAAAAAATACTGTTGCAGTTTTTTTTGTTTTTTTTTCTTTTTAACAAAATTATAATTACTCTTCTTTGCTCTCTTTAATTTTTATTTTCGTTTCATTTTCTTACCCACCCGCACAGATCTAAGCTGAAAAAATTGAAAAATATCCAGATGAGTCTTCTTGTTATTATTTGTTATTTTGGTTTTAGATAGCAGAGCAGGTCGATAATCAATAAATTTTACTCATTGTGTTATAAGTGATTTAGATTTTACTATTCACTTTTCTATTTTTATTCTTCGTTTATTATTAGTGATGTATAAAACAATCTTTTAGTCAATCCATTATTCAGAGCTACACAATTTATTAAAATTTCGGTATTTTTTAGTTATATTTTTAAGAGCTAATCATGACCAAGCACAATTCATTTAAAAGTGTTGAAAAAAGTTTTTCATAGTTATAGAATTAAGTACATATACCGTAAAAAATATATACCTACTTGGTTAAGAAAATTTCTTTATCTAAACATCTTTTAAGAGGTCCTGTGACCAATAAAATATTATTGTAAAGTAAAGTATTGCAGTTTTAATGACACAATAATGTATATCCACAATTGCTGTTGTAATTTCACACGTCTATTTCAATTAAAAAATATTATTTCTGCCTTTAACACTTCATGCTTATGTCCAATTAAATCGGACTTTAAGGCGTGAGAAAAAATAATTCAATTTTGTTTTTTTTTTTTTTTTTTTTGCTTAGACCACCAATAGTGAAAAATCTGAAGAAAAAATAATTATTGACCATCATTTATTAAAATTGAAGTGAAAAGCATATCAATTTATCAGTAAATCGGAAGAAAATTTTTCAACTTAAAATTGTATAAGAACCCCTATAGTAATAATTATAGTGGAATAACTCACAATTGTTTATTCTGTAGTATTAAAGTGTTGTATGTTAAAAAAATTAATATATTGTTTAGTAAAAAATAAATAAAATAAATTGCAAGCATTGATAATGTTGAAAAAGTGGTTGTTTTGATATTTGAAATCAAATAAAGTCATTAGCGAATGAAAAGACGATTTTAATAATTAAAGTATTGATTTTAGAGATTAAATGTGATTTTTTCGTGTTTTCATATTGTTTTGATTTGGAAAAGTTTAAACCGTCATAACTCCGGAAACATTGATTTTATAGATACTTTGTTTCTAATTCAATTGAATTTTTAAAACAGTTAAATTATACAGAGTTAACATATCTGTTTTAGATAAAATTTGGATTCTCATTTATTATTTCTACATCATATTCAATAGTTATATTCATCTCATTCCACTACATCTTGTAATGAAATAATTTATTACAACTTACTGTATAGCAAATAAATTAATAGTTTTTATTTCTTCATATTACACGGAACATAAATTTAAAATTGTTTTTTTGATATTCATTCCTAAATTCCTCAATTATTTTCAACTCTTATCGTAAATTAAAAATTTAATAATACATATATATATAAATAATCTAGGAAATCAACTATTTAAAATAATAATTTAAGATATCAAATTACTGACATAATGATACAATTATACATCAGACACAAAAAATCAACATACCAGTAATATATTAAAAAAAAAAACAACAACAAAGTTCAGTAATAAAAAAATAATGTATGTTGTATTTCAATATTATATAAGTGTAAAATAAATATTAATTACTTTATAATAATAATTAATTATAATAATTAATAGCCATCAAATATCATACAAACAATCATTAATCATGATTGACTGTATAAGATACATAGGTACTAAAAAAATATAAAGCGAGTATATGGAATTGATTTTTTTGAATATTATTTTACAATTTATAACAGTAAAGGTACAATATTCGTGTTATGAATTGTCTAAATAATTATGAAACCCACTGGGTATATCTATTAAATTATTACTTACAATAATATTTTTATAATAATTTGAAAACATTTTACAATTAAAAATCTTTAGGCAGTAAAAAATCAATTTTATTTTGATTTCAAGTTGAATTTTTAATTAAAATTTAATTTTATAGTAATAACTGTAAATAAAGTAAACTTTTACTTGATGCTGTTGCAAAATTTGAAAATAATTTTTTCAAAGATTTTCAACTATGAAGTTACTAATCTTATTCCAAAAAAGACTTTTAATTTTGGTTGTCTGTTGCTAAGTTTATCGCTATAATGATACTGTACAATAAAAACTTAATAGAAAAAGTCAAAAACAATAATCAAAGAAAGCTATTATTGTTGGTATCTCACTCCTCCAATTAGCACGATTCAAAAACAACGAAAAATTGGAAAATGTTAGAAGCTAGTAGAATATTTCTTCTACACATCCCTCACAATAAAGGGTGGTTTTGTAGAGCTGATATGAAATTTTAATGTAAATTGGATATTTTGCAGAAAGTTAAAACTATATAATTCCTAGTTTAATTTTTCTTGTTCTTCTTCTCTTTTGCAGTAACAAGTCTCACTATTTCCAAACTTAATCGTTGAGTTGGAATCAGAAAGAGAAAATAAAAATTATTGTACAACATAACAGAAAACAATTTAAATTTTTACTCTGTTTTACATATTTTTTTACTTTATTCTTTTGATATTTTTGTTAAGTAATTTTTTAGGTATGCTATATTTTTTTTTTAAGTAATTAATAATTTTTTTTACGCTTATTAAAAAAAGTACAATTTTTCTTTCATATTAATATGTTTTTTTGAAGTATAAGTAATAGTCAAGGACTATGTATATAATGTTTTAAAGATAATTAAAACTATAAGAGCTAAAAATAGACTCTGTCCGAAAAATTTATTTATAATGGAATTAGTTTTAATTTTAATTTTGAGGAATAAATCTGAATGTAAAAACTATTCATATAAATTGGCTTAATTTTGAAACCATGACTTCAGCTGTAATATACTTTACCATTAACAATAGCATAAATAGATTTTCAGAAGAACACCGAGTGTGCAGAATTGAATATATCAATTTTCAATATAATATAACTATCGTTTTTTTTTCTTTTTTATCATTTCAAGTAAATTAGGGAAGAACCATTTGATGTTACTTCACATTTTAAAGCATTTTCAATGTAAAGTAAATTGGTGCTCTGTAACTTTATATTTTAATTTACCAATTAATTTGACGAATTTCAAAAATTACTGCTGTGATAAGTTAACCTTTTCTGGTTTTTCAAATTATTTTTTATCACAATATTATTATAATCATTGTATTAAAAAAAATATAACCAATAACCTAGTTACAAACCTAACAGTATTTATTGTAATGACCATTGTAATAATATTATATTTCCGGAGGTAATATTTACAAATTAAAATATTAAAGTGGTGCCATTAAATCTAATTAAAATCCTATTAGTTTTATTTATTATTTTTTTATCTTGTTTTTTTTTTTGTTTCTATTAAAATTGTAATTTTAATAATTTCAATTTTTTAATTTTTAATTAAATTTTAAATCAAATATATTATTTATAAAATAAAAATTGATATTTTTTTCTAATATAAACAATTGTTATAGAACAAAAAAATATATTTTAAGTATATTTAAAATTACATAAATTAATATTTTTCATTAATATATACAATATAATAAATCATTAATTTACATGTTAATTAAATATTTGTAATATTCATGTACATACTGAAAACAACAATAATAAATAAAAGAAAATAAAATAATACAATAATTTAAAAATAACAAAAAAACAAAGTTTTTATTTTCTATGTAAATGGAGAGAAAAGTCTATACAACAACCTACACAAATTAATTCGCTACAACTTTTCAATTATAATATAATCTCATATTACATTAAAACATGAATAAAAATCATTTATTGGATTCATAATATTAATCTGAGAATAATAAATTTAATATATCATATACATATATATTATATACATAATATATGTATGTAATACGTGTATATGAAATCTAAAACTTTCACATTAAAATTATTAGGTAAATAAAAAAAAAGAAATGAAAAAATCATATCTCTAGAAATCTATGTAGGCCTGATTCTCAAATAAATATGTTGTTCAATCGTAAAATTGGGCAATTCAAATATAATAGATATAAATTGGGCAATTAACATAACGTAGAGTTCTCAAACATTATGTTGTAAATTGGTAAGGAACATTTGCACCTAGTATACATGACCTTAGTGCTTTTTTCACCTCATCTTGCTTTTTTTTAAAAAAAAAAGAACCCCATTGCTCGTATCGAGTTTTGCGTGATTTAGAGTTTTTATTTTGATTTAGGATTTATTGATTGAGCCATAATCATGATTGGTAGTTCCTATCCAGGTGGTGCATTATGCACTCTATGTTGATTCTACTTAAAAGCGGCTATTTTAATGCAGTAGCGATCTCTTAAATTTTTGTCATTGCATATTGATTAACTGATTCAGTCAATTTCATTGTACAATTCAACATTTGTTATAGTACGTGAACTAAATTGATATTTACAGTATATAACGCCGCAAGCATTTATTTCATCATTTTTTTAAGCTAATTATTGTATTTACATTTACTTTCCAAATTTCACAGCGGTATAATATAGAAGTCATCACATTTGATCTTTATAGGTTTAACTTAATTTTACTTGAGGCTCTATTTTACTATGGAGTTTGAGAAGGTTGGCTTTACTTTCGATTGATTCACTCTGTAGCACTGTTTATGCTTCTGCTGTTGCTTTTGCTTCTGCTTTTGTTACTTCATTTGCTAATATGAATTTGATTACCTGATAATATTTTATATACTGTCAACATCCTCAATACTTTTATTATTATTGTAAGAATGTCAGAGAAGAGAAGAAGTAATGTAAGCATGTCAGAACTATTCGTGATGAGAGAATGTTAAGGTATTTTGATAAGTCTCCGTTTACATTACTTGTGTAATTTCTCAAAAAATTATAATTGTTGCATTGAATGAGACTCACATCAAGAATTTCTGTTTATATCAGTATATTATTATCACTAAAATGATTGTAGATGTAATTTTTGGCATCAAAAGATTTAATTGGAGTAAAATAGATTAAGCCATGATTTGATTAAAATAGAGCGTAATGTAAAATGTTGTAAGTGTAAAATGAAAATTTGTAATAACAAACTAGAAATTATTACTTGGACAGAAGCATTTACAAAATTAAAATAGTATAGTAATAAAACGTTTAAGTTAAAGTTATACACCGAACTGTATTGCCATATATTAGCTAAATAAACCAAAAAAATACAATATTTATTCCTAATGATTGCCCCTCTTGAGTACTTAGATATTTCTTTAATAACTTATTTAGTAAAAAATATTTTTTTTCTGAAACAAAAATTTATTAACTTCTAAAAATATCCAATATAGCATATTATATTCAACCAGGTACTATCTATATTATGCAACCATCTATCTGACTTGTTCACATAAATTTATTTATGTATAATGTATTAAAAATTTTACGAAAACATAAATTTCTCAACATAAAAAATAAAAACAAAATCACTTTATAGCATTTCTAATATTAAAATTACATACTAAAGACGAACAAAAAAAACTATCTCTAAAACATACTTCTAGGTACGTGCTCTTAACATAATTACTACACATATACTTACTACCTATCTGAAATCTACATGTGTAGCTGTAGTACTGAAAGTACTTACTACCTATCTGATACCAATCATAAATGTTTTTATTTTTTTTATTTAAAAAAATTTGAACTTATTTTAATAATCGTCGATTTCTGCACAGTATCCAATTCGTTTCAATTAATTTTCTAATATACGAGTATAATTTAACGAGTGGTATATAAATTCAATGATCAGTTATAGTCAAGTTGCCTGAATTACCTTCATTATGGTGCTTCTTTAAAGTTGCACAAAACAAAAAAAAAAAATTTAACTTAAGAATGTTTAAGGAAAAGGAAAGAGTATTAAAATACGTATATGGGAAATTTTGTAATTGTATTATGAACGAATTTGGTGTACTCTTTTTCAAACTTTTACTTTAGTGCCAAATTTCTATGGCTTTCAAGTTGAAGTAAAGACCTTCAATAGAATTTCGCCATTCATATTCAATATGATTTCATGTTATAAACCTTAACATAACATGGTTTTTTTTTGTATCGAATTTTTTTCTAATTCTGCCGATTTCGCTTGCATTATGTTTAACTTTGTAGACAGCATATACATTTGACATGGTCCAGAATAATAGACCTTCAAGATTTTCATTGCAAAATCAATATATTTCTTTTAAAATCTTCAATGTTGTTCTTTAAAATATCATTCAGATAAGAAATATAATCTGGTAATAACAGGTAACTTTGTTTGAATCGGATATGGTCAGAGAGAGAGAGCCTTGATGAAGTATGTTCTACATTGTAGATCTTCAAAATCTGATTTAATAGGTTTAAAAAATTTATGTAGAATATTTTTAATTTTTAATTTCATTGTTATCGAATATTTGTAAAATAAGATACATTTAACGTACATTTTTAATGTATTTAAACACAATTAATGACAAGGCTTATTGCATTTTTGAACTTGCGCAAAAATTATTCGGTTATAGTGTTAATTTGGCTAACACAATATGTTCTATTTAAGCGGTATCCTATTTACTATTTTTAATGGGATTGTCAGTCCTTTAAAATTTTAATTAAACATAATTCTTACAACTAAACAAATCTTGCAATCTCTTAAATCAAAAACAATATTCTTGCTTCAAATAGAATTTGTTGGAGGAAGATACAGCCATTATATTTTTTAACTGGGCAAGAATTTTTATCTTAATGAATTGGAAGCAAACTTAAATCTAGGAAGAAAACAAATTTTTCAATGTAAAACAAAACTTTAACAAGCTATTTCAAATAGATAAAAAATAGTCAGTTTGTAAGTTTATAGCATCTACTGTGTAGTCATACTTTGTTCCGAAATTCTGAATCAATAATCAATAACCAAAAAATGTTCATATTAATGGTGGAACGCTGCCAGTACTTTAAGTCGAAATAATAATGAACTTTACTTAGAATATTATTATATCAAGTTATCTGGTGTTAACTTGAAATCATTCAATTTTGAATTATAAACAAATATATTCGATACCGTATAGCTGTGAGGAACAACTTTAGACAATTTTTTTTTTCATATTATTAAAATCATTATTTAAAAAATTACATGTTCCTGTAGTAAATTAAATTATTACTATTATTGCTTATAATAATAATATAACTATTATTCAGATATTAGTTACGAATCATTTAATATCCAACTGTGAATTTATTTAATAGGTTCTCACATTTACAACAACAACAACAACAATAGTACAGCAAAATTGATGAATAGCAATCTCAAATTTCATCATTATAGTTAAGTTCTATGTAATAAAATCCAATTTAATGATGATCTATGAAGATTTATGATTTTCATAACTTAATTGTTATTTTTATCGAATCATAACCACTTAAATATTATTATTTTAATATTATTAGATTTCAAAGCACGTAGTTTTTTTTTTTTAAACTATACATGATTAAATTTTGATAGACAATATAAAAGTAAAAATAATACGCGAACAATATGCAGTAAAATATTTTTAAAGAAAACTAAAATAATTTCAATACCAATGGTTGAGACGTACATTCTTCGGTTTTTTCGATTAATACCATTTTCAGGGAGTGGTGGTAGTAAAACAAATTTGTTAGATATATTTATTCTGTGCCGTGTTTGCGAACTCTACTTTAATTTTACTTGTCAGAAGCCGTAGTTAATATTGTTACTGTCCGATAATGCTTAGAGTAAGTACATCAGACGTTTATTACTATACTATAGATGAAAGCTTGCTTTATTGAATTATGCAATATATTATCATCCAGAGTTAGTAAAACACAGCCATCTTTGAAAACTAAAAATAAACTAAACCAGATACATCCTGTTAGTAGACAAGTAAAAATCATAAGTTAATACCTATGTCAATAAATATACATTAATTAGAAAAATATAGGTATATAAATAAAAGTTAGCCCGAACTAGTAAGTGCCAAGGCTAAAAAGAACAACAGTTGGTAGTTAGTCTCAGTTGTACGTACATTAAAACATAATCGTTTTTTGGTTACAGCTAAAACACTTAGTTGTCGATCAAAGGAATTAGAATTAGAATTTATTTCACGAAGCATTCTAGTGATTGGCTCGAATCTACCACATTCAGTAGGATAGAAGGGAATGTGGAACAACTCAACGGTTCTGAGATTATTTCGATTGGATTCCGCTGTTACGAATGAAGTTCTAGCTTCTATTGACAGTTTCTTCTACAATAGTTTTATATTCAATTATGTGAAGCATTTCAACCAATTCGGGGGCTTTGAATTGATTTAAATATATTTTCTTCATTAAGAAATTCTGAATTGTCAAGTAAGTAATTGAAATATCAATTTTTGACCTCACATCACGAATATTTCACTTTAAAACGATCTATGAATGTGAAATGTAGACTCAATTTGCTAGTTCTATCAGATATATTTTTACATTCTTGACAGTAACTTAGGTAGAATCACCTTTTCGTGCTTAATTAAGTAGGGTACTGCAATTTTACACTATAATATATTTATGGGCACATTTCAAGATGGTCGAGAAAATTAAGAACCTGGTATATAACTCATAATTAAAATTTTAATAGAATTAGCCATTAGAATTAGTATTAAACATTTTTTTTTTCATATATTATTGTCAACATGGTTTGTTTTTGAACCCATGTTTAATTCGCAGTATTTCTGTAATGTCCGAGAAGGAAATTTAAATCGAAAACTTAGAGGGAAGTCAAACACAACCACTTAATTTAACCTATATATTTGTATTACTTTCTGAACATTTCTGTTATCTGAAGCACAATTCCAACTATGACCACAATCTGAAGGAAAATGGAACACAACATTTTAGGTATAACTTTGCAATCAACTTCCATCAATATTTATATTCTTTCTTAGCATTTTTGCTATCTAAGTGGGAAATTTTTCTAAGTGAGAAATTTATTGGGGAAATTGACTTCAGTTTTTAGATGAAGTCGAAATCATTTTAGGTGGCCAACAGACCATGTAGGTCCGAAGCAAGTTTAAATCAATTTTACAAATTTAAATCTACCATTTGTTGTGTTGCAAACGGTATGTATATATATATATTATATATAAAAAATTTACAATTAAGTAAAGCAACATAATAAGTATTCATGTTGCTGTGCTATAATATGTGCGTAAATAAAAAAAGTATTAAAAGAAGCCGACTAATTTAACTAAATGTTATTAATATAAGTCGACTAATCCACAATTATTGTGTTTTGTGGTGGTGAACTCTGATTTCAAATTTTTTATATAATGAAATTATTTTACGATATAGTATGAGTAAATTATTATTTAGATGTTGCTGTTTTTGTAGATGTAATTTTTTTTTTTATTAATATTATTACTTTAAATACTTTTAAATATTATTATTAACCATAATTATTACACATTAAGAAACACTAATAACAACAAAAATAATAAAAGAACAGAACAGTTTTTTTTTTTTTTTTTTGTTTTAGTTTCCTTTCGAATTGGTTCTCATGTGGGAAATTTTACCTTTAATTATTATTGTATGTAAGGTAGGTAGGTAGTAACATATTTTAACTAAATTTAAAAAAAAAAAAATATTGTTGTAGTTAGATTGTATTTTTCACAAAAAAAAAACAACACACACATATTTTTCAATTACTATAAACCTAATGTTACCCATGAAATTAATATTTTGATAATTACACCTTTTTGACACCAGAGTGTGCATATATGTTCGTTGGAATAATTTATTTTTTGTAGTAACTTAAAACTAAAATATTTGAAGAAAAAATGAAAAAGTTTTATGATTGGATTAAGTTTACGTATTAATGTTACGATTATGAGTACGTAAAATATGTACGTACGTATGTAGGTATACATAATATATTATACTTAATTCTCTTTAGTGATTAAAGTTTAACTAACATTATAAATAAATTATGTTCATACAAAATACGAGTGTATAACACTATTAAATGAAGGTTAATTAGTGATAACTAAATAAGAGTTTGTATATAGTATTTGAATTAAATGTGAGACTATACAATATGTGATTTGTTGTTGTTGTTGTTTTAATAACAGCCTACAACAATATAAAAAATATAAAAATGATGAAATTACTTAGATATGTGAGAAAAATTAAGATTTAAAGTGATTAATATTATATTATGTACTTATTAAAGAAGTGTTAAAAAATACAAAACTTTTTAGAAACTAAATAGAAATAAAAAGAAAACGTAACGAATGGTAATAATAAATTATTTGAGTGTGATATACTGAGGTCTATACGGATGTATATAGTTAGATTTGAATCATGACACTTTTTTTTTGTTTGAATTATGGGTTTTATTATATGGCACTGTAGTATTAAAAATGTATAAAAATTGTTATAATAATTATTTTAAAAATTTAATTTAAAAAATTATAATTAAACTTCTATAACCAGAAGTTTGACAATAAACTAACACATAATAATTAATAACTAAGGCATTATTATAGCAAATAAAATCATAATGAAAATGTTATTAGATTCATATGCATGTTGTGATAAGCATGATTGAACTAAATAAGTTCTTTAAAACAGAAAAAAAGCAATATGGTGCTTTAAGGTATATCTAAGTTTGCTGTATTATTATTTTATTATTCTAAAAACTAAACTTAACTTATATTTCTTTAAAAGTTATTTAGTTAAAAGGTAAAAAATGAAGAAAATTTACCTTTAATTCAAAATTAGGGTAATAAAACTACAAAAATAAACTTTAAAAGCGTGAATGCTTGATATGAAATTTTTTAAGAAAATGATGAATGCAATAATTATAGAAGAAGCAAATTGGCCGAAATTTTACAAAGTCTTACCAAGGTTTTATTAGCAGAGATTTGGTAAAAATTACGGTTAATGTGCTTCTTCTGAAATTACATTCATCATTTTCTTTGAAAATTTCCCTTCATTCAAATTAAGCGTATTTTTGCGTAAAGTTATTTTTTCCAAATATAACATGCTGAATAAAACACTTTCAGTATATATATGTATATATATATGTGTATTACTAAATACAGTTCCATACCTGCAGTTTAGCATAACACTGATGTTGGAACCAATCTGCATACTAATGAAAAACTTTTAAATTCTTAACATACCTATATTATAATACACAAGAGCACGATTAGTGAAGGCACACTTTTCGTGGCTTTTCGTGTGCTTCGTTTTTTTTTTTTCATTCAATCAATCGGCGATGATGCAGGCCCTGGCGATCAAAATTAATTTTTATTTTATGTGTATATTTTGAGTAAACAATTTCTATAAGATATTAGCTGGGTTGGTTAAAGCATCATTTAACATCAGAAATTTTCGTCGATTCTCTTTTGAGTCAAATTTTTTATTTTTTTTTATTTATGCATTTGGTTTTTTGCACTTTTAGTAGGAAAAAAATTAATTAGTAGGATAATATTATTAATATAGGTTTTAATATCACAAATTTTTGTGAGTTCGATTCTCTATTAATTAAATTTTTTTTTTTTTATTAAAAAAATATTTTTTTTATTATTATGTATTATAATATTAATTTTTATAATAAAATATAATTAATAACAAAAAACGATATATTTTTAATAAAAAAAAAGTAATTTTTAATTATTATTCTCTTCTCAATTATTTCAACAAAATACGAAACCGTTTAGTTTAAAATAAATTTATTTTTATTATTTATTCATACATGGAATGTATTCACAGTTGACAGTTTTGACAATATAATGTATCATGTAGATAATATATTATTCTAATCCGCATTTATGCTACCTGTATATACTCAAACACCTAAACTGTAGGTACAATAAATATAATTTAATTTGTACTGTATTTTGGGTAGGAAGTCTTATTACTATATTAGTGAAATGTTATGTATATCGAACCTAGGTTAAAATTTTACTGTTCAAATTTATTTCACAGCTTTATAATATTTAATTTTAATAAAAAAGAAACATATCTTAATTTATGACTAAAAAATAAATAATCAAAAAAAAAAATTTAAATAGGTAACTTTTTTTATTTAAATAAACAAGAAAATAAACTTTTCATTTCGTTTAAATTATATATTCAAGTATATTTATATTCAACTTCTTTTTGAAATGTAAAAAGTTTTGAAAAATTTATTAAAATACCTTTCTTATTTTAAAAAAAATTTATTTTAAAAAAAACAAGGAGCAAAATTATGTATTTATTAAAATCTACATAAAAAACCATCTGCCGGCCAATAATCAAACTAAAATTTAAAATACATACTTCAATTGAAAAATATTAAAATATTAGGTTTATTCAGTAACCGTTCCAGACAGCTCTATATGAATATGAATAGTCATGCATTGAATAATTTCTTTAATGACATAGTCATTTGAAAATACATCATTTATTAAATAATTAAATCATTTATGTTTAATTTATAGATTGAAAAAGTACGGCTCAAATCTGAACCATCTAACAACCGATGTTCATTATTATTTTTTAAAATTATAGATATTTAAAATGAGACTAACCAAAATTATATATTTTTTTAAATTTTTTTAATTATTAATTAGAAATTTCCATTTAAAATTTTACCCCATTGTAAGACATTTTAACATACCTACAAAAATTTTTTTTTTTTTTAAATAAATTATTATTTACGTATACGGTTGTTTTCTAAGTAGAATCAATTAAAAAATAAAATATGGTATTTACCTACCAAGGATAAATTGAAATGATGGATACAATTCATAATGAAGCTGATTTTCCATTAAACAAATCGTATAGCAAATCTAAGGTATATCTATATGATTTCATTAGTTGTATTCCTTTTTCAATTTAAAATTATTTGGAAGTAATTTGAAGTACTTCGAAAATGGAATGACTGCATTTTTTTAAAACAATTATTTTGTGACAATTATTTTTTTTATAAGAACAAAAGTATAATAATATTACTATTCTATATATTGTTGTCAGATACTTCCAACGTGTCAAATGATAATTTTATTAATAAATCATTTTATTGTGCTGTTTCGCAGAGAATTTTTTTTCTTTTGCTCGGCCGGGTATGTACCCGGGGGTTTCTTCTAGTTATTTTAAAATAAACTAACTTTATTTACCCAATGTTACCAAGATAACATCACCAAATACTTTACGATAACTATTTTCAATAATACTGTAAGATAACTAGGATGTTAAGTAGCTTAATTAAAAAAAAAAATAACATAATTTGTTAACTTTACAAACATCACAACATGAAATCTTTTATATTAAAATTCTTATTCGAATTTCATATTCATTCCATAAACATTCATACATACTTAATGCATATTTGTATGCTGCTAACAAAATCTTTTCATTTTTAAGGACATTTAAAAGAAAAAAAAAATTAATACCATTATCATTTCAGAATTAAATCTTGAAATTAATAAACCACAACCACACTATAATAAAAAATATAAAAAAAAAAAATTAAATTGCCAAAAAATATTTTGGAAATTCATTTTTTTGTTTTCCAAAAAAAAAAATTCTGAATATTAAACTCCCACTCAAAATAAAAAACACATACACAAAAAGCTGTGACCATAAATCTATAAATTTTTAATGTGTTTTTACTGTCCTTTGTCGTATTAAACTGATCATTATCATCATCATCATCATCATCTGTAATATTACAAAAGATTCGTTCGTATGTTAGACATTAGTAGCATTAGTGTAGTAACCAAGAAAACTAAAAACAACAACAACAATAAAAAACAATCATTAAAAATTATAGGATTCAAAAGGAACTTAAAGAATTTATTATGTTGGCTCTTGACCACACAGTACAAAAAAATAAGAAAAAAAATGTTTTTTGAAAATAATAATAAAAAAAAAATGTTAAATCCTAGTAACCAAAAATAAAAGAAATTTAAACAAACAAAAAAAAAATAAAAACCTTAATAATATCCTTAGAAAATTTATGTCCTTGTTATTATCAAAATTTATCAATGGTGTTTAGAATTGTATGAAGTAAAAGTAAAATATTCAAAAATCTAATTTTTATCCTGAACAGAGAGACCAGAAGTCGAATTATACTATCATCAGCACAAAACCTTAAATTCCATAAAAAAATTGTATTGTTTTTTGTTTTTAGTTTTGGAAAGTATTACTAAAATAAATGTACATATATGTAGAGGTACCAGACAACAAAATAATATTATTAAGAATGTGAATAAATAAAAATTTATTTCTATCCTGATGAATATCACCTATATATAATATGGTAGTTATAGTTGTTAATCCTTAGTTGCAGATTTAAATTTCTACACACTTTATGTGTATGTGAATATGTGAGTTAAATCAGAATTGAATCGATATTAGAAATTTGTGAAAAATGAATTCATAAAATGCATTAAAATGACTTTATATAAAAATATCTAGTTTCGAATTGAATTTGACTGTACTTACTATTTTATTGTTATGTATATACAGTCCGTGACAGTTATTTAGAACCACTTTTTTTTTTTTTGAATATTTTTAAATTTTTATTTTACCCTGAATAAAAATGTCAAACAAAAATTCATACACTTATTTTAAGAATAAAAATAAATTTCATCATTATCATCATCATTGTACTGCAACCCTATAAGTGGGACATAGGGCGGAATTGAACAGATTTAATTGATTAAAATTAACGGTATATTACTCCGGATCATTTTCGTATTCAGCTTGATGTTCTTTAAACAGGTTCTTAAATTTCGAAAACAGAAATTATATTTACTGTTCAGTATTTTTACTATCATGTAAAAAATGGCATCAAATAAAGTACGCGTACTGTGTATATGTTGTTATATAAATAGTGTCGTACAGTAAAATTTGAACTAGGGTTTCTTAATTTGATACTAATTATAAATTGGTAAGCTATTACTAAAATTTATTATGATTGTACAGCTGGGTGTATGTTAATACTCTAAAATTAATGTATTTGTATTTGCTGTATAACCCTATTTGTATTCATGCTTTCTATAACTTTTTTATTAAATTTCTAAACTATCTTTGTATTCATGTTTTCAACAACTATTGTAAAACTGTGTAAATCAGTATTCTTTCAATTGAAAAGTTTGTGAACCATTCCTGTTACCTATTTTCGTATATGATTTAAACCTATATTTTGTAATTACAACGATTTTGTTCATTGAAATTACCTACTTAGCGAATTCGATGTAATTGGTATACTATCAGGTTTAATGATTGTAAGTACATGTATTAGTAGACTGATATGAGCTGGCTCATAAAAGCTTGATGCGACAGGCTTGTACTATACATGATTGTGCACGTGAAAAGCATATGATATCGTAATTCAATAGTATAATTCCATAATAAATACTAAAAAACGTTTTATTTATGTATCATCAGTAAAAATGGGGTTGAATCGTAATCCATATTATTGCCTTGAAGACAAAATAAACTTATTTAGTACTTTTTAATCGTGTACTTAGTACTTAGAAATCGTGTTACTCACCACACCACAGATAAAAGGTTTACAATATCCGTATACTTATGGCATGGTATGTCAGTAATTTTGATAAACGACTTTACTTATTTTACTAAAAATGGCGTCGACTTGCAAATCATTAACTATTACCTTGTAGATAAAATCCAACAAACTTACCTTTTGGAAAACGTTTTTCTCACGATTTGTATTTCACATTTTTTATCTTTCATATATTTTCCAAATATTTATTTAATTAAAATCAATCTTTGTAAATATAAATCCTTTATATGTATTTCATTCACAATTATTCTAATAATCTACACCAATTTATTACCATTTATTTTGCTCGAATTATTTTGAATATAACTGTAATATTTAATGAATATGAATATGTATTAAAGTATCATAAGTACGCATATTCCATTTGGATTCCCTTTGCTAAAATGAATGTTATAAAAGAACAAAAAAAAAAAAAAAAGAAAAACAGAAGAAAAAATATTATCCTGCAGGACTATAATACCTATATAATATAAGTGTCGTGTACCATGACATTTAATACAAATAAATTTTCATTTTATATTTTTTTACATAGCTACCTATCTACAAAACTCAAAAACAAAATAAACGCAATAACATTTTTTATTCTTTAAAAATATTATTATTGACTACAAGAATGACAGAGACGGGGTGGTGTGTGCGACAGAGGTGAAAGAGATAGAAAAAATTTTTAATAAAAAATTTTTCTACCTTGTTGCGTTTCAATTCCAGGTATTCTTATACAAATCCAGATATACATCTATATAATATAAATCTATTAAATACATATTCATAAAAAGGATACAAAAAAGGATATTCTATATGAAAATATTATTTTCAATGTTACCTGGTTATATCAATACATATAGAATATAATAATACAATATAGAGTTGAGAATATGTATATATATATTCGTGTTGGAGACTTTAATTTGAACTTTTTTTTCTTTATTTTGATTTTTAAAGAATATGACGAATTTTAAAAGTTCTTTGTTGTTGTTTTGTTGTGTTGTCGGTTTGTAGTAAATTTGAAAAAAATAAAAATGTAACCCTTAACAAATGATGTAGGGGAGAATTTTTTCATTAAACAAAAGAAGTCAAGTTGTTAAAATGATATGATGATATAAATGTATATATATACAAATCCATATCCATATATATATATATATACATTTTGCTTAAGGTTGTTATTATGTTTTATTTTATTTTATTTTTTATGATATTAAAATTTTTATCAAGTCATGAAAATATTTTTAAATATTTTCTACCTTAAATCTTTTAAGAAGAATTTACATTTCTTAGGAATTTATTTTTTCAATAAAAACAAAATGTGTAAAAAAAAAATTAAATTTTTTCTTCAATAATTCGGATATTAAAAAATTAATTCAAACATATTAAAAATACTTGATTAAGTTTGCATTTTCATAAGTGAAGAATTGATATTGTTAGTTTTTTTTAAATTATAAATTAAAGAGAAAATTTTCACTAAATAGAAATTTTTTCAACAATAATCTCTTGATCATTAAGTAGTGCTCTTTAAAGTTTTAAGTTTTAGGAGTATTTTTAAAAAAATTTAATTTCAAATTAAACAAATTTATTTTGTTAAGCATTTTTCATTACCAAGTTTTCAAAATTTGTATTATACTTAAAAAAGTTTTCATGATTATGATGAATTAATTAAATTATTTTTAAACATGGTTGGTCAACACTGGTTTATAGAGTTAAAGAATTAAATTTTGTTATAATTTTTATTTAAAACAAATGTTGTAGTTAGGTTATAATTTTTTTGAATTGGCGGGATCAAGGACATTTCAAAATAAACTAGTTAATTGCTTAGAAAATTTAATTTAGAATAAATTGGGCTGAATTATTCCACCACCAGTATTATGCATGTCTGAGTTATGTCTATTCAAGGAAGCTTATTTAACTGCAAAAGTTTAAGAGGAGTGGATAAATTAATTATGTTTCAAATCTATAAATGAATTTATTTAATTGTATGCTTACAAAATCGTATGCATAAAATAGAAATTTATAAAATAGTATGAAAACAGTATGGCTTTTTAAAAATTATTCAAAAACCATTTCCAAATAATTTTCAACAATTATTCTATGTCATTCTAATCGAAAAATATCAGGCTATGTAATTTCAATATTAGTTATAATGTTTTTTAAACAAAATATAATTTACAAATCGTTAATGAAAAAACAAAATTATAATTAACAGTATTTTAAAGTTCTACGCCCTTTTACAGTAGATATACCTAACCTAACGGACTTATAACATGCCACCAATAAAGATACTAAATTTTTTTTAAAATTTTTTTCTGAAAATTGTATGTAGAATGTCAAAACGTAATAATAAAAAATTAAAATATGCTCTGTACGAGCGACTGCGCTCTCTCGATATGATTAATAAATGAATAAATAAATAGAATATAAATGAATTTTTGTAACATGTTTTACGCCATGTTGGAATTTAACTTACGGCTCCTCCTATTTCCCGTTGGAATTGTTTAAGGAAATGAAGTAATGCTTCCTGCTGAGAATGTTTTCAAATTCCGTCCTATGTCCAACGGGTAGGGTAAGCCAGAAAAATTGCTGTTTCCAATTGACATTTCTTAATAACAGCTTGATAGAATTGCTGCAATGAAATGGACTAAATGAGGTTATTATGGACTGTTTATTAATGGGTTATTCCATTCGCATACATGGTACTGAAAAGTACTCTTAACTTCCGGGCATGGATCTTCCGTCTTTGCTTAGTACGTGTGCAGCTTTCCGATACACTTCATGCTTCCGCTTTCTTCTTTTCCCTACCCTTCGTACTACATCGAGATTTAACAAAATGGTTCGTAAGAGTAGTTAGGGTTAACAGGACTCACCACGTGAAGGTTAGACTAGGAAAATAAGGTTGAAAAAGCTAATTGGAGCTGGATACAACTATTACCGCCAATTACCACCAATACTGTTATAAATTTTTATCTATTACTTACTCACAATTATTACAAAGAACATGAGAACTTCTATTTTTTAATTGATTATTTGTATAATCACTTATGAAATTTAAAATTACCTTATTGAGGCTACATAGGCTAAAATAAATTTGTATTTAAACATGAAACCTTTAAGTTAGCATTCCTGTGATATTCGTCAAGCAAAGCCATATACAATTTCTCCCTTTTACACATAATAGTGAAATTTAATAACTTAAGCATTTTCTATTCAAATTAATTTTTGAATTTAATTTCTGCGCGACACAATTTATACAATTATATTTCCTCTCCCCTCTTCTCCCTCTTTTTTCACCCACATATAATAATTATTAAAATCTTTTCATACCACCAACACCAATCATTACAAAAACACCATATTATGTATCATCAAAAAACAACAACAACAAAAATTCAACTTTACTTAAAAAACTTTAGAAAAAAAAAGTGAATTGACTTTACATTTTGAATCCCCACAGGTTGAATGAATGAATCTCCCCTGAATTTTCAATTGAAATTCCATAAAACTGAAATTTTCAAAAAAACAAACAAAAAAAAACGAAGGGAGTGTCAAACTACTGAGGATAAAATTATTATAAGAAAAATGAGAATTCAAATGTAATTTCAACATAGGACAAAATACGAACGTACTTAGATTTGAAATGCAATTGAATCCACACGGGAACATAATTTAAAGAAAAAACCTCCGTTGGCGTTTTCTTCATAACACCATCGAATTTTGTTGTTCTTAGAGTTCTTTTTGATGTTCTTAGGTTTGTCTTTCACAGTCTGTCATCGAAATATTTTATTTTTTGTTGTTTCTTATTTGTGATGACATGCACACCATCAGACTATAATGGCATAATCACGACATTCAGTTCAAAAATTTCCTTCTATGTCCTTCTTTTTAGTGTTTTCATATTTGTTGTTTTATCAAAAGAAAACACACATTTTAGTCTTCATCATCATCAATACTACATAACAAATACTGTTGTAGACAGAAATAAACAAATTTCTTTAATTTTTCAGTCTGTTTTCTATGTGGTTAAATATCTTATATATGTGTTGGTGTATGCAATTTGGTAATTGTTAGAATATAACACAAAATTATCCTTTTTTTTTTTTTTCAATTTTTGTCATTTCGAAACTAATCCACTGGATAATTTTTGAAATAAAATAAAAGGGAAAATAAAAATTGTATTGACGATGATGAGAATGGGGAAGATGAGAAGGAATAGAATAAAACGACAAAATAAAAAAAAAATTTATAAATCAGGACGCGTTCTTCTATTTTAGAAAAATTAAATTAAACAAAGAAATTGATACGGATCTACAAATCTTCAATGTCAACTTCAATTTTTATTCAATTGATTTTTCGTGGGTTGAAGAAATTTTTCGTATTGTGTTTTTTGTTTTTTTGGTTTGGTAATTGGTTGCAGCCAGCCAGTCAGTCATTGGTATTTGAAAACAGTTACAAGGAGAAAAGTGAAATTTTATTCTTCTACACATTTTGAAAAATTGAAAGTTGATGAAATTAATTTAGTGGGTATAATGTGGTGGCACGTACGTTATATTGTATAAATTGACGAATTTGTGTTGTGCGGTGGTAAAAGAAAAATGCGTATATCAATTTAACTTGTTTTTATTAATTTGTAATTTTGAAGCAGTATCAAATTTTGAATTGTGAAATTGGCTGTGGTTTGGTGAAGTATAATATTCGTTGTATATCGCGAAGAGATCATTCGTACCGGGTGGAAATATTTTTTGTTGTTCATAACTCCTCTTGGATTTCTATTTAAATTCCTCGCAGGTTAAGTGATGCTTTTGGGGGTTTATGGTGGATCGGCCTGCATATCCTTGATAAATCTAATGGATTTCTGTTGTTGTCGTACGCATTAAGCGTCATTTCATATTATCTCTCTTTTTAGAGCCGATAAAATTTTTAAGATTTTAAATATTGGTCAATTAAAATCCACCTTAAATATAAAAAACCATATACATGATATGATGCGTATCTATGTACCTATCTACTAAATGAATTTTTTTTTGTTTTTTGAATAAAATCAAAAATCGTGTATTAAAAATAAAATGAAAATAAAAAAATTTGCTGCAAAAAATAGGAGGTTGTGGAAACAAAATACCTCATAACTTCTGACGCACTGATCGCTGTATAGCCTTTCGATGATTTTTTTTTTATTTACGTGAAAAAAAATTATTTTTGTACTTTCGCTATTGAATTATAAATTTAAAAAGAAATAACAAATATGTAATAGTAAAAAATTATTTGTTTTCAATTTTGTGAATTAGTTTGCTTGTGTTCCGCTGCTCTCCTTTGTTTCATGAACCAACGACACAATCTCAAACTATATATTTGCATTATAGAGTTCAGTGCTTTGTTAGCTTTATAATTGATTCTTTAAAAATTTATATTCACCCAGAATTTAAATTTAAGGTTGTTATATGTCGTATTTATTAGGACAAAAATATTTTTTTTCTACAAATAAATTCATTCGCGTGTCTTCTCAGAACCCCCCCAGTTGACATGTTTTTGTTGTTTTTATTTTTATCTCAAAAAAATTTTCCTAATATTATTAGAATATTTATTTATTTGATTTTTTTTTGTTTATTTTATTTGTTTTTGTTGGGTTTTATGAATTTTTATTTTGGAAATTTAAATTTCAAATAATAAGATTGAATTTTAGATAAAATTATTTCGAAATATTTTTGGGAAAAGGGATTTGGCAGAAAATATAATTTTTATTTAATTTTTTATTTAAAAAAATTAAAATAGAGAGTTGAGAGTTTTTGATTAAAACTGTGATGGAAATTAAAGAAAAAATGTTATGTCAAAATGTATTCATAGTTTCAATTTTATTTGATTTAGGCTACTCGGAATATAAATTTTGTCTTCTGAAAGTCAGACAAAATCTACTACTTTTGTATAACCTTTTATAATAATATTAATACAATTTAAATAAACTAATTGTTAATGTATAATTTTTTATTTATTATATTTTTAGGTGAGCTACTTGTTTTTTGATCCTATGTGTTTTCATCATGTTTGTAAATTTTATTTACAAAATTGTAAGTATTTAACTTGAATGTAAAATAATTACAATATATTTTTTTTAAATTTTGTAAATTTTTCATAACTTACATAATAATTTGGAAATTCGGTTATAGATAGAGATAGAAATGACTAATTCAGTTATTTCTGTAAATCGAATTAGAGAAGAGATAAAAAAAAACAAAAACGTGTCAACTGAGGGTGGGTTCTAATTATTCGTTTCTATCTTGTAGCTAATGTAATTTTCAATACCATAACTCTATTGCTCTAGTGCCTGATAATAAATCTATTCTAATGAAATTCTATAATAGATCTATTATCACAATTTTTTCATAGAATATCAATTATAAACTCACTTCTGAATCAGATATAAATTCAATTTTAGGATAGTTAAAATATAATTATTGTCCTAGTTTTTGTGTAGCCGCTGGAAATAATAACAAATTGACAAAATCACTGATGAAAAAGATAAGTTTTTGCCGTAATATCGATATTTGCATAATCAAAATATAAAAGAATATTAGTAAACGGAAACTTGACAAAAATTAAATTATATTAACAAATAAAAATAATTGATACACACAAAGTTTGAAATAATATGACAATATCTAAATATTAAATTATATATACAAAACATACAAAAATCAAAAATGGATCTAAAATTTCAGAATCCCATCAGTCATGTAGTAATTGATTAGTTTTTCGTAAATATAAAATTTAATTTAACAATTTTTGACTGTCCGACATCCTTCTTTAATTTGATAATAATGATGCTTTCTTGTGTTTAAAGTCAGTCTTCCAACTTCGTGTTAAGATGTAGTCAATAAAATACTATAAAAAGGTAGTTGCCATATGAAGTTCACTTCAGATACTTTTTATTGGCTATTTCAATCACAAATTTCACACATGTGTATATAAAGACCCCAGTTCCAATTTAGGTTTATGTTGTGTCCAATTTAGCCAATATTGAAAAAATTACCTTGAAATAACATTTAAAATATTGAGAGTACATATTAAATAGTTATCTTAAGTCATTATACATATTACTAGGGGCCTCTGTCGAGTAATTATAATTCAAGTTAAAGCCAAATTTAAAGTTTTTAAAAGAACAGGGATTTGCATGGACTGATATAGACTTCTCATTACAAAGCAGAAAACACTCATGTTTTAATGAAAAGCTTTGAAATTAGTATGTTTTCGACAAAAAGCATAAATACCTTACTTCTCATTTTCTGTTTCATTTATCATTTATCATCAATAATAAAACCATATGATTAAAAAATTTTCAACTGTGTGCGCATTATTATTTTATTTACAACTTATTTATACATTAGGAGTTCATTAAATAGAAGCGAAATAAAATGAAGAGGTGTCTACTGCGCAGGTCCTTAAATGCTTGTCAATTATAATTATAGATAGTTTAGCATTAAAATTGCTATCTCTCAAATCATGTAACCAATAATACTCAATGATAGTTTGTATAATATAAATATAGAATACCACTGGTCACTCTAATTTAATACAGGCATAAGATATAATTGTAAATTAAAAACAAAGATGCTAAAGTTTGTTTGTCCGTTTACGAAATGGAAATTTTTTAATGAGAATACACTAGAAGAGTAAGATATCATTTGAATAAGCTGGAATAATAGTAATTTTTTAAACAAACTTATTTTCCTACAAGTTTAAATTCTACTCTTTGCTCAACACTCTTTAAAACATCCTTTTAACTTTGCATAACTACCATATTCATATACCATAGAAATATGCAATATTTTCCAAAAATTTATTTTTAAATGATCGATATTATACATCACTACATATCTTTCAAAAGTATATGTGTATTCTTATGACTCGTGACATTCGTTCATAAATCCGGAAATAACGTAATTTCACAATATTTTCTGAAACAATAATAAAATAATAATAATAAAAAAAAAACAAGCATAAAAAAACAAGAACAAAATTCAAAATTGATATTTTAAGTCCTGAAATTCTTGAACCCCTCCACTCTTCTCACTCTTTTCACATTTTTAGATCTAATCTTATAATAAAGAAAAACCAAAAACATTCCTGGGCTAAAAACAAATTTATCAGATACATCTTTTGGAAAAATCAATATTTTTGATTTTTTGTTTTTTTCAGTACACAATATTAATACTATATTATTGTGTAAGTGTGTTACTGTATATGTATATAATTTAACTCAAGGGAATTGAAAACAGATTTTTAAAATGATTTGACATATGGCAATCGATATTTTCTGTATAAACATATTTTTATATTTTATTTTTTAATATTAGAAAATTTTTAATGATTGCCTAGAGGACAGATGCAGCAAAGTAAAATAAAAACAACAAACCAACCAATCAACCAATCAGCCAACAACAATATAAAATTAGAACAAGGGGAAAATTTTTATTATTTTATCTAAAGAAAAAAAAATTGTAATAACAAAAACAAGAACAACAACAACAACAAATAATGAGTTTTATACAATTGCTAGTAATGATAAGAAGGGATAAAGGCAGAAGGATATTAAAAATCAAGGATAATAATTTGTGATGTCGATGATGAATTTTTTTAATTTTTTTTTTTTTTGCTTTCATTTTAAAGATCTACCTAAATGATTTTGAATTGAACTATTTAGGAAACTAGACAATATAGATTAAGAATTTTGAATTAGTGAAAATTAATATAAAAAAAAAAAACAGAGTGTTTCTTAGATGCTTAGTTTAGCACCAGAACGTAGCTGTAGGTGCTGTTGTTCAATACATTCGGATCATTGAGCGGCTTTTATGAGAGCATAACAGAATCTTGTCGTGCTTTTTCGAAATCTGGCTTTACAAAATTTCGTTTTAATTCCAGAACATTTGCCTTAATTATTTTTATACGTAGCCGTTGTTGAATGATAAAAGCGGAATAGTTATCTGCTTTCTCCAGAATATTTACCTTAAACTTTTTTATGCGTAGCCGCTGTTGAATGTAGAAAGAGGGATTTCCGTTTTTTGTTTTTCAGAATTTTTGTATAATTTAAAAAAGGTAAGGTTTTGAACCCGACTCGGTATATTATAATTCAGCTTACCAACAATGTATTAATATTACGTTTTAAATAGATATAGAACTAGCCAAAGAATGTGAAAATTTGTGTTACATATACATTTTTTTATGTCATACTTACTACACTAATTTAGAGTTTTCATAATAGGACTGACTTATTAATGCTAGCTATTTTTTTATTTATTCTAATTTAAGAGTATTTTGAGCCTGATTCAGATCAATTTTAAAATACTACTGTAGAATTTAACATCATTATTGATTCATTATCTTTTGTGAGGTTCATTTAATGATGATGAGAATGATTTGGTTTCAAATTTTATTTATTTTACAACATTTTAATTATAATCAATGTCCTTGTATGTTATCAAGCATTCGAAATTGCAGATTTTTATCAATAAAATTATTATTCAATATTCGCTAGGTATTTTTGAACCTGTTGATTTTATATAGATTTAAAATTTTCTCTTACTACCACCCTAATCCGTTCTAATGACGGGTTACGATTTATAGCATTATCTTTTTTTCAAAAACTATTACGAATATTTTCATCAGATGTATAAATTTGGATTTTATTAACTTACTTATACTTACTTACTTACTGGGCCAACATACCATGATGTAGGTTCTGGACCTGACTAATCAATGTCCATCCACTGTCGATTATGGGCGGATCCTCCCCACCTGAGAGTGATGTTTTGATCAATATGATGTTAGGAGGTCTTTCTATTAAGTCGACAACATATATTTTGTCTTCTTCTAATTGACTTTGAGGCCCATTTATTAACTTAACTGTAATAATGTTCACAGGACAGAAACACGAATAATATACTTTTTTTATATTTTCTGCAAGCAAATTTTCCTACTAAACAAGTATCAGGTTTTGAACACCCTGTATACTTTTCTCGTTACAGATTAAATTTATTAAATACATGTTTAAAATTTGTACACGAGTCACAAAAAAAAAACAACAACAACAAATTAATTTTTTTGAAAATATTATCGATGATTGTATAAAATTATAATTATTGGGTCCTGAGTTTCTGTAAATATATGTATTTTTTTTTCTGTTGCTATTTTTTTACAGGATTTTCCAAGTTCATTTTTCGTAACATTTAATAAATCCTTGGATTATTTTTCATTTAATTTTATTTTATTTTTTTCAATCAAAAGGACTGAGAGAAAATGATTATTATTATTAGAAATAATAATAATGAATTAAGGGGTGGTGTTAATGTTGCTATTTTAGGGTAGTTTTATGGTTGTTGTTGGTGTTATTGTCATTTGAATTTTTAATGTTAATTTTTGTTTTTAAGATTTTTATTTGAATTATTGGTGATTTGTGATAAAATAAAATACTTTCTCTTTTCTTGTTGTTTTGGTTTTTTTGTTGTTGTTTTTAGTTTAGTGAGAAAAAATATTATGAGAAACGCGTGCTGTATTCAAGCGATAATATTTGTAATTTTAATGAATAATTTAAAGGACGTGATTTTTTATTTTGATTTTGAGATTAAATTTAGATCTTTAGTAAAACATGCTTTGTAGTGAATTAGAAATTATGGGATAAATTCAGATTCAGCTGTTTAACTTTAAATTTATGTATGTACATAAAATATATTAAATTTGAATAAATCCTTTAAAATGTCATTTAGAACAATTTATTCCTGGAACTTAAGACTGGAAATTTTTTTTTTCAATTTTCAACTCAGAATGTGTAATTTGAATATTTATTTTAACGAAAAGCTTTCAGTTAACAATAACGGTAATTTATAAGTTATCAAAAAAATAAAATTTGAAAAAAACATTTATATCCAGTTTTGAGTTTTTGCCATGAAAAATGACCAAATAAAGAGTTAGACAAATAAATAATTACAGATTCAACAGTTGAATGATGCAATATACACTTTGAAGACATTTGAAAAAATTATTATCAAAATAGATTTTCAATGGAAGTTTATTTTAGGCTACAGAAAGGGAAACGATGTAGAAACGATGAACACAATTAAGTTCTTAGAAGGTCGTTTTTATGTTATCATAATAAATGTTATCAGATGTTCATAATAAATCCCAAAAAATTAACTCTCATAACTATAGCGTATCTATCTCACCTAAGATTTTCAAAATTGATTTTACATCTATCCTCTCAAGTTAATTTCCTTATTTTTTCCTTCAGATTCTTATCATTGTCATAATATATTTTTGTAAATCATATTGTTCAATGCTCAATACTATAAAAAATATCAATATTAAATGTTGAAATGTGAAAATTACATAAATAGAAATTTTATATTTATGTAGTTTTCACACCACACACATACACATACACCCATCTATTAACGTATTATATCTAAAGTGTAAAATCAAATATTTTCATTGCCAAGTCAAATAAACGCCAATGCAAAAAAATATCGTTTTGATTTATGAGAATTTAATAAGAAAATCTATAAATGGTTTTAAAATGAATACAAGAAAAAACAAAAGAAATGTAAAAAAAAAAACTTGCTAAGTAGAGGGTGATTTTTTATATTGATAAAACTTCAGATTGAATTAAAACACATATAAATTTCGACACAAAAGTTTTAAACCAAGTTTCAATTTTTATTTAAAAATATGACATTTATTGTTCAAATCCGGTATAATGTCCTGTCCGCCATGACTAATTCTAATGAATCGCTTTTAGTTTAACTTTGAACCGTTTTTCCGGCATAAGATGAGTTATTATGATTCCACTGTATAGCTATATTAGGATTAGGTTAACAGGTGCTTTAAAGATGCTTATTGAACATATTGAACATTTTTCAGGGTGATTTCTGGCAAAATTTAAAAACAAATAATAATTCATCATGGCTCTGTAACGATAATTATTGTCATTCTGATACAATTTTTAAAGAAGTAAAAACCAATGACGATTCCACATATCAAACAGTACATTTCTGAAATGTAATGGAATCGGATAATATTTTTAGAGTTATTATAATTCCATATACCACAGTTTTGTTTGATAACGTAATCATTTTAAACAGCAATGAGTTTAACCACTGCACGCAATGTGGATCAATTTGACGCAATGTGGATCAATTTACAATTGGTTTTAATTCCATTCACCAAAAAATAACAATTTGAACGATTGACTTGCAATTTTAGATCTTGAACAATTAAATCTTAATTTTGTATGGACCATTAACAATTAATCTTTGAGCAAAATTTTCCACCATCGTCGAATAGACATTTCGTCATTAACACATTCGCTTACAATACAGTCCTGTACAGCTTTTGCATCAATGTTGCTCGTAAAGTAAATATTTTTTGAAATTTATCCATAACTCGACTAATAAGTCAGATGATCCATTACATATATTTGACGAGTTTGCCCCGAATGCCGAATTTTCCTATTCCCGCTTTTTTAGTTTTTTTTTTAACTTTTTTGTGTCCAACAGCGACTTTACAAACAATAATCTCAAACAAATATTCTGGAAAGGCAGATATTCACTTTTTTTGGTCCAACAGCGACTATACATACAATAAATTAAAATAAATATTCTTGCTATAACTAAATACACTTAAAGCGGGATGTTTTTAAGAAAAGCTGGACTTTTAATAAGAGCAGGGTTTGAAAAATTCGGCATTCGTCCCATTGAACAAAATGTGATCCAAAATTTGTCGATATTCTAGAACACAATCAAAATCTTTCCATCAACTTTTTAAAGCTCCTTAAACACAAATGTGAAAACGGATATCAATAACATCTGTCCCTATTGAATTTTCTACCACTCTAAAGAAAAACCCCCACCCACTATCTCTCTCTATTCATTTGTTTATCAGATCAACAATAATTTTCCACTACAATTTTATAGATACACATTCAAACCAACCAATATTTAAATATCACAAAAAAAAAAAATAATAATAGTCAATAATAATATTAATATATATAAGTAAGTATAGTAGGGGTTAAAAAAGAAAAACTGATGGAAAAACTTTTTGTGACAAGAAACTTTTCTTTTCATTTTAATGTCTTCCGGTTGAAAATTTTCATAAATCTGTTATTTTTTTTTTATTCATTCTGACTATCATTGGTTACTACTGTCTTCATTTTTGTTATTATTATTTTTATTTTTTTATTAGATTTTGTCGCAAACAGTAATCAAAAACCAGTTATATTTATACAGATTTTATAAAATAAAAAGTTATAATAAAAATAATATCTAATATATTGTATAATAATATTATATATGTATATATTATTATAAATGTATGACGATGAGATACTAGATCTCATAATACAATAATAGTAATAGTAATAATAATAACAACATTTAAGTATTGAACTACCGTTTTTTGTTCATTTTTTTTTGTTGTTCTTATTGTTGACAATATTACTGTATATGATTAATAAAGTTAAAAATCTTATAACAATAAGTTTTGAATAAAAAACAACTACAAATACACAGGGTGTTTCAATAAAATATTTTTTTTATTCACAATTTGATGATACATTAAATGTTACAATACGTAATAATAAAATATATTCTATGAACTAGTTAGTTCTGACTGGTAAACTACTTAATAATCATCATAATGTATATAAAATAAAATGTCTCAGGATGGTTCTAGTACTGGGTGCTTGAACGACAAGCCACTAACTAACACTAACAGACAACTAAGAAAAAATAAGTTATTCAAATCGTGGTATTAAAAAGTCATAATTCAGTCCTAATTGGTTTTCAGAAGCAACTGGAGCGGTTACTTCCACTTATCTATCTACCTAGTCATAATTATTTACCAAAGTTTCTATCAATAATATCATTTTCTATATATTTTCTGGATTATTTTTTTGCAATCTTGAATGTATTATGTATAATTCGTTATAAGTGCATTAGCTATTAAGTTGAGTAATGTAAGACTACTAAAGTTATCATGATGCATCTGTGTTATATTGTGCAATAATTTGCATCATGAATTTTGAAAAATTGTAAATCAATATATGAATCATATAATTTGGTACAAACCAAGCTTCATTTACTGAAATTCTAGGACTATGATTTGAAGAAACATTCCAAAAATTTTAATATTTTTATTTCTATAACTAAAACTACATCAAACTATATCGATATTATATCGGAGAAGATATGAGAATGTCTTATGAGAGTAAAAAATGGGTTCCGTTTATGAATCTTGTGTTTCCCAAGACCATAAATACATTGATTATGCGGTTTTTATGATAATCATTTAATTTCTTACACACTTCACTGTGAATTTGCTTGCTAATTATATAAAACTGTAAAAAGTCATAATATGGCATTCAAACATACCGTGCGCAAATCATGCTCTTTAAAATATTTGTATATTAATTCAATTTTTCAAGGCAAATTAATATGTCCAATCACATATGCAGAATTTGCAGCGCTGCTTCAAATATAACAATTTAATTGTTATTAGATTGTTGTTATGTACTCTGACATAAATTTTGATTCTTAGTTGTCATATTACATTTAAAGTTGATCAGTTTATTTTTTAGTATTGCGTTGCGCCAATGAAATTAGGTTTTAACACTACTTCCGTCGCTGCATGCTGCACAGAATTACATTTAGTTAGTTACATATTTATATAGTCGCTGTTATGCTGCATACAAGATTCTGTACATGTAATTGGGCCATAAATGTTTCAAATAAATACGTATATTTAGTTAGAAACTTATCTCTTCAGATTTGTATCTAAATGTTTACAAAGCTGCAGATGTACACATCTTGTTATAGAACATAAATGCATTTTCTCATAAATATGAATTTTCAATTTTTTTGAATTTCAAATCATATAATTTTGAAATTCTAAATTTAATTTTTTTTTCCAAAAATAATTTATTTTTCAATAAAAAACAGAAGACCGTATCTAATGAAAGATATATTGATAAAAAAACATTATTAGAAGTTAAAAAATACCACATAGAAAAGAAGCTTTATGGTTTCTTACATTGCATAAAGTAACAAAATCGAAGCTGATGAAAAGAAAGAGATAGAAAGTAATGAAAAAATTGTACCTAAATATTAGAAAAATAATTTAAAAGAAATTCCAGACTCATATTATATAGATTCAGAAAATTTAATTTTTTCAACCTATACTTTATATACCTATATATCATATCAACATATTAATAGTGGAATGTATCTTAAAGATTCATACATAATATTATATGATGGGTTGACAAGTAAGCCCACCAGCATTTTATATTTTTATTCTTTTTTGTAGTTGTTTTTGTTGACTTTCGGCTATAATAACACAATTCGTTGTTGTTGTTATTGTTCTTGTTGTTGTTAGGGTCTAAATCAGATAAATACTAGAAAATTGGATGTCATAAAACCTAAACATAATATCCCCAAAGTTTGTTATTTTTTTAATTTTTGTTTGTGTTTTTATTATTTCATTATTATGTATATGTAATGTATATAACATATAAATTTCAAAAAGATGTTAGAGTGAAATAGATAGATATTATATATTTAAGTTTTAGGTCTATTTGGTAATATTATGGTGTAATGGTGTATGGTGAATTATAAAATAAGTAATAAAAATAATATGGATAATTTTTTAAGTCTCATATGTGTTCTATATAATAATATATACGTATGGAAGACTGGACCGTACTATAAAATTGGAATTGAATCCTTTTTCATGTACTATTCTTTTTACAAATGTAATAAATAGTAAAGAAAGTGGGGGGCGATGGTAAGAAATATTTGCGGGTGATCTTTAAATCTTTAGAATGTTTGCAAGTTTGAATTTTAGTAAATTTCTGCAAGTCTATTATGGTATATTTAAATTCAATTGAAATTTTCAATTGTGTACGATGGTGGAATATAATTGGAACATTATACAAATTGTGCTATCTACCATTGTATAAATCTATACAGCTACACAAGCTTTACAATTTCTACGCAACTGTACAACATCGTATCAAAAATATTTAGTAGAAAATTGTATACTAAACATTTGTGTATAAAACTATATATTTTAATCCCCGGTATGTACTAACGATTAGATTAGGTAATTTCGGGATCGTATATTTGATTCCTATATCACTGCACACGCAAATGAGCTTATTGTGATTACCCATACTAATGCTATTTGTTATATGAGTCCTTAAGGGTACCTGATTTAGTAATCACAATCAAGATATTTTTTAATGATATGCTGGATAGGTCCCATTGTTCGAAAAACGCTGTTCATGGATGGCGAAGTCTGCAGATGTTTAATAGTTTCGCACAGGTTGTTTTTGGTTAGGTCCATTTCGTAGAAATTCTTATTTACTGGGCAATAGGCTGTTATTATTCCTGCCATGCTAACGATATTTAATCATTTTAATGTTTTACCGTAAATAAACGCGAATGTAAGTTCTGTGAATCCTGATGTAACAATTGACAATTATTAGGCGGAAGAAGTAAAAAAGTGTATTATAAAACCAACCAAACTATCTTTGAAGGTAATATAATACAGCATCATTGGCCTGTACAATTGACATTTTTCGATCAATACATTTTTTGATTAAGACATTGTTTTGACATGGCAAGCTTTGACTATAGGCTAGAGTTTGCATACTTTTGCATCATCAGTTGGGAAAGACCAAAAAAGATAAAAAAAATAGAGAAACGTTTCAACTAGATTTGCAAACAATATTGTTAACGTCCGGTTTTAATTTTTACTTAAATAACAATTCCTCCTTCGAAACGCGTCTGTACCTAAAATAGAAAACAATTACAAATTCTAGCTTTTCTAAATGTGAACTGATGTTTTTATAACCAGTATTAAATAATTTTGGCTTCAAGAGGTACGATTAAACTAATTTGTTCAACAATGATTTTAAATTTCTTCTTCAAGCTTTAAATAAGTTCCTAAATTCTAAACATTACAGTAATTAATCCTAAAGGTTACATCAGTGTATTTAAGACGTTTTTTCGATTGTTTTCAAATCTTGAGATTGTAATCAATTAACTAGTTATTATCTATTAATCCCTATAAGCTAAAAATATTTCTTTATTCACTTCAATTCGTTATTTTCATTACAATCCACGACCATTTTGTGTACATTTAAGACTATAATACATTGTACTAAAATTGAAAAAAATTATCCTACATAGCCTATAGGTGTTCTATATATATATATATATATTCATAATTATCTAAATCAATTTAGATTGTCCCTTGTGGCCTCTGGTCATATTATATGAATATAGAATATTTGGATATATGGTATTCTTGTTGCTTTATTCATATGAGACATTAAATTAAAAATACAAAGGAGGAGAAAATGGAATTTGATTTCGAAAAAAAGGGACCCATATATTGTAATAAATTTTTGTTTTTTTATTTTTTTTTTTTTTTTATTTTTTACTTTGGTTTTTATTTTTTTATTATTATAAAAAGTTTTGCTTTCAAGTGTTATTTTTATGGTTTTATTATTAAGAGCTCATAAAAATATTTTTGCTAGAAAATGAAAATTTCTACAAAACAATAAAAGTGAAGAGAAAAATTTTTTTTTAGAAATTTCGGGACAGAGGTGGTCAACCTTTTCAATTTATTCTACGAATTAATTTTATTCTGTGCATTATAATATAATTCAAACTGTAACTCTTGCACCACTCATAAGTTTCTTTAAAAAGCACATATTTTTGTAAATTGTCTGTTCCTTACATTCACTGAAACTATACAAAACTGTTCCTACCTATGCAAAACCTGTTTTAAATATTTTCATTTAATATTTTTATTTAATAATAATTATCTCTTTATTTCATTTAAAAACTTATAATCACCATTTATATTATTTCATTTTATGCAATTTAACAATTTTAAAATTGTTTGATTCTATAACTTATATCAAGATGCTCTAAACAACATCTGTGAGTTATAAAAATTAACCAAAACATTTTACCGTAAAACCAAAACTAAATAAAATAAAGAAATCTCTTCCAGTTTTATTAAGAGTTTTATTAAAGTTGAGAGTTTTATAAAAAGTTAGGAGTTTAATTATAAGTCCTGGTCACTTGTTTGAGCCACTCTCTTCTGGTCTTCTGGTCAAATTTGTTTTCTTTATATCAGCGATTTCGTAAATTTTCAAAAATGAGTTTTTGAAGAGTAGTTAATTTCTTAAGGGAAATATTAGTGAACAATCTATGTTTTGCTATAATCTAACTATGTTGTCAAACCCTGACCTAGACAATACAGTCAAATCACGAACTTAACAGGATCAACAGAATAATATCTCTTTTTGTATCTGGAATAGCTTTCATGTATTTTTGTTTTACAAAATATTCGTATGTGTTTATAGAATTGTTGTAAGAACTAAAAGGATAACTGACATTAATACAATTTTCATTTATTATACTACAACAACAACAACAACAACAGTAGCAACAAAGTCTCAATTTGTTTTTGTTTTTAATTTATTTTTAACCTTTTAATTACAGAAATTATAATTATAAAATGGAGGAATTATTGTGCAAATTGAGAGATAAAAAAAATTTAAACATAAAAATCAAAAGAAAATTTATTTTTATATGGTGGAATGCTGCTATTTTTATAGTTTTAATAAAAATGTTTTTTTTTATACTTTATTTTTTTTTTATTTATTTAAAGATTTTCAATATACAACGTTTCCATTTAAGTACATATTATGAATGTAATGAAGCGTTGTTTTTTTTAATTGATTTAGAATTTTGTTGTATATCAAATTTAGTTAAGAAGAGATGTAGATATGGTTCAAATACTTTCGTAGACAGGAAAAGTGTGACTTTTTAAATTGAATGTGAACTAAAACGGTAATTTGAATTCATAAAAATTTAATTTATTTTTGTAAACTAGTGTAAAGCAATCCAAGTTGAGCTCAACACAATCACAACTCTAATCTGTCTAGTTACGTAAAAACTTAAACCGTTGGATCTTGTTTCAAATTTTTGGGTTAAAAAAAAGGAGATTCTTAGAATTCTCAAGTAAAGAAAAATACTCTCTGGAACTGAAACTTACTCTAGTTATTGCGAAACTGACATTTGGGTTATCTAAATCCCTGTAAGACGTACTTTTGGTCCTAAAATCTGCTCGATATCTATAAAACTATATTCAAGAAGATGAAGCATAGTTACGGGCGGACGATTTGTAAACTGTTGATAAATAAAAGCTCGTGTTTAAACGCCGGATTCACATCATCAGCTCTATTTTGTAGTTATCTTGTATGGGAGGTCACATACTCATAAGAGTTGACATTTCTTTTTTAAAAAATTCTGTTGAGAAAGCGTTACGCCGTAAATAAATGTAGACTGCTGCGAAAATATACTTTAATACGTATTACACTTCACATTTTATATTTACAATTAATCAATATTAAAAAATGTTGTCCTTTATATATTCAATTCAAGTAGATATTGGATAAAAAAAATATACCTGAAGAAGAAAAAAGTCAACTTGTTTATAAATTTGGAAATAATTGCATTTATTACAGGAAATGCAAACATAAATTTCAACTGCCCAATTTTTTTTCACAGCAATGTATGATAAAAACTTCTTCTGATCTGGAATGATCTGTAAACAATAGGATTGCTGCCCACGTAACAATTTTATTGCTATAAGACTCTTGCGCACACTTATAACACTATTATAAACACTCCTATAGCAGTATTAGTGTTTATTTGAATGCTCCGCAAATCTTGTGAAAGGTTATAAATACGTTATAGCACTAAAATGGAGAATCCAATAAGGCACCGGAGCAAATGCTGTAATATTGTTATAGGATTAGTATACATGTATCAGTGTATAGATTTTTATTTTGAAATGATATTCATTTGAAATAATTTATGTTATGCGAGAGTGAGAAAGGTATTATTTTTTATTTTAAAATTATAATTTTATGGAGTTTATATTTATTTCCTGAGAAAGAGAGATAGATATTAATTAAATATTTTTATATTTGCATGTAAATGATTTATATCAAATAAAAAAAATGTCTTACTAATAAATAATATTTTTCGGTCAAAAATAATTGTATTAATATTTATAATTATTGTGACCAAAATGCAAAATTTGGCTGGGAATGAAATTTCATTGACAATTATTATAATAATACCTCGAAAAAATACATTGTCCTTCAAAAATAACTAATTTTTAAATAAAAAAAAAAATATGTTTTTAAATTGCATCTTTAAAATGTTAAATAATGTACATTAATTAATGCATAACATCAAATTTGATATTTAAATAATTAATCTTTTAAGTAAACATGATATTTTTGCGAAAATAATACAAAATTAAGCTTTTCAGCTTTTGTTTATTTAAAAAAAATTTACCATGCTTGTAGAAAATAATGGCCGTCGCAAAATATTTATTCAAAAGCTACAGTATGTTTATTAGTAACATTATAGGAATACAGTAAAATAATAACACCACTACTGCTATTCCAGCAATTCTATTCTTATAACAACACTTTAACTCTTGATATAGGGTTATGCACTTTTAGACTTATAACAACATTGCTGTATCACTTACTGAAAATCCCATTATATAACAACTCCCGCAATTGCTATAAGAACAATCTTATAGCAATATTAATCACATTATTCCCATAAAAACATCATTATAACACCTTTAGTGCTTATAGGGAGTCATATAGAAGTCTTATAGCACTAATTTTATTTTTATAACAATAAAATGTTACGAGGGTGGTTTTGAAAACTAATAATCACAGTTGGGGTAGGCAGTGCAAGTAATAAATGTAATAACTGCCTGTAATATTCTCTGGGTTATTGCCCACAAATAGATATGCACTGCTTAACTTTCATTTTCTTCAACAATGTTTTCTAACATAAATGCGTTAACTAAGCTAGTCTCACTTTTTTTTTATCAACAAATAGACAATTTTATGTTCTCTTTAGCTTTCGATTGCATTTTAAAAATTAATTTTTATTTACAATCGGTTGACAGAGATGGGGATTAAAATAGACGAAATTAAACCTGTGCATGTTACATTCACCACTAGAAATTGTACTTTTTTTCTTTAAATTAGCATAAAAAATTTGAATAATAATAAGAGGGGAATATTTCAAAACAACATTACTGTACTTTTTTAATTTACAATAAGGACCTAATTTGGAAGGGTAGTTTGTTAAAACTTGAACAATTATGTTCATTACGACGTTATTTTTATTTATTTTTTTTTTATTCTTGTTTTTCATGACTTCATATCTATTATTTGACCTCTTTTCTTTTTAAAATTTAAAGTGTTAAATTTTTTTTTATATAAAATAAAATTTTGACTTTGCAAAAGAGTGAAACTAATTTCACATTTTCAACTCTTCACACTGTTCATACATAATATATATGCGAATTGAATAACAAGAGAGAAAAATAATTAAATGAAACGAACTTTTTATACCACTTGAATTGAAAATTCAAGGATGCTATTTTAAATTAACTCAAGGAAAACAAAATGAAATATTTAATAATAAATATAATGCACATATATGTAATATAATAAGTTCAAACTATACCCTTTTCGAATAATATTCTAATAGGCAAACACTAATAACGTAACATAGCAACCCTATTTTATAATGTAAAAAAAAAATAACATTTATTTTATGTCAAAATTATTGCACACTATTAAATAAAAAAAAAAAAAAAAACTAAAATAACATTGGTACTTATTACGCCTCAAGAAATTTTCAAAATTCATTTTGCAATATTTTCATAATAAATTTAGGAACCCCTTAATTTTGCATTATCATCAGTAACTATTTTACTGTTCTACTTTTTATATCCTGGCTATATCATATCACAATTATTGTTCCAAAAAGATCACTTTTTTTTCAATTCTATACAGTCCCTGATTTTATTTTACAACTTTTAATTATATTTTTCCTGTTTTTACAACTGGAGTAAAAAAAAACAGAAAATAAAAAATCTGGGTGATGCCTAGATTATCTTTAAAAAGGGAAATTCGAATAAACACCCTTCAGCTACATTTTGACGCATATCCCATTATAATAATATACATATGTGTGTAGGTATATTTATTTATATAAGAAAAATATAGAAATTAAGGACAAATTTAAAATTAATTTACACTTGAAATGATTTCAATGTCGTCAAATCGCAAAATTGAAAAACAAAAATTAAATCAAAACTATGACGTAATACAAAACTAAGACTATACAAAACTGTGTCGCAAGACAATTTCCGGTGTTTTTGTTTTCTTATCCATAAAGCAGAATATCAGCATAATAATGCTGAGCTATATTTGTTTTGTAAATATGAAACAAAACAAAAAATTGTATTTAATCATAGAAAATTATAATAATTTTGTATAAAAACAAAATGTACAGGGTGTTTTTAAAATACATTGTGAATTGACAAAAAATGTAAAGGAGGATAAAGTGTGTAGGTAGGTAGGTGTAAACGACCATTCCCGTTATTTCTGGAAAAGCATTTAATTGTTCCTGTTTAATGATTCGAGTGACTTATTTGGCAGTTGTTTTAAGAGATCACTCTCCGAAGCCGCTACTTAACGCAATGATTGCCTCGGCAACTAGTGTCTGTTCAAAAATATGTTTCCAAAAATCCACGGTAAAAACTCATCTTTTTGAAATTTTGTAAGAATTAAAATTTTTATATTTTATAGCTTAAATAATAACAAAATTATTCAATGAGCAGGGCAACCAAAATCATACTGTAAAAAATCCATTTTAAGCGCTTATAATATGTCCTTAAAAACTGCAAATCTGTACATAAAATATGCACCCAAAAATCTATTAATAAGTAATTTTCTCAAATATTGATTAATTACAATTCAAACACAACTTCTAATAATTAAAATGCAAGTTAGAAGCTGCCTAGGTAGCTTCAATACTGCAATATTTACTAATGAGCTCAATAAAGTGTTAAATAATTTGTATGCTCATAGCATCTCATAGCCAGTCAAATAGCGTTTGAAAAAAACGCAACTGCTTCGTTTTACAATCGGCTAAAATAGTTTTAAAAAATTATGAAAACATAATTAAGAAATTGCATACCTGTTTGGAGTATGAAGAGAAAACAGCGGTGCAAAAAAATGTATCTTATGTTATATTTTTTATCCGACTTAAAAATTTTGTAAAATTTTACAGCATTTCTGCAAATGATAAACGACTATTTTATTTAGTACCAATCTAAATTTTCTAGATGCCAAAGTGCCGTTTGTGTTTTGATTTTTGGCATTTTTTTTCTTAGCTCAGCAACCTCACAATATACAAAAAATTGTTAAATTATGGTTATTTTTCAAAACGACAATAATTGTTATAAATTCCTTTTAAAACTACATATGTTACATATATTATTACAATTTTGGGACTACATTAATAATTGTTTGTTTATTATGATTAGCATAGTGATTAAAAAAAAAAACAGAAATGTTCATCTTCAAGAGGTGCTAAATTGCATTCGCCACAGAGCTAATTCTATAGAAATATAATGTACATCCGAATCTCAAATATCATTATTATTACCTGGAAATATCCGTAAAATGAAATTTTTTTTTCTTCCCATTTTTTGTTTTGTTTTCTAAAAGTATTATAGGTACTTAAAATGCAACGTACCTTTGTTTAATAACCTAGGGTATAAAAAAAAATTATTTTTTTTTGTGCTTACATATTTCTTTTGTTTGCCTGAATTTAATTGCTTATTTCAAGACAGGTCGCCGTTTTGGTTGATCGTTTATATTATTTAAAACCTTGAATAGAATTTATTAAGTTGTTGTTGTTTTTGGGATTATTATTTTTGAAATGAAATTATTGCGCCTTTAAAAAATGAACATAAATAATGTAATTCAACATATGTAACTAACCTATACCCATATTTATACGATGTAGAGTGAATTTACCTAAACAGCAAGAGTAGCAATATGAGAAATTACTGCTTACGTACATTGTGTTGTGTTTTGTGTCATTTCAAAATTTCTGTCATCTGCATTTTTTTTTTTTTGTGTTTTTTGGGCTCTAAATTAATTCTTTGTATTTTGAAACTTTGTTATTATTTTAGGATTAAAATTGTTTAGGTTAGGATATTTACAATTTAAAATACATCCCGACATGACCCGTAGTTTTTTTTTTTCGTAATTGTTTTTTTCTGGGCCATCAAATTTTATTAAAAAATTATAACAAAATTGAGTTTTGAGTATTTGTTTTCGGTTTATTTATAAAAGAGGTTTAAAATTTTTTCAATTATATTTTTTTTTTCTTTTATTTTAATTTTATTATTTTATGTTTGTTTTGGGTACGTGGATTACTTATTTTTAGATAATCTATTTTTGTTCGAATTTGCTATCCCTTAATGTGTCATATGGTGAAGTATATATATGACGCAATTATAAAATGTTGTCAACAGTACAGAAATTGATGTTTGTAATAATTGAATTCTTTAAAAATTCTATCTGATCTCTATTGCTGTATTTTATGCTCACAAAGCTGTTTAAAAGTATATTTTCTGTTATTTAATGGAAAGCCGGAAGCCTAAAATCAGTTTTTTATACCAAAATAAATTAAATACAAAAAATGGAATTTCAATAGAATGCTAACAAAAAAATTGTATCTGACTCCTTGACTCACTCCTGTTTTTTCCTACTACCTTTTCTGTACCAAAAATAAATATTGAAATTTTGAGCACTGTAAAATTCATGTTCTCTCTATGCTTAATCGATAAACGGACTAAAAAGAAAAAATTCAATCTAATTTCTGTCGATTTTAAATTCCGTTATTGTGAAAATTCGTCTCTCCTATAGAAACTATAAGTAGAAGAGCCATAATTCGCTCTGTGAAAGTTTAGCAATTAAAAACCAAAACAAATCTAATATCCCTTAGTGAAGTAGAAACCACAAAAGGATATCTATTCAATTTCAAAAATGTCTTAAGTCGAAATATTGGTACAATAAGCCCAAGTAGTTTGGTACTTCTTGTATAATTCTTACCCATTTACCTCATCTATTAAAACTATAGTTAGAAATTTTGTTATTCGATTGTTTTTGGATCATAGCGAACGTTACTAACTTATTATAATATTCACACTCTAGTTATAAGTTATCTAGGTAGCTTCAACATGCCTATATCTACTGATGAATTCACTAGTATTGAATGAACGATACGGTTTTTCGATTCTATTACAAAAAAAAAGAACTTAATATGCTCATGGCAGCTCATTGTCCACCAAGTATAATTTGAAAAATAATACAACTGCCTCATTTTATAGCCAACTAAAAGTATTTTCAGAAATATTTGAATAAATTTGAGAAATTCAATTCTGGCTTGGAGCGTGTACATGAAATAGCGGTGCAAAAAATACATCCGGTAATTGCAACATATTTAACGCAATTTAAACATTATTTACAATCCAATTTAGAGCAAATATAGAAAAATTAATATATTTTTTGTTAATTACATATACCTACATATATCTCAACTTTGATTTGCTATACAAGTTAGTATTTTACTCACTTTATAACTTTAATTTCATTTTAAATTAGGTTTTCAGGAAGAATATTAAATTTTAATATACCAGATTCGTGCAATAATTAATTTATCAACTGCAAATACAACTAGGACAGTAATTATTTAATACACAATATTTTCCGTTATTTTATAAATTAAAAAATATTTAAAATTAAAATTTATAACTTAAATTTTCCGAATTATTGCATATGCGATTCATTATGTCGAATATAAAAAATATTTTAATTTATAATTTATTTTATTGTACGCAATTTAAATCTTGAAAATAAAATTTAAAATACATAACCTAAATAAGAAAAAACAAAAAAAAAAAATAAACAAATTAAAAAATAAAATTAATTAAAAAAAATCTCAACTGTAATTTGCAACGGAATTCACCTTAAAGATAAAAAATCTGTAAATAAATTAAAATGATCATTTCATGATGACTTCCAGTATTTGCTTTGCAATTTTAAACCATTATTTATATTATAATCATCATCAACATTTTCATCATCATCATCATCATCATTATTATTATTATTACTATTTATTTCTCTAATAAAAAACAATCACTGTCTTTTTTTTTTGCTCTCTAATTTGCTTTTTTTTTATGAACTCACATTCAAATAAATAAAATCAACAAGCAAACAACCATCATTTTCCTCCCACATTATGTCCCAATTTTATAGTTATATTTTTTTTTTTGATTTGACATTTAAATTTTTGCGTTCGATTCACAGCAGCCTGCCTAAAGTTTATTTGTGCTCAATTGTAACACTGTACTTAACGTTTATATAGCGAACGTTGAAACTATTTATGTCAATGACCACCACCAACCAGACGACATCCAAAACATGTTTTTTTTTTTTGCATCTTTTATTATATTTTCTAATTAGAATCGCCTATTAACTGTATAACCGAACAGTGAAGTGGAATTTAAACTAAAAAAATAAAAATAAAAAACCGTATAGTTGAATTTGTTGAAATATAAATGAATGATGGATTAGATATAATGTATTTATATATTTATATGGTATACGATTGAGGGTAAGGTAGATGAAGCGGCGAAGATATTTCTAAAAATGATCTTATCTTATTTTTGTGATATTTCAAATCGCATATATCTGCATATTATCTGGTAAAAAAAAAAAAAAAAACGAACAAAAAAAAACTGTTCCTTTCAATTTTTACCGATTGTTTTATGTGATTTTAAATTTACCATGAAAATTTTAATTTCATGGATGAAAAACTATGGACGATTCATTCGGGTATATACAGTGGTGAGAATTAGAATATATTATTTTAACTGATAGTTAGGATGCTGCTTTTGTTGTTACCATTTTTGTTGGTTGATGTCGATTATTCTTATTTGTTCCTTCTTATGGATTATGGTTATGTTTCCAACAGATCTATATAATACTTCCGCTTGCCAATGTAGTATTTGGCTTTTCTGGGTGATCACAAGCTCATCGGTATTCAAAAAATGTTTTTTTTTTTTGGAAAAATCAATAATTGAGTCTAGATCAAATAAGGTAAATATTTATTAAACAATGTAAGCTCTGCTTTGTTTTCTTAGCTAGCATTTGGTCATACATGCGGAACACATTATCATTTCAGGTTCTGATTCTTTATTTCTAATCCACCTGACCACATCAAAAGTGTTGAACGCTTGTCAAGTTTATTGTTTGGGATGTAGAAATGGTGTATCCAGCAATATTTCTGCAGTACAAAGAATGCTTTTAGTCTCTGTTCTATAATTCCTACTGGCTTCTGCTGCGAATGTTATGCTTCGATAAATGTATGCTTTATTTCGTTTCACTTTAGGTATTCGGTGAACCAATGGTAAACTCTTCTAAACGCTTTTTTGTTCCAAGAAGGGAAATGTTCATTATCCTGGAATAGTTCAAAATACTCTTAAACAATTGAAAAAAAAATTCAGTTTAAAATTTCGTTATTTCAATTTCAACTACTGTATAAATAAAACGAAATAAACATTTTGAGATTGAAGCGAGAAATTAGTATTAAAATCTGAATTAATAGAACCGCATTTACGATCGCGATCATCTATAAAAAATAAAAATTAAAAAATTTGTTGTTGCTTTTTGTCAATCATCGTTCTTTTGATGGCGATTAATTTGAAAAGTTTCAGATTTTGACTTAATATGCCAAAATAAAAATAAGAAAAATGTCAAAAAATTGAATTAAGTGAATAAATTGAATTCGGCGTCAATAAAATTGAAATATTTTTAAAACAACAAAAAAAAAAAATTCCTTTTTGAAGACCAAAACGAAAAACATTCTTGACACGTTTTGATCGCTTTGAAATTTGTCACGAAATTTTGTGTAAATCAAAAAATTATGTAAATAAAATTTATTTATATACCTACATTTACATACATATGTACATAAATGGGTACGTCTGATGAATTGGTTGAAATATTATGTTACGAATTTCGCAGGGAGTATTAATATAATCTTTTAACAATATTTTTTATTTATTTGAAATTTATGTAAAATGATCGTTCGTTGAGTATTCGTGTTTGTTTGGTTCGTTTATAATCACAATTGTTTGGTATTATTGAGTGGGAAGTATATTTATAGGTCTGATTTTTAGTAGAGACGTTGTGGGGTGTATATAATACATAAGTATATAAATGATGACAGATCTCAATAACGATAATTTAATTAAAAATACTTTAAAAAGTTAGGCCGAACTAGTCTCTTATCAAAGCAAAAAAAAAAACCGTTATTATTTAGTCTCAGCTATATGTATATTATAACGTAATATTTTTGAACAATTAATATGTACTGATGAAGTCAATAGGTATAGCATTGAATGAACCAAACACTATTTCGATTACAATAACAAAAAAAAGGAAAAACAAACGTAAAATGCTCATAGCAGCTCATTGTCAATCAAGTGTAGTTTCAAATATAATGCAAATACATCATTTTAGAGCCAAATAAAGTATTTTCTTCAAATTTTAAGCAAAAGTGAGGAATTCAATCCCGGCTTGGTACATGAAGATGAAGCAGCGGTGCAACAATTCCATTCCGTGCTCATTAATCATTTTTGAACCCTTATAATCATTTTTGAACAATCAAAACACTTTGTTGAAGATCAAACGGATTAGAATTTACTTCACGGAGCATTCTAGTGATTGGTTCAAATCATCCTTATTCAGTAGGGTAAAAGGGAATGTGGACAAACTAAACGGGGTTCTGAGATTATTCCAAATAATTTGAAATTTCAGGGGCTATCCTCTTGCCCGAAAGTATCTGGTGAACAAAAGAGATATCTGCAATTACCCAACGATCAGACAATGACTGTATCACTGTATCAGAGTGACCGTCAATGGGATGTAAAGGTGTAAAGTCGCAATGCATAATTCCACGAAATTAATTAAAGCAACACGTAAAAATTTTCGCTGAACCGATTTTTTATTTAAGAATTAGGAATTAATTTTAATTTAAGATTTAAATAGATAGAATTAGAATTACATTAACATCCAGAATTGTTCGTTCTTTGGATAATGTTTATCGTGACTTAATTTAAGGAATAAAAAATCAAAAATTATTTGTCAACGAACCTGTACGCATGCCTACTAAAGTTCTCTGAATTACAATCCGCATATCACTTTGCGGTGAAGATTCAAAAACGTACAATCAGGATCCATAAAAGAATAATTGATCTTCCTCCATCAGAAGTTGTTAGAAAGATTACATCTATCAATATTGAACCTGCAGTAGAAGTTACTATTGCAAACAAAAAAAAATGGCTTAAATAATTAATTGTCAAAATTTGTTGAATTTATTGAAAAAAAAAAAAACAGAATATTTAATTTAAGCTTAGAGGCTTTAGACAAGTTATTCTAAATACTAAGGCGAATACTTCATATAATGAATATTATAGCGAAAACAAATCAACCCCATCTGGATTCCTAACTATAATATTCTTCAGTATTTGAGTTTAAAAATTTGACCATCAATAGTTAAAACACTACAAATCGGGCCTTAGTTTTCTCAAGACTGACAAAAATTAGTTTAAACCGTCGTCTACACTATATTTTTTTGTTCATTAATCAAAACCTACCCCACAATTATCAGAAATATAAATAACATTATTTCATCAACATAACATCATAATAATTTTGTCATTTAAATTTTTAATGGGGTTTTGGGACCATTTTACAATACAACACGAAAACGTAATTAAAATATCAAAAAAACACAAAAAAAAAAAAAAACAAACATAAATTTAAAAAAAAAAAAAAGATTTTTAAGTCGTGAATAATAAATTAAGGAAGCAAAAAGGAATTTCATTTAAATGTGAACCTTTCGTGAAGAAAATATTAAAAAATTTTTTTTTTTAATTTTGAATGGAACGGAGTACGGACAAGAACAAAACTTTATGACGGATAATGCGAAGAGTTTTGAATTTCATCAAAAAAAAAATATTTATTTTTTTGTGATTAATTTCATAAATGTTAAAATTAATTTTTAGATACCTACTAGAAATTTGCTGTACCTGCTGTTGAATCATTTATCAGCTACAATTCAAGAAAAGGCCATTTTATTAAAAAAAAATAAAAATAAAAAGGAAATTGCAAAATACTTATTTAATGATAAGAAAAAAAACACAAAAAAAAAATATTTTTTAGCGGCGGACTTTTGATTAAGGTTAATTAAATTATCTTAACATGATATAAATTTTAAAAAATGATTTAAGAATTTAAATTGATTGGGTTCAAGAAATATTTCAATAAAAATATAAAATTATTGAATAAATTTTAAAAAGTATAATTATTTTTTTTTAGTATCCTGTAATTAAAATTTATTAAAATTGAGATCATGGACTTCTGATTTTTAATTTTTTAACTCTGGATATAAGCCCGCGATATTGTAATAATATAAATTTGAATATATTAATTTTGAGATTAAAACAATGTTAACAACCTTTAAAATTAACTGAAGTAGCTTCAACTAAAAAATTGTTGGGAATTATTGTTTTTGAACATTTATGAAGTTTTAGAGGGCATAAAAGACTTTTAATAAAAAAAATAATCCTGGTAACTAATCGCATATTGTTAATTTCGCAAAATTATTTTCGCACCATTATTTCGTACCCTGTATTGCAAAATTAGTATCGATATAATGCGCAAAACATTTATAAACTATATATAAACGCATTTTTGTACTACGTATTGGAGTGGGTTTGAGACACATTTCAAATTCGCACATGCTATGCGTAATTGAATTTTTTACGCGGTTAAAAATGTTTACATTTCTTACAGCTTCAGATGTTTCTTGAAGAGTCATTAAAGAATTTTTAAAATTTTAGTTCGCCACAATAAGACACAAAACTACTTCCCCAAACTGTTTTTATGTCTCTCATTATCTCCTAAAGATTTTGCAAGACTTTTTAAAGTCTATTTGCCAAAAAAAAAAATCACAAAACTATTTCCCTAAACTGGTTTGATAGTTGGCTCGAAGACTTGTAAGTGCATTTTTTAAGTTTCACTATGTCAAAAAAGACAAAAAATTACTTCTCTAATCCCACTGATGGGAATAAAGGTCAGTGACGAATATGATGATGAAACAGGCTTTATGACGCTCATTGTCTCTTACAGACTTTTAAATCAATTTTAATATTCTAATTCTGCAAGACAAAATACAAAACTGGCTCCTGAAATTTTTTATCACTATTAAGGAAATTTTAACGTTCCACTTCCCTAAAACAAGATTAGACTTTGCTTTTTCAAACAGTTTTTACTAATCTCAAAATTTCTTCAATAATTAAATTTTAAACGTCTATTTCGTAAAAGAGACCACTCATCTACTTCTTCAAACATTATTAAAGACTATTCAAGTTCAAGTTAAATTTATTGATAATTTTTATCATAGCAGAATGATCATAGAACCACAATGGTATGGTGTTTTATTCATATTGTTTGAATAAAAATTACACCAATCCAAGAAATGAGCAAATCAAAATTTCTAGACTTTATTGAAAATTAATATTTTTTTTTGCGGAATTTACTTATCACTTCTCTTCTCACTTACCCTTCGGTGTAAATTTCATAACTTAATTTTTTTTGTTGTTCAAGGAAATAACTTAATGTTAGAAATTAAGTTATTTCCTTGACCCTGTCACAAATTTTCCCTATGGGAACTATTATTTTTTGGTTCAAACACATTATTTATGTGTCCTGAAATTTTTTATGTCAATTTCGAAAATAAAAAACACCAATTACCTACTGTTTCCCTAACTTGTGAAATTTTCAAATTTCCACAAAAATATGCCATTCGATGCCATGCAATAATGAAAATGTCATTAAATTTTCGTTACTGACACATTAAAATTGTATCGTAAATAAAATAAAAAAAAAGTCGCATGAAAAGATCAAAGATTTTTCGAATTCGTTTTTTAGAATAATTCGAACGGTACTTGAAATTATTTACAAAAAAAATAAAAATAACAAATAAAAAAAACTATTAAAAAATAAATCATACTGCGGGCGGGAATTTCTTATTCGAAGAACGTTGAAAACTGTTTTATTTTCTTCTTTCGTCGTATCCTTTTTGAAATGGATTTATTGCATCACACATTGAAAATTTAAATGAATCAAAGGTTCTTTGTATTGGTTTTTTTTTCAATGTTTTCCATTTTTTTTTTTTTTTTATTAAATAAAATCCCCTTTTTAATATTTAATGGATTTTAGAGTTTTAGTTTTTTGTTTTTAATTTCTTGAGAAAGCCAACTTTCAAATGAATCCGTTGTCATAAAATTTAATTTTCGTGATCGAAATGGAAGTTTTGTTGTTGTTGTTTTTTTTATAGGGAAACTATCACCCATAAGATGGTGTTGTTTAATTTAAAAGAGGATCTAAAATACATTCTGAAGAGCCATAATATAAATATAAATTTTTTAACTAAGGTTAATTTAAACAGAGAAAAAATGTATTTAATAAGCTAAAAATTTGTCTGGTAGGCTATTTATGAACTGCTACGGATTGATGATAACATTTCCCCTGTTAATATATTATTCACATTTATTGAGATGTGTCTTCACATTCAAACAGTATTGTATTAAGAAACCTGCAGAAATTCAGGATAAACATTGGCTCATTCTTGCTTTAACTTTTGTTTAATTTATACAATAACTTTCTTCCCCCCTCATCCGGCCTGTGCCAACGAAGAGTCGACTATATTTAAATTAATATTAATAATAAATTTTTTCTTGACTTAGGGTTGTTTGTCTTCTATAGCTTTATTTAATAAAATTTTACTTTGTGGTAATATTAAGAATATCAAACTAAAGATAAGAGGAATACGGAAGCAAAAAGTTAAGAAATTTGTATGGAAATGGTTAATTTATTCATAAAAACATTATACAAAGTGGCAATCCAAACAACCGCTTTCCGTTATTGTAATAAATTTCTGAAACGCCATTTGGTAAAATCTCACATAAATCGCTTTGCATGATACTGAACAGTTTCTGTTATCTATTATATGACATAACAGAACTCACAGTTCCATTTTCTGGAGCATTGCTATTATCTAGTTCTAACTGTTTTAATTTTACTATTTCTGCATTATAACCCGGTGCTATATTTTATATTCAAAAAATAGTTTGTTTTATTGCGTTATTTATATTCCGGATGCCGAGATAGAGATGTATATCGTTGTTTCTACGTACCACAGAAGGCCGGCAAAATTAGAAAATTTGTTAGCTTTAAAGGCAGTAATTTCCATAGAAAAACCAATTGGGCAACCAAAAAATTTGACTCCAAGATCCCTTATATAATAATATAGACCGTTATTGACATATTTCTATGGGTCATCTCTTAATTGTGACAAATCTATAAACATCAAAAATTATATAACTTTCTAGTGTTTTGCCAGTTAATTTGGAATTTTCCAAATTCTTTAACACATACCCAAAGCTGCATATTATAATACCATCATGTTAATATATGACAATCGTTACTGACAACTCATTTTACGACAAAACTTTAATATTTCCTTTTTTTTTTAGTTTGTTAATTTTTCACCTCATAAATTTGTTCATCTCCCTCATTTCTTTTTTTAAGACAAATTTTATTGAGTATGAAAAGTGCAAGTAAAAAACTGTAAATTAAAAACTGTAAAAAAAAAAAACTCATCAATGAAAATAGCTACATTATAATATTGTTGCTCATGCACAGTTATGTATCTATAATAAATATGTATTGAAATTTTTATTTTAAAATATCAAAGATCAAACCGCATTTAAGGGATTTTTCAAAAAGTCATAAAACAAAAAATGTTCATCATTTTATTTGGGGTCTCCTCTTGTTCTATATACCTAGTCTTTAGGAATTAAATTCTTGCTTAGTTCACATAGAAAAACGAATCGAACTATTTTTTTTGCTTTCTTATTTATTTTCATTGATCTGATGGTGACGATATTCTTTTAAAATATTATTTATTGAGAATTTTTAAGTATTTGAAATATGTTTTTTTACCACTTCAATCTTACACTTTGAAAAGAAAAAAAAATCAAAATTCTAACGGAATTATTTATGGTTATGCAATTTCTTAAAGAAAATCTTAAAATACAAAAAAAAAATAAAAAAATGAAAAATCTCAATTTGAAAAAAAAAAAATAGTTTTGTATTTGAAGTTTTTAGGTCATTGCAAAATTATTTAATATGGGAGTACTCTATAACACTCAATGGCTCAAAAAAGAACAGTAGGAGGAAAATATAAAATAAAAAATGTTTAACATTTTGCATTATGATTTTTTTTTATGGTTTTGTTAGAAATTTTGAAGATTAGTATTTTCAATGCGATTCTATATTATGTTATATTTATATAGTATTTTAAAAAAATCTGTTCAGTTTCTGCACAATATTTTTTTACTGAACCCTTCTTTATTTAAAATTGTTGCAATTAATATAAAATCTTTCAACTCATTAAAGTTGATTAAGCTGGACAGATGGTTGTTGTTCCATTGAAATTTATTTTTTTGATTAGTTGGTTTTAAGATTGAACTTATAATAGAAATAAACTACTTAAAACAACCAATAGCAGCGATAGGCACAATTTAGAGCTAATTTTTATTCGATATCAACTGTAATACATCAACCTACATTTCAATTGATTCTGAAGTAAATATTTTATTGTAAGAAAAACTGCACTTTGTTAAAGCTTAAGTCTAAACAACTACCAAATGAAAGCATTTTAGCTAGCAAGGCAAGATTGAATGCGCTATATATACTTTGACTTGAGCAAATTTTTTATATTTATTTTATTTAATGTGTTTCGTGTTTTCTTTTTTTTTCGTTCTCACTATGTATTTTGTTTACTAGTTACATATATCTTTCTTTTAAATGGCAAATAACAATTTGTTTGCAAATCTTAAAATCTATATAATTTTATTTAATGGTTCTTGTCATTGCTAAATCATTAGTTTCATTTGTGTTAATATATTTCTAAAGTCTTGTGGTTGTTGATATTTTAATATTTTTAAAATTTGATTATGTAATTCAACAGAAAACGATTTCAACGCCACAACAAATGCTAAAATATCGATGAATACACTTCATACCTCTCATGTCCTTACTAAAATATTTTTATCAATTTATATTCATATCTCAGGCCATTGTAGGTTATTTATTAGGTATATACATTCATGTATAAATGATTTATAAACTATAAAGTTACTCATATTTGGGTTCTCACTATTATTTTAACATTTTTGACGAACCCGATGACAGTTCAGCACCCTGTATAGAAATTAGAACACAATCGAATCAAAAGTTAAATTGGCTAAATGAAAGAAAAATTGAATGCTGTGGAAATGCTTGAAATATGATTTATTTATTTATGTTTAATGGAGCTTTTCTGTGAATTCTTGACTGAAATCTTCCTCTATACTACCTCTCTTGCTCTAACATCTTTTTCTCTATAATTCTCTTTTTCTCTTCATTTTTTCTTTTTATAATCTTTCTTTGATTTTCTTCAATCAATTTATCAAATAAATTCTTTTGACCTTATCAACATTCATTTTAATACTTTTTTACTCTTTATTCTACAAAAAATCATTTTATTTTTTGTAGATTGATGTTATTGTTATTGTTTTTCTTTTTTTCATCCTTTCAATCTCTCTAGAAACATTTTTTTTTCCTTGTATTTCTTTATTTTACAATATTCACATTAAAAATTTATGTGTATTCATCTCTGTCGATGATTCTTTGTGATTTGAATTATTTTCTTTTTTTTTCTGTTTTTGGGTCATGACCCGAAAGGATTCAATGCTAATCTGAAATTTTTTGATTGATTAATCGTTTCAATCTGATTGTGTGTATCTTAACAACATATATTGTTTATTTTTTTTTTGGAAAAGAAAATGATTTGAAAATTCTCTTCATATCCTCTTCATCATGTGTGTTTAAACCTTTTTTCATTTATTTATAAAAAATAATGTATTTTGATACTGAATAACTGACTATCAAAGTCTATGATGCATTTGAGTTATCCTGAAATCATAATAGGATTCACTTAAATATGACCATGAAATCTTAAATAAATATTGGAATTTAAATATTGGGCCTGACTGCACTAACTAGTATTCTAATATGGTTTTTTGCATATATTTTCTAAAAGAGAATTATTTTTTGATGAGTTTTGAAAATATTAAAGAAGCTCAAGTTAAGTTAAGACAACTTTGTGTATAGTCTGCAGAATTGAAATTGAAGTGTTCATATCTCCTGTGAATCTCAAGTTAATCTCATGTGAATCACATGAATTTTTATATTGTATATCAGTCAGTTTTAAATTATATTTATGTATGCCTGAAGTCAGTCGATTTTAGAATGCGTTATTGATATTCTCTGTTGTATTGTTATTGCTTTTGTTTCTCAAGTTCTAGAAATTGTATCTGGAGGAGATATGAAATGAAAAAAAAAGAAAATAAATAAATTTTGTTTAGATTAAAAAATAGAAATTCATTTTTTAATTTTGTTTTTTTTTTTGTTTTGTTTGTAGAGTTTTTATTGCACTTCAAATAAATTTTATTGTTTAAAATTATGTTAGAGAGAAAGAGAAAATATAGAAATATAAATAAATCTGATTCATAATAGGTATAAGGTCATAAAAATTGAGTTTCTTATTATTGTATTGAAAGCGTCTTTAAAATAAATTTTTTTGTAGTTTTATTTATTTATTTTGATTTATTGTTTTTTTTTTTTTTGTTTTGATTACTAAAAATTATTTGATATGGAAATTCTTTATACGATATGAATGGATAGACGAGATCGAAAATGCAATGGATTTAATTAGAATCGAAATGAGTAAACAAATTCATTTTTTTTTAATAGTATGAGGTAGATTTGATTGCACGATATTAGCTAAACAATCTTTTTTAATGAAATTATCTATAATTTTGTTAGCAATGAGTTGAAATGAACCTGTTTCCACGAATCAACATGATGATATACCATCACTTTTCGTTTCAATTTGTGTGTGGTGATCGTTAAACAGAAATTTTCTTATTGAAAACTCTCTCTTTCGTGATGACAGAATAACCATCACTCCACAAATTGTGTTTGTTGATAAGAGGGTACCCATCATCATGCTGATTCGTGTAAACAGGCCCAATATGTCACAACAGTATTGAATATGATTTTGGACAATAAATTTACAAACCCCTTTAATTATTATTTATTTATTTATACTGTATGTACTCGATATGCAATGAGACGATTAGTTTCTACAATTTATATAATCTAAGTAAGCGTATAGAATTTTTTATTCTAATTATTATCAATTAATGCTCTTCCAGGCATAGAACCATAACGCTTACAATTTAATTTGTCTGATTAAAATTTTACACAAGTGTCTGAAGCTGGCACTGATCTTCAAAAAATCACTTTCAGTTTCTCCTTCCAATTCAGATGATATTAAAAACTTTGTTCGTGTCATGGTGACATTAAATAATATTATATGATCGTGATTGTTTTGTTCTGTTAGAATCCATATTTATTGATCTGTTCAACGTGTGGGGCATTGAATTTATTTTCTTTTTCTGTTGGTTTAATACTTCCTATAGATACTTTTCATTTTATCTGACTCGTTTATTAAGAATTGCAATACTGGAATTACTTATACGTGGATTTCGAAATTGTAGTCATTTGCGGCTTCATTTAAAGTAATTTTTTGCAAAATTTTTTATTTTGCTTCAATATTTCTAACTTTCAAAATCAACTGATTTAACATTACCGTTTAATGTTTTAACAATTTCTATGCTGTATTTTAATTTTTTGTGATATTTTTTATTTTGTTTTTTGTTGTTGTTGCTTTCACTAGGACCATTCAATGCCAACTAGCTTTATATCGGCTTATCCATATGTTGAACATTAGGTTTTGTATGATTTTTTGTTTTATTCCATTTATTTTCTAGTGAGGTTTACTTTACTACTATACTATTCGATATTTGATACTATTTGATCTACGGTAGATCAAATCATCTACCTTTTCTTTGAAGAAAACATTTTTTTTATTCATTTTATTTATTTAATATTTTACAGTAGATAATTACTTCCTAGATTAATTTAATTTATATTGATTAATTTAATAGTATTCTTAGAAAATAGAACTAATGTGCTGGTATTACAATTGTGCAAAATTTTGATAATAAGTTCACATCTTCAAAGATCACACTACAACCTTACGTAACAGAGTTAATTTACGTTACGCAGCTTAACAGAATTTAAATGATAATTATGTTCAATTCAAAATATTTTATTCGCACAATAAAAACGACCCTCTTTGCACTATATGTAAATCATAATTTTGTGATGATCATAATGTAGACCATAAGATTTCGATTTTGAAGATCATATCATGACACTATGTTGATCAGATACTAAAATACAAAATGTGAGATCAAAATTTTTCATTTATACTGGCTGTAGTTTCTATTTTTTATTTATGAGGTGCGACAAAACGCGTGAGCCTCTGATCGATTAAACTGGTTGTAGCATAAAATGGGTTAGATTTGACAGCCGGAATACGATTTTTTGGCTGCGTAATTTGGTCGGCTGAATTGGTTTGATTATGATTTTCGGAGCAGTTGAAACAGCTTCTCCGAAAGTTTCACTTTTTTTCCATAATACTTTAAGAATCTAGATTATTAGAAAAAATACTTAATTTTCAAAAAAATATCATTTTTAGCACTCACATCTTATTCAAATCCGATCCTGTTCACTTTTTTTTTTTATGAAATATTTATGTTTATTGAAATATTGAAAAAAACTTCATGCTTATTAAAAATTGAAATATAAACAAAAATAAAAATAAAAAAAAGAAAAAGGGAAGAATAAAATGAAACCAATAATAATAATTTAAAAATTCTAAACAAATAAAAAAAATTCATTACAAAAAAAAAAAAAAACAAAAAAAAAATCAAATAACACATGATGTTCTTGGTGAATATTGAAATCGGCAAATTTAAAATTCCGACTTGCATTTATCCCAACCTAATACACTCTGTATACCTTACTCATGATATTATAGTACATAGTACCTATACGCATACACATGCACATAACCACAGACTTTTGTTTTATTATTTTTTTTTTTTTTTGATTGAATTATGATTGATGAAATGAAAATAAAACAAAAAAAAAAACGGAATCACAGAAGTCAGCAGGATATTTGAGCACATTTTATAGGACTTTAATATAAACAAATATTTTTTAATAATATTTAAGTATGTTAAGTACATTATACGAGACTTTCTAAGTAAATATTTATGTAAAAAAAAAAGAGTTTTTTTTTTTGTTTTAAATTGAAAGGAAATTTATTTAATAAATTTTTTATTACTCAAACATGATTGATTTTTAAAATAAACATATTTTTTTTTTTGTTGAAAACAAATGCCAATTAAAAATTCTAATGACTTTGTAAAGTCAAATTAATTTATTATTTAATGTAACTACATGCCATCATATTTCTCTTAATTTACAATGGCAGCTATTCTGTATTCGATATTGTAAGAAAATCATATAAGCCAAGCGTAATTATGTAAGCAATACCGATAGTATAGATAGAAATAGAATAGAACAGAAATCCTAACTATGAAATATAAAATACTGAACCGAGCTCAAATATTTTGAATGCACACACTCAGTGCATTGAGCGATTTTCGATTGAGTGCAGCGCTATGAGAGATTTTCAAGTACAATAGTATTTTTTGTTTAAAAACAGCTGCAAGCTATGAGAGAATTTTTAATACTTATCGTACCGCTAATGGCGGCGATAGGAAGAAAGAAGAAGTAATATTTTCGATGAAGGCTTGTAGAAAAAAGACTCTGCGACTCTTTCAATGAAAAATAAGATGATATAATGTCACCAAAAAACTATCATTACTAAAATTGGTGTATTAATATTGAAAATTGCTTGAAGATTAGGATCATTAATACAACTGAGAAAAACCTCAGCATAAATTTTGACTTTGTTTTTGTGAACATTTCTTAACTGAATCTGAAATAGCTAGATTTGGAAGACAACTTCAATTTATTTAATGAAAATTGTTAGATAATCTGGCCAAATATAGCATATAGGGCTTATTGATATTTTAGCATATTGACAAGTAGGAACAGGAGTATGTGATATTAAAAATTTTGGTACAGCAACACATGCCAAGATATCTGCAGTAAAGCGTTGCAAATCCGGTATTGTTTATCACAAAATCTAGTGTTCGGAGTTTTTTTCACTCTTCTACATTATAACATCGTATGGCATTCTATTGACCACTAATCACTACCACTAGATATATATAAGACATTATCTTTTGTTGTTGTCTTTATCATTTTGTTGTCAAGTAGATCTTCAGTGTACATTTTTTTTAATTCATTTATTGGATGAGCTCTAATTAATAATTATATATTATTATGTTCCTGAAATTACAACTGTATATATATATATATATATATATATACGTATATATCGTCTTTCATATTATAAAGAACATTTTTAATAGCAATAATTTAGAATTTTATTATTAAATTTATTTTTAAATTTTTAGCAATCATGGAAGTGCGTATATACATATATATAATATATATGTATTTCTATAAAATATAATAGTTATATCTACTTAATATATATATATTTATACGTATATAGTTTTAAATTTAAAAAGAAAATTCTTAGAAATTACTGTTATTTAGCTTTTTCTGTTGTTATGACATTTTCAATTTTCATTTTATTTCCACATAAATAAATACACTTTAATCTTAATTCAACCAATTAATACTCTATTATTAAAATCTAACATTTTAATTAAATTAATTAATAAAATATAATAATAAGAATTATTATTTAATATTAAAAACATAATTAATTATTTATAAAAATATAAAAAAAAACCATTTTTTTTTCTCATTCCAGGTAAATATCCTTTTTCCCCATCTTATAAGTATATACATGCATACATAGTTATATTATTTATTTCTGGATTGGATTAAGATGTATAGAAATGATGTCATAGAATGTCATAATTAATAGGTAAAATGAAAATTAATAATAATGAAATAAGTATATAGAAAATAATATACATAATAATAATAATAATAATAATAATAATAATAATAATAATAATATAGTAGTAGTTAATAAAATTAATTATATTTTCAAATTAAGTATTATAACGGCACCTATGTATTTATACACATATCCACCTACATTTAATAAAATATCTAAAGAAAGGAAATTTAATACAATAGTAATAATAATAATAATTGTTGGTGTGGTATTTAGTCTGATAATAATTATTATTGTGTGACTCTAGTTATAAGGATAATTAATTATTTTGTTGTAAAATTTTTGTTTTTTTTTGTTTTCTTTTATGTGTACACAAAATGTATATGAGTATGTTTTGTATGAATAAATAATTCTATTGAAGATTATATTATTATTTATGTAAATATAATTTATTGTATTATTCATGTCAAACAAATTACTTGAATTCAAAAAAAATTTGGAATGAGTAAGAAATTGAACTAAACTGCAATATTTTTGTTTTTGTTTTCAAATCCGTCGTTAATTAATAGTTGTAAGAATCGATGGTGAGGTAAATGCAACTAACAAATTTATAACTGCCTATACTTATAAGCATAATATTAGTTAATCAAAACATTGGTAATTACGCTATACAGTATATAGAGTCATAATTATCTATTTTAGTTCTATCTACCAATAAAATAACCGTTACTAACTGTAATATCAACATTGTTATTTAAATAACTTGACAATTCGAGTAATTTTGAAAGCTCAACAAACCTTAAGTTTTTTTGCAAAAAATAATATTGGTCTGAATTAGTTTGATATACATCAGGTTGTCCATAGCATGCATATCAGCTTTTTAAGAAGGGAAGGAGCCGTTATTTTAAAATTTAAAACACAATTTATTAATTAAATCGAGGGTGCTTTATTTTAATAACGTATCTATCCCTTCTTAAAAAGTTGATACACATGCACTGAACAACGCGGAATATAAACTGTATTTTAAAAATTATATGTACGTTTTATGTAAATAAAAATATATCAAAATTAAGTTGTTTGTAAATATTTGATATGATCTTAGTCCACCTCTTTCCCAGCTATAATTGCACAGATCTATTATTCATATATATATATATATGATGCCTATTATTCATATATATATTATATATACATAATTTTCTGCATTTATCTGGATGTTTGTAAGTTCGACGGAATACTCCAACACATACAGATTGAAATATATATACAAATTGTAACATCATGTAATTGTCATAAACATAGTATCTGTTTTTTATTGCTTATATATGCCATCTATCATCTGTCATTTGTCATCTGTCATTTGTCATCTGTTACCTGTGTCGTTTACCCATCATTTCATAATGATTGTCATGCCATTCAAGTGTTAAATTTAGATGGCGCCTTAGAACCTTTTACTTTTATTATGTCTTAATTAATTTCATTTTACAATTTGAATTTTACAGTAGAACGCTGCTATGATTGTAAAAATATAAAATTATTGTAAGTTTATATTATATAGTTAGATTTTGTTTTCATTAAAAATATTCTTTGAATTTAGTATTTCTATATTAATTTAAATTGAAATTATCTTTTTGACTAACTTATATTATAATTAATTGAATACAATAGAATGTCTAAGAATATTGATTATTTAGAATTATTGAAGTCTTAGGATAATATATGTTTAAATTTCCAATGATGGCAAATAAGATGTCGTTAAAATGATCGTGTAATAGTAAATAACCCTTAGGGAATTGAAAATTTTGCACCTTACTAAAAATATTCTGTTTATATGATAATTAAAAGCATTCTAATAATTCTAATAAAGGTATGATATTGAGGAATTAGTAAGCAAATACATATTTTTCTTAAACCTGAAATGAAAACTCTAATGAAGGAAGAAATGCTAGAATTTATTTTGCTTCCGTCATTTATGGCGTGTTACAAAACTAGTATTTCACCCTGGCGGACAAAAGCACATAAGTCATTTTACGCAATTTTACAGGAGAGCGTTTTTTTTAGTTTTTAAATTAATTCTTTCGATTAGAAAAAATTGTGGTACGCAGTTTAATTACTATTTGCTATAGTTTTCAACGCGCAAAGATAAAATTTAAAATTTTGCAATAATTTAGAAAATAATTGACTTAAGTGCTTTTGTTCGAAAAAGATATGTGACTTATGTTCTATTTCAGTAAGTAAAAAAAGAATAAAAATATGGTAATAAACAAAACATTTTATTATTTCAGTCTCAAAAAAGTTGAAAAACACAAATAAAACAAATTAAATACTTTCTTATGTTAAAATTAAAATTAAAAAACAAAAATATCAACAAATTAAACATTTCTTTTGTTCAAAATAAGATGAAAACAAAAAATCAAAAAATAATCACAAATAAAACATTTGCCTTCTATCAAAATTAATATTAAAAAGAGAAAACTCTAAGCTTCCTATCCACTTCAAACTTGATCCATCAATTTCAATCAAATCAAGATCGATATCAAGTTTAGTATTGGTTGAATCAGGTAGAAAAGTATAAAATTGACGAAAAATTTGTGGAATAAAGTCAAGCAAAGATATTAGGTCTTTCTTTTTATCAGCACTTATAGATATCAAATTGTTTGAAATAACAGGAACCACGCTCGTAGTTTTGTTTCTTCCCCTTTTGGTTAAATCAAGTTTTAAAAAGTTTTCTTCCTTTCTGTGTAAATTATTTTTATACAATATTTCCCCAAATTTGTTCTTAATATCATATCGAAACCATTTCACAGCATGCCATTTAAATCACCCAAAGTATTTCTCTTTCGAATGGCCCTTTTAAAATTGATGCAAAATTTAAGAAATCATTTGATGACATTTCAACTACTTTAAATTTAGAACTACACGATCGAACATGCTGCATCCAGTCATGAGGGTGAAATATTTCCAAATTAGTTTTCTTTTTCTTTTTTTTTATGATACTATGATCACCGTCAACTTCCATATGGCTGTGACCTGGAACTTGTGCTCAATAACCTCTATAATGGTTGATTTTTCTTCTAAGAGCATAGAGAGCATTGCAGTAAAATACGAATTTTTATTCTGCCCACCACAAGTATCAGAATAAAGAATCACATGTTTTACCTCGGCTGTAAAAATTTTTAAATGCTTGTACAAACAAGAGTCTATTTGGTTCGCTCCTCTGCCTGAAATACACTCGTGCCACATATAATGAGCTGAGTTGCCATTTGCGTTATCGTGAACCGTCAAATTAAAAGTCCAGAGTTGCCTTTTGTAAAATGCGAAAGCTGCCGTCAGCGATTGTGTTGGCAAACATTGCTGAAGGTCAAAGGTGAAACATTTGATTTGGTTGTTTGATTCTTTCGATAGTTCTTTATCAACGCGCTTTTCGCTATAGGCTTATTCAGCTTCAATATGGGTTGATCTCTTTTATTTTCGATTTCGATTTTCTCCTGTGAGTCTTGTAATAGTTGAAGTTTAATTTTATATTTGTCACACGTGCTGCACATATATCTAGTGTTGTTATCTTTACGTGCATAATGACTTTCGTACATTTTAATAAAATTTTCGTTTTCATTCAAAGTTTTTAAAGTTCTACGTATCGGAAGCCTTTCGCCATTATATTCGAGGGAATAGTTATAGGTTTCCATTCTGCACTTATGTCCTGTACGTGGGCGATTTGATTTCTTATCTGAAACTGTCATCATAGCAGAAATGAAAGCCGCTAACTACCCATGTTCCAGTATTCATCGAAAATTGATTTTTGCATTTCAAACGAAGATCTGCTATTACATTTTAAACGAAAGTTTTCTAATGAAACGCCTTCTTCGATGCTTTTATTTTACCAGTAATTGTAGTGTATTCCTTGCCGCAATTTCGATTTTCCTTCCTTATCCTTTTATCGTTTTTGCTCTTTAGGGAAGTTGTCGCTACATTTGATGTACTGGGACCAACCAGCATGCTTAAATTTGGTTCCGCATCAGTTGTATTATCAGCTAGAATGTTTGATTCTGCTTCTTTTTCAATATTATCGGGAACATAAGATGGATCTGCAATATAATCGGCGTCTGAAAATGGTTCTTCAATAATATTCTCATTCTCTTGCTCTGCAGTGGAGATCATATGAACAACATACTCAATTATATTTTAATTTTTATTGACTTGTTTAATAAATAAAATTTACCCTTAGAAGTATCAGTTAAAATTTTGTAGTTTTCTTTTTGTTTTTCTGTTACTAATGTAACAAATAGTCTACCCCGGCTAAGTGACATTTCGAAAATTAATTCTTTTTTTTTTCAAATATATTTTTGAGTAATTAAAGTAAAATATTTTTATTTTAATTAATATTCACAATGAAATAATAAAAATACACATAGAATCAAAAAAATATCGAACCTGTTTATGGTGCAACAGTTAAAAAAAATATAATAATATTAATCTTAAGTCTATGCTACGCAACACATTTTTTTCTGTTAAAATCACATAAGTCGACTTATGTGTTTTTATACGATAGAAAAATTTAAAAAATTTTTACGTTGATTATTATTTTTGTAATTTTCAAGACGAAATATGTATATTTTGACTTAGGTGTTTTTGTGAGAAAATGGATATTGAGAATATCATGCGATTGAGTCAATAAAAAAAAATCGGATTTTTTTGACTTATGTGCTTTTGTCTGCCAGGGTGAGATATAACCTTGTATTACATTTATTATTCCAAGTCGAACAATTGAAAATTTTTTTGGTCACAAAAATACTATGACATTCGCATTGTGTAAACTAGGTTTGCCAAATGCCATAAAAATACTGTATATAAAGCTTAAAAGCCGACACCGACAGATAGCATCTGAATGCAATATGCATTTTGGCAATTTGAATCATATATTTTTGTTATTTTAAAGGCTTATATAATTTGTTATTCATAAATATTTGACAATTAAAGGTCAAATTGAATTTCAAATTATATAAATTATTAAATGTAATTTTCTAAACCAAACCTCAAAACTCGTACTACCAATGAATAATTAGGTTCAAGTTCATTACAAATTTAATTACTTATTTTACAAATGAATAAAAATAATTAAAAACTTTTTTTTGTAAATAAAATCATTTTAAACTTATCATTATAACACCTGTCAATTTCATGTCATAATAAAACAAAATATCAAAAATTCACACTTTGACAACAGAATTGTTGTCAATTATAATAATTTAAATTAAAAAAAAATGTTGTTATTTTTACGATTATTATACACCCAACAGTAATGTCATATATATATACATTATGATGTGTATATGTATACTCGAATGTAATATAATTATGTATACTGCGGTATTTTCAATAAATTAATTTTTCTCTTTTAAAATATGAATTACATCACGAAAGTACACACAAATCAATCAGAAATCTCTTTGATTTTATTAAAATGTTAGTTATTGTTATATGATTTTCTATTCTTTTATTTACTCATAATTCACTTAACCTCATCTCCTTCTTCGTTTTCATTCCATTATTTAAAATGATTATAATTGATGACAATAATTATTATTGTTTATTATAATCATCATCATCATCATCATCATCATCGCAAATTCATTGAAAAATTTTATGCGCCAAAAAGTAAATAACAAAAAATAATGATTATTCCTATCGTTCATGTTAGTAATGGGTATCACTGAGACAACACCAAACAATTAGACTTTATGCCCATTTTTTTTTATTTTGCTTATGTTTTTGTTTTTTTTTTTTTAAATATTTATCTTTTAATTTATTTTTATCTTATTACTATTATTTTAAATATTGTTTACTTTTGAATTAAAGTCATAAGAAAATATTTTGATTTTTAAGACCTCCTCGGTCTCGATTTGTTTCATAAAAAAAAAAATAGTAAAATAAAAAAAAAAGATAATGATCGCTTGTCTTAATATTTTGTCTCGATGGTTTTGTCTCTCATTATGGCTAAATGAATTTTAAATGAATATTCTCATGATATTTAATTTGTGGTGTTACGATTATAATATACCAATATTTGAAATTAAAAAAATTATTTATGAATGATGTAGAATGTATACATATATAAATAAGTACATAATAATATAAAATCGAATTGATGTGATCCGACCCGCTCTTCGGAAAATTCGGACCCGATTTCATTATTTGATTTGTTTTTCATCATTCCAATTTAACCTTGTGTTTATTATATTTCATATTTTCATTGATTTATCTTAGACAACAACCCCACACGTAATAATTTATTTAAAACAATAAAATTAAATTTAAATTTAATTCTGAAAATTGTTGAGATGCGCCAATTTGATAAATTACAATTTTTGTATGTTAAAACGAATTATACATAGGGTGAGATCTTAAATTGAAATTTCTAATTGAAAATTAAAAATTAAAAACTAGTTTCGCTACGTCCCCTTTTAATTATCTGTCATTTAAAAGAATAATAATGAGAATCGCTTGTGAATTGGTTCAGATATTTGTAACGCACTTTTTTCAATTTTCAGAATTAATTATAATGATGATATTTGACAATAACTACGTCTATGTATACGTAAACTACCAAAGCTTTGAACTGTTATACACCGTAAATTTGTTTTTCATTAAAAATATTATTTAGTTTTATAACTTTATGAGATTTTAATTTGTCTATAAATTTTTTTATCATAACTGATCCATCTATATGTACATATATATGCATTGTTAGTATTTATGTTTATATTCAAACAACATTCCAAATATTTTTATTTAGACCTTGAATTAGTTAGACGTATATGTATATTTATACAATTGCACAATATAAAATCATCCCTCCATTTATATATTCGCTTCGTTTAACAATTCGTATACATAGTGTTGTATTTCATTACTCTACTAATGTTCTATTTTTTGATCTGCTGACTGTAACATTTTATTTTCTCAGCTTGTCAATATAGTCTTGTCAGTTTGGATCGTGATTTAAAATAAAACAAAAAAAAAAAAAAATAACACAATACAAAAAAAAAAGAAACACTATTAAGAAAACGTGAGCCACAAATTAAAAATGAAACCATAGGATAACAAAGAAATTAAAAAGAAAACAGAGACATAAAAAAAAACAAACAACAATGTTCGGCAACAATGTTCTCATTTAGAAATCATCCATAAGAAATATTTTAGAATTGTTTAATAATTGTTAGGTATTTTTGTGTGTTTATTAATGCTACCTACCAATCTATCTATCTTTCTACAACACTACCTATTAAATTAAAGTATCTTACATCATTTTTTTTTTATTTTTTATTACATAGAATTTAAACTATTTCGTAAATTTCTGGAGACTCACGCTTGCTTATTTTGTATCAAAATAGAAAAAACATAATTTTCATGGGTAACTTATTATGCAGTAGAGTTACATTTTAAATTAAAAATAACATTTGAGTTATAGTGAGGGGCTTTACAGAAATTATTGGAGTGATAAATTAATTTATTTGTGCGACCAGCTTGCGGAATTATTTCTAGTGTTTATTGATTTGAAAATCATAGCTATAATGTTTGAAGTAGAACTTTAGTAGTGCAATTTCGTTGATTGGGGTTATATTCTGATGTGCTCCAAATTGAGACTATATACTCATATGATAATTACTTTGTTAAGTGAAAATTTCATATTTCGAATACTTTTACAAATATTTGGACCGACTGTTATTGCATTACAAAATTGTTAATTTTCCGAACCGATTGGATGTATAATTTTTTTTTGTTTTTGAATTAGGTTGACTGTACAGAAACTCTTCGGACAATCAATAAAAATACAATTATTACTAACGCAATTTAATTTCAAATAAAATGTGAGTAAGGACATTCATTTGTGAACCTATAGGGCTTCACTTCATGATAGCATTTTTTAGTTACACTTCTAGGTATATAATACTATTATATATTATAGATAATACTAGATTATTGCACCATCTACCGCACTATTATTTATATGACCTTAACTTTTTTAAGAAATTTATAACGGTTGAAAATTTTTTAGAAGTGAGTACTAGCTTCATTTTTATAATATTTTTATGCCAAATTTATGTTTTCTACATTGTATATCACCACCATTTAACATTTCAATTACACTAAAAATTTGACAGATAATCAAGTGAGATCAGCTATTTTAGTGAGATGTATTCAAGCATACTCGAAACTATTCCGAATAAAACTAATGCGACTACTAAGTAATAGTTTCAAAATACGACTGGTTCGGATACTTGCTAAGAGCCATACGATTTTAATATAAAAAATAAAAAAAAGCTATCAATCAATTTTCAAATCTCTATTAAGTTTGTACATTTTCAATGTATGTATGTAGTTAAATTTTCAATATTGATTAAATTTCTGAATGCCACCTCATTTTTTTTAGCTATCATTGTCATGGTTACAATAAATTTTTTTTATTTTTCTTTTCTTCACTCTATTATAATTATTTTCACTTTTTTAATTTGATTTTTATTTTCGCTCTTGAAAATAATCACATTTTCTATAAATTAATGTTATTATATTGCCATATAGAACAGAATAATAATAACTATTTATAGAGATCCTATAAGAAGCTACAAGCTACAAAAATAATCGAAAACATTTTTCTTAATTTACTTATTTTTCTCATCATGAAGAAAATTAAAACAAGAAAATAAATAACATAAAATTGAACTACATTAATAACTGATTTAAATAACAAATTTCTATATATATATACGAATAAAAATGTTGTACAACAACAACAAATATTTACAAAAAGTTGAAATATAAAATAGGAAAATATAACAGCAAAAACAAAACAACAACAATAAAAATAAAAAATTATGATTTGTTTTTAATTGAAAAAGAAAAGCATAAAAACATAATGACAGCAAAATAACATTCATAACATAATAACAATCAGTTCAGAAAGCATAAAATTTATTTATGCAGATGAATAAATAAATTTACATGGTGTTTTGAAATATTTTTACTACTCTCAAAGGTAAAGGTAAAAATTTACTTTTTTGAGAATGTTGGGATTAAAAAATTTCAAATTGAGCACCTGATATATTTCGCTCATTTGCTCCCTCTTTGTAAAAATGTAATCCAAAATATAAGCTATAAAACAAATTAAATTATATAAGTTTTTTGTTTTTTTTTTTTACTTCCTTTATTATTTACAATCTGTATTTTCATTTCTATACAATAAGCAAATATTTATGATGAAAATATGACTTGAAGTAGCCTATCCAGTGATAAGCTGCACTAATTTACAAAATCTAATCTCTAGTTTATTTTACAGTTAATTTAGTTAATTATTTATTTTATATTAAGTCGCTTGGCATTCTTCTTTTTAGTCTCCTTGTGTTTCGCTTAACAAATAGCAGTCGACCTAGGTTGTTTGAATGGTCTTCCACTTTATTTTTGTAGTTATTTATGAATTTTTTTATTTCGTCTTGCACTGAAGAAATTCCCAAATCTTTTGTAATTTTAAGTTATTTGGAATGTAGCAGGGTGCGTTTTCGATTTTCCGCAAAAATAAGTTCTGGAATCTCTGAAGTACTTGAATATTTGTTTTTGCAGCTATATCCCACATCTGTATTCCCAATGTCCATATAGGTTTTAATACCGAGTTATATACCAATATTTTGTTTTTTAGAGATAACTGCGATTTATTCCCTAGTAGCCAATACATATTTCTTAATTTTATTCCAAGCTGCTTTCGTTTGCTTTCAATATGCTTTCTCCAGTTCAATCTTCTATCTAAATGTATTCCTAGATATTTTACTTCTTCTTTTTGAGGTATAGGAATATTGTTTAAGGAGACTTGTGGGCAAGTATCCTTTCTTAGCGTAAATGTAACGTGCACTGATTTTTGTTGTTTTTCTTTAATTTTCCATTTATCTAGCCATATTTGGATTTTATTCAGGCACACTTGGGTAGTGGATGATGCCACGTTTGCGTCATTATGTATAGCTAATTAGGCAGTATCATCGGCAAAAATTGCAAGTTGAACTCCGGCTGTTAGTGGGAGGTCTGCTGTGTACAATAAGTGTAAGATAGGTCCAAGGACACTACCTTGAGGAACTCCGGACTGAATTTCATATAGTTGACTATATTTGTCTTTTTGTTTTATATAATACGCTCTATTTTCCAAATAGCTTTTAAAAATTTCCTAATACTCAGATGGCAACATTTTTTTAAAGTTTATACAGGAGTCTTACATGCCAGACTTTATCAAATGCTTGGCTTATGTCTATAAAGACAGCTGATATGTATTCCTTCTTTTCGAAAGCATTATTTATGGTGTTGACAATTCGATGTACTTGCTCTACTGTGTTGTGCTGGGATCTAAATCCGAATTGGAATTCTGTTATCAAAATTATATAAGTAACAAAAATTATAACTGAGAACATCATCAAGCATCAATGTTTACGCAATAAAAATCACGCTAAGCGCCAAATGACCATGGATCTCTCAGAGATTTCGTTGAAACAAAAAACTCTCATTCTCTTAAAAAAAAATTATTTTCCTTATTATTAACATTATAATAAATTAATACCCCCATTGACCTTTATATTTGATTTTAATGTTTTCTAAGCCATCCTGTAATTAAATGACTATTATAATATCATGTTTTTGTATATTAATATCAAATCAAAAAAAAATAAATCTTATTTCAATTAGAATATTCATCCTCCCATATTTCTCTTCACATCAAATCATCTCATCTAGCTATTTTGCTATTTTCATTCATTAAAAAAAAAATAAAAAAAAATTAAAAAGAAATTCAAAAAAAAAAAAAATAAAAAAAATACCGACAGCGCCACCATGCTGCCACCACATTTGAATTATTATAATTTGAATCTCAATCAAATCAATATAAATTTTTTTGTGTTGTTGTTGTTGGTGTTTTTTTCTCGATAAAATCGATTAGAAAACAACAAAGTCAGAAACATACAATAAAGAAATATAATAATATCATTGTTTTGTTGTTGTTGTTCCACCTACCCATACAAAAACGATAAGTTAAAGTGCAATGCTTTAGGGTTAATTTAAAGAATCGATTTCAAGTTTGAGAATTCGTTTCATTGTCAGCAGACACCGGTTTTTACCATATTTCAATTAAAACATTATTTAATAGGCCCGCATATAATTATGTTTATGTTCATTAATTGATATGATTATTTAACTGAAGCTATTTAGCTCCTGGATTCTATATATTAGCAAATAATGAACAATTAGGGGGGAAGGGGGAATTTTTGTTGAGAAAAAAATGTAAAAAGTCTGTATTCCATTGCTTATTAAAGAATTTCTTTGTTATTACAGCAAACTTCAAGCAATCCATTCAAAATTTTGCTTTAAGCTTGAATATAAATTGCCAGTTTGGATAGGTTTTTTTTTTTTTATAAACGGTCAAAGTGTTATGTAGAAAAATATGCCAAGTGTTAGGTAGGGCCGCCAATTAGATGAATGGCGCGATTTTAAACGTGATCAAGGAGGCCTAAGGCTATAAGGGAAGAGCCAGCCCAAATATGTGTGAATTAAATTTCATCTTGGGACGTATAAATGATTTATGGAATTGTTGCTCCAACTTTAGTCAAATTTTAGTTAGACCATGGCTAATCATGTTAACCAATATTTGTCTTCTATTGCTAATTTCGGTAGTTGTAGCATTAAATTTACGGAGAAAATCGAAGTATGCCATCAGAGTACTGTCATCAGCAAAACTGAGGATTGGATTGAAGGTTGTTTGTCATAAATCGTTGAAGAAAATCAAAAAAAGACTGGGAGAAAGAACAGGTGCTTGCGGAACACCAGCATTTATATTAAGTTTTTCCAGAAGTGAAGCCGTCTACTAAAACGCGAATCGAACGATTGGAAATGATGGCCTTAGATTTTCACTAATAATTTTGTGACTGAATCCGCTTAAGTTGAATTATTAAACTTTTCAGTACGGATATTATATTATATAAAGTTTCAAATGGATTTCTAAAAAAATATCTGTAAAGACTTGATTTGAGATAAGCTATGTTAGTTATGTGTGTAATATATTCAAGGTTGTGAAGTTGTTTTTTAACTGAAAAATCGCTTAAATTTACTTAAGCTATTTTAATAAAAGGGAAGCTATATTTTGGTGAGTTATCTTAAGTAAGTTAAGCGTTTAAATAAAGTATAAAGCCATATCTTTATTAATTAATTCGTTCTACTTTTTACGATATCTCGCACTTAAATAGCTGAAATGCAATAAAATTTTGTCAGAAAAGCATTTTCATAATTGGAAAAATTATGGCGCTAATAATTAATGTTTTTCTTATCTCGGTTTAAGTGGTTTTATATTTTAGTCACAGAATTAATGAAAAGCTCAAATTTTAAAACTGAAAAATAAACTAATGAGGAGGACGTCTAAGATAATATTTCTATTTTTATTGTATTGACTGTAATTGAGTGGAATACTCTTTCGGTACATTCAGAAGTACAGAATTGCAATTTATTTATTAGAAATTTTGGTATCAACAATTTTTGTATATCGTTACTGATTTGTTATATGATCAGGTACTATGAGTCTTCCAGTATATTTATCTAGTATTCTGAAATGTTGTGAAAATACTGAATTCTGAATTAGTTGAAAAAGTATGAAGTTTTACAGTGTTCTTCGGTACTTTATAATATATTGAATGAAGTAATTCAGATGCTTTTGAATAAATTATGGTCCTTAACAGTTTTGGAATACGTATTCGTAAAGATAAGCTTCAAAGATTTTTTTGATTCGAACGTTTTCTTTGATCCATTTAATTTGTCCAAGTAATTGAAGATAAACCTAATTATGCTAAAAATCTATTCAGTTCGGACTTGAGGCTTTGAAATTAAATCTACAACCTTTAACAAAGTTTCGAAATAAATTTCATAATCGAATATTTCATTAATTCCTTGCGTCCGAATATTCCTTTGACTCCTCAGAAATATAAGCTTCTCATTTGAGCTTTAAATTACTTTAAAATTTTATAGAAAACTGTAGGTCATTACTATTACTATACCTTTAAATAATCTCACTTACGATTATCGGAATCAAATGTGTCTAGATATAATGCCCAACATCCAATTTAGATTTAATTATACACCATAGGGAATTGAATTGTAATTATTATCAATTTTACAGTTGATTTCTTTAAGAACACTGCTGTGCACAATAAAATATGGTATCCAATATCGATGTTATAATATTATGCAAAAACAAATTTTAATTTAAAAATTCAACGACATCTATTATAGGTGAATGGCATAATTATTTTATCATTTATATACATACACAAACACACATACCTACATGTGCATACATATTTATATTTACAAATAATTTATTTTGTATTTATCTGCTTGTGGTATGGATCATTTAATGGAACCACAAGTTCAATGAATATTTATGGCTTCAAATTAGCCGCAATGGTATAGAAAATTAATGAAATCGAAACCCAATATTGAGTTCGGTTATTGGTGAGATTCTGATTGAATTCTGGGTTATTTTATTTTATAAATAATTTTTAATTTTTGTTTTTCTCTGCTCTCACTTTTTATATTGCCTTTTATCATCATCCGCGAAACTCTTTTTTAAAGTATCAATGAATGAAATTTCAATTTTAAAACAAAATGTAGTCAAACCAAATTTGATGTGAAGAAAAATAAGGAAATAGAAAAATATATATATTTTTTTTTTAATGTTTAAAATTCTGGAATTTTTTAGATTCAGAACTTTTTTTTTTTTTCTAGATTTGTTTCATGAATTTCAAGAAAGAAATTTGAGAAGTTATTCCAGAATTAAATATTTTGGACCGAACCGAGCTCACATATTACATTATTGGTATGTGATGTATAGAAAATGAAATTTTTGTACTTTACTGAAAGCATGGATGTGAAAGAAGAATTCTACTAAGGAAATGTAGAAAAATTTTTGTTGTTGTTTTTACAATATTGAACGATTCGAACCGATTTGAATGAATTTATGATAAAAATGGAAAAAATAAATTTGGAAAAAGAAAAAGTAAAAAAAAAAAATGTATTTTAAGTTAATCCGAAAAGAAACAAATTTGAGAATAAACGGACGATTAAAAATAGAACAGATGTTTGGAATTTTTAATAAAAATTCTGGAAATATGATATTTTTTTTTTTGGATATAGCTTTACAAATTGGTCACATTTAAATAATATGCGGTCTGTTAAATTATATTACATAAATTTGTTTGGCAGAATAAAAAAAAAAAAAAAATAAATTTATTATAATTGGAAATAAAATTTTAAAATTGGAAATTGCAGTTTAGTGTAAAAATTGTATACAGTGATGTGATTGTGATCTAAATTTTTAATTTTTATGTGTTACGCAAAAATCTTTGGTGGTCTATAGATATTATATAATATACTGTGATTCTGTAAATATTAATTTGAAGTGTGGTAATGAGAAGAACAAAAAATTTTTTTCTGTATGGCTAGCGTTAATAGACGTAGACTAGATTTAGAATGTAGTGGAATACCGTTTATAAGACGTAGACATAGGCGGGTATAGTGGAAAGATGATTCGATAGTGGCGATTAGACACTTAGAATATGGAAAAAGTTGCATGGAATACATTTTTTTCCGGTTTAGTTTTTAAATTTTGATAAAAAACAATTGCATGGCAAAGTTATAAAAATAAATTAAAAATACGGAGCTATACTGTTTGATTCCAAATGATCAATTAGTCGTTACTGTCGACTATCGAAAACATTTAATAATTATAGGAGCTTTTCGACGATAAAAAAATAATTTCAAATAAAATTTATATTCAACTGCAAAAGTTTTATAATTCAAAAAACATAGTTCAGATACCTATTTAACTATAGATTGTAAATTTTATTGCAATTTTTCAAATGTTGTTAATTGATAATTATTTATTAAATATGACCTTGTTTCATCAGTAATACTTATCTTTTCTTCTACATGTACATCTTACATTAAATGATATGACATAAATGATATTAAATTACATGATATTATAGCAAATTACATTACAGTACATTATATTACATTACACATTATTTTATAATTTACATTATATTACATTACATAACATTTCAAATCATGATGATATTATATGCCAAATCACATTATATGACATTAAATTACATTGTATGACATTAAATTGTATTCCATGACATTAAATTGCATTACATGATATTGCTCTGCATTACATTATATTACTTTACAGTACATTTTATTACATTACATTATGTTTCATGACATTTCATATTGACATTCCATGAAAAATTACATTATATGATATGAAATTACATTACATGATATTAAATTATATTGCATGACATTTCATATCATGACATTACATGACAAATTACATAACATAACATTAAATTGCATTACATGACATTACTTTACATTACATTACATTACATTACATTACATTACATTACATTACATTACATTACATTACATTACATTACATTACATTACATTACATTACATTACATTACATTACATTACATTACATTGTAATTCATCATAGAACATTTTGTTACATTACATTATATTACATAACATTAAATTAAATTACATTTATTTATACATATTTATTTACATTACTTAACATATTATAATAAATTTACACTTTACATTGTTTTATGTCATTATGTTATGAAATTTAATAACATTTTGCTAAATTATAGTTTTTGCGATAAAATAAACAGAAATACATTGGACAGCACGATATGAAATTATCATTTTTTATATTACATGGCACATTATATTATTTATTACAGATTTTTACGATACATTTCAAAATAGTTTTTTAAAAGAACTTTTCGGTATGATGCAGCCGTTCTTTGGTTCATTAATTCATTAACTTAAGTTTCATTAGAAATCTGACAAATACTGCGACCTTTTTAAATAATTTTTCTTTGGCATTTTGTTTAGATAATAATTAAAATGAATTCAGTTGTGTTAGCAACATTTCAAGATGCTAACTAATTTATTTCATTAAATTATGATAATATTTTTTCTGTCTATTTTCTACACGCACGATCAGTAAAAATCTTAAGTATACAGAAAGAGATTACAGTGGCGCTCAATATAATGGCACATCTATACACTAAAAAGCTTGTTTAGAAAAAAGATATTAACGAATTTAAAAATTGATTTACATGTGTGGTACTTTGATGATTTATGATACTTTTCATCATCATCATCAACGTTATTGTCGTCATCATTTTTATCAATTTGACATTTTGAATTTGTGTTTCTCCCCCATCCCCAAAAAAATCAGCAATTAGATAGGAATATTTTTCAATTTAATTTGCTTTTCTCTTAAGTTGAAAAGTTAAATAATGAACTGAAGAATACCAAAATAAAAATAAAAAAATTATAACAAGACAAGAAAAATAGCAACACATGAAAAACGACACTAAAAAGTCTTAGAAAAAAATACAAAAATTTTTATTTTTTTTTGACTTGTCAAGTGATTTTTCTTTTATAATTTTATTTTTGTTATTTTTAATTTTTTTTTTTGTTTTTGTTTCTGGTGCACAACATAGAATTTATGGTTGTTTGGTGTTGAACATGACACTGATTGATTAAAGTTTCTTTAAGTAAAAAAAAAAAAAAAATAAAACAAAACAAAATATGCTTATATGCATATTACGTCGTATATGCTTGAGAAACAAAAGTTACTTTCATGGGCTTTTGAATTTTCAACATGTTCTTTAATTTTTAGTTTTTGTTTGTTTTTTTTTTTTTTTTTTTTTTTTGCAATGCACCAACAACCAAACAAACAATTGACACTATACATAGTATAGACATTATATTAATTTCAACAAGTTCTTGTCAGTTTTATTTTTAATAAAATATTTTTGTAGAGCTTTAAAATTTTTATGACATTAATCATTGGATTTTTTGGTTTGAATTGTGTTTTTTTTTTTTTATTTTAATGAATATTGAAATTAGTTTAGTTGGCCTACACTAAAATGTCAACCAAACTATAGTGGAATTTTCCTCCTTCTCTGACATTAAAGAGATTTTCACTTACATTCGATCATTAAATTCATTTTTGTGAATGTTGATGGATATTATGTAGTAATTTATTTTGAGACCTCTACTTTATTCGATTTGTTTTTTCTATCTCGGCTAGCTTTGCTTGCATGTGATCATGCTATATCTAATTGATGGCATACATATAAATCATCATTTTCTCACGATTTCCTTTAAAACCCCAAAGTAGTTATATATGTCTTCAAATCTTCAATCTTATTGCTTAAAACATAATATAGTATGATTAAAAATAGATTCAGTAATAAAAATCAGACTTGTTTAACTTCGCTAGTTGTTTTGATTAGATTGAAGAGGGAATTTTGATGAAATAGAGTACTAATAGACTGAATAGCTTCAAAATTATATTTGTTTGCTATGTTTAGAGATATTTTAAGTACACCCCAAATGTAATCCATAAATTAAGCTGAACGCATAGCTACAACACATAAATAAAAGTAATTTATAGGCTTAATTATCATTCTTGACATTATTATCAATAGTTTTTTGGTTATGGTATTAATTTAGTTCATGTATAGTATGATCAAAATTTGGTTGGAAATCAATTTGTTGTTTGCGGATTATTTCTTTAAACTTTTAATTATTGATTCTGAGTAAAATATGTTTTTAATTATTTTTGATGGGATCGGCCGGATGGGATCTCCAATCATTTGTACAATCATCTGATTTACATTTTTATAATTTTAGTTATGTTTATATTTATTTTTGCCTTTACAAGCCGGATTATTATAAAGTACAAAATTATCCAATCGAAATAAAATTCATGAATATACCTATCATAATTTTTATACAACCTCATCGCAGTCCCTACAATTATTTATAGCGAAAACCTTTTTCATATTAATCATTTTTAATTAATTTATTCCATTGATTACTCTATAAATTATGTACAATTTAATTGCCTTCATTAACCAAAATCTACATCTACATCTTCCATAATTTTTTAAACATACAGTTTTTTAATTATTAAAACAAAAAAAATAAAAATTAAAAAAATTAAAAAACAAAACTCTAGTCTTTAAATTGATGTTCGACACAAGATGACATTTTGTTAAACAGACAATATTATTATTACCTACAAAAAACAACAATAATAATATTATAAAACATAATTTGGATGCAAAAGACATGATAACATACCTTCTTACATTCATACGTAGATTTCAGTCATTTGAATAGGTATGTAGGTACATATATATAATTTACAAAACGTTGTGTTGGGTATCATCATTATAAATAAGCGAATTATTTAAACGTTTTTTGTTTTTTTAATAATTTTACAAATCTATTCGAATGTTACAACAAGAATGTATGATGATATTTTGTGTGTTGGCTGTTATGTATATACAATATAAAATCGTTCGCAAAACCTATCATAATTAATTTTAAAATGTACCTAGAAATGGGGGTTTGTTTTCTTCAAGAGGAACAAATTAATAACCAAGGCCAATAAAAATATTTTGAACCAAGCGAATACGATGAAATTATTTTCAAAGTCATTGTTAAAAGTCCTTTTTTATAATTTTACATACATATTTTAACAACAAAAATAACATCAACATGTGTTGCAACGCAATTTTTAATTTGTACAATTTATAGATATTAAACACGGTCATCATATAATAATCTTCATCTTTACTGTATATTATCATAATAATCGGATATACATATATGTATACAGTCATAACAACATTCACTGTCATTAATTAATGGTGCTAATATTATTGTAATTTTTTTTTTACATAAATTTGAATAATTTTAGCTAGGGGTTGCCATATTATAAAAAAAAAAAAACAATTTACACATAATACATTAGTTAGTTTCTTTATACAAATCAAAAGCTATTGTATAAGTCGTCCTAGAAGTTACTGTTAACTACCGTTTAATAACTACAAGAGATTTACAACGTTAAAAAAATAATTTCAATGAAAATTTTCAACTGCAGAAGTTACAAGATTCAAAAAGCATAGCTCAGATTTACCTATAGATTGTATATTTTACTCGGCAAGACGTAAGTATATCATAAATTAAGCAAAAATTTGTAGAAAAAATTGAAGAAAGATATTTGACATTAATTTTGAGTGAATTAGGATACCCTGTAAAAAAAATTTCATTATCAAAATCTTCATATCTCACAGTCCACTAGTTAAAGTTTGGCTAATCAATGCTGACTTTACTGAAAATACCGAAAATCCCACTTTTAACCGTTTTTTTGCATCCCAAATAGTTTACGATTTCTCAGATGTTTGTTTTAATTGTAAAAAAAACTGTATATTCGTTTTCGGGATTTTAATTAATGGGATTTTGAAATTTAGGGGCTTTGAAACAGTTTTTAGAAAAACTTACATTTTAGTGTTAGAGTAAAATTTGTATAAATGTTGAAAATAGTCGAATATTTTCATTTTAATTTTACTAAACAAACAGCTGCTTCTCATACAGATACGCACATTTTGTCTACTGCTTGCGAATTTTGTCAGCATTTTCTAATGTTGGGAATATAAAATGTCGAGATATTGGTAGGAAGAGCTTTTTGTCGTGATATCGTGATACAACTATTACCTTTACTTACTCAAGTCTGCCACAGTTATTCTCCGCTTTGTTAAATTAGCTTGATCTTGATCTATATATTGCTCTAGTATTTTACCAAACTGCCTGTTTTATTTCATTAATTTGCATCATTTTTGTAATTAATTAATTTAAATTTTTTTACAATATTTGACATTCGGATTTTTAATATCAATCAATCAATTTAAGTAAAAAAAAAATTTGAGCAGAAAAACAGACAAATTTATTAATATGGCAACGATTTACAATTTAAGCATCTAAAGTGCAAACATAGACAGCATATTAAATACGATTAAGAATACTATCAAAAAAATTAACACAAGCCTGTAGAAATAACAAAAACAACAAAAACAACAACCAAATACAAAAAATTAACAAGGCAAGAGACCTCGTCTATTTATGTTTTCATTTTTTGTTTAGCAATTCGTCATGCCTTTTAATGAAATGAACACCAAAAATATAACAAAACAAAAAAATTAAAGGAAAACAAAAATAAAGCCAGCATATTGTTAAAAAACTGTATCTAAATATTGTGCAATTGAATGTACCTATAATAGTAAAGAAAAAAAAAAAAAAATTAAATTAAAGTGACAGAAAATGCGTATAAATATGAACTACATATTAGCCTCGAGTACACAAGATTCTTGAGATGAGATGACAATAAAAAAATAAAAAATACACATTCAAATTTTAACTCTGAAAATATACGCACAAAACTGTACATTTTAGGTTCTTACAATAAACCATTTTTTTTTTTTGTTTCGGGGTTTTTAAATTGGTCTTCTCGGATCGGTCACAATTATTGCCATTAAATAATGCTTTTTAAGACTAGTGCCGCCGCTTTACTTAAAATTAACTCAATATTAATTTCTTATTAACTACAACTAAAATTAAAAAAAAAAAAAATCAACATTACAAGACCGGATATTAGATGTTATGGATTCATAGAAAAAGAAAGGAGGTTTTTTTTATACTTTTCGTATTGTTGTTTTTGTTTTGCTATTATTAGGATCGCCTTCATTAGCAGCAGCAGCAGATTGTTTGCTTTTTATTTGATTTTGTTATTTTTCTTTTTTTTTAACGCTTATAAATTATGTGTGACTGCAAATGACTTTAAATTACGTTTAGTGAATTAATTTTTTTAGAGCAGAGGGGGAGTGAATATGTATAAAATACTGAATTGTAAAATTATAATGGTAGTTTGTATATGTAGTAAATTTATTGTGTCTTGCAGGGTGTTACAAAATTGAATACATTACTACTATTATAAGTCGGAGAGTCGGGGAGAAGGTTGTAGTGGCTGCCGACAGTATGTCGACACACTTATACCAGTAAAAACCATTGTGATACTTCATCGGGGAGGAAAATTAGAGGTGTGATTGATTTCACCAACCCCCAATCTCCAGTTGCCCATAGTAGCTTTAGTCGATTTGGCTATTTTGCACTTCATCTCGCAGCAATTTTACCGATTCTAGGAGCAGTAAATTTTATTGCAACTGTTATTTATATCTTTTAAAAAACATCACAAAATGTCATCAATGTTGTCAAAACAACATGATGACATGTTATTATCTCATTTCAAAAATGCTCTTTGCCAATTATAGTTCTTGAGTCGTAGCATTGAAAAAGTACAAAATATTTTTCTACCGAGAAGTTTGTTAAATTAGTCACTTACATCGACCTATGTAGATTTGAAGAAAGTAATATGAACAAAATATAAATTTAACTGCACCTGTAATTCCACCTCGATTTTGTCAAACTGAATTTTGTTTATCTGGTCTGGATTATATTCGATCTACTGAATTATCTCAAATTTATAAAAACAAAAGAAAATTGGATCTGATGAGTATATCTCATAATATGATAAGAAAATACTGATGAGTATAACTTTTTGCTCACTCTGTATATATATATATACATCTAGAGTTACCAGCCACATAATTTAATGTTCCACTATATAAAATATGGTAGTCAGCTTGTTGTAGTATTCAACTTCGATAATTGTTTTTTTATTCATTATTATTTTTTTTATTAAATTGTAAATTATTATTAGTAAAAAAATAAAAATATAATAAGAAAAACAAGAGAAAAATAGTAAATTATGCTGGGGAGGAACAAAAATTAGTTAAGCTCGGATTAGTTCTGCCAAAAAAATTCTAATTTGATAATTCTGTGACAATTATAAAGAACGTAAATTAAAACAAAAAAAAAAAAATAAAAATTATATGCATAGTTAATAGTGATTTATTGTCAATGAATTCTGTAAAGTCTTTTAATAATTAAATTACGTAAAAAAAATTATACAGACTTAAAGTGTTTTTTTGTTTTTTTCAAATAGAGAAAAACGATTTGTATCTACTTCAAATTATCATATTAATTAATTTCCTGATAAATAAAATTCTATTAATTCCAAGTCTAAAATAATAATTTTTCTTTATACTTACCTAATTTGATTTAATCAAGTCTGCAAAATAAATTTGGTCAAAACCGTTGAAATAACTGATCTTTCATATTCACTGTGTGTGCAACATATTTACTCATTTCAACTGTATTTGTTTTTTTTAGCTTAATTAAATGGTTATATTAATTATGCTGAAATGACAGCGCTGCACAAAAATTATAATCAAAAATAATAATTTTTATAGTACTGATTTAAGGGATGATTAATACTACCTTTTTTACTAGATCAAAATTTTTCAAAACAAATAAAAGCTGATTTTCAAAGCTAAACGAACAGCTTCACGTTGATGTCATAGCTGTCAATAGACTATTTATGATATAACAAATATATTTCAATGATTGTGAATACAAAACTAAATAAAAATAGCAAAAAATCAGAGAACAAAACGAAGATGAATGAGCTCCAATGAGCTCGTCGAAGAATAGAGATCCAACAATCAACAGATCGAAAAGATGGTACAAGTCATAGCCATCAGCCAGTTCAGTAGATCATAAAATGCACTTTTTATTAATTAATAAAAAATGAATTTGAATTTTAAACCCTCAACTAAGGACACAGAAAAATGGGAAAAAATTGACTGGCAATCCAAATCAATTTATTTTTTTTGCACTAATTTACAGTAGAATTTCCGATATTTACAGAAAGTACTTACAGAAATTACAGTAAAATTTGAAATTAAACCAAAATCGACTTAGGCACGTTATAATATTATTAACGTTATATTTTTGAATTTCAATTTATTTTGATTTTGTTCTATTCATATATTGTGGGGTAGACAAAAGATAGAATATTGAGAACATGTTAATAAAATAGAAGAATGAATTCAAAATTATAATATTATGATAAAAATTAATTTGATTAATTAATTTTAGTTTTAGGGAGTTTCACGTTTTGTCTGGCTTGTGTAAAAAAAAACAATAGTGATATAATTTTTTTATGTAGCCAACATATTAGGTGCATACTGCATACTTTTATGACATTTGTACGTTAGTATAGAGTTGTGAGAAGGAAGTTGGGGAACAAAGGGAGGTCATAATCTAGTTATACAAATAGATAGTGTTCCAAAAAAGCAAAAATAATAAAAGTAAATAAATTCAGAACGACTTTTATATTGAGAGCAATCATGAGTTAACAAAAATATTTTCTAAGTTGTTGCTCATCACAAAAATCATCGCCATCATATCACAACCAAAATTTGGAGTATCTATTTTTTTTTATTATTATTTTTTTTTTGTTATTGTTTGTGTTATTCTGTTTTTCTTCTCTGACAATTCGATAATAATATTTTTAAATTGTCATGTCTCATTAACTCAAAATCATTTCAATTTATCACATTTGAAAAAAAAAAAAATGTCCAGTCATTAAATTCCAAAATTTTTAAACTTTTTTATTTAAATTTCGATAAAAAAATTGTTTGTTTTTTTTTTTTTGCGAATATTTTAAAGAGAAAACCCATATGCTTTTGTTGCTCAGCATGAGATATTTCCTAACTATACTATTTTAAATATTGACGATTCCCCTTTTCTATCAATATTATGTATGTAGGCCTTGGTTTTTTTGTTTTTTTTTTATTATTTTTATAAACTTTAAGATTTCAGATATCATCAATGAAATAAACGTCTTCCGCTTTCAAAAATTTTCAGTTAATTTTGTAAGTTTTTTTTTTGTTCTAAGTAAATTGGGTTGTTCAAATTTCCACTCAGAGTGCTGGAAAGAGAACTTCAAAAAATTTTATTTTGTTTTTTTTAAATTAAAATTTCTGACTAATAACTTGAAAATGAAAAATGAACAGTGAATTTCAAAATTAAATGAATAGTGAAAAATGTTTGTGTATTTTTAACATCAAAGCTCTCAATATTGGGCTTGAATTGCGATACAGTTGTTATATTAATTAAATGTGATTTTAATTATCATTTTTTTGGCTCATAAACTGTAAAATAGTGTGTCAAACTCTTTTGCCCTACATAATATACATTTTATTTTGCTGCACTTTCGTATCCCGAATATGGTTGAATGGGTACTTTATCAATATCTTATATGCTTTTTTATTTTCTATTAATCTGTTAATTTTCTTAAATTTGTTAAGTAGGCAGTTTAGTAAGTAATTATCGGTGCTTGACCTCCGTCAAGGTTTTACTCATTATTAGATTTACCTCGTACTGCTTGGAAATAATAGAAAATTGTAAAAATAATTCAATTGGATTTAGACCTCTAAACCGTAGTTATTTAAGTTTGATCCATAAAGTTATGAAACTGAAAAATAATATTTTAATTATTTTAACTGAACCTCATAATACTTTTTCTACACTCAATACAATTTGTAAAGGTAAAAAACACTTCCTATTTTTGAAATAAAATAAAATGAAAGAATACCCAACTTATCAAAGTAGCTACGAATATCCAAACCATCCTAAAGCAACATAAGCAAATGTACACATTCAAAACTATGACAAATGATAGGAATATTAATTTTAGGTTTAGAACTTTGATAGCCGACACCACAGAAAGTTTATAATAAAATTCCATTTTGGAATTATTGACTCTAAGTTTAAAACTACGCGTAAAGTAAAACTTATTATGAAGAGAAAGAATTACAAAATAAGTACAATTTAAACTTTTGGCAATCACTGTAGCTTGTATACACATTGGCATATAGAAAAATATAAAAATTTGAAATGTTGTAATGTTGAAATGTCAAATCAACAAAAACCAAAATTGAAAACTAAAAACACATCATACCCAACTTTCTTTGAACGTATCGTATGTAAACACGTGTCACGAATTTCATCTTCCTGTCTTGAAGAGTCCTCTTTAAAAAAAATCTTGATGAAATTGAAAGAAAACAGAACAGAAAATTTTAAAATTAAAGAAAATATATTTTTTTTTATTTCTTAAATTTATTCAGAAAAAAAAACAACAACAACAACAAAATTTTATTTTTTGTTTATTTAAACAACTTAACTCTCTTCAAAAAATTTTTGTATTGAAACAAAATACAATAAAAAAAATATAATTTTGATTCCTTGTTTAATAAATTCAAAAATTGTGTCTTAAAATAATTTAAAAAAAAAAACAAAAAGTAAGTAAAATACACCGTGAATCGGATACGTGCTAATAATAACCACTACTAACTGCTTGGCTACATGCTAGTTACATGGTCATGTCATATCAAAACTATTTTTATTATTATTATTTTTTTTTAAATTTACATAAGAGTCAACTCTCTTCACTTTGTAATAACAAAACAAAAAATAGACCCCTTGAATTATTGGAGAAATATTTTTTTTTTTTTTTAAATATTCTTCGCCTCAATTCGCGTTTATATAATTTATATTTTTTGGAATATTTAATTTTTCCATATTAGTATCGGACTATTGTTTAACGATAGTGAAGGGTTAAGATGGGGGGAAATAACTTATAAACTATACAATTTTTTTTTTTATATTCTTTATATTATTTATAGTTCAATATTGTTCTTGTTGTAGTGTTGTGTAATTTTGGACATTGTTGGAATCTTGTTTTCCTGTCAGGAAAATTTCTGAAGGGCGGCAGAAGTAGATTTACTTTTTTTATTTTTGTAATGAATATAAAATGAGCTCTATAGTTTAGAGTACATGACGAAGGGTTTTTTTTGTTACAATAAATTATTTGAATTTTTTGAAGAGCCAATAATAATGATGTCTTAATTTTTTTTTAACCTTTTTTGGCTTTTTAAATAATAAATTATTTGTGTCTATGTGTTTTCGTTTTCTTGTAAGACTCGATAGAATTGGAAATGAATGCGGAATTGAATTAACCAATTTTTGTCTTTGCATAATTTAAAATGTTTATTAATTGTTTAGAAAATATAAATTTTTATTGTCATTTACTTCTTAAATATGGGATAAAAATGAAAATTTAATAGAATTTTTTTAACTGTTTTTTTAACAAAGCTTATCTCTATTTGAATAAGAAGAAGGTTTGGTATTCTAGTAGATTAAGTGTTAGGAAATTATATTCTATTTATTAATTTATTTCTTGTTAATACTGAAATCAAATATAGAAAGTGGTCTTACAAGGTACAAGTCTCTACCTGCTCCGCCATATCCAGCGTGCTAAATAGAACCCACAGAGTAAATTCACGTGCCAAAAAGAACCCACAGAGTACAAAAATTCACCTGGGTATGTCTTGTAAACAATCTAAACTCTCTGAAATAGATAACGTAGGTTTTGGCACATTTGTTGATTCGTTTTTAGTTAATTCAAATTATTAAAATATACCGGGTGTTTCAGAGCATGCGTATCAGTTTTTTAAGAGGGGAATTGTCGTAGAATCTGAATTTGCATTAAAAAATACCTCTTCCCATTTGAAAATGTCGGTTTTGGCCAATTTCGGCGATTTTTAATCTTAAAAAACCTATTTGGGATCTTTTCCGAAAGTTGAAAATACCACCAATCGATAGAGCACCCTCAATTTAAATAACAAACTTTTTTATAAATTTTAAAATAACGGCTCCTTCCCCTCTTAAAAAGCTTATACGCATGTTTTGGTACACCCGGTATATAAAAAAATGAGGTGTGAAGTCATATTTAAAGTCATTTTTCTAGGTAAGGGCAATGATGTTATTTATTTAATTTTCTTTTCTGGAAAAATCCAATGCACCCGATAATCTAATCGAGCCCATTATTTTAATTCTCACATACTTGATGTGTTTCTAGGTATATTAATTCCACATTTTTACTTTAAAAGTCATTATTGTGTGCATAACTGGGATTATAATGTTCACATTATATTTCTTGACTTCTCATAATTGAATATTCATCGACAGAATTTATTTTCTTGATATCTTTCATTACTATCTAGATCTACTTAAATACGAGTATTTCCTTTAATATTAGAATACACGCATTAGAATATTTAACATTTGAATAAATACTCATTAAAAATCGTTTCAATTTAAGTAGGATGAAAAACAAATAAACTAGGATCATAAAAATAAAATTTTAAATGTGAAAACCAAATCATTTATGGTTCCATTAAAGAAAATTTTATTATTATCTCGTGGATTTTATTAAATTTATAATGAAAGGAAATTTAAATCAAAAATAATATTAAAAAATATATGTATATAGATGAATTTTTAAATATCATTAATGCAACAAGTTTAATTATTTATACAAAATTAATATTCCAGTAATTAAATTTAATTAAAATATTATAATATTTTATTTAAATAAAATAAAATAAATATAATGGAAGAGAAATTCATTGAAAATAAGGAAATCCTTTTAAATTTATTTTGAGAACAGACCATCTAGATAATTAAAAAAAATCAATGTTTGTGTATATTTACCTGACTATATACCTAAGTATCCATAAATAATATAGAAAATAATAATGAGTGCAACGGAAATTCTAATTTAAATAAAAGAATCATACTAAATTTAATTAGATATTTATCTATCTACCTACCATTGGTTAAAATTAAAAATAGAGTAACTACATTTAAACTAAATGGAATGAGGAAACAACACTGTATAGTTTTTATAATGGAATCTTAGTTAATTAAAGTAAGGAAAATTGTTCATAAAAATAATTTTATTAAAAATTATTTTTTTAATTTAAGACAATATTCTTATATTTATTATTAATAAAATTTAAGTTTTATTTCTTTTCTAAAGTGTTTCATTTTGATTTAATTTTGATGAGAGATAAAACATTTCCTGTAACTGTTTTGTTTCTTATTAAGCTTGACTACTTGAAAGTAAGTTAATACTTTTGGTTCAATTCAATTCAATTCAATTAAAAACAAAAAATCAAACAAAAATTTTAGAAAAGTTATGAAATACTTTCGTGATCGTAATCTGAAATATTCCGAGCATATGAAATATACAATCTCTATAATGGCAGTAAGTCCATTGTGATGGCAAAAAAACTAATTTACAACAAAAACGTAAGCAATAGAGTCAAAATAATATGTTATCAGATATTAATAAGGCCAACACTTATATATGATGAACTCATATGGTACAACGTCAGTGAAAGCCTAATGAAAAAACTACCCAAATTTGAAAGAAAGTGTATACGAGTATTTACCAATATTTATAGAAAACCCGATTCCGACTACAAGCATTCCCACGTAACAATTTTATTGCTATAAGACACGTGCGCACTCTTATAACACTATTATAAACACTAAGTACTAAGCGTTAAGTATATATTTTTTTCTCGTTTAAACTAGGTTAACCAGTTTTAGTTAGGTTTGGTTAGGTTATGTTTTGTCTTTAGCAATAAGAGAATATAGTTAATACCGCAGGTTTTTTCTAATATAAGAATTCAAGTGTATTACAACTAACTAATAACAATAAGTTTATTTAATGTAATTGAAAAAAGCAAGATAACTGTTCACAGATTTCTTAGAAACAGATTCGAGATTTTATCTAAATAAAACTCTACTAAAAACAGGTGGAATTATTGTATAACACCATTAAAATGTATATGAATTACAACAATAAACCACTTCTGTACAACAATCAGCAAATTATTGGACACTTTCTTAGAAGAAGCAGGTACCAGAGGTTGCCAATATAAGCGGGTACACTAAAACTAAATAAACAAGAACTTTTAACATAAAAACCTCTTCGCTAATATGAATTTTAGTTCTTTTCAAAACTATGGAGGTCCTGAACTTTAGTACCGCAATCATACAGAATCATACCGGATACAGTACGAAAAAATTACATGCTTTGTTCGAGAAACACGAAAGGAAGGTTTTTGGTCCCAACAACGTTCATTTTCCTAGGTAGATGAAAATCAAATTATGGAAATTTATTTATAGCCAGAACATCGCGAATACGAAACGATATTCCATCTTATGTCCTCCCCAAAGATGAACATCAGTTCTATACTTATGACCTGCATAAAGACCAACATTACTTAATACCTTCGTTCTTTATCGCCATTCTTTTTTTTTACCTTTTCTCTTTCCCAGCTTCCACAACATGGTCCAACCGGTGTAAAAGGTCTCCTCCACTTTTATAACTATATACAAAAAATACAAAATCAGAACAGATTCAGAGAAAGAAAATGAATTGACGAAGTATGAAATTTACCATCTATATTCTATAGAAAAATATGCAGCTACCAAAAATATAGATATTCATCATCATTGCTCTTGTCACTCCTTCACCGAAAGCGGTTTTGGGCAAGCGACTTAATTTCACTACAAATTTTTCCACATGTGCTTGCTGGATTTATTACTGTTTGGTGCCACGTTGTTTTAAAAAATATAGATATTGATGTAGGTATATATGTTTCGACAAATTAGCAAATAATTCCGTTGTGGAATAACAGAGGTACGTAATAGGAGATATAAAACAGGGCAGAGGAGGACCATAACAATGTCATTCTCTTTTCTACACACTCTGCAAAAATCATTTGAGGGAAGGCCAAATCTTCTGGCACCCTTACCAATAAGACAATCAAAATTGTGACATAGGGCGGAAATAAAACAACCATCATTATTTTCTTGTAACCTAATCCGCGGGGCATAGGCGGAAATAATATAATTATCATCATTGTCTCTGTTACAAATAGAAACAGTTACTTCTTCCGAGTATTATATTTTTGTGTTATAGATATCACAATACATACCTTGAAGGTTCTAAAAGTTTTTTATTTAATTTAACTCAAATCAAATAAGTGGGATGAATTCATTTATTATAATTGTCATATCCGGTATTGTTTCACACCAACTTTTTCACTTCTAATGTTGATAATATTCATAATAATAATATATATATATTGTCTGTCATATCTATATATATCCACATATTTATAATATTATTTATACCGATTTAAATATACCTTATAGTGTTTAATAAAGTGTGAAAATATTTTGGTAAAGAAATTTTTGGAAATTAACTTATAGGTACCTATAATAACATTTAAGAACGTGATTTGAATAAATTCATCCTAAAAACAAAACAAAATTTCTCCAAAGTATTTTTTTTTTGGTTTTTGCCTGTTGTTGACCACAAAATCACCAAACTTTTTCTTAACATTATTTTATTTTAATATAAATTTCCTTTAATTTATTTTGTTGTTGTTGTTGTTGTTATTGCATTTGCATTCATGAAAAACTTTCAATTTATTATCAAAAAAAATTATTACTTTATTATAATTTGAACTCCAAACCAAACCAATCATCAACTTTTTCTTTTGTAACATGACAAGAATACAAAAACTAATTTTTATCTTTTTCGCGTTTTCCTCTCTCTCTCTGTCTCTCCTACCCCATCAAAAACAAAAAGATATGTTGACAAGTTACACGACTACAACAGAAGATATTATTATTGACAACATAACCCTTCAGAAAGATTTCTTTCATATTATTAAAAAATCTCTTCCAGTTAAAAGAATAATGTTATAACGTTTATCCTAAACACGACACCAAACAACAAAAATGACAATAAAAAAAAAGAGCGAGAAGAAAATAATAAGAGGAAGTACAGATATAACAATGCAAAAAGAAAACTTTGATAACGGTTCGGAAAATGGTTTTTTTTTTGTTTTTTTTTTTGATTTTTGCATCATAATTGAAAATTGCAAAATAAAAATGAAATAAAAAAAAAAATAGTATTCAAACAGGAAAATAAGAAAATTTGTCTCTGCCTTTAGGGGTGCCATATAACTGTAAATTTTAACACCAAAGAAAATAGTCTCCACTCCATTCGATTTTTTTTATTTTCCTATCTATTTTCTATTATTACTTTTTTTTGTTTTTTTATTATTTTTTTCATGTTCTTCACTTTTGCCATACCTTTTTGGTTCTTCAAAAAAAGGAAGCATTTAAAAAGACTGGAATTACTGCAGCTTTCAATACGTAATTTTTCGTTTGTAATAATTAAACCATTGACTCAAATTTATATAAAAATATCGAATTTATTTAAAGATCGATTAAAATTGTATCGATTATAATAAAAGATGCGCAGTAAGTTTAAAATTATTTATAACAAAATATGTGGTATGGGATATGATGAGGGAGGCGAAGACGTATAAATGATTGAAAAAATTCTCTACACTGAATAAGAACTCAGCATTGGCTTACTGCAAATCGATTTGGAAAATTTATATTGTTATATTACTGCGATGTTTAATTTTGATAAAACAGCTTATTTACTACCCTAAAATGTCCAACGGAATTATTTGAATAAAACTGAATCTCAGCTATGCAAAGTAATACCATTTGAATAAAACTGAATCTCAGCTATGGAAGGTAATTATTTATGAATATGTTGGCGGTGCGATACTATTTTATGACACAGAAGTATAAGCAATTAGTTTGTTTTTTTAATTTCCGAACCAGGAAAAAATGGATTAACAGTGTTTTACAGTAAATATAAATATAAGTTTATTTTGCTGTCTGTTATAGAAGCTTATTAATGTATATGGCAGCTTAGCTTAGCTATCTGAGATTAGGTAGCTGATATCCGTGGGGCATAGGGCGGAATATAATGTATAAGGTAGGTTATTAATTCTTTGATGTACGCATGTGCAAAGCTAAATTTATTATAGAATTTTTTTTAATTTTTTACATAATTTCAAGCCTACTAGTCTATGGGATGAACACCTTAACTGCTTTTACATAGAGACTTGGCATACACAATCACATACAATAGTTTTTTCTTTAGAATATTACTAATGTAAATTGTAAATGTGGTAAACTATATCTGCTGTAGGGTAATTTCGCCTTCGTAATAGCATAGTTGCATTTTATTTTTAATGATAACCAAAACTCTCAACTTTTTTTTACCATTTACTTTATCCCAATGACAAAGGGTACTGGTCGACTGGACCAGGTCGAAAATTACATAAAGCATTTTTGTTGCCTTCGTCGAGAATCGAACCCAGGACCTGGGACAAATGGAAAAGAGGCACTCTATAACTAAATCATCCGGCGCGTAATTTTGACTTTATAACACCATAATTCTAGATTAATTTAGGTAATAGCCAAGATGTATTCGCAATTTTTTTAAAAGGTATATATTAAAAAAACTTTTTTGTCCCAATTCCAATGAAAAAAGCAATTAGAAGAAGTTTCAAAGTTGTGTTCGTACAATTCTCCAAAGAATAAATATTTAATTTCTTTTCTAATTACGACAATGGATTTGAATTCACATTGAATCCAGAATTGCATTAACATTTTGACTACATATTGCCCTATTTGTGAAACAACAAAGCTGGATGTGTCATGACAGAAGAGCTTTAACAAAACAGAATAGCTTCAGAACAGAACAGAAAAGCAGAATAGCTCAACTCAGAATAGCTTCAGCTAAATATATATTGTGGACTCAAATATGATAAGTACTTGCTAGGCGGTCGACTAAATTTTATTATCAATGTTTATTAATTCCAAAGCAGTATAGAAGAAGCCCACCACACCAACTCTCAGTCTACCGAGAAATATAAACAAATTTAAGTCGGAGAATCTAAATAAATTCATATCATGACCAAATAGAGTTTTAACCAAAGCTACTACCCCCAGCAATGTTGGCAGTATCATTTATATTTTCACATTTATTTTTATATTTTTTTTTATTTTCTATTTTCATGTCATGTAAACAATTTTCAATAAATAGTTTTCCTTTTCGTTAACAAATTTTTTTTTTATCATTATTTTATTTATATTTTATTTTTATTTTTATTTTTTTAAATTTATTCAAAGTATAGTAAATTTTCGATTTTTCAATAATAAATATGAAGCAAATATGAACAGTTAAAAAAAAGAAAAAAAATTAAAAAAAAACAACAAAAACAGGAACAGAAAAGTAAAAAAAAAAAAAAAAATAAAAAATTTTCCTCAGATCAATTCCTGTACAAATTGAATTCCACTATCATTATGTACAGGAGAAATGTGGTATATTTGAAAGAAAGAAAGAGAAAGAGGTATAGAAAGAGAGTATATATATATGTGAGAGGAGGAGAAAATATATACATAAATATTTTTTTGCCACTAGATAGATTTAAAATATTGCTTTAGTTATGATGACAATGCCATCAGCTATGCCAAGTCAGTCAGTAGGAAAAAAGGAAAAAAAAAAAAATAATAAACATGGTGTTATTTTTTGTTGTTGTTTTTTCACAATTTTTTTCCATTTTTATTTTTTTGTCTCAATTTAAAAACGCGAAAAAATGTTTTTAAACAAATCACGTTTTCATATCCAATTTGTTATGTTTTTTTTGCCCTCTGTTACTCTCTTTCTCTCTCTCTCTTTGTCTGTGTTTTCCACACTTTTTATTTCCTTTTTATAATTTTTTTAAGGAACACAAAAATTGTGGAAGGATATTTAAAAATTCTTTTCACGTTTTGTTTGTCAAAATTAGACTTCTTAGGGTAGTAGTAAGATGTTTCGCAAATCTCAACTTGTGTAAAACTGAAAAATTTATAAAACTTAATTTCATAGTTTAGTTAGGACCTATTCATTTATTTATATTATATTCATTTATCTGCAAATAAATATGTGGCCTAACTTATAGGTCCTTTTTGGACTTTGGGCTTTTTATATTGGGAGGATATTTTCCGATAAAATTTTATTTTCATTCAAAATCTATAAATCTGTTATAAAGTCTGTCCATCATAATTAATGGTTAGTGAAAGTGGCTAATTTATTGGCTTCTGGAAATACACTTACTATCAAATTGTACATTTTGGAAGCCTCAACTCGAATGCTCCATTTGTTTATTTTTTATAAGACTTATATTCCTTTGAATTATAAAATAAAATAAAATCTGCAGAGTGGAGGAAGCCAATCACTAATTAGACAATGTTATAGACTATCAGGAGAATAGCTTCAATGATAGTATAGTAAGATTAGTAATCCTGTTGTGCTGCACAGTTTAATCATATCATTTTATTAAAACTCTCCATTTATGATTATTGAACATTTCGTGTACCGGAGTCGTGTACTGGGGGGGTATAATATACATACAAAACATATGCTTCTGCTGATTTGAAGGATAAAAAAGTTTTAGAAGATGTGCTAATAAATTTCCACCGTTATTATATCAAACCCCAAGATTACACATTTTATCAACCATATAAAAACTTATATAGAATCAATAAATTATTGTTCTGCATTAAGCTTGCAAGAAACTTCTTAATCCCGATGCAATCCACGAAAGATAAATTAAAGTGCTGGAATAGAAAATGTGTGAAAATATAAAGTTCAGAACTATATATGGATAAAGCTCAGAACGATAAGGTTTGAAACCATGAATATAGTATTGGAGGGACGAAACACTCTTTCAAATTAAATCATCACTCCTACTGCACGGCGTATGGAAATAGAAATGGAACATTAATTTAATAAAAAGTTATCATCATCATCTGTTCATTCTATGATACTACAATGTTTTTTCATTTTGTTCTATGATTGGCAACTAAACTTCATTCGTTACCTCTTGACTTCGCCCCCCCATTTTATTTTGGTCTATGTCTTACCCCAATATTGTACGGTACTGCGGCGAATATTCTTTTTGGCATTCACTCATCATCCATCTTCCCCAAATGTGTTACTCTGTAGTTTTTGTACCTAATACATTTTACAACATTTGCGTGTTTCAATTAGTACTCTAGATGATCTTTTGATCTCTGAAAAGTACTAAAAAAATTACATAAACGGAAAAATTATGTATTGAGCTACATCAGCTGATCTTATTCACGGGTTAATTACGTAGTTCACCTTATGGTATTTTTACAGCTCTTTCAAGCTTCTACAAATTCTAGGTAGGTAGGCAGATAGGTAGATAGGATAGATAGGTAGAAATAGCTGCCGGAAATATACCGACACATTTAGACCATTTAGGTCCATTGTGATACCGCACGGAAATAGAAATTCTATCTTCTATAAAAATTACAATAAAGTTCATAGTTACCCAGGATTATTTTAGAAATTTACTTGTTTAATTTATTTCATGTGTACATACATAGTTAAGTATCTGCAGAAAATCGTTTATGTTGTGATTTTTCGATTTTCATTTTTATAACCATCTCTTTAAATATACAAAAAAAAAACAACAAAATGTATTTCGAATTCAAATTATGTTTTGTATGCAGCAGAAAAAAAAATTAAATTTTTATATTCGTTTTTTTATTTTGTAGCCCTTTTAAAAAAATCCGAAAGCAATATAATACAGTAACCAAAAATCACATAGTAAAAGCCATACTGAATAACAAAAAAAAAAAAACAAATTCCAGGGTAAAAAAATGGGAGAAAAATGAAAATAAAAAAACACAACTCAAGTTGAAGTAAAGTTAAAAAAAAAAAAAAACAGCAACTCGGAGTTCATTGGTTAATACGATCCTGAATAATAATAATAATAAAAATAATATGTATGTGGTGTGAAATCAGCTCCATTCAGTTTGTTTGGCAAAGGGTGGGGGGAGGGGTAAATTCAATTGAAGAATGGTGTGAAATTTTATTTTACCAATCTTAAAATTTATTTATTTTTTTTAATTGTATTATTTCAAAGGTGTTAAATGGTTCAAGATGGTTTCTTTTTGTTGGTGGTGTTGTTGTTGTTATCGTTATTGTTAAAATGTTCAATATTATTTGACTAACAAAATAGGTGAAAATCTAAATCTATTGTTAGAGGTAAGAAAAATTGGAAATGATGTTTTTTTTTATTTATTTTAAATGGATTTTTTATGACCTGATATAGTTTGTCTAATTAATTAGAGCACATCTGATTATTTTCGTATAAACAAATTGATCACGATTTGGGTTGTGCCGCCGATGTGATTTTTTTTATGTTTGTTTATATTTATTGTTATTTTACTTAATTTAAAAAAAATATAATTGTATTTAAAAATATAATTGTAAATAAAAATAAATCACTTTTCTTCTACAAGAGATTTGTGTATAATATTACTAATATAAACATAAAAAATCACATCGGCGACACAACCCAAATCGTGATCAATAATAAGCTAGTGGGAATCTTCACAAGACACAATGAGCCCCGTAGTTTGACATTGCGTGTGGGATTCTTACCCAGTAAGCCACACCCTTCGTATACATTGAAAACTAGTCCTGTAGGACGAATGATCAATTTTTTTAGTTTAATTTTGAATGTAGACTGCATCTATCGATTGTACTAAATAAAAAGGTTTTAGTCTTTTGAGTCGTCTGGCTATATTTCTATTGTCCAGAAGACATTTACGTGGTAGTGGAGCCTTTTTTTGTGACTTCTTGCAAATTTCTGAATTTTTTTATCTACAGATTGTATTTGCAAATCTCTATGCTGATCACCATACCATGCTCATATTTCATTATTTTTTTATAGAGCAGAAGTTTGTTTTGTAATGTCAAGGTAATGTCAAGAACTCTTTACTTTAAAGCAGTGCATTTTTATAGCGGATTTATGCTTTCTTGCTTTTGTTGTGAGCTTTCCAGCGAAGCTTCGCATCTAATGTTATACCAAGAAGTTATATAAGACAATATTTGAATGGGGTATTTCTGGACCATTTATATATATACTGGTTTATGGTAGATTTTTTTGTTTGTGAAATTCACATGTACTGACTTAGCTTCATTTAATTTTAGCCTCCATCCTTTTATGTAATTTTGAATTTTTGTATTGCTCTCTTACAGCTTTTCTGTAGATTCTTTACTATTTTCTCCAACAGCCAGAACCGATGTATAATGTGCAAACGTCGCAATTATTTTATTTTCTAGTGCAGGAAAATCACAAGTGTATAACAGGTACAGTATCGGACCAAGTACACTTCTTGAAGAAGTCCTGGATTGATTTCTTGAAGATCGAAATGTGCTCCTTCTTGTTTTATGTAGAAGTATACCACACCTTATCGACTGCCTGAGCCCCATCCAAACAGATTACTGGAGACCCCTTCTTTTCTTCTAGAGCTATTTCAATAGTGTTTGTTATTATGTGTACCTAGTCTCTTGTAGCGTGTTTTTGTCTAAAACCGAATCGGTGATCCGATATTATATTCTTTCTTTCAATAATAGGTTTAAGTCTTCTTAGATAAATTTTTTCAAACAGTTTTGACATTATAGACAATAATAAAATTGGTCTATAGGATCATACCTCATTTGGGGGAAATGTATATGATTCTGAAATCAGGAATAATTTCATTGTCTACTCAAGATCAAATAAAGCCGAAGTAGATAATAGGCTTTGGCAAGTACCATAAAGTGGAGCACTAGATTGGTGATGTTACGGAAGTGTGATAGTATTTTCTTTGGTGGATTTTGCGAGTTGTTAGGCTTCGTTATCAAACAAAATAAAATCATTTTTTGATTTTAAATTCGACTAAGCCATTTATCTAATATAATTGAATAAACTGTTTCGCAGTATTAAATAACGCTTTCCCGAAACATTTTATGGAATAAATTAAAAGTTTAAAGTTATTACTATAATTATTCAAAATTGTAATTTTCTAGAACTGTACCACATTTAAGACGAGTTGAAAAATATTTGATAAGTTTCTTAATCACAACTAGCATGCGATATAAGCAAAGATGAACTGAATAAATTATTGATTAGAACATTTAACTGTACTGTACTGTACTGACACCAGAAATCGTCGTTTAAGGGGAAAACTTAAACCGCTGGTGAGAGACACACTACGGCTTAGGGAATTTTTTGTATAGACATTAAAATTTAATATGCTAATACTTAAGCGCATATGCGATGACTCATATGCTCTGTAGAATTTTCTTCACTTTCAAATGACCCCGCCTTAAACATTTTTATGATATCAAATTTTCAGTGTCATCCTGTCTCGAAAGTATTCATACTGTGAATTTGCACAAATTATTAGTTTTAAAAATAGAATTTGCCATTTTCAGTAACAATGTAAACAAATTTGTTTTTTAATTTCTTTGAAGTATCCTTCAATTACGAAAACAATTTTATTTAATTTTATTTAATTTTCTTAACAAAATATTCTATTTCTGATGATCAGATCAGTTGCCATGACACAATTGATATTATACATACTACAAAAATATGCTTTCATTCTTAATTATGTTTGCAATAATTAGCATCACAATTCTTTTCATATCCATCATTTGTCACCTAACAACTTGATATGAACGTTTTCATATTGAATTTAAAATTTTCAAACAAAATCAACTTTTCATCTCCTCATCTTTTCAAATCCTTTTTTTTGTTTCTATTTTTGCAATGTCTATTTATAAAACTTAATTAGTAATACAATACTGATTGTTTAAATTGCATTTTAAAGATGGAGTCCGTTCGCAAAAGAAAAATTGAGTTTTGTTATAAGATAATAATATTATAATGTATAAGGTGGGAGGTTTCCCAAACTTTTAGGTAAATCATGAAGTGAAGATACATATTTACATTTTTCGTGAGTCTCGAGAAATCGTTTTTTTATTTGATTTACAAAGACTAAAAGTGAACGTTAATAATTCTGTTTGCAACTTCACAACTACTACCTTATACTTTTTTTAAGAAATAGTTACATCTAATTATCTCTGTTTTCGCTTTCTTGGCTAAAATGGTGTGCAAGTATATAGCCCACGTAACATTTTATTGTTATAAAAACAAAATTAGTGCTATAAGACTCCCATGATACCCGATAAACGCTAAAGGTGTTATTATAATGTTTTTATGGGAACAATGGGATTAATATTGCTATAAGAATGTTATAATAGCAAATGCGGGAGTTGTTATAATGGGATTTTCAGCAAGTATTACAGCAATGTTGTTATAAGTCGCAATTTGCGTTATCCTATAACAGGAGCTAAAATGTAGTAATAGTAGAATAGTACTGGAAGTAGTAGGAGTAGTAATAGTATAATAATATTGGAATTATTATAACCTGTACAACTATTGTATAGGTATTAATTTATTTTTATGAAGGTAATGCGACCCTTTCCAATTTACCCGACCCAATTTATTTTTATGAAGGTGACGCGACCCTTTAATGTTAAGACGCGACCCATTTCACATCTAATGTAATTCCTTGTTTGATTGTACAAAATTGCTGGATTTTGTCCTTTGCAAATGCTATTATTGCGGTTATATCAATTTTCGATTGCGGTTATGACGATTTTATTTACATAAGCTTATTTCAATTCTCTTGCATAATTTTTTAGATATTTTTTTATACTTTTTGTATACTTTAAAATTTTTGGCAATCTATACCTATTTTTTTTTTCTATATGATAAGATCAATTTCTAAACAATTTTCTAGTTTTCTTATTATTATGACTAACACTATTTCATAACTGTATTTTCGCTCATTTGTTCAACATGTCCAAACTAATGAAGTTCTCTGTTAGCTACATTATATTAGCTTCCACACAAAAAAAAAAATAAACAAATTTTTTTTTTTCTTTAAATTGGCTCTAAATTGCGTGTATGTTTGTGTCAAAAAAAAAAAAAAAAAAAAACAAAAACAAAACTGAAAAGAACAAAAATATTTAAAAGAAAATTGCATTATTTATAACATGCGATTTATAGTGCAAATGTAACAGCATAATTCTTGTTTTATTTTTTTTTTATAAATATACACCATATTCTGTATCTCTTCCTGATTGTTGTTAAAATAATAAAAAAAAAAAATAATTTCAAAAAAATTTTTTTGCAACATGTACACTTTCTGTTTTTTTGTTATAATATTCTTTTATAGTTTTTATTTTTTTTTTTTTTGCTTTTGTATATATTTTCGACAAAATAATTATAGTACATTTTGGTAATACAATAAATCGCAGTAAATTGTTTGAGTACATATACACATATGTACTAATGCATTCCAAACAGCCCTTACCCCTTCACCTAATCCCGCTTACTTTATTTGAACGTCATCAAACATAAAATAGAAACTGAAAATGAATTGCATCAGAGATTAAATTTAATAAAAAAAAAAAAAAGTGCATCGAATCGCATCTGTACTAAACCGGATAATATCTAAGAACAAAAAAAATAAACAACGATCGGGAGGGATGAAATGAGATGCTATAGTTGGGTTAATGTACAAAGCAATTGAATCTTTAAAACAAGAAACAAAAAAAATTTCATCTCCTTGTCATGATCCGATACGTTTTCATTTTATATATATATAGTTTAAATGCATTTAGTGTTGTTTCTTTGTTGTTTTTGTTTTTTACGCTTGTCTCATACATATGTAAGTATGTGCATCTGTATTATAATAGCAACTATGATAATGGATGAAGCTATTCAGACGGAATTTTAGTTTTTATTTTGGTCTTTTTTTTTGCACATTCCTCATACTGCAAATTTATTTTTGTTAGCTTGAAAACGTTATTTTCTCTGTTGTTATATTGAGATTGCAGGGCTGGGAGTATAAGATATGGTGCTGCAGCGTGGCAAATTGTTGATAATTTTTTTAATTTATCATGAAAAACTACTTAGTTGGGTCAGATATAGAATCAAATAATTGAATTTGATATGGAATTTGGTCAACTTTTTACAGGATGAAGAAAGTCATAGTCATTTTAATTGGAAAACACATTGCATAGCCAGAAAAAAATCAACTCAGGTTGTTTAGTAATTTAAGTCAAATCGGAAGATTTAATACTGCAATGCAACTATTATACTATTATTACACGCCTACTTTTCATTTTCTTAACTTGAAATGTTTTATGTAAGCGTAAATGTAAATTCAGTTTGATCTTTACAGATCTGTTGTACTGCCCCGATTCATTGTATAAAGTTAGAGGTATATTTTCTTGACTAACGCTATTATTGCAGTAATGTTGATTTGCGAATCAGGCAATATAGATATCACATTGCATTCTAATAGTTGATTTAGCAGGATAATTTTTTTTTGTGTTTCATAGTTTGTATCATAGTTTGTGTATTTCTGTATTCGACTTATAAGTCTTGAATATATGTTTGTTGAACGGATTCTGCCATAAACCATGTCAGTGTTTCAACTAACATTGGATCAACGCTCACTACCTCAGATTTCAGCTCCCTAAAAAAGATTTCAGATTGTAATAGTTCTGGGCTATTAAACTATATGGCATTTGTTTCTTTCATTTCCCAATTGGAAGTAGTACTTTGTACGTCACCGTTTGACCGTACAATGTTTGGGTCTAATCATTTGCTGGACTTTGTGGTCAGTGTTTGGACGTACAATACTCTTCATAATGATCCTAAAAATACACTCAAAAAATCTGTTTTTGCAAGAATATTTACTTCCCCATTACCTTAAATTCCCTCATCTGCTGACTTCCCTTAGCTTTATTAAATTTTTGTAACAGTTAAAAGAAGGCTTTGATTTAGAAGTTTTTAAGAATTGTTAGTTCAATGCTAAAAATGTGTATTAATTGTATTTTGAAAATGAAATCAATTTGAAAATGTAATTTTTTTGTATGGGAATTAGAAGTTTAATTGAAACTGATTTAAGCCAAATTGATAGGATGAAATTTGATTGCGCAGATTAATTTGGTTGGGCGATACTCATAATATTTTTATTTGTTAGTTCAAAGAGTAATAAAAACTACATTTAAAAACACCTCTAAAACAACTTTGCACCATGTAAATCCTACTGCGTCGTACTTATCGGTATAAATATGTTTTTGAATTAGGCTGTGGAATATTATTGAAAAACTATTAAATAGTCCTATCGATAAGCGCGCAATAATGACATTATAATGGATTACAATGAAAAACAGTCCTGTCATTAACCTAAATAACTTTACTGTACATTGATTAATGAAAAATACTATATAAAGCAGAAAATTTTGCTTAAGCTTAAACATGCACCTGGTCATGAATTGCAAACTAAAATATATTTCAAAAAGACAGTTCAATTAAGATACCTATACAATATCCAGCCCTGGTTGAATATAAATAATTGTTCTTTACATTTTTTATTTATTTATTTTTTCATTTTTTTTAGTGTTTTTTTTTTTGGAATTCGTACAGAAGATGGACATCACAAGTGTTACGTATTAACTTTTGGATGCACATCAAGTGCATACAACGAACATTAAAAGAATTTTAGTTTCTTTAATATCATTTTTTTAATATAATTTTTTTGTGTTCGGGATGCTTTAATCATGAGGAAATGATCACTTTTTAAGACGTGATATGTTATAATTGTAATTTTTGGTTATTTCAAATAAAGTAATGTAACAACACACTGTTCCACAGGGAATTGAGATTGAAAGAATTAAATAATAAAATCAAATAAGCACAAAATATAAAAAATATAAGAAAATGGAATTAGGGTAACATATGGCTGACTAAAATAACTTTTTTTTAATTTGATTGATAAAACATTTTTTAGCTTAAAGAAGTCTACCTAATCAAATTTTCTCAAAGTCTTTGTGAAAGTTTATTTTAAAAAAGTTTGTTAAAAACATTTGAAAATTTAAAAAAAAAAATTGAGTTAACTTTGTTTTGGTAATTAATTTGAAAATCAAGATGGGGAGCTCATTTTGTGTAAAAAAAAAAAAATTGATTTCATAGGTTTATACCTATATGGTGGATTTAATTGCTCCTGCTGCTGCTATCAATTTTTAAAAGAAAAATTTAATTTTACGAAGTTACACCAGACTCAATATGTTATAAAAACCAAAAAAAAAGAAAAACAAATTTAATTAAAAAACATTTTTGTTTGTGGAACAATTTCAAAAAAATTATTTTGGTAACATTTTTTTGAGAATGCTGTTAAGACTTCGTCTGATTCAAAATAATAATAAAGTTTTATGCAATTCATTTAAATTTACTACTTAAACTCTTAGACTTGTTTACCCTATTAATTAAAAAAAATTCTTAAATATCAAATCGTTAATTTAGAGTTTTAAAGTTCTAAAATAATTTCAGTCAGGTTTTAAAAATTTGTTCAGTGCATTGCTTCAAATAACTGACATCATGTACATTGAAGTTGGTAAACAAAACAAGCAATAATTTTTATTACTCTAGACTTCTTAAACCAATATTTTACTGTATTTCATTTGTCTGGATTTCAATTTTGTCTGTATTTCAATTCACTGGATTCCACTTTACCAGTATTTTCATTTGCTTGTACTATCATTTTAATATACATATTTAATCAAAGAATATATAAATCGTAAAAAGTTGCATCTCATATAAATTTTTTAAGAAAAGTCTTTATACTGTGGGTTCTCATATTAGACCCACACATAGAAGAAGAGAATAAGGGGTGAAGAGAACAGCGAAAACAAAATTCTTATCTTTATTTATTTCCATCTTTCCATCTTTTTATAAAATATTTATATTTTACAGTATACACTGATATGAATATACATAGCTACATACCTAAATACTAATAATATGTATTTAAATAAGTATGTAATTAATACAATTTAATATACATTATATAATAGAGTCAATGATAGTCAATGATATATTATACAATAATAGAGTCAACGATAGAATAAAATAATCTAGAAAAAATAAATATTTAAGAATAATAATAATAAAAGAATAAAATTTATTAGTTATGCATTACAAATCTGTTTACGCAATGCCGTTTTGTTTTTTTCATTCAATTTGGGTATTTTAAATTTTTGAAAATATGAAACAGGCAATGATCCATTTGTGATAAATTGTTTGTTTGTAACATACATACATATACAAATATATATTTACTAGTAAGTCAGCCCGTTTAAAAACGGGTCCCGAGTGAAAATATACCGAACTTTTTTTCGAACATAACCACTCAGTGGCCCAAGAAATTTATTTTCTAGAAACAGTTTTTTGTTATAATTTAAAACAAATTAATACTTTATTTTCCATCCATTTTATTTTTTATCCATTTTCTTTTTTTTTTTTCACAATTCAATTGAAAGGAATAAATTTAAAAATTTAAAAATCAAAAAATCATTTAAAAATTTAAAAATCAAAAAATCATATAAAAATAATTGAAAGGAAAAATATTTTTTTTTTAGTAAAAACAAAAAATGTCAAAAAGCGTCGCTTACAAACATACAACTCTGGTCTTTTATATAAATAATACATGGCTGATAATAATACAAACAATCAAAATTAGCAAAATTAAAAAAATTATTTACTGAAACTTTAAAAATATAAGTACCTTACGTAGCTAGCTATGTGTTTAATTTTTTTTTATATTTTTTATTTTGAACCTTTGATTTGTCAAAATATTGAAATATATCTATTACTGTATTTTTTTTTTTGTTTTTATTTTTTTTACAAAATTATACTTTTTTACGCTCTTAAATTTTTATTTTCGTTTCATTTTCTTACCCGCCCGTACGCACCTAAGTAAAAAAAATTTAAAAATATCCAGGTGAGACGTTTTATTATTATATGTTCTTTGATTTAATTCAAATGTATTTTATTTGACTGTAGTAACGTAAATGTACGGAATTCCGACCCTGTACGTAATTCCGACCAAGATGGTTTTCGTTAAATAACTGAAGTCCGTTAATATTTAAAAAGCCCGCGCTTTTTGTAATAAAAAGGTATACAATTTTTTTATATATTATATAAATTAGCCCGCCTTTTTTTACAATTGTCAATTAGTTATTAGCAAAAGACCATAGTGTTAAGACGTTTTCATAGGAGGTCTTAAGTATTTTGTTAAGAAAGTACAATATTTGCTTAAGAAAATATCTAAACAACAAGTAAGAATATTTATTAATTTTATTAGAATACTTATTAGTTAGTTTATTAAAAACTGATTATTATAAATTTTTTTCTATTTGGTGTCAATAAAATATTAAAAAAGTTACATTTTCAGTTGGTCGGAAATTAGGTACAAGTAAATTTACAATGTACAGAATTACGACTTCTTAGTTTTCAGTTGGTCGGAAATTAGGGACAAGTAAATTTACAATGTACAGAATTACGACCTCTTAGTTTTCAGTTGGTCGGAAATTAGGTACAAGTAAATTTAAAATGTACAGAATTACGACCTCTTGGTTTTCAGTTGGTCGGAAATTAAGTACAAGTAAATTTACAATGTACAGAATTACGACCCATTTCGGTTTCATAAATTAAAACATACTTATTCACTTACTGTTCAATAAATTTTCTTTTATTAATTAATATGGTTTCCAGATTATAAACATGTTTAAAAAAAAAAATAAAAATTATGATCAAAATATTTTGGAAAATGCTTTACATGCTATTAGAAATGGAATGAGTTATAAAAAAGCTTCAATTGAATTTAAAATACCGAAAACTACATTGATTGATAAAATTAAGAAAAAATATGCCAATGACGTTTCAGGTGCTCCAACAATATTAACTACCGAAGAGGAATGTACTATTGTCAACTGGATAATACATTTAGGTAGGGCCGGATTCCCAGTAACAAAAAATCAACTTTTAGAAAGTGTTTCGGAGTTTATAGCAAAGTTAGAAAGATGCAATCCTTTCAAAAACGGCGTTCCTGGGCGACATTGGTATGAAGGTTTTCTTTCAAGGCATCCAGAAATTTCTGAAAGAATATCTCAACACCTTACGAGACCCCGAGCTGAAATAACTGAGAAAGGAATTCGTGATTGGTTTAAGAGAGTCGAAATGTATTTTACAGAAGAAAAATGCCTGGATATTTTACAAGATCCGAAAAGAATTTTCAATTGTGATGAGACTGGTTTTTATTTAGCACCTAAAGAAAAACAAGTGATCGTCCGCAAAGGGTCTAAAAAAGTTTATAACAGAATAGCTAATGATGAAAAAGAATGCTTGACTGTTTTAGTAACAATAAGAGCAGATGGTGAAAGTCCAAGTCCATTGGTTCTTTTTCCATATAAAAGGATTCCAACATGTATCACTTCTAAAATGCCCAAGAACTGGGGTCTTGGACGGTCAGATTCTGGGTGGATGACGAGTGAAGGCTTTTATGAATTCATCACAAATGTTTTCTTCAAATGGCTCAAGGAAAATAAGGTTACGTTACCTATTGTCCTATTTTTAGATGGCCATGTTTCTCATTTAAGTTTACCATTGTTAGAATTTTGTAAAAAAGAAGGTATTATTTTAACAGCTTTATTACCTCATTCAACACATATACTGCAGCCGCTTGACGTAGCTTTATTTAAACCTATAAAACAATATTGGAAAGAATGTGTTCATAATTGGCGTTTGAAAAACCAGAATAAAAAATTGAAGAAAGAGGACTTCTCACCTTTGTTAAAAAATTGTCTTGATAGTTCATGTAGCAAAACTACAATAATAAAATCTTTTGAAACGTGTGGTTTGTGTCCATTTGACGTCAATAACGTAGATTTCAAAAAAGTTTTGACAAACCCGAAGGAATTCATCATAAAGCCTACAAAAGTTGATTCAATACAGTGCACTTGTGAATCCGATCTGAAATTTCTAGCGGAATTTGAAAAAAGAATTAAACCAAACATTTTAGAAGAATTTAAATCTTCTGAAAGCTGGTCCGGAGTAACAAATTTGGAAGGCTTATATAATTTTTGGAAGAATATAAGAAAATGTTCGAAATTAGATAATGAACACGAAATTGTTGGGGAAAATAAACGTAAACCTGACGAAGCACAGAATGAAACTGAAATTATTGAAAATTTGGAAATGATTTCAAATACATCAACCCATGAAACTACTCTTAAAAATAATATTTCAACAATGGATAACTCTCTAATAGAATTAGCCAACATTATTAATATCGATGAAAGTATCTGGTTAACAAACCAAAATATACTTGATTTGGATGTTCAAGAAGATGGTAATGTTAACATAATAAATTTTCAGAAAGAGAACAACGAATCTTTAAATAAAAACTTAGAGGTTATAGAAACAAACAATATCGAATTACTTAGAACAATTATTGAAGATAATCAAACACCGAAAAAGCAGGATGTACGAACGTTTCTTCCAACACCTTTCAAAACTGCTTTTTTCTGGCCTGAAAATGGAATTGACATTAAAAAGAATCGAGCACAAAAACCAAGAAAAACTCCAACAGTAGCAATAAGTGATGAATTTTTAGAACACCAAAGAAGATTAGACCAAGAAAAAAAAAGAAAAGCTGAAGAAAAGATCAGCAAAATAAACAAAAGAATTGATTTGGCCAATATTAAAAAAAGAAAACTAGAAATTACAAAAGAAGTTAAATGTTCCAAAGAAACTGCTGATGACAAAGAAATAAAATTAAGTGATTTTGTTATAGTTATATATGAAGGTGAGTATTTTCCAGGAATTGTAATTGATGAAACGTTAGAAGGGTGGAAAATCAAAACGATGTCTATGTGTGGTCAGTATTGGAAATGGCCTGAGTCAGAGGATATTTTGGTTTATCCAAATAAAGATATTGTATGTAAAATTGAGCATCCAATTTTGATGAATAATCGAGGGCAATATAATGTGATAAAAATTGAAGAGTTGCGGAAACAGCCTTAAAACCGTTATTAACTACTTAATCTTAAGACTGTTATTTTGTTTATTTCATCTAAACTAAGTATTGAATTGTGATAAATTTATGTTAATTTTTTTATGAATTGTTTTATTATTTTTTTTATGTTCCTTTGAAAATAGACTTAAGTATTACATTAAAATATTTATTTACATTATTACACTAATTAAAAATAAATTACTTCTCTTAAAAAAAGTTTTTATTATTAATATTAAATAAAATTCATTCACCTAGGTCGGAATTATGTACGTGTGGGGTCGGAATTAGCTCAGATAAAAATTTTTGGTCGTAATTATGTACAATTCACTTTTTAAGGTGTTTCTTTCATTTTATAACATATTTAATAAAAAATATTTAAAAGATTATTTTTAAATTATTTTATTTTAAGAAAAAAACTCCAAATAATTAAATTAAAACAAAACAATTTATATAAAATTTTTTAATCCCATATTTTTCTGTCTACAAATATTTTTATTTCTTAAGGGGTCGGAATTACGTACATTTACGTTACGTTTGGTATTACCCTTTTTGTATCAATTGGCTACGCACAAAAAAGAATGACGATAATTTGCAGAGCTGTATAAATAAATGTGGTCAAATGATAATCCAGGTAATTTATGAAATGCATTAAAAGGCTCTCGCTTTATCAATAATAATTTACTTTAATACAGATTAAGAATTCAAATTTGATTTATCCGTCAATTTTCTAGTGCATAATTATCTAGTACAGAAAGGCAATAATTTAATGGTATAACCGAAATAACGAATGTTTATAGTAGAACATAGCTAACTGTTTATGACATGAATAATTTCTAAGCTTTCAAAATGATTGATAAACTTTCATTTTTCAACTTAAAAATTAATAGGAAGAAAATTTATTTATTTTCGGAACTTTACATAGACTTTTCTACTCATTATCACGTTCACCAGCCTAAAAAGAAAAAGGAAGCATTTTTTTTGTTGTTTGTTTTAGTCGGTAAGGTTTGCTACTCAAAAAAAAAAATCTATTTTCACGTCTGGATTATCATTGAATACCTTGAATAGACCGATTCAAAATACACCCATACACACACACACACACTATACACATTTATGCATATAAAAGGCTGATAATAGATTTAATCATTAGAGCATTTCCTTATACTAATAATTTGCTTTCAGGCAGTCAAGATATCCCACTAAAATATATTTTCAATTCTACAATAATTCTACACATTTTACTGCTGTTAAAAATTAAAATGAAAATTTATTCAAGTCACAGACTTAACAAAAAATAAAAAATAGAATTTCTTACGTTTTTTGTTTATTAAAAATAAAAAAAATACAGAAATCTCGAAAAGAGAAAAAAAATAAAAATTTATATTCTTCACTAATATCCATCAGATATTATTATAGTTCTATTGTTTTTAATAGATGATGGTCTATCAAAAACCAAAAAAAAAAACAAAAAAAACCTAACTAACTAACTACCCTATCTTTTTATCACCTAATAAAGAATTCTATAATAGCTGACAGAAACATTATCTGTGTAAGTATATCTGGAATAACTTAAATATATACTTATTACATTTATTCCTACGTCCCCCATGGGTCCCCTTCCAAAATGTTTTTTTCACAATTCCTCATAGCTACTCATTCCATATTATAAAAATATACAAACAATAATATGTAACATAACTCTATTTATTCGCCACACATATTCATTTTTATTGAAAATTCTATATAACTTAGATGATTGCCGAACCGATTCATGTCAGCTTCCCTTATTGCATATCCAAAAAAAAAAAAAACACAAAAAAAAAAACGAAAAATATTTTCATTAACACCTGACCAAATACGGTGAAGAAGTAAAACCAAATAATACCAGCAAGCAAAAAAAAAAAACAAAATAAAAAAATAAAAGCAATAACAGAAAGAGACGTGTAATAAAGAAAGCAATAATAAAGAAATTTACTCAGAAATTATTAAGAACGCGGTATACGTAGACATTAAATTGTACATAAGTCAGCCAGCAAAGAAGTCATACATTCTTTGAATAATAAAAATCTAAATTAGAAATTTAAATACAAGTACATATATTAATATGTAAATAAGTACTAGTATAGCTAGGTATATATAAGTAAATTCAACACGTAAATTGAATAAAAAAAATTCACAGACATTTTTAACAAATAAAAGCTTCTTAAAATGTCGGACTGTTTCCCGTAACTACATCAGTAATGATATTTCTCACAGAGATTAACAAAATTGTATAAATTATTTACGATTCTAGTTAATTGCAACAATGTTAATTAAAATTTAATTTAAATATGTTAACTAAAATATTTTAATCCACATGAAAAACAAAAAACAAAATGAAAGAGTGGAAGGCTATATAACTCTTTCCATTTTCGTTAATCAACAAAATGAAATTATATTGTTGATCTACGGGAATAAAAGTAGAAAGTTTAGGCAAAACTAAATCACGGTATTATTTTCAGGTTAGAATAAATAACAAACACCAAAAGAACTATTAACAACCAAAATATGTAAAGAACTAATTACTAAAGAAGAAACAATAGAGTTAATAAATCTGAAAACAAAAAACGGAATTCGAAAGCTATATACAATCTACAGAAAACAATAAATCTAGAGGACCAGATGTGAATACTACATGTCGCGAAAAAAAAATGTATCACTTGGCGTGACAGAGGATCAGACATAAATGCAAGTATGAAAGTATTCTGATAGAAAGAGTTTCAATCTACAAATATTTGGTTTATTGGCTTTATGAAGATCTGAATTGTAACTAAGAAAGTGATCAATTGGCCATCTTGCCATCATGCGCCATCATTCTGCCATCATGCGCTTAAGTTAAGGTAATGGAGTATGATGAGCGGTGATATTGGGTCATTGAATAAACCATTTTTGGACTTAATCCAAGTGTTTTAACGCATTATTAGAAGCACCAGCCCATATGTGAGAATTGTACTCTATATTTTGGGTTATATATGAAAGTTTAAAGATTTCAAGAGGAGGCAAAATAGGAGTTACAGCGAATAAGAAAACCTAAACATTTTTCTGCGTTTTTATATATGATTATTCCAGATCATATTCCGATTTAAATGAATACCTAATAGGCCTAAGCGTTCAAACCGCAAAAAGTTTGGCTGAAGCTTATCTTCCCGAAACGAAAGCTCAAAATTAGTTTTGGAGATATTACAGCCTTCAGTTTTTTAAATAATAAATTCGACTCGGATTTTCAAATCCCATTATATCTATTGCGACTAACTCATGGCTTGGGGAACTGGCCATAATGTCTCTTTTGTCTCTCAATAAATCTTTTCAAATATAGCTAGATATACTCTCATATCGCACGTCATAGATTTTAAAATTTTAAGTAATTTTAAGTCTACAAAGAAACAAAATTATTGTGAGCACTAAGTTTCTAAGTAGCTACTTTTAAGCTTAGTAACGTAGTACTAGGTAAGCTTAATATTGGAAATATATTAAGTCACAATTGAATTATTTTACGAGTGTACACGTGAACAATTTTTTTTAGTTACCAATGCATTTTTACAGAATTTTTTTTTCAGTATATATAAGAAGTACAATTGTGTATTATTAGAATTTATTAGTTTCGCTCTCAGACCTATATTTATTTATAGAATTAATGTTTTGTTCAAACTAATCGCTTTGTTTTTTTTTCTTTTACTTATTTATTACTTTCTTCGTTTAATAATTAATTAACGTCATTTTTTACTTGTATTCATCATTGTTAACTTGTTAACATACATACATGCATATTTCATTAAATTTGATATTCTTTTTAGTTAAATAAATTTATTTTTATTCGAAATGAAATCAAACCATACAGTAAGTTAAAAAATGAAAAAAAAAAACAAAAAAAGATCATATCGGTTGTAGCTGTGTATACAAGTTCATTACAATATACCTTCATTTTTGCGTGTTATTTTAATATACTCTTATTGCATATATTTTAAGTACTCACTTCTTTTACAAGAACAAGAGTACATTTCCTTTATTCAAGTAGGTTGATTTTTGTTTTTGTGTATTTTTCAGATTGTATTCTTAAAAAATTTATGCTCTGCTTCCGGTACAATTCTTATCTCTGGAAAAATGAGAATATACAACACTAGTAATGAGTATATTTGGGGGTATTATTTAATATAATGTATATATACATTTATATATATATATATATATATATACGTTATACCTTACCTACCTATTTTATTTTACTACCTAATGTTATTATTAAGAAAATATGAATGAAATCAAAATGTCATAAAATTTCAAAACCAGAATATTATTTTCAAAAAATATAACAACAACAACAACAACAACAACAAAGAATAATATGAATAAAAGGACCTCTTCTCTACGGATTATCCGAATGAAATAAATTGAAGAAAGAAAGAGAAAATCAAACACAAAAAAAAATATAACAATAGAAATTATTATTAAAATCTAGAAATTGAACCCTTTGTATTAAAAAAAAGAGATTTTTTGCTGTTATATTCCACAACAAAATCCTGTTTCAAATGACAATCAAATTTTTCGGTCAAATACAGTTTGGCATCAAGAGAACATAAAAACACATATACACAAATTGATGATACGATAATATTCTTCAAAAGAAGGGTGGAGAGTGAATATAATTTTTAAAAGCATCCTTCTTGAATATTTTCTTGAACAAAAAAATGAAGTGTTATAATACCTCCGCTGTTAGAGTGAAACAGAGATAGAGCAAATTCTTTGTTTGTTGTGAAAAATTGTTTTGGTTTATTTTAAACAATCAAAATTTAACAGAAGCTAAAAAGTTAAAAAAAAAAAAACGATTTTCTTTACTACTTACCTTAGCTTAACTATCTTATAGCTAGTCCAATGTGTTTCTCAAATATTCCATCCATTCTGTATATAGAAACAAAGTAGCACATGCCATTTACCATTGTTATATTTTGCAATCGCGCACATAATATTACAATGAAAATAACTAATATTATAAATTTTAAACAGAAAAGGATTATCATAAAATAATAAGAAAAAAAAAAACAAAAAAAGGTGTTTCTTTACAAAATATTTTTAAAAATTTTAAAATTCATGAGGAAAATTTCTATAAAAATTGAAAATATGTAAAAATAAAATAAAGGTGATCTTTAGTGGTTAAATTTTAGTTATTTAACTTTAAAATATTCAACTCGAAAAAAAAAACAACGGAAGAGAAAAGAAAAAAAATGCAAAAAGTTATAAACCTCAAGAAAAAATGAATTTTATAAATATTACATGAATCGTGGTTTATGATTGACTTGTCATTGAATAATTTAAGAAAAAAAAAAATAAAGGAACCTCTTACATTTACAACATATATTACCATAATGTTATTATGATGGTTGGTGGTTTTGCATCATGATTTAAAAAAAAGAAAAAACTAAGTTATATAGAAAGAAATATACAGAATGGTATGTGTGTTTTTACAGACAGGATTAATTTCATATATTATTATTTTACTAAAGAGTTTTGGTATCATGAACTTGTTAATTTACCAACTATATCATATACAGGGTGTTATGTTCATACAGTTCATATTTGATATCGGTGAGTAGTTGTTGTTGATAATTTCAAAATATGTAAGTAAAGCTATTAGAACTTCACTACAAAATTTCTTTTTCAGTCGAAACTGCTCTCCAGTGAATCTTCAAAATTGTGTATTTGTCTATTCTTTATTTATCCACTATTATTCTGTTAATAATAGGAGAGATGTCTGAAAATGCACTGTGAGGCTATTTATAATTTAAAAAAAAAAACTGATTTTAACTTGTAGTTATTTACCGTAGTCTGGCCTTTCAAAAAACTATACTTTTGTGTAGAACTCTACACCTAATATATTTTTTTATATATATTTTTGTATGAAAACTGTTAATTTTTTTACGATTATATTTTACGATATAAATTTTTTACGATTACGATATAAATTTTTTACTATATAAATTTTTGTTTATCGGAAACCAAACAATATGGAAATCATACAAAAAAATATATTGACTCTAACAATTATTAAAAAAAAACTCTAACAAGTATTAAAAAACGTTAAGTAAACAATACATTGGAAAATATAAATTTCAAGGTAAAAAATCACAGATTTTACAGAATTTACAGATTTTTTTTATCATATTACTGTTATTTCGTTTTTTCATTGTGCGGCTGTAGTGTTCACTATACATATTTGAGTAATTAACTCTTTTATATTTATATCCAAAAATTGTGTTGTCTTTTTCAACACGGCATAAGAACGTAGAAAAGAGGACTTTTGGAGTGCAGGAAATTATTGAACATTTTTTAGCAAATTCAGCTTCAAATACAGTGTCAGTGATTATTTCTAAAGCTTTTTCCATTTTAGGTTTCATAAAACGAAAGTCACAACGATTTTTAAATCCCAATACACTTAAAAATTTTGATACTGCACTTGTGTGTCCTCACCTCGAAAATTTAGGGTTCAATCGCCACTTATCGTTTGGATAACAGATTGAACCTAGCTCATTAAAACAATAGCCGAAGAAAACTGAATTAATTTGTTGTATAAATTTGTAAATTTAGTATGTAAGTTAGCTTGAGTTGTTAATGAAATAAAGAATTATTATTATTATTATTTTGCTTGTCCAATTTGGATGTCTTATTATGCCTCAATTCTATTATATAAACATATTAAGAGAATAGAGTCTGTTCAAAAGAATATGATTAGGTTTAGTCTACGTAAATTCAACTGGCAACCTTATATTACTGAATATCTAGCTAAATTTCAACTTATTATTATCTTGAAGCTAGGCAAAATGCTGCTTCCATGATGTTTTCCTATGTATTTTATCTGGCAGAATAAAATGTCCATCTATTCTTCGCCTTTATAATATCTATGCTCCAATGCGCGATTTCAGAAGAAAAAAATATTTTTATATCTTCATAGTCATAGAACGAAATATGGCTTTTCTGAACATAGGAAATTCTGAGCGCTTTTTTAACAACAATTTCTCACTAATTGACTTCAGCTACAGTAGATAGGTTTTTAGGAGAAAATCATCACATTTTTTGATACCTTACAATAATTCCGATAATTTTAATTAATTACAATTTTATTCTACATTTTTTTATTCTTTGTTATTATTTGTATTTACTATACCATTACTAGTACTATAACTATTAATATTTATACTTTTTAACTTCTTTTCTTAACTTAGATAATGTTATTATTTGTATTTCAAATTACAGTTATATTTAGAATTTCTGTTTGTAATTTTTAATTTGATCTTATTTTATTTTTTAATATTTTATATGCAAAATCGGTAAGGGACTACCCAGTAGATTGAAATAAATAAATAAATAAATTAATAAATTCGGATCTCTTTTCTGTGTCATATACTCATATGAGTGGTTTGAGAAGCTCAAAAGCAATATTTAAAAATAGAGGGAGCACTTTGTTCTATTTCTGTAACTGTACATCTTTAACCAAACATTTCTGGTCCAATAATTTTTGGCCAAATTTTCGGCCAAAAAATTGTCGCTATTAATATACTTTAATTTCTAAGATATGAATGAATTTTAAAATCATACTTTTTGTTTTGTCTATTTTTCGAACCAAATCCAACAGCTAAACCAACGTACCATTACATTTTCAATATTATATTGCACTTCATATAATATGTTTGCACTTAGAGAAATGGCTATATTTTTAAATCATATCTGCAAAAAAAATCAAATCAAAACTACTCATCTATACTTTAATGCTTTCGAACAAATTAAAATTACATTAGATTAGCCAGAATTTTTGATCAGTGGTCCAATATGTCTCTCATATTATCACTTTATGTAACATTGTTTATTTTTTATATTTCAAAATATCACAGTATTTTGCAGTTTTAACTGAAACAAAGCAGATAAAAAACGTTGAAAATTTTTGTATTTTCAAAAAATATAGTTTTTATTTAATGGTGTAGATTTTCGTTATGAAAAATTTAAATTATGAAGATTTAGAAAAAATCAGAATCCACTATGATAAGAATATTAAAATTACTAAATGTCAGTTTTAGCTACATATATACGAAATGAAAAAGTCACTAAAACTCAAGTCGTCCATTTTTTATGGTCCCAAAACTATTTGATAAAAAAAAATAATTTTTAATTCGAATGTCCTAATACGGTTAACTTGGACATCTATATCCTTAATTTCTTCTTATGATATTTTTTAAATTACTGTGGTCCCAATATAGACCTTGTATCATGAATTCTGTTCTAATTTGATGATTAAAAAATTATTTTCATTCAGTTACCTTGATAATTAATTCTTTTTTTCCATTTTAATATCGACCATAATTTCTAAGGTGGTTCTACTTATATCTTGTTATTCGTATAAAGTTCATTAACCCCTCATACAGACTTGATAACCTCTTCAAAATTTAATACATTCAAATTTGAAAAATTTATATGAAAATATCGATTTTGATGTCAATGGAAACTTCAGAAATAATTTAAAAATTTTTTTTTTATAATTAAGTGGGTCGAATACATATTTTAGAAGTTGTGGAACAGCTTAGTTAATTACACTACTGTATAAATTTAATATTTTCACATTACGTACATGGAATAAAATATTAAAAATTAATTAATAAATAAAATAAACGGCATACATTTTTTATTGAAAAAAAAAATTTATTAAAAATTAATAAAAAAAAAATTTCTCTCAACATTTTCTGTTAAATTTCAAATCTGTAAAATACCTTGGAGCTATTTTTTCTATATATACAGGTAGCTTCGTTTTATTCTCTTTAATCTTCATTACAAAAAAAAAAAATTTTTTTTTTGTTTTTTTAATCCTAAAGATATTTTCATTACCATACGAAAATAGAATTTCAAGCAGTCACACAAACACTATAAAAACAAAAATTGTTGTTAAAGTGCAAAATTCCAACAATTCTCTTAATTGCATTTACCATCAGACACCTCACCTATAATTAAGATTTCGTTTCTTTATATAATAAGATTACAACCAATTAAAGTGGACAGAGGGCTATATTAAATTATACCTTTAGGTCAAAACTATATATATAAAAACAAAAACAGAAATTAAATTCATTATTTTCGGCCTGTTATTACTTCCATCTCTATATGAATATATATATATGAAAGATAGAGGACTTCATCATAATTTTATTACAAGATGCAATATAAAAAATAATAACAAATAAAAAAAACTAATCCCAGCTGAACTCCTAAATTACCAAGCAGTAAAGAACAAAAATAACGAGCAAAAAAACAAAAAAACCAATTGGTTTGAATGCTTTAATTTCCCTACAGTCTACTCTTGCTCCCACTCCCGTCGTTTCTTATACAAAAGAAAACGACCAAATCATCAAGAATAAAAAAATATAGAAAAGTACCAACAATATTCAGATCAGTCACCCATGTCCTCATACAGTAGTAATTGTTGTTATATATATATATATATATATATATATATATATATATACATATATATAAATTGTGCATGTATACAAAATAATAAAATAATTCAGCCATGTTAGTAGCTTCCTATGTTGAATTTCCTTTTTCGTTTTTGTTAGTACGTAAAAGAACATTCGGATCACGTAATAATCCAAGCACTTTGCACAAATTATGACCATAAATTACTTGGTTCACTTTTTCTGATGTTTTTTCTTTTTTTTTTATTAAACTAACTTTAAGTTAAAATTACTTCTGATACGCTCTTAGGACATTTACAATTGTAGAATTCTCAAAAAAAAAAAAAATGAAAAAAAAAACAGAATAATAACAAAAACTCTTAAAATATACATAACACGATTTTGCCATCTCTAAATCTTCAAAAAACAAAAACAAAGAAAAAAAAAAATTTCTAAATCTACCAGAGCTGAACCATAAGCTGATTTTTTGTTTGTTTGTTTTTTTTTTTTTTTTAAATTGGATTGTACCTTGCGTGTGGCTACGTATGTGTGTGTCTATATAAGAAGACTTCGAACTCTATCAAAATAAATCTGCTATTAACAAAAAGTAAATACAAAAAAAAAAAAGAACAGCAAAATGATATCTGAATCCTGATGAACCAAAAACGTTCCATTTATGGACGTGCCATCGATATAGACAGGTCATTTTAGCGTTTTTGTTTCTGTATCATTTAAACAAAAAAAAAAAATTCCAAGAGGATTAGTAAATCTCTGAAAATACATTTTTTTTCTTGCAACCCCATTATTTATTTTAAATTAAAATTGGTAGGTTGGTAGTTGCAAAAATGATATCCACAATATCGCAGTTAAAAATTATAAAAGGTATAAGAAAAACAATAACAACAAATTATGTAAATACTATAATTATCACATTTATTAAAAATTTTTTGAATGCAATGCGGACCTCATCAATTTTTTTATTTTTTTTTTTTCAATTTCTTTTCGCAATTTTTTATTCCTGTTATCGCGTATTTGTCTTCTTCTTCTTACATTTACCCTATTCAAAGCGTATTAACAATTTTATTTAACCCCAAAGTGTGTTTAATTTTTTTGGGTTATTTAAATCATCTATCATTTGGCGAAGTTAGTGTGCGGGTCTATTGATTGTACATCTTCATATAGTGTGCGGTTCAAGGATGTGCTTTACACATCGTAGCAAACTGTGTTATCAACTCAATACTGATAACACTGATGTGAACAAAACTGAATACCTACAATACTTAAAAATTTTGTGGGTTATGGGTCTAAAAGCTGAACTACAATAAACATAAATAAATAAATTAAACTATAGAATTAATTAATTAATCCTAAAAATATGATTACTTCGACTCACGGCAGCAAAAAACCAACTAAGGGTTACCATACTTTCACAAAATTGTAAAATTAATCGTTCTCATTTTTGTAATTATAAATCGACATTTCAGTACACACGTACACAACTTTTTCAAAATACAATTTTAACAGATTTTGCAATTATTTTCTCTGTATAGAAACAATCTAATCTCCGTTCCAAGCCCCGTGTTAATCAAAACATCTTTCTTGTTATTACCTAATCTAAATGTTTAAGCAATAATTTTTAGATTTTGTATTCTAAAACCCGCACAATAAGTTGAAAGTAGTAAAGCAGAGTAAATCACCGTAACTAAATAAAATGGACGAATATGTTTACCACTAAATCAATTCTCAAGTTATATAGTAAAAGTATAAATATCGGGCTACGTACATACGAAATTTGTGATCTCCAGCTGATTAGAAACCATTTGTGATTGACAGAAATGGTGGACATTAATGAGCCAAACGCACTACTCACGTGGTCTGTAGGAAACCGCAATACGTAAGTGATTTTCATATTTGAATAACACTGCTTATAATTACAAATTAATAATCATTATTCTTCTAGGGTTAATGATAATGCAATTATCATTAAACAATAAAACTGAAAAGTAGTCATCTCTCTTCAGAACGCAAAAAAAAACAAAATAACAACAAAAATCAAAAACTGAGTAACACGCATGCAATCCAATGAATTTTTGAGTTCTTCTTTTCAATAAATATTTTGCAGCTTCCCTGTTATTCCAATACAATTTAGATATGTTTACTGATATTTATACCTACTTTTCAAACTGTTGGAGTATAATAATCAAATTACAGTAAAAGAAGAGTTAATCTTTTCGTTAATTTTTTCTCACTTAAAAAACACAAAATAAAAAATCAAAAGGTGTTTAAAAATTTAATTTTTTTCGTCGTAATACATTTACAGTAGATTCCGGATATTGTGAACTGCTCAATGATTTGTTTTGTAATGTAACGAAGGAAATTTGCAAAAAATAACGGAATTTTTCCGAATTTTACAAACATTTTACATGTTGCAGAAAAAAAATACAATTTTAACATATTATAGACAATAAGAAAGCCAGGTTATAGTTATATGTAGAGAAACAGTTCCAAGCCGCAAATCGTGAAGGCTATCTATTTTCTTTGGTAGCATTAGCATTCGCATTATCAACTATACTCAATAAACATGCTTCATAGTTTGATATAGTAATCCGCAGTGGCAATACTTAGGACTAGAATTCGTTTCAAATTTACGCAGTACATAGCGATACGTGTTCTTAATACAAGTACGATAGAATGTTGTAAAACTGACATAACGTTATTTGTAAATAATCTATATTTTCAGCTGATCCTACGTACATTTAGGGGGGAATTAGTTTAGTTTGTCTTGGTAAAATAATCGATTGCACTAGACTTGAAATATTTATGGCATAGTTATGTGCATATTGAATACAGTATCTTATTGAATATATTTTTTGTTTGTCTGTATTTAATTGTATTTTTGGAAATACACAAGTTGAGCTTGTACAGTCTTTAAAAAATATCAAAATAGTCATAGAAAAATTAAACTTAAACTTCAGTATCCTATACACTATGTAAGAGCTTATAAGCTCACTTTAGAAGAACTAATAAAATAAATAAATAAATAAATCTTAACGGTTCTTTATTATGCACACAACAGTCTATTTGTAATGTGAATATTTTTGTTCCATATACACTGGAATATTTTGTTCTATTCGTTTGATTATATCAATCGTAAATCAAAATAACACGATAGATTTTAGATTGTAATACTGAAGTAAATAGTAAGTTATAAAGAAATTGCAAAAGATAATATAAGATAAGATATTAGTATAATGCCATTGCTAATCTAGTAAAGTAATCTAGTAGTATGCGTATTATAACTTAAAACACCAACAACAATGTAAAGTAAATAATGTATCATCTCTCATCATAATGCATTAATACTATTTTTACCCTACATTTTATTTCTAATTAACCTACACCTACTTCCATAACACTATGACACTAATTAACTGTTTTTTTACTGTTTGATTATTATTGTTGCTGTTATAAAAGGCTTCAGACAAAAACAAAATTTAAAATCATATACTTATATACAAAATATTTATATATCAATAAGCCATTAAAGAGTAAACATAAAATTGCATTATTTGATTACAACTGAGATTTAATGCACAAAATGAATATCAAGAGTAAATTGTAAAGATAAAACGCAAAAAGATGACACAAAATATCGAGAGTTTCGAATCGATATCAAAATCACGCAAATGTTTTTTTGTTTTATTTTTATTCTCATTCATAAATCCATTTTCTTATCCCAAAAATTTTAATTTAATTTCAGGAATTACCAAAATAACAAACAATGCACTAATAAATAAATATTACACTGAAAAATAAAAAAAAAAGGTGTTATTTAATGATGTGTTCAAAGGTGCTTCTCAGTTGGTGACTTAATGGCGCCACTTTATTCACATTTCATTTTATTTTTGTTTTTCATATTTAATAAGTCGAGCATCAGAATTTTTGAAAGAGTTGTGATGAAATGAACAGATTTTAAATAAAAACAAAATTGTATGTATTTTTTTTTCAAAGCCATGATTTTGGTAAAGTGCTGCTCATTAAATCTTTTAGGATTTAATTGAAGAACAAAGTAAAAAAAAAAAACATCTGAGAGAATTATGAAAATTAATCGTTGTGTCATGAAAAGATTATATTATACGGAATTAACAAGTTTTTGTTTTATTTTTTGTTTTTGTATAGTTTAATCAAAGATTAATAATTCGTTTGATGTTTTGTTTAAAAATTTTTGTTTTAGCATTTTTCTTTTTGTGACATCACTTTTTGGGTCGTGATTAAAATTAAAAGATGAGAGCTTTTTAAAAAAAAAATAATTTTTGAATTTTCAGAGGTTATCACACAAAGTTTAAATTTATTGCAAATTATTTTTAATTATTTTTTTAATTTAATAAATCACTGATACTTAGATTATAATTTGATGTATGGTGTGAGAGAGAGAGAATTGTATTAAGAAATTATTTCGTTTAATATGGACCCGTTAATTAATATGTGGAGAAATTAAATTCTGATTTGGTATTTACAGTAAATGTTTTTTGTTTTGCGTGTACCTTAGATTGAACCTACCTTTCTAATTTGTTAATATAAAAAAAAGAACCTTTTAGTCACAAAATACTGCTCACAATGCGATTTGACGTATATTTTCAAGTCTATGCTTCAGTTGTATTCAATTATAATTGATCTTTAATATCATTCAGAAAGTAGATTATTAGTCTGCTGCTACTATTATGCCCATTGTCGTTTACTACACCTATATGTTCACTAGAATAGAAAATATTTATATATCACGGGGATTTGAGTCCATGATGCTATCCAAATTGTTGGCTTAAATTTTTTTACATTTCTGCCGATTAGATTATAGAGAGTAATGGTTGTAATGTCGCTACGGTTTTGTACCTGCAATGAACCAAATAAAGTTATTAATGAGAGATAATCCGATTTTATTAAAATATAATTAAACTATCTGTAAAATAAAGTCTGATCAATAACTAATAGAGTTAGTTTAGTTTAAATCGGGATAATAGACATGGAATTTATACTTCTTCTCAAATTTTAAAAATAACGTAAAAAAAAATTTTTTTTGTTCTTCCGTTTAATATTTACATTCTGAATAATTTACAAATAAATAAGTTAAATAACTTTATATTTTTTACTGGCTTGAAGAGGAGTATTTTATAGGCCGCATTAGATTTAACGTTTTAATCTGTTTTAATCTTCTAAAGGCCTGGATTCGTCATAAGATTATTTCCAGGATGTTTGGATGTCTAATTTAATTCTCTAATTTCTAATTTACTTTTGTACTTTGAACAGTATTTTGATATTTCAACACTAACTGGAGGAACCTGCAAATCGTTGAAGATTAAACTATTCGACACGAACCACAGAACATCGAACATCATTCTTAGGACTTGGCTCTGAAATCTTTAAATTACTTTTATGTGAGTTTTAGCTGCAGCACCCTAGAGTTGAATTCCGTACGATCATATGCAACTATGATATTATTAAGGCGAAGGTACACTCTACAACAGATATAGTTTTCCACATTTAAATAGATATATCAGAAAAAACTATTGAATGTAATTATGTATGCCAAATTTCTATGTAAAAGCAATTAGGATGTTTATCCCATAGATTTGAAATTATATAAAAAAAAGTACGTTCTATGACAAGATTCTTCATCTTGAAACATGTTTTCTACTGATGTCCCCGTTTCACTTGGAAATATTTAAATAACACAAGCCTTGTACTTTTAATTATTTTTTCCAAGTTCACTTGTTCTTGTAGTCCATTTACAATTTTAAGTACTTGTATCAACTTAATCAGAAAATAATTAAAATAATTAAAACAGGTTGTGACGAATTATAAATTGCTACTCCTAGACCATAAATATATGGCAAATTTAGAATTTTAGAGCTAGAAAAACTTCAAAAGAAAATAAATATAAAAAGCAAGAAAAAAATGTTGTACTTAAAGTGAGTTAGAGAAAAAAATCAATTAAAAATTTTGCCGCTTATAGAAAACAATTGAAATGGAAATAATCTTTTAATCGGGTTTTCAAGAACAAAAAACAAAACTTCTTGTCAGGTCCTTTTGTAAATATAAAAAAAAACATCAAATTCAATTCAGGTTATTCCAAAATGTATTAGCAAAGAACAACAACATCTGCTCACTTTAGTTTTAAACCATTTCCACTTAATGTACTTGTAATACACATCTTTGAATTATTTTCTATACAAAAAAAAAAAACAAGCAAAACAGCAAAAACAAAAACAAAATTTTCTTTAATCTGTTTTTGTGTTTTTTTTTTTATTGAAAAACTTTTCAATTTTCTATCACCTTTTATCAAAAGATTTTTAATTTTTCCATTTTCTTTTTTTCTATTTTCAGATTCTTCAGTTATTTTCTTTTCTTTTATTAGAACCAGACATCAAGAAAAAAAAATGAAGCCAGGCAAAGAATTCACATCATTCATCTTTAAGTGAGCACCAAACAACATCAACAAAAACAGCAGAAATATAACGATAACAACAACAGCAACAGCAAAGAACAAAATTAACAACAACAACAGTACTAGAGAAAAACTATCAACAATATTAAACCCATATCGACAGTATTGTAGAAAATAAAAATAACTGCAACTAAATAAGAAAAAAAAAATAAAATTAGAAAATAAAAACAGGACTCGTTAACTGAACAATACAAGAATAATAACAACTAAACAAGAAAAAAAAAAACAAAAAACCAAGTATTCGAACAGGAACAGGAAAACTCAATTTGTTTTCAAATGCATCGACAAGAACATCTTGCCATCATCAAAAAAAATCACTAGACGTCTAGAAGTGTTATCTACTACACAACTCATTTTCATCTAATATTCTATCAAAATTACAACAACAACAATAATAACCATTATTATATAACAACATTTTTTATAAATCCAGGGAATTTGTATTTTTTTTGTTCTTATAAGAATGCGCATCCATCCATTTATAAACAACATCAACACACAAACGACATCTTAAAAAACAACTTCCTGTATAAAATGTGTTGCTCGGAAAATTCGGAAAATTCGGAAAATTTCTTTTTTAAAAATAAATTTATTCTAAAGATGATGAAAAAATAAAAACAAAAAAAATATATATATATATAATATAATATTATAAGAAAAGGATCAATGATCCTTGGTGAAAAATATTCATTCAAAAAATATTTATATAAATTTTTTTTTTTTTTTTTAATACATGATAAATAAGGATGCCATAACTCTTTTGAACCTCAAAGGTCATATATATATAAAAAATATTTAAAAAGTGTACATGGAAAATGAAAATAAAAAGAACAACCATCTTTATAGGGACCTTTCATTTTATAGCATTTTTATTATCCTTGTTCATTGCAACAAAAAACCAAAAACAAAAAATAAAAATTTCACTACAAAATTTGTCTGACCATAACACCACAGTTCAGACCCAAGTCTATACACAAGAATATCGAACACAAAGTTTAGTGCAACACCATTAAATATAAATAAATATATATATATATTAAACAAATCGAATAGGCATATATATATATATAAATTTATTGTATATGTTTACATGTAGATTTATGCAATCAATTTGTTCAAGTATAGTTTTTGTTCCATGCATAAAAATACAATCAAAACGAGCAAAACTTACATACAGCAGTAAAATAACTTTATTCTCACCCCGCTACAAAATAAAACAACAAAAAGAAATATTGTAAGAAACAACGAAAACAAAAAACATAGAAAAAAAAGAAATCAAGAAAAGATAAATTACATTCAAGGATAATAATGTTAAGGATATATATTTTATTCAAGGAATTTCCAGTAAAACATACAACTTTTATAATAGACTGGATGCACTGGACCACAAATCGAATTAAATTTCAAAAACTATAAATTTAAAATTTTTCTATTTTTTATTTTTTACTGTTATTGTTGTCCGTTTTTTTTTTTTTTGCATTTATTTTGTTGAAAATAACGAGAAAATAATTTAGTAAAAAATAATAAGAATAAAAAATAGAAATAGAAAAAAATGATGTGTTTTTAGAAATAGAAGTGAAGATTGCCATATTATAAAAATATGAAATGTGGAAAATATTTAAGGATAAAAAAAAATTCTATCACTATTTTAAATAAAAAATAGTCTAAAGGACAATTTATTGTTATTGGAAACGATTAGAATAGAATGATCCTTTCCATATAAAAAAGGATTCGATAAATATAAAATTAACTTAAAAACAAAATAAATAAGTAAAAAAAAACCACAAAATGTTAAAGTTATAAAAATAAAAACAAAAAATAAAACAAGCTCATAATCAAAATACCGTTAAAGGATAATATTACAATTTTGAAAATACCATTCTTGACATTTTGTTAAAGTTATAATAATTTTCTTTTGTTTACACTGAACTATTTTTTTTAGTTTAGTTTAATTTTAAAACTCTTTATTCTTAAATTTACAATTAAAGTGTTTTAACATAATTACAAATATGCTAGAATGATTTTTATATAAATTTACATTACAATTAAGCGAATAGTTAGTGTCACTTTTTATTTACAAAATAGTGTTAAGCATCACTTCAATAAAAGTTTAATTTTTTTTATATACATATTATGTTAATTTCTTCTTATGCTGTTGCTCAGCAATTAATGTTCAACTCCAGTAATAATATTCTTTCATTTCTTAACAGTCTAGCTGGATAATCAGGTTATACCTACCTCCTTGTGTTATTTGATTTTTATTTATTTTTTAATTTTATTTTTAATTAACGTGAATGTTGTTGATTGATGTGTTAAACACTACAGACCGTTTGAGCTACATATTTAAACAACAAACCAAATCCAAAATCCAAAACCAAAATCGGATCAGTGACTAGAACCCCCCATTACTTCTAATGAAAATCAGCATTGTATGTTCACATTATTATTACAATACTTACTTACTATTCTGACATTATAACAAAATTAATTAGATTACTTGGTTAGAAGAGCCTAATTTTAATTTTATACAATTCTTTTTTTCTATTTCATTTACATTTGCTCCATCACCGCTATCGTAAGTTTTCGAAAACTAAATCATCAAGTTTTTACAAAACAAATTACTAAGCTAATAGTGATTCTACTAGATTAATATTACTAATTTTTTTTTTTTTTTTTTTTTTTTACGTTCTTGACAGTAACTTAGGTAGAATAACCTTTTCGTGCTCAATTAAGTACGGTACTGCAATTTTACACTACAATATATACAATATTTCGAGTATTTATTTAACAAATTACTGGTTCTACTCATTAAATGTGGAAAAGTACTGCTATTGTCAGGAACTAAGCCTTCTCAAATAGAATAGTTTCATTTTATTTTATTTTTTACCAGATTATACTCTCAAAATTTTTTTGTTGTCGTTTATTATATCCCAATGACAAAGGGTACTAGACCAGGTTGAAAAACCAACAGAAATCTTATTCAGCACGATCTTATATACTTACTTCAGTTGCCAATAGATCATGTAAGACCTAAAGCTTTTATAAAGTAGCCAGGATTCAAATTATGTCCATAATCGATATTGGTAATAATAGTGTACATACTTATTTATTCATTAAACGAATTTTTTTGTATAGGAAAAATCACGTGATACTCTAATGCCTTAAATCATGCTTGTATACTTAGTTGGTTAAATAGAAAATGTTTAACTATTGTGTGATGGTGAATAGCTACTATTTTAGAAAATTAATAAATTAAAAACAAAACAAAAAAACAAGAACTGTTAATTTTAATTTGATTATTAACCCCTTCACTACCAAACTGGAATATAATGAAAAAAATATAAATATACATTATACATATATAATTTATGTTACAGCTTACTATGAACGAAAATAAATGAAGTTCTTTAGGAGTTTCAGCTTATAACTTTATTCTCTTATAAGAGACGTATGTAGCGTCTTTAATTCTAAAGCTTTATTCTCTTATAAATGACGTATGTCATGAAAGGGTTAATCATATACTGAATATTTACTAACAAATTTTCTATTGTACATTTTTGTTTTTATTTTTATTTATAAATGGTTTAAGGAACTTTTGATTAAATTCATCCCACAAAATATTGTACAACAAACGCAATTTACATTCAAACTTATAATTCATTTGCTAACAATAATACCACCTATAGCCCTATTGTATGTCATCTTGCAAACGAAAAAACAAATTACAAGAGAGCAAACTTTATAGGAGACAAACATAAAAACAAAAATAATAATAAAAAATCTAACTTTAACTAAATGTCACGAACTGCGAATAAAATAAAAATAAAATGGATTTAGTTAGAAATTAAAAGTGATAATTTTTTAAATATATACAGTTATTAAAATAATTTCTCAATCTCTTCTAACGTTTAAATTTTGTAATATTTAAATTTATATATATTTGATTTAGAATATATTTAATATTAAAATTTATATAAAATACTAGGATAGAAAAATAATACTAAATTTTGTAATATTCCTATTTTTTTTTTTTATTTATTTATAGTGATCTATTGTTAAGCTCATAGCTTAACTTGTACACACAACAATACAATCAAAAATGTTCAATGACATAAAACAAAGTAAAAGAAAAAAAATAAAACTGCCGCAATAATGTAACTCTTAAATAGTACATTTAAATAAAAATTTAATTTTAAAAGTGTTAAAAAACAAAAAAAAATATATTATTAAAACGTGCCATTTTTAATTATTAGAAATCCGAAAAAATTTCAAATCCTATAGTGTAAAAATAATAATAAAAAATATATTAATAGATAAAAAACAATAAAATAAACAAAAAATAAAATGTGTGCAGGTATTACATAAAAATTCCAAAATAAAATTTAAATCCTTTTTGAAAGAGAATAGTGTTAGTTAAATTAATTTCGGATTAAATTAAATAAAAGAGTGAAAATAATAATAATTGACAGAAAAGAATATTATTAAATTATTTAAATGTTCTCTTTCTAACATCAACAACACTGTTAAATAAAAAAAAGAGAGAAATTTTTATTCTATTCTTTTTTTATTTTTGAATTTTTTATTTTTATTTTTTTTTATATTTTCGGAATATGATAGAAATTCCATTAATTTTGAAGAATTCGAATTCTTCGATAAACTCTATTAAAACGAATACAACGAAAATGAAGACGGTGAATTCACCAATGAACACCAATACCAATAATAATAACAATAATTTTACAAATTCTACTATTACTACATCTACTAAAGATAATAATAATAATAATAATAATAATACAAAAATTAATAATAATAAAATTAGTGATAATGATACAACAGCTACAACTACAATTAATAGAAATTTTACCACGCCTGTTATTATACCATCACCTTTAGACATAAGAAATAAAGAATTTATTAATAAATTTAATTGTATTAACATAAATAATAATAATAATAATATAAATAATAATAATAATAACAGTAATAATAACAGTAATATAAATAATTATAATAAAAATAATATAAATAATTTAATGGAAACTAAATATAAAAAAATTTATTTAAGATTATCAAGAACGATAAATGAATATCAACAATGGTGGCAATATTATTATCAAACACCACAAAAACATCATCAATATTATCATCAACATCAGTATCAGCATCATAATCATCAATATAATAAAAAAAATAGTAATAGAATATGGTGGTGCTGTTTTAGTAATGGAAATAGTAATGATTATTGTAGTGGTGATGACGATGATGTAGGTGGTGGTAGTAGTAGTAGTAGTAAAAATAAAATAAAAAATAAAAGCTGTTATTATTCAATGTCAGGATATAAAAATATATTTCTGTTATTCTTAATTTACTACCTGGTTATGATATCAACAGTAGTCAAAGGTAAGTTTTAAATTTTTTGTATATAGTCAATACATAGTAATATAATATTATTTTGTGGATTATAGAGTGTGTATTAAAAATAAATTAATGAAATTGATTTTAAATTATCAATTTATGAATTATTTTTTGAGTAAAAATCATGTATAGAAATTTGAAAGTTCTAAAACTTATAAAATAAGGGTTTATTTTAAAGAGATGATTCAATTAAAGGATATTGTGTTATACTTTTATTTTTTTTGTGTAAGACTTAAATTAATTTTAGAAATAGATTACTATTTTATCTTTTATGTTTCTGGATAATGATGGGTAATACATTTGATTAGCTTAAAGCTACTGACATTTCATTAATATGACATTTCTTAAATGAGTGTAGTGTTTCGTTCACCAACACTACTTAAAACTATCAGTAGGTATCAGTATAGGGTTGCACTACTTACAAAATCCTCGGTTAATAATTCTGATTAGTCTTGCATATATAATAATATATTCAAAATAAATGCATATGTGAGTTATAAAAACTAAACAAAATTTAAATGTGGTACACCACTTCTTTGTTCACAGATTTTCAATTTGTTAGTGTTTGAAATTTTGTTTAGTAATAATTTACAATGTATTTGAAAGTCTTTTAGTAGACGAAATATTAATACGGTTGAGTCATTTAATGGATTTAATAATTATATCGATACTATTAGTCATAAATATTAATTAATTAAAATATAGTAAGATAAATCCGTTATTGGTGGTGGGGTAATGAAAATTTGTTTACACTATAATAGTAACTAAGACGTTTAGAGTAGAAAAATTTCAAAATCAGGGTAGTTTCACAACTACTCATCTCTTATTATAAAATTCTTTAACCTAATTTATGGTGGAGTATAATTACGTTACATCAAAAAAAAAATACCCTAGACAATACTTATTTTTTTTTTGTATTTAATGTAATATTTGGCGCCCCGCAATGTTGTTTTTGCAAGATATTGTTTTATTAGGGTCCCACAATATTTGTTTTTGCAAGATATTGATAGATATCAGTATACTATCTAATAGATATCTAGATCCATGTATTCGGAATTCACAATGGTTGATCTAAGAATAAACGAATAATCAGATAATATGCATTATAAGTCTTAACTATTTATAAATTTGCAATCTACAACAGACAGGTATACTGAACAAAGTTAAATAATTAAAGTATCAATTTGATAGATTTATTTTTTATAATTTTATTTGCTTTAACAACAAATCAAGTCGATCTATGCTTAGTAATTTAAATACTATTTTAATAAAGTATTAACTTAAGTAATGGTTATTATTTGTTTTGTAGTCAGTTATGTTCACAGCTTTTTTACATTACTTTTTCACCTATATGTAAATCAGAATTCAATCAGCGGTTTATTAATTTTTGTCACTCACTGTATATTTGTTTTTTTTTACTATACATACTTATATTATTATTTTAGGCTTAGGTTTCTTTATTTTTACAAATGTTTTTTTTTAATAGGTTTTTTTTTGAATATCTTTAGATTGAATTTTCTTTTTAGTTTTTTTTTCTTTAAGTGTTTTTAAGGTTGATGATCAGAATAATTAATGAGATGCCATTACAGTTCATAGATTGCTTTTAGGTAAAGGATATATTCTTAAATTATTTTTATTTATATTATTCTATAAAGATAGATTAAAATATATATGTATGTATGTGTAATTGAAAGTGGTGGAATGAGATGTAGAAAAAATTATGATACCATTCTCAATTTTAATGCGGTATATTTGTTATGGATACAGGGAATATCATTTTTGTGTTATCAAATTGTACCTTTCTAGAAATCCTTATAACCAGTTTTTTTCTTATTTTTCAAAAATTAAAAACTGAATTTATTGGACATATTTAATGGAAGTTTTTACATTAAAGGCTACTACTCTAACTATCTTGAATGATTTTTTAATAATTATTGTAACTAAAGATAATTTTCTAGTTTTTATCTTCTTGTGTTTTTCGATAAAATTAATTACATTTTTTTTTTTTTTTATTAAATTGCATCTGCTTTTATTTAAATTTTTCGATGGAGTTTTGATTGGTTGTTTATTTCTGTAAATTGTTGTATTGTTTTGTGAGACACATTTTTATAATAATAATCAGGTGTTGTTATTATGACGCATTTTCATAACTGAAAAACTGGTTAAAGTTAAAACTACAAATGTGTGCTTGACTCAGCTATTTTAATATTGATAGTATAAATTGTTATGAGATTCGAGCAATTTATTCATCTGGGTTTGTTACTTTTTGAAGAAGTCCACCGTCCTGAGTGAGCTTAGGTAGGTAAGTAGATTGATATAGGTGGCCATTCCGTTATATAGATAGATATAGGTGGTCATTCCGGTTTCTGATGAAAAACCAATTACACCCACTATCACTCTTCAACTCACTTTCACTATCAATCTCCCAAGAAATTCAGTACTGAAGCCACACATCAGATCGCCAATCTTACTTTCCGCAATAAGAGTATAAGTAAGATAAATTCCGTTAACTGGGCAACTATGGTTCATAGAATGGATACTTCACCTGTAGTGCTGATCATGGTTTAAGCAACAGATGGATCCCAAGTCATTACTTCTACACTTGCAAGCCATTCAGTGGTCTTCAATGTAATTATTTCACAAGTGTACGTACTGCCTCTTCGCGGTGATAATTAAAAACTAGATTTTTCTCCCCAAATTACACGGTGAAGTAGCATGGGCCAAAGTATAAATTGTTAATTGTTTAACTAACCTCTAATATACGAACTTTGGATAACTGGTGACCTCCAGTTTTAAGGTGGCCTTCCCGTGGCATGGCAATTCTCTATCATTTTCTTTCGAGCGACTTTCCTATCCCAGCAAGTCAGGGGATTAAAAAAAAGAATGAAGAAGTGAGGTGATGCAGTTAAAATAATTTTATAAAAAAATTCTATGTAAATTCTATAAATTAAAGGACATTACAATTTTTTATTACTTACTAGTTATCATTGAATTTGAATTAAAACTGTATTTTATTATAGAGTATATGTATTGAAATTTGTAAATATGTACCAAATAGAAGCATAAGAGATTTCAGAGAATAGGATGATAATTTTTAGATGAGTGAAGAGTAATTAAAAAAATATACCTAATATTTGCCATGTTTACCAGGGTTACCAATCTTACCACTCTGTAGTCGGAAATGAAATATTGTAATACGATTAATATGAAATTTTAGCTTTTAGCATGACTTTTGCAGAACATTTGAAATTTACATATTTTATTTTATTATTATTTTTATTGTGCTTAATATGCAACCAGTTGATTAGTCTCAACAAAAATGTTTCATATTGTATATGTATTTATACAATAGTTATATGTGTTTATTGTATTTTATTTAAGAGGCCCATCCTTTCTTTGTTAAGATTGCGCTTGCAGTTCACCGTAAAACTAATATGTTGTAGGCATTAAAATCACATTTTCTGCAACGAATAATGGTGCTAATTGTTGATCACAAAAACTTCAATCATCTATTCAACAACCACATCACGATAAAAACTGTTATTACCAATAAAAAATAACTGTATCCACTGCATATATTAGATTCAATTTAGTTCAGTTTATGTAATAAAATAATTTTGGTAATAAATTTTACTTATAGAGGTCAAAATCAAATTCTATATTATAAAATTCCAATTTTTAATTTAAAGATTCTGTCATCGATAGTTCAGTGTCATTGCCTTCAACAAACTGTAATAATTGTACAGTTATCAAATCATTTTTACAATTCATAGTGTCAAAAATTTCAAGTTTTTTTTTTTCATTTTATTAATGTTCACTCCTCATATTTCATTACGTTCATAATTCAATAAAAAAACATAAACAAAAAAAAAATAAATAAAAATTAATACTGCAGTATTTTAAAATGCATTTTAATATTTTTTTTTAATATTCAAACAAATGTTCACCATTAGATATCCATTTATATTCTATAATATAGAATTTAATCCATATTATTATATACTGAACTATTTGCTATATATCTGTCTCTTTTATTCTTCCTCATTTCTATTTCATTCTCTTGCATATATATTTCATTATTTTTAATGACCCATAAAAAAACGATTTTCAAAACCAAAAAATTATGTTGGTCATATTTCAAGATATTGATCCCAAAAAAACAAAAAAAAAAACAATTTTCTTTTTATCTTAAAAAACCATTAAATAAAAACCCAAATTCCACGCTCTATTAATATTTCTCAAGTGTTACAGACAAAAAAACAAAAAAGACAAAAATAAATATAGTCTCAAGAATTTTAAAACAACAACACATCAACAGAGAACCTAACCAAACAAATACAAAAAAAAATAAAAAAAAAGGATATCAGAACTCAGAATAGTTCCAATAGAATAGTGGTAATAAGTCAAATATTTAAAAACAACAAAAAAAAAACCATTTTAAACTCTTTTGAAAGAAAATCTACAATTTCTCATGACATTCAATAGTGATAATAAGTTAAATAAAAATACATTTTTTCAACTCATATATATACATAAGTATAGGGATCCAAAAATTGTTGTCCTTTGTTTCTAAAATTATTTTTATATTCACTTTCTTTAACAATTTATTTATTCCACTTAGAACCACATTAAACTCCTATGACTGTTTTAATTCCAACAAGTGAAGTAAGATTAATGCATTGTCCATTTGTTAGAATTAACTGAAAATTAAAAATATTTGTTTTGGTAAGTCAGAACATTATTAACAAAAAAACTCCACAGTTAAAAAAAAAATAAAATAAAAAAAAAAATAATCAAGTAATAAATTAAGAGAGTAATGCATTATTGTGTGCACTTAAGAGAGTCAAAGATGATAAAAAAAATCAAAACAAGAAAGTTCATTAAAATTTAATTTAAATAAAAAATTCAAAATAATGTTTGGTATTTTTACCAAAAAAATAAATAAATATATAGCTAAAACAATAACACCAAAGAATACAAAATAAAAAATTTAAACATTTAAACCCTTTTAGATTAAAACAAATGGTTTAATACAAAGATGACTTCTCCAAATTGAAATTTTGTTTTGAAATTGAAATTTTTGAAGACACTTTTATTAGCAAATTTACTTCAAAAACTGCATTGATTCAAAGCTACAAATCTGAATCAAATATCATGGATCAGTACTTAAATGACTATAGAAAATACACTAACACATTTTGTTGAAACAAAAAATTTCATATTTAAAGTTTTACTAGTGTTCGTCCGATACCTCGAGCACACCGATTCGAGCAAGTTTGATCAAAAATATTCAATATTTCGTTATTAATTATTTTCCATCATTTCAATTTATCGCGAACATTATATTTTTTATTGATTTATCTTAGACAACAACCTCATATACGTAATAATTTATTTAAATTTATCATTTAAAATTTTACTAGTATTCGCCCGATACCTCGAGCATACCGATTCCAGCAAGTTTGATCAAAAATATTCAATATTTCGTTATTAATTATTTTCCATCATTTCAATTTATCGCGAACATTATATTTTTTATTGATTTATCTTAGACAACAACCTCATATACGTAATTTATTTAAAATTAAAAATTAAATTTAAATCGGGGTTGCTATTGCGACAATTTTATAAATTTTTGTATGTTGAAATGACTCATACATTGGGTAAAATTTTAAATAGAAATTTCTAATTGAAAATAAAAAAATTTAAATAAAACATTTTAATTCGCTACGTCTCCTTATAATAATCTATCATTTAAAAGAATAATAATGAAAATTACTTGAGAAATGATTAAGATATTTGTACCAGATTAAATATAATGACTTTCTAAGTAAAGGAGTATAAAATGTATGCTTTCTTTGGATTTCTGAAATCAAATTGTGGACAAATACAATGATAGAAAAACGCAGTACAAATAAAATTTAGTGGGCAGACCAATTAATTAAACTTCAAATTTTGTTCAATTTACTTTAAAGCCACACAATCCAACAAATAGCTACCTATTTTTTGTTTCATGGAATTAAAAAAAAAAGTCATTACTATTAAAGTGTTAAAATCTTATTAATACCACCTCATAACAACCAAAATTAATTTTCCAAAATTAATGACAATCATTTCACTTTAATATGAAATTTTTTCTTCAAAAATTAATTTGAATCGTTGTGGATAAGAAAATGACATGTACACCATAATATATATAATATACACATTTCAATTTCACCTCTATAATAATGATAATAATAATTGCAGTAGGGCAAGAGTAACAATATTCACAGTTCAAATAATTCACAAATAATGATCCAAAGGTAAATTATTCAACCAAATCAACCAAACCAACATACAAAATTTTAATAATAATAACCTATAATAATATGCATATGTGTGTGCCTCTGTATGTATGTATATTGATGTGCAATTATGTGTTTTACGCGTTTTTTAACGCTTCATTAACGTAACTTCAATATTAATTTGATTGTTTAAATGTCTCACAAGGTGAGTTGTTGGACTCCTGGAAATTACAAAAAAAAAAAAAAAATTAAAAATGAAAGAGAATGCAAAATACCGGTAATAATTATAGAGTTTGAAATTAATGAAATTTAATAACTAGTAATTTTTTTTTTTTTTTTTTTTTGTGGTAGTTGAATAGTAAATGACAATAATAATAACAAAAACAAGAACCACAAATGATAATGAGGTTTATTTAAATTTTTTTTATTATTTTCAAAGTAACGATGAACATGTCGCAGGTCAATGAGTTTTTCCATCGTATATCTGGTTGCGTCTGTTTACTTCATTATCGTTATACCTTATATTAAAATAGGATGGTTATTAGTTTAGTAGAGTCATGATAATTTATGTAAATTAAGTGCTTCATTATAGTGCGACATAAATTTTTTTTCTTCTGTTTTTCTTTTATTTTTAATTCAAGTCTCAAAGATTAATTCGAGTTTCAATGATTGGACATAATAATGACGGTGAGGGGTAAAATTTTATTTTAAGGTGTTTTAATACATTTTTTTTTTATTTAATTTTCTTAAAAATTAATATTATAGACATTAAGTGGTGTGTGTTTGATTAAAATAAAAATAATTACATTTCATTTACAAAAAAAAAAAAAATATAAAAAATGTTGAGTATATTAATTGTGGTGAATTGTAATGAGAATTTAATTTGAGTTCACAGATTCAGGTGATGAATAATTATTATTCTTAATAGTAGGTATGATGAGTGATAATTTGGAGTGATATTTATAAATGAAATAATATAAATTAATTGTGTAGAATGTAAAGTTTGAGGGAGTTTTATTAATTTTACACTGATGTAGTTCATGTTTTCCTAACATTCTGTATTTTAAGCAATAGGTTAACGAAGTTAGTTTTATATAGTTTAATAATCATGGCTTCAGAAATAGTGGGTGCAGTATGTAATGTTTTGATATCAATTGAACAATGAATAAGTTTAAATACAAAACAACAACCAATATACATACTCCTATTTTTCAACTATCCTGATTAATTTAATTGTATATTTTTGTATATTAATTCTTATTAAATTATTTGTTTTATTTGTATTATTTTAAAATTTTTATTTTCTGTTTTATTTTAACACAAAGATGGTTTTTTGTAGTGAAAATTAATTTACATATTCTTGTTACAGTAACAGTAATTTTAAATTTTGTTAATTTTGAACTTTGTTAGTTTTTGAATATTGAGTTTTGAATATCTATAATTATAATAGAGAAGCATTTAAGGACCTGCGCAGTAAGCACCTGTTCATTTTATCTCGCTTCGCCTTAATGAACTCTTAATATGTAAAGAAGTTGTATATATACAACAGAAATGCGCATACGGGTTGAAAAAATTTCTATTTGGTTTTATAATATTCAAACTTTTAAATAAATTATATCCATTTTGTGTAATTCAACATCTTATTTATTTTATATCATAATTAAAGGAAATTTATTCTACTATTTTTTTTAAGTAACTGTCTCAAATTTTTGTTTTCTATATTTTGGTCATTCGTGGTAACAATATATTTTTGTAATTAAAGAGTTATATATACATATACATATTTTATTTTTAGAAATTTTATCCATTAAATATCAATTACTATAGGGAATATGTTGAAACGAACAGTATATGAGGGAGCTGTATTTAATATGTTTTCTAAATAAAACTTACTAAACTCTAATTTTTTATGAAAACATGAATGGTTTCTATTTTATCGTGCGAAGTCTATGTCAATACGTAAATTACTGTTTTTTTAAAAATTTTCAATTTGGCTTCAACTTGAATTATAATTATTCAACAGGGGCCCCTAGTATTTTTTTATTTTTCTTTTAAAATTTTGTAAATCTAAAACTAATGCTTATAATACACATATTGTACAGATTAATCGTCTCATATGTATTAAATGGAATAAAATGAAACTTCAATTGAAATAAGCATTAATGTTTATAAGATATGCTCAGGTAACGAAATACGAGCGGTTTTGAACATATTATTTTACCACGTTAAAATTTAAAGATCACATCAGGGACTGATGAATTACGAATCCACTACCCTCCAACACATTTATCAATATTTAAATATATTCTTAGGAAAATAAATAATTTAAAAAATTCATAACATGCCGATTTACAAGCAATTAGGAAATCATATAAAACAACCTTTTAGAGCAATCTCTCTAATAAAATGACATGAAATCAATTAAAAATTAACAATTTTTTAAATTCATTTTATCACTATTATTATTAATTGAAATCGTAACGATAATTTCATAATTCAAAATACATAATAAAAAAAAAACAAAATTAAATAAATTAAAAATAAAAGAAGTAAAAAACATTTTGATTATAAAACTCCATTTTTAAACTTTTTTAAATGAACATGTCAATACCAGTTTCAAAATACATATTTAAATCCTTGAAACAACATATATGAAAATAAGAACGACTTGATTCAATCATTAAAAAAAACAACAAAAAATTGCTTAATAAAATTAAACAAGATTTTCATTGAATTTTCTTTGAATTTTCTATTTAAAAAAAAAAAAATTGAATTTCTTGGTTCACTTGTTAACAAATTTATTTCGCATCTTGCTATTTTTTTTTTTTTTTTTTTTAATTTTTGTATTTAATATATTAACACAAAAAATCTGAATTATTAATCAATTTATTAAAAAAAAAAAAACAAAATTTATATTCTCTCCACAACACTCAAATGAAATTATGTTAAATGGCGCGAAAAACATTCAATTCCAATCAAAGCAATTTAATCGCAACCTAATACCAGTCATAGAAAATTGTTAGATTACAAAAATATTAATATATTTATACCGTTCATCAATAATGATTGAAGTGGGCGCCAAAATTAAATTCCAATTGCAATTATTATCCACGCGTTATATTCGCGCTCAAAATCTATTCACCTCAAGTTTTTCTTTATACCACTATTCACTATCTACTAAAGTCACTATTCAGCCGAGATCAATAATTTTTATAATGTTGTTGTTATTGTTGTAATATAAAATTTATTCTATTAAAGTTGAATATTTTTGTATTTTTTATATATATATACCTAATATTTTATCACAGTCATCATCTCTTCATCAGTCTTCATAAGTTTGTTTCGATTAAGAAAAAAATAAAAAAAAAAACGAAACTAAAATTATATACCAATGGTCATCTATTTTTTTGTGATTGTTGTTTTTATATTTTTTTCATCTGTCATGATTAATATAATATTACCATAAAAAAAAAAAAAAATGAAATAAACAAAACAAAAAACTTGCCGTGCTGGCGACTTTAACACTCAATACGTCATACTACTGCATAGATCAGATTAAAACTGGCTCAGATGAAAAGCCAAATATAAATCAACCATATTTAGTCAGAAAATGAGCATTTCTTGCTCTAGATGAAAATGAAAATGATCATTTTATAATTGTATATGTAGGTAACTATCGAAGCAATGCAGTAATATAATAATAAGTATGTATAAGAAAAAAATAGAACTGTAAATTTATTTAATTGAAATGGCTTAATTAAATTCAATTCTGAACCAGTGATGGTGTAAAATTATTTAATTAAATGAGCAGATTTAATTTAAAATTACCCTTATATCTCGGTTTGTTTTGTAGAGACTTGAAAAAAAAAAATTCAACTAAGTAGTAAAATAATGCATATCGTTTGGTAGAATAAAATTCTGAAGTACTTGAAATGGTGTAGAATTATATTTATATTAATTGTGTACTAAAAATAAACTTTGCACTTTGCTCTAAGTTTCAGATATTCGAAGAAAACTATACTGCAATAGTAAAGCAATGCAATGCAAGATATTTATGTATACGGAATAATGAAGCAAAGCAAAACAAATTTTAAATATTTAATCAATTGCTTAGTAAATAAAAAAATTAGTTCAAATTATAGATTGAGCCAAATCAAGCAGAAATTATAAAATAAATTTACCTCAACATCTTTAAAGTTATACCGTTGCAAACAATAACAGCTTAAATAGACTAAAATAAATTATCTCAGTACGTGGAAGTAACTTTCGATTGATCCAACAAACTATACTTTATCATTATACAATTTATTATACTGATAATTAGTTATTTCAATTTTTCTGTAGTTAGAAGTGGCTGATTATTGCTTGCAAGTCGTCACAGTATTTCAAATATTTCATACAAATTTAATCGAGTAAAAGACATCAGTCGCTTGGGCACTGAACACTTCTTATACATTTTCTTATTCTGAATGCTCCACTATTTCAAGCTGAGCATTCGTATTGCATAAATTCGAATTCTTGGCTAAATTAAAAAAAATGTATATCCTTGTAATAATTTAATAATTTAGTGAGTAACCTCACAATCCCCACGTAGCCTTTTACAATGTTTATCAATGCAAAAAAATACAGTTTTCCACCACTGAATCAACACAAATAATAATAATATGTCGTAGTTACTTTATTTGGTAATCAAATCAATGCAAGTTTGCCACACTACTGTCTAAAGTGTTCAACATCACACAAAAAAATCACCAAATTCTTAGTATATACCATTCGAATAGCTTATGATGTTTAGATGATAATTTGTTGCTGATATGCTGCTGTTTTTTTTGCTTCCAGAATTATTTTCAAATTTATTTTTATAGTAAGCCTTCTCTACTACAATATACAACGATCATAAAACCTGTGTATATTACCCAAACTATCTAGATTTAATTTAAACACTTACATATTATTATTATACTATTATTATGTAGACATTTTGTTTTTGTTTTTTTGTTTTGTTCAATTTCACATCATTCAATATATTGGAATATGGCCAAATCAACTTTAGTCATCCAAATAGATTTGTCCATTAAAGGTGAGAAGCTCAAAATGGTTTTTTTTTTTTTGAATGGTTGCTCTGAACTAAACATAATATTGGAAATTTAAAAAAGGAAAATAAAATTGAAAGAAAATTTGAAAAAAGAAGAGATAAAAGAAAAATTGTATAAAATTAGCACAAATTGCTCGATCATGTGGACGCATAAATTAATAATCATTAAAAATTAAGTAGTTTAAGGTAAAAGTAAAATAATAATAAAAGAAGCCAACAACTCGTTTCCTTCTATTATATTCTTCTCTATAAAATACTCTTTAATTTTTATATTATTAGTCTGAGCGAAAGAGATAGAAATATTATTTTTTTTTAAATCGTGATTACTATATAGCTTAATTATGCATCCTAGTGGAATAGATTCAATTATTTTGAAATCGTGGTATTTAATAGCCAGAAACATTTCATTTAAAATTAAAATTTTAGATTTTTTTAACACTTCTATTTGGATGATGATATGGTCAGTACCACAAGTCATTGTGGGCGATTGAAATATTAAAATAAAAATGAAAAACAAAACAAAAAAATGAAGATCTAAATAAGAAGAATATACCTTTGAGATTGATATTAAATAATAGCTTTGTGGTATTTAATAGGACAAACGTTTTTTTTGTAAATACATTGCAGAGACATGGGATTAAAATTAGCTAAAATGGAAATTTTATGTATACCAAATATGGTAGCTAATGAATGCAATTGCAATCGATGATGATGATGATAATCCTATCAATTTTAATGATTTTAATTTTTATGAATTTTTAAAAAAAATTTTGTAGGGTTTGGTATCGATAATCGTTATAAATTTTTTAATTAAATCGTAATTTCAAGTTTTCATTTTTAAGATGTGAGGTGATGATTACAAATGATGAAAATTTTAAAAATTACAAATTTTAAATAATTTTTAATGAATATAAAGTGTTTTTTTTTAGATGGTGTTACATTTTACTGTCTATTTTAATTTGACTAATCGAAATTAAATCCCTTACAATTTATAAATAGTTAAGTTTGTTTTTTCTACTCATATATGGTTAATTATTAGAAGGTACTCAGTAATTATCAGATCTGATTTAAATTCGAAATTAAAAATATTGTTTTGGTATTTTGTCCCACAATTTGTATTAAACAAGACTGACAAGTAAAATATTTCTGCTGGGATCACTGTTTTTGACTTACGTAATATTTGCTATAATTAAAAATAATCCAGTTTAAAAAAAATCAATCAATCATCATGAAACGAAAATTGAAGATCAAGAGAAACAATTTTTCTGAAAATTATAACTCTGAGGTCTTGAATTTAATCGACTCAATTTCTAAAGCCCCAACTATCTATTGCAATCATCATCAAAGAAACTAGCCATTTTTTTTAGTTGATATGGCAGTAGAAGTAGTTTCTGATTTTCAAATGAAGTTATAAAATTCTATCACAGTGCTGTTGACTGCAAAAATTGCGTTGAAAAAATTAGTGTAGATTAAATCGTTAGCAATATTTACTAAAATAATAAAGTGGACAATAATTTTTATATTGTTAGAGAAGGCCTCATTTATAGTCCGAAATCTGGTTTAGCTAAACGTGCACTGCTAAGAAGTTTTATTTATTGCCGCTGCGGTAAGGAGATTAAACAGCTGCTCTCAGCTTGACAACATGGTTTTCTATCAGTCAGTGGCCCGTACTAATCTTTACCACTCTTGATATATCGGTACGGGATCTGTAAAGATGTAATTTGGTTTTGTTGAATTCATACGAGGGTTATGTTTTACTAGAAGTGGCACAGATAGTTAATCCATGCCACCCTTCGTTTGCCCTGGTTTGATAATACCAACGAATGCGTTCATTGAGGGTTCTTATTCGAGAGTAATTATTTAAACATCTAAAACTAAAATTTTTATAAATAGATTTTTCGGTAGATTATTTACAATGATACCATTATGATACCCTACATTTTTTTTTGGCAAATAAATTTGATATTTATTTAATATCTATCGTATTTATTTATTAAAATAATAAAAATTAGTAAAACTATTAATAAATGAGAAATTAAATTATTAATTTATAAAATATAGATTTATAGTTTTTACCATAATTTATTGTTTATATTATATATCTAGTTGGATGTAGTCTAATGCAAAATCAAAATTTACATTTTCACTCCTTGAAACTCTTGTTAATTTTCTCATTTTAGTGTCAATATTTTAATCTTGAAATTTAATAATACTATACATAGATTTAATAATAATAATAATAATATCATCTTAAGTACAATGCACTCATAATAAATAAAATAATGAATACATGACATGAATACACAAAGTACTCTATAAAACCACACAAACCTATTAAGCAAAGATGTACTTTATAATTCAAATTAAATCCAAAGATGTTTTAATTTTTCATTTTTTTTTTTTTTTTTATTAAAATCTCTTCATTTACATTTAAAGTCTATTCAAAATCTCTAAAGAAAATTTAATCAAATAAAAAGAGACAGAAATTTTAATCTATTGTTGTTGCATTAAGATAAACAACAAATCATTCACAATAGAATTAATAACAAAATTTATTCACACTAAAAAATTTAAATGACTTAATTTAAAAAAAATATCTCATTTGATTTTATTTTTATCTTTTTAGTACTTAAATAGTATATTGTACTAAAATTATATTGTTGAAAATTATTTTAAAAACTTTGCGGGATGCATTGATATTACATTATTAATTTATTACAATCAAAATTCATCATCATCATCATTAGATATTATATTATCATCATGAATAATAATCAGTTAAAAAGATCAATGTTTCATAGCCATTTATAATGAATAGACTTGCCATAGCTTTAAATTAAAAAGGTGGGAATTTACGAACATAAATATAGGACCTAAATATTGATAAATATAGATTCAGCTGTTCCTGAAAATATTATTTGCTTCGTTAAAACTGTAAATGTGTATATACTTACTTATGTTCTAAGCTTTAACAAAAACCTGAAACCTGAGAGATTTCAAGTTTGATAAATAACTTATGCATAAGATGAAATGATTGGATATGATAAATCAATTCAATTTCAAACATTGACTTTTTCATTCAAGTCATCTAGGATTGCATTTTTATTTCCAAAACAGATAATCACTATATTTAATCTGCAAATTGGGAAAATTACAATTAAAATATATCTGAACCATTTCACAACTGATTTTCAAAATTAATCTTTTAAATGAAACGTAGCGAAACTATTTTTCATATATTTCGAATTTTTAATAAGAAACTTCAATTATAAATTTCACCCCATGTCAAGTCTTAGCATAAGTTTTAACATACAAAAATTTTAATTTATCAAATTTCTGCATTAACACCCCCGTTTTAAATTTACTTTTTTTGTTTTTGAAATAAATTATTACGTATGAGGTTGTTGTTTAAGATAAATCAATAAAAAACAATTGTGTAGTTTCTATGATAAGGTGAAATGATGTAAAATAATTCATAATTGAGTACGATTTTTTACAAAAAGGAAAAGGAAAAAGGGTGAATGCTAGTATTATAATTACATGTTTTTTAGCTTCTGAATTTCTATTTTGTAAGACAAAACATATTACAAAAATGTATGCTCTTCTGGTCAAAATATTCAAAAAAATCTAAAAATAAAGCAATCTTAAAAATCAGCTTTCAATGAGATGCAATAAGATGACTTCAAATTTTTTTACATAAAAAAATTAATAGAAAATAAAAGACATATACCGAAACCATAATCGAGGTTTCAGTAGAGGGTTGTTTTAGACTGAACACCTTGCTATTGAATTTTCCATTACTTTATTGTGCCGACAACATTCTATACTGTACTAATGATTAATCATAAATGATTTAAATTAATATACATACCTTCTTAAATCAACTCAATTCGTTGTGGGCTATAAAAAACAAGAAAAAGAAAATAAGAGTAGAGAATTTAATCAAAATTTTAATGTCTTCATACAAAACTGCATCCATACACATACAAAAATATAAATTTAAGTCAATGAAACCATTCAAACTAAATTGATTCGAACACAACAACTGCTTTTGTACTAATTTAATGTTTATTTTTTTTTATTTTAATTTTGTTGTTGTTTTTATTGTTATATTTTCTGTAATGAAAATAATAGTTATAAAATCGTTAAATTAACATGACAAAAATTACATCAAAATGAGTGTGGAATTAGAAAACAAAAAAAAAAAACAAAAAATCAAATAACAAGAATTAAATTATTTATTTCTCTCTATAGCAACATTAAAAAAGCGATGATGGGAAAACACATGAAAATGAAAAGAAAAGAAACCTAAAATAGAAAAAAAATAACAATAAAAAAATGTGGTGACTTTCATTAATTTGAAAAATATTTTATTACATATTTTCTTAGAAAAATACAAATATTATAATATAGTTGTGGGAGAGAGACAGAAGATGAAATAGTTTCTTTCTTTGACAAAAAATTAAGAGTAAAAGAGAGAGAGAGTGAGCAATGTATATGATGAATTAATGTAAAATAGAATATTTGAATAACGCAAAGTGGACCTTGTCGCTAATCTTGACTACTTTTGTCTTCTTCTACGGTATTTCGACTTCGGATCCTTGCGAACATTTTACTTTGTGCTATGTAATGCTATTATATATATATTCTGAATCAACTTCTATCTTGTGTTACATTAAATATTTATCATGAATTACATTAAATATTTATTTTAACTTTATATAATACTCGGCTGTAATTAAATTATTGTGTATTGTTAACTTATAAGTCTTAATGCTGAATGCGATGACACATTTTGCATATAGTAGACTAATTGCATAGTATTTACAGCCTTACCCGTTATGATCCCAAGCATTTTCCTTCCAGTTAATGATCCAATATGCATTTATAAGCACTACAGAGTTGCTTATGTTCAGATAATTTTTAAATTTCAAACAAATTTGATACAAAACTTGAAATGAACTATTTCATGGAATGAACCAAAAACTCTTAATTTAATCAAACCAAATTAATAACACTCTTTTTGTATATATTCATTAAAATTACGATGGTAACATCAATAAAATTAACTATAAACGATATTGCATAGTATCTATAGTAAAAAAAACAAATTCAAATTAATATCATCATCTCTGATAAGAGCCAATAACATAAAATGGTGCACTATTATCGTCTAAATGTGCGTGCTGCATAGGTAATGTATTATGTGTGTGCAATGTTGTTTTTGTTTTGAGCGAAATTTTTTTTTTTATTACCAAAATAAAATAAAATTAATTTTTTTTTTTATTTTTCGTTAATTTTATTTTTAAAATATTTTAAAATAAATTAAAATAAGTTTCTAATAAAAAAAAAAACATATTTGATTTTTATCTAAAAATAGATGAAGCCAAATTGATTTTTTTATTACTGGAATTGAAGTCAATATTTTGACATTTTAAATGGCCAATAAAATGTTTGGACATTTTTATTTTCGTTTTGTAATTAAATTTAACAAAAAAAAATGGTTTTTATGTTATTTGATACTAATTTTATAAATATTTATGTAGAAATTATTTATATTAGAATTGCATTAGGTTAAATAAACTTGGGGGGAAATTTTTACTTATATTTAAAATGGGTTTGGTTTTATTTTAATATTTTAGTCTAACCCAATAATTCTGAAATTTATTCCCGATATCAAAAATTAATTTTCAATGAATTTCTGCTCATATGCGATGGTATTGCCATATTGGTAATATTTTAACGGATTTTACTAGGTTTAGCAATTTTATTCAAGATGTATAATATAGATAGATATTCATTAATATAGATATTACAATGCAAGATGCTGATTAAGCTGTCCAATTCAATGCATTTGGGTACAGAAATTAAACGTAAATTTTAGTTAATACCCACTCAAGATATATTGTTTTGTTTAAGTGAAATGTGTGGGTTAATTTGTTATCAAAATATCTATATATTATCTATCTATACTCGGCTGAATTGTATATGCTATATTTAAAGCAGTTTATTACGTGAGCTGGAATAACAAAGGGAGATAGTTCATTTTATGTACTTTCTCTCTAAGTAAGCTTGCAAACTCTTTCATATCATACTACCAAACCAAACATCCAACAATCTGGATCTACTACTGTAATCAAATTATATGGGAATAAATATACTTTAACATGGCAAAATAAAACTTCTGCAAATATTCATTTAAAGGGTGACTGGAACGAATAAAGTTGTTAATCTTAAAACATTATTCTGACTATTTTACTTTGACTAGATTTCACTACCCAAACCGGAAAGAACTTATTATTTTGAACTAAATAACGATGTGATTGAAATCACCATCATGTATAGTTTGTCATTTAATATGTACCCAGACAGTTCTCTTACATTTCTAAACAAAACAAAAAAACAATTTCTTAAGAATCACATTTCTTCGAAAAACAAAAAAAACAATCTTCTAAATTATGACCATTCTAAATTCAGAAAAATTAATTTTGTTTTTTAAACATATCTATTAAATACGTTGACACCATACCGTACCATGTCTATAAATTTTTCATTTTATCATAATAAATCTACATTTTTACTTGAAGAAGAAACTGAAAAAATTAAATTCTTCTTAACATTGAAATTGAATTCTATTTACAAAAAGGAAAAATAAATAAATAAAATAAAATAAATCTCAATAAATTCACTTTTAAACAATAAATTTTCTCTCCAATTACATTTTCAAGAGGACCCATTTCGATCTAATTTAAATCTTTTTCAGAAATAAAAAAAAATTATTTAAAACTAAAATTTCCAATCTCTACCAAAACGACTTTCCATACCATATTCTCATTGTCTTAAGTTTAAAAAAAAGCAACAAACAAAAAAATAAAATTCTGGACAATAAAAACAACAACAATCAAAAATGTTGCCCAAAAATTTAAATATATTTATTTAGAAAATATAATGTGGTGCATGTGGTATAGAAATAGAAGTGAATCTCTTATCACAGAGAATTCACGAGGAAATCAATTAATGTCTAACAAAAAATGTTATTTATTATTTCTCCCTTTCTCTTTCTTTCTTTCTCTCTCTTTCTTTCTTACTTGCTACAACCTATTTTCACCAATTTCCATCTATGCTCATTAAATTCAAATATATTATAGTAATAGAATTTATCGCGTGATATAATAACGTTCTATATATGTTATCGGCTGTAGTATATTTTGTTCACGAAATATTTTTATTCTTGGAAATCAGGAGGCGTCACAATATTGTGTGATATATACCATTATACCATATATTCCATCTACATTATATTCATATTCAGTATAGTGTATTCATATAAGTTTATATCCCATGGAATATACAGGGAATTCATTTTTATTTTATCAAATTCTTATCTTGTTAAATTAGAACCTGTATGGAGTAGACAATCAGTGATTGTAGTAGGTATGTAGGTAGTAGATAGATAGTAGTAAAAAATCAGGAAGTTTTCTGGACATAACAAATAATTTGGATAATAATATTAATTTAGAAGATAATAAAAAATAAATAAATCTCTCATTTAAAATAGATATTATAATATTTTAAACCAGACACCAATTAAATAACTTATATTAATTTATTTTGGTATGCTACTTGTATTTATGTAGTAAAGGTCACACCCTTTTTTGAATTCTTAGATGAATTGTTTGGGCTGATCAAAGGATTATACTAACTAGAATAATTTTTGTTTGTAATTCATTCATCAAATAATGTGGAAAGGTTTTTGTTGCTTCTTACATAAAAAATATCGGCTTCTTGAGGATGAATTTTTAAGATTAAATTTGTTCTTGGATTTTCACGCTAAATAACTATATAGTATATTTTTTCAAATGTTTTTCAGTTGGCGGTATAAGAAGCTAATTAAAAAAATTCAATAAATTGATTTTGCGCCACAGTTCGGAAAGATCTTAGATAATAAAGTTGGCACAAAAATTTCTTCAAGTACCACAAATTCTGGTAGAAAGATGATTTTTCAAATAATTTTTTTGTATTTTCCAAGCTAAACCTCTTGGTGGTTAAGTTGATGCAAAAGTATCTAGAATATAGATCAATACAGATAGTATCCATAACATAGATCAATAGATTTGAATTCTATCAGGATTTAACACAAAAAAAAAATCCAGACTATTTTATTTTCATTATCTTTATATTAACTATGTCTGGCTTTTGCCCTCAACCATATCTTTGGTATTAAAAATGTGAATTAAATTTGACAGATTTTATAGTCTTTAGTAATATATTGACGAATAACATAATGTGACTGACATCTCAATATGACTGTTGATAAGATATTACAGTTTAATGGTTTCCATGTCATTAACAAAAAAGCAGGCGATGTAATAAAATCTCTCTTTGAAGATAAATTGTCATAAAAATTTAAAAAAAAAAAAAAAATGTTTTAATCTTATTTAAAATATATACACAATAAACAATTTTCTTGTTTGTTTTGGGGAGTGGGTGACAATAGATGTAAACCAGATGTTGTAATAAAAATGGAAAATTAATTTTAATTAAGATTTTAATTACCACAATCTAATTTAGATTGTAACGAAAATAAAGTATTAAAAATAAAAGTTATAAATTTCTACTACTCTTAGTGAGTTATAATAGCCGAATGAAGTTTACTTGAAGTAATTATCCATGGATTTTGCTCTGTTTTCAAATTTGATACCAATTCAATTCAGAAATAATTTCAAACTTTTAATATTCGTACCTATAATAATATCTTAAAAATAGATTTTTATCATTGAATAATTTTCTTAAAATTTACGGAATAAGAATAGTTTCCAATAAAATTTAGGATCATACTAATGAGATACCAACTGACCTGTCAAACAATAAAATTCAAAAGTTCAATTCAAAATTTTCAATTTTCTTTCAATTATATTTTTGATTTCAGTATACTGCATCAATATTTCCAGTATCACTTATCTGTTTTTATTCCTTCAACATTACCAATGTCGAGTAAATATTGAATATAATGAGTTTCCAACAGATTTTAAGGTCATAAATAATTATTATCACAACATTTTTTTTTTTAATATTGATTTTTATTATTTTTCTTTTTAAAGATTAAATTTTCAATAATGTTTTTAAATTATTACCCTAAATTTTTTACAACATGACTTGGGAATAACCAATCGGAGTCAGAAATAGTGATATTGAAAGAAGAAAACAAAATGGTTATATTGAGATTTAATTTATACTTTTATCAGAGGACTTTTTAACTTCAAAATGCCGATCTCAATATGATTGAAAGAAATGTGATTAGAACTACGGGTATAATGAAAATCATTTACCGTTGAGAATATGTATAAAATGTTATAAAACATAAATTTACTATTATGGATATATTATTATTCATTATTTGATGGGATGTTTTGTATAACTGACACTATATACTTATCAATCACATTATAGCAAATTTTTTTAATTGTGAGGTTATTTGCTGATACTAAACACTTTGTAAACTGTCACATGTTGAAAAAATAGTTTATAAAGATTAACTGAAGAAAATATACAATTTTGATGGTTGGGATTTAATGTATAGCATTTTTATTAACTTTATAATTCAATAACTATCTATATTATTAGTAAAAAAAAACATTCAATGGGTCTATTATATGTAATTCTTAGCATATTCAATTTAAAACAATTTTTTTGAATGTTTTACTTAGCTTCTCATACCGCCCAAGTGAAAAACTTTGAAGAAATTCAGTACACAGTGATTTAGCGGAAAAATTTAAAAACACATTTAATTTTAAAAATGCATCCTCCAGAAGCCGATATTTCTTATGTAAAAAGCAATAATGGCTTCAATTTTCGTACTGAATAATAACGGTTCCACATTATTTGTTTTACTCGTCAATAGAAACTCTGTTCTTAAAATATTAAAACTAGTTGGTTACGTAGTGACATAAGTCGCAAACTCAATTGCAAAACTTTTTTTTAGAAAGCCAAAGATCTTTAATATTTTAAATAATGTTGATTTGACAAAACCAGTTGATTTGGTTAATTATTTTTATTCTTCTTCCAGTTTTATACTAATGTTAAATCGCATTCAATATCCAAATATAATACTCAGAGATTAAATAATAAATATCCTCTTAAAATTTATACCTATAGTGAAGCCGGCAATGCTCAATAAATTCAATAAAAGAATCATATTAATAATAATAAAAAATAAAAATAAAAAGAGATATCGAAACAATATTTAAGTAATAAGAATAATAATAAAAAAAGAAATAAGAAAAAATTTAAAATTACATCAACAAATAAACAAGATTCTAGCAACAAAAAACCAAAACCATTTAACACAATAAGAAAGAAAAAATAAAAATAAAAAGTTGACCAAACGATACTGATGATGATTACATGGCAATGGATAATAATAACCCATAGGGGTTATTATCATCATCTTAGGGTGTTTTTATTCTTTTTTACTTTCTATCTCTTTCCACTTTTAACCAAAAAAAGTTTCTTAACTAGACTCTTTAATATATTTTGATTTAATGTTATACACATATTATAGGAAATTTCCAATATTCGAAACGTGAATTACAATTTTATGGTTGAGTATTTTAAACTAACACGTTTTCACACTTGGATACCCATAGTGTACAATATAATAATATAGTATTATATTGGATGGGTCATTTTAAATAAGATGGTTTTTTTTTATGAGGGATCTCTAACGCTATTAACGCGTCTAGGAAATGTGAAGTAGAATTATTATAGGTATATATATTAGTCAGTCATACTGCTGTTAAGTTTATTCATTGTGTATAAACTCATGTATTATGTAATTTTTGAGAAAAAAAAAATATTAAAAACCCACTCAATTTTTCTTTTTCCTCTAACTATAGGCTATTATTATTTAACTATATTTTACTTAAGGCTCTTTCTAAAATATTCCCCAGGATAGATGATCCATTTAAACAAACGAATGAGCTTTAATTTTTTTGTATTTTTTTTTTTTGTTCTCATAATAGTTAAGAATTTATTTGAGACATCAATAGAATAGAAATCGTTCTGTAGTGTTTTTGTTTGTTGTTTTTATTAGAGAATATAATGAGGAGGGGATTAAGTTAGTAATATAGTATGGAAAGTGTTGGAGATATTTAGTGCACCCTATGAACGTTTTTATTAATGTGTAGTATAACCATGAATATTAAAATTAACAAGATAATGCTGGGAAAAGCGGTTTTTTAATAGGATAAGATGAATTTTCAGAGCACAGTTCCAATACACAATGAATTGTATGTACCCCTAGTTATACTATTATGTACTATTGAAATAAAATTACCTAAAAGAGACTGGTTGTCGATTATTTCTTATAATAGATTGTAAAAATGTAAAATACTGTTTGAGATCTAGTATTCTCAGATCTACATCTCTTGCGATTTTATTTTAAGACTTAATCAGAAGTGTTAGCACTGAATTTATTGAAATTTTTTATATAATCGGTCGAATATAATAATAAATATCTGTCGAAATCATATCAGTCGAATCAGTTCAGCGCGGTTGGTATTATACCCGGACATTGAACATAATATATTAATTGGATTCAAAACTGCATACGATGTAGTACAAAGAGACGAACAAAATTTGTATAACCAGTTAAATTTATTTTTAGTAAAATTTATAATGGTAATGTTCAAACATTCTGAACCTTTGAAAAAGCGTCAGGTGCGGAAACGAATTTTTATGAAGTTTATTTAATGTTGTAATCGAAAAAGTGATACGAGGTTCTGATTTACTCTGACAACATATTTCAAATTGTATAGAAAAGTTTTTTCAAGAGAAAAATTTTGTACAAAATTTTTAGCACAAACATGAACAGGGGAGTTATAGCTAAAAAAAATATTGTTCTGGTTAGTCTAATACATATATAATAACTACTTTAGCTAGGATCTGTTGTCAGAATGGAAAAACACTTTCTACCAAGATTTTAAAACCCGCTCCAGTCATAAACGCAGCAGAAATAAACCAAATATTCAATTGGGAGGAAGGAGTTTAACACGATTATTTATTTATTTATTGGGATGAAGCCATTACAGATTTTGCTTACAATACTATGGTCTGCCAGGCTTATGAATAACAGTTGTGATGGATAGACAAATGAAGAAGAGTTTTTTTCAGTCAGAGAGAAACGCATTAATTTCATTGTGCCACCTAATTACGTCAATTTAGTCAATGTTATTCAACCATATGTAATAGTCGAGCCTTTGGGACAGTTTGGCATTTTATATTTATAAAATTAAGATATAATCAACAAAAAAAGTTAATATTTACATCAACTTTTGAACATGAAAGCCCATCTCTATTTGTTTTTATTTCTTATTATATTAATAATTAAGTGGAATACAATATTCAAGTCCAATATGCCCTCATTGAATTTAATTTAATTGTAGATGACATTTTTTTTAATTTTTCTTATATCCCCAACGATGGTTTATTTTACTCCACCAATTTATTTAAAATAATTTTTTTTATTTCTAAATAATTTTATCTTCAGTTATGATTAAGAACTAAGAAGAATGAGTAGAATAATGGCCTATTTTCTGGAATTTGTTTTTGTTGTTGTCTCTCTTATGACATTCTTATGCGAGTACATTATTATAAGAGTACATAGGGTGTGTTATTTAAATATAGTATACTGAAAGCTTAATAAGATTGGTGATATGGGGATATTACCATGTTTTTTTAATTTCCATTGAAATTAACCATCATTATCATCATCATTGTTGTTTATTTAAAATATAGAAGATCGTGTATAGAGCAAGAAAGTGAAAGATAGAGAGAGGTAGAGAGAGAAAGATTGTGTAATGCATTTACAATGGAAATGAGATGAACCACTACAGCAACTGACATGCTTTTATTATATTTTTCTTTTGTTGCTGTTTTTATATTTTTTAATATTCAATTATAATACTTCACAATAAACGGTCATTATCTTGAATTTGGTACTCTTGGATTCATTGAAAGAAAAGTAGTAGTACTGGTCCACAAAATTGAATTTTTTGTCTCATGAACAAAAGTATTAACAAAAGATTTTGGAATTTTTGTTTTTTATTAGCAGGACAAAAAAAAATAGCACACTTTAAGTGACAGCAGCAACAACACTAACAGCAGCACAATAATTATTATTGCATTACAACTTATTTAAAATGAGATCCCAGCTTAAATGAAGATTTACTGCTTTAATCATGATACAATTTTTTTGTTAATGGACTTCTTGGATTTTTGTTTTGTTGTTTTGTTGTTTTTTTAGAATGACTGAATTTTAATTTAAGCATGCAGATTGAGTTTGTTCAGTTGAAATCAAGGCCTTACCAAAGTTGTTTTTTTGTTTTGCTTTTTTGATTGAATGGAATGATTCATTTTTTCATTCATGTTTCGTGTTTAATTTTTAATCATTTTTCTTTTTTTTTCTTTAATTTTTTTAAAATGATATCACCGCAAAACTGTAATAAATGGATTATTATGTATTCAAGAAAATTTAATAAAAATTTTTTGAAAAATTGAGAGAAAGTTTGCGCAGAGATTTAATTTAAAGGATCTTTTTAAGTGGTTCCTTTAATAACGAATGATACTGACAATGAATGCAGATTTTTAACATTTTTTGTTAATATTTTTTTTTTTTTTTTGAAAAATTTAAAAGAAAGAAAGGATGAAAAATTGAATAGGCATACTTTAATAATAATGTTTTGGTTTTTTTTTGCAGTTCACAAAAGAATTTAATAAAAAAAAAAATTTAAGGAACCCAATTTTAAATTTTAAAAGCATTTTTAAATTCTATTCAATCATTTCAATTGAATTTTTGATTAAATTGAAATATGAAGTGAAATTTTGAAATAATAATGCAGCATTTTTTAATTGAAAAAGAAAAACAAAAAAAGAAGATTATAATAAAGTCAGAGGGGATGTCCACTTCACTTTGTTGCAAATTAATTATTTCTTGAGTTCGAGAACAAAGACGGTCATAGATCACATACACAAACAAACATCACATAGATTTCGTTGTACCTATAGTAAATTTTGTTGGACATTCGATTTATTTTTTTTTTTAGAAATAGAAGGACTCTGTCGCACAATTTGATTGTGTAAACATATTTTTTTAATTTTGATATACTTCTTAGTAACTTGAGTAGAATTTTTATACAGTAAGTCATACTTTAATTTTACAACATTAAAATAAAAATTTTAAACTTACCAATCGAAAAAAGAAGCAACCAGCTAACTATTTCTTTATTCATTTTCTCGTACACCAACTAAATAAATTTGAAAAAGTACTATACTATTGTCTGGAACTAGACCTTGTTGAATATAGCACGTAACCTTTTTTTTATAATAGAATCATAATTAGTGCTATAAGACTTTTATAAGACTCCCGATGAGCAATAAAGTTGTTATAATGATGTTTTTATGTGAATAATGGGATTAATATTACAATAAGGCGATACCCCTGGTCGTAGCTATAGAGCTTACTTTTACTATAGTATCAAAAATTAAAAATTCTAAACGATGCGAAGATAATATGCGCCCAATCAATATGATGTCTCTACATAAGAAACTGTTGGAAAAGGTTGTCTATGAACAACTAAAGAAATATGTTGAAACAAACAATATTATCGCAATGTAGCAGTCAGGCTTTCGAAAAGGATATTCATGCGAAACTACCATAAACTGGGTGACTTTTGAATGGACAAAACTGGCTGATGCAGGAGATTCCGTCCGTATTTTTAGACCTAAAGCGTGCATTTGCGGCACTAGATACAAATTTATTACTGTCAAAACTCAAACAATATGGGATCAAAAACAACGAGCTAAATTGGTTTAAAACATATTTGGCAGGAAGAAAGCAGGTTACCAAAGTTAACAATTAATATTTTATCTAGTCAGAGAGTTAAATTAGGTGTTCCACAGGGATCAGTGTTGGGAGTTATAATGTTCCTTTTATATATTAATGATATTGGGAATATTCTTAAATTTTGCAGTATAGTCATGCCATTCACCGATGATTGTCTGGTATATATTAGTGGCAGAAATTTTGGAGACTTAGCTCGAAATCTAAACACAGACCTGCAAAATATACATAACTGGCTTTGTATGAAGAAGCTAAAGCTCAATGTCACAAAAACAAAGTGTATGCATATCAATATTAGATCTGCAGCATCTACTGTTCCTGCTGTTTATATTAATCATGAGATTATTGAATCTGTTACTAGTATTAAGTATTTAGGTGTTATAGTATGTATGCGTATGCGGAAAACGTATGCGGAAAAATTAACAAAAAAAATGGCTTTCTACGTCGCATTCGAAGCAGTTTTTCTTTTGCAACAGTGAAAACGGTGTATAATGCGATTATTTTACCTCATTTTGATTATTGTGCAACAATCATGTTTTCCGGGTCATCAGAACACCTAAACAGAATGCAAAAACTGCAAAACAAAGGGATGAGAATATTGCTAAAATGTAGTAATAGATGAATAATTAGGTAAATCATTTTTAAATGTAGATTTAAGAGGTTATCATTATTATTCATATTAATATTTTGAGAACATTTCTTACATTTCTTCCTTGAGATTGTTTTACTTTATTTGTTTTAAGTTTGACTGGCAAAGATTTGGTCGTACTCTTATTCATATCTCCATACTCTTATTTATATCTCTTCTTTTTAGATAACAAATTTTTCGCGTTTGGTCTATAAAACATTCCTCTATTGGTAGAAAATGAGGGATTTTATTATTTCTGTCGTCTAAGGAAATAATTGGCAAATTTTGAGAATTCAAGTGTTGAAATTAAATAAATGTTTAGTAAATTGTATCGAAACCTTGAATAACTTACCTCGTACGTATTTGTTTTTAGACAAATTCATTAATGTTTATAGTCATATTAAAATTTTTATTCTTATAAGACTCATTCCTACAACAGAAATTCTCAAACCAGACACTTCCCAACCCCCTCCCACCCCTTCCAATTAAATAAAAATGTTGTTATTTTGTTTTGTTTTTCATCTTGTTATTATTATTTTTTGTTTTTGTTTTGCTAAGAAATCAATTCTCTAATTGAATCCCCATCAACGAATTCAATTAATAACATTTTTTATATTTTTTTAATTTCAATTTTCCGAATTTTTTATTTTCTTAATTTTCTGTGAATTTTTAAATACAAATATTTATTTCCGGTTTCGTTTCATTTAAGAAATGAAACAGATTCTTAGACTATCATGCCAAATAAAAATTATTTAGATTTTAATTTTTTTTTTTTTGTGTTTTGCTTTTTATATAGTGATCTATAGTGAGGTCTTCAATCAAAATGTATAACAAAATAAAGATTGAATTTGTTTTGCTTCAAATCTAAATCATGCGATGCGATATGATTTTTATTTATTTCGAAAAAAATCTTCATCTTTTAAAAGTTGAATGCAGTCGAATTCCGTGAATTTTCCATGAAATATGAATTTTGTTTGTATAACAGAACTGGTACATCAATAACCATCGACATTAATAAAGTCTTCTAATTAATTTAATTTTTTTTTTTTTTTTTGGTTTTTGAAAGTCAAGAGCGGATGTAAATATGCCAATTTACGTTAATTAAATTGAAACAAAAACAACAAACAAAAACAAAAAAAAAAAATAAAAGGAAAAACTGAAGGAAAATGAAAACAAGAACTTCAAAATTTGTATATGAAAAAAAAATGGAAAATTAGAAAAAACAAAATCAAAATGTTTTCATGGTCCCTAAATTTTGCACTTCGATAGTGTAGTTGTTACTGTTGTTGTTGAATTTTATGGTGTGGTTATTGTACATTTTATGATGGTTTTTTGTGGTTCAATTCAAGAAAAATTTGTTTTCAAAATTTTTTTGAAAATTTGTTTAAAAAAGTTAACGCCACCCAAATACAATCCTGTAAGTTTAATAGATCGATCGATATGATGTAGTAGTGATGATTTGATATGATTAATAAACAGAAATTTGTGAGTTTGGATCTACCTCATGGTTCTCAACATTTTGTTGAGTTATTCTTTGTATTTAATTGGAAATACAATTGGTATATTAATAAAATAAACTGAAAATACGGTTTGTGAAAGTAAGTTAATTTATAGTAGATATTATAGAAAGATATATCAAAAAATTCAAAAAGAGGACAACTTATTGTGTGATATTGATATTTCAAACAGCTACAGTACATTATGTAGCTATATAAATCTGTAGATTATTGAATTGGGGGACAATACATTTTAGTTAAAGTAAATTTAAATATACTCCAACACTCCAGAAAGATGATACGCGTTCGATAACATTATCCGACAACTATCCCAAACCCAGTTTTTCAAGCTCTGTGAATGCAAAGGATTCACTCATAGCAGACTTTGTCACTTGGGAATAGCATTTCCTGAACAATATATACCATTGAATAATATCCTGAGTGTTATCACAAAATCAGGCATTCTTAATGACACTGGTTATTACTCCTTAAACACGATTTATCACAATAAACCCATTGTGCGGCTGCGGTGATAATAGTGGACAAATTCCTTCCCGAAATTTTAAATCTAATCAAGTATATCAATGCTTAAATTGAATTATACAAATTAAATTTCCATTTATTACTTGAACGATTTATGATTACAAGAAGTTAATAAAACAATTGAATAGCAGAGCAGAGTGTATATAGAATGGTATAATGAATGTCTAAAAATTCAAAATAATATTTTTTAACAAAACTCTTCTAAAAATGCTTATTAATTAATTTGATCAGGACTATATTCAAAAGACCTATACGAAATAGAAAAAGCAAAAAAAAGTTCGTATTTCGCAACAGCAGCAAACAAAAAAAAAACAAAATAAACTTTATTTATTTTCTGTTCCTAGTCATGTTACACTAAGGGTATATCTTATTACAAAACTTCAGGTCTCAGAAAATTGTTCTTTGTTGAAAAAATACTTTCACTAAATTAATCTACGCTGTTAGTTATCAATTTTCAAAGAGAAAATGTTATAGCAATGACAAGAACAGAATTTGAAATTGAATTGAATAGAAAACCGCCAGTATAGTTGCTATGATACTAACAATAACAACAACAATAACAAAAACAATAGCAAAAACAATATTAAATTCTTTATGGATGGCCATTGAATGGCAAATTGGGGAAATTAATTTTCTTCTTTTACTTTTTGTTTTGTAGAAATTTAAAAATTATTTTTCTTTTTAATACTTGAACAAGAGATGGGAAAAAATAACGATTTTCTAATTTAAAGAAGAAAGAAAAACAAAATGAAGATGATCAGAGTTCTGAAAATTTTTTTTTTAAATAAAATAATATGTATTATCGTTTTTACAAAAAAGGGAAAATGTTCAGTAAGCCAAAAAAAGAAGTGAACAAGCCTGTAAAAGTAAACTGAAGAAGAATTACAAAATTAAAGGATTCTGCTGTGCAGCTCAGAAATTCAGTTATAATCTGTACCTACTGAAATTCAATATAAAAATTGGCTTGAAGTGTGAAATTAATTAAATTGTTTGACATTTTGCTATTTTTAAGTTCGTTGTACCCTGATCTGATAGTTCAACGCCTGTTATCGTGCTGGTTTTGAAAATAGGCTAAATCAACGATTTAACCCCATATCAATCAAAGAAAGAAAGAACTAATTTCTATAATGTCTAAAAATTTAAGTATTAGGTTTAAGTAACCATCGCAAAATCAATCGTGTAACCAAGTTAAATTCTGTATATTACAGCCTTATCGGTAGCATATGATAAAAAAATCAATCTACATAAGTGGAATGTACCGTTTTAAATTCTCTGAGAAATAAAATGTCCTTCTACTAAAAAATAGTTTGTACATTCGACACTAACGGCGTTTCCGAACCTCTCGCACTTGCATTTGATACTCGCAATAAACCTGTCAAATCGCACTAAATTTAATAAATTTAATTTTGTGATATCTAGTGTACTTGATACTACACTAAAATTTTGACAACAAATCAAGTGCGATTTGACAGATTTAGTGCGAGTATCAAGTGCAAGTGCGAGAGGTTCGGAAACGCCCTAAGTGTAATATCAATATTATATTAATCAATTACTTTATAAAAATAATGACTGCCAGAAAGTGAAGTGTCAGAACTGTAATATCTGCGATATAACAACACCCTATAATGCTAAGAAAAAATTAAAATTAAATTAAATTCAAATAGAAATTAGATCATAGTTCTAAAGAAGAGAATTAAAATTGATATAGAGATAACCTTAGTATATGCATCGAAAATTTATTTGAATAAAAGAAATTTAATAAGTAGAGAAATGTCTGATAGCGGAATTGGCAAGAATTAAACAAACTTATTTCTATTAGCAAATACTGCTTTACACTTTGAATGCACCAGTATTTGTATATAAATTTATGAGTTTATACTTTGAGAATGGTTCTATTTTTATATGGTCAATAGACTATTAAAAATTATTTACCGTATTTACCTTAGTTCAACCTTAGTTCATCCATTTTTCGACGTTAAAGAAAGTAAATAAGTAAATTTTAGTCATATATCGAAATACCATATTTATTAAATTCTAATGGGCCCATTAGGCCCACGAACTGCTCATAAATTGTACAATAATACAAGTTGGTATAGACTTTTACAGCGACTGATCAACATATCCCATATTTTGACAGCAAATTTATTTTGTTCTCTACGGAAATTTCTAGTTTAAATCTCTATTTGGAAACTTTTACAAGAGATCTACTTTTTTTGAGTCAAATTAAACTTCAACTGACAGATGATTGCTTTTTAAAGTTTCCGACTATAGAAGCAATCCAAATAATATCTACGCTTTAAGCTTACATTCATTTATAAGACCATAGGTGTATTTGGTCTTGCAACCGAAAGTGCAAAATGAGTTGAAAAAGAATTAAGCAAAGAACGCACTTACGAAGATACAGGAAATTTTGATGATCAGTGAATATAGTGAATGTGCAGTGAGTAAATTTGGGTGAATGTGTTAGTAATTACAGTGAGTAAATTTTACTCAGCTTATCTTTCTAGGGTTAACAAATTCAAATATCGAAATCATTGCATTTTGCACTAATAACAATCTCCTTAGCGTCATTTGAATAATAATTCGATCATTTGCACTTCCCAGTTTACGTTTACAATGTTATCCAACGCCAACTACATATTTACATCGACCTCTAGATAGCACAAAAATTAACGAAACTGTCCTCCTTCCAATTTTTATTGAAATTATTTTTATGAATACTACTACCAACTGCTGCATCAGTATTTAAAAACGAAATAATATTTTGAGGTTAAAATAATTTTCTTTTATTTTTATTTATTTTCTATGTCTAATATTATTATGGACCATAATAGTGTTGTCGTCTCATGGATTTGATTAATTAAATTTTTCGGTTAGTTTACTATTTTAAAAGTTAATGCTATTTTGTATACGGTATGTGAGTAGAATTATTATATTCTAAGGTATAGTACAGTTCAATATGGTATATATAAATACATCAGAATTTTTATATAGGGGGGAGGATTAAAATTTGTTGTGTGGGCTTATATAATTTCTGCTCTTATAATATGCGTATGTCCGAATAACAAATAACAAGCCATAGTTAAATAATGAAATTGTAAGAGTGAAAGTTAACAATCTCTCTTTCTCTCTCTTTCCTATACTATAATCGAAGACCACCATTATATTGACTCAAGAACAAGAATGAAATTAAATTAGAGAAGAATATTTTTGTTATTGCTTTTATTATTGCTTTAGTGTATATATTTTGGTACGTGCAAGGTTTGGGGAAGAAAATTATTTTGCCAGAAATAATATGAATAAAAAAGAAATAAAAAATTAAAAAAGGACACGTGTTGTCTGTGTAGAATCTTAAGGAAAAAACAAAAACATATACAAAAACATTAAAGGAAGAAAATATAAAACAAAAAATAAAAAAAAAAACAAAAAGAAGAAAAAAATACTCAAAAGTTAATGGACAATAGACAAAAATAGAAATCAGTACTTTTGGGGGTGAATGTGTAATTCAAGGATATTTAATTCTTCTTGTTTTCATATATTTTTTTGCTGTATTAAATTTTCTTAAAGAATAAATTGACTTCATCAGCTTAAAAATGAGATTTAAGGGCGTTTTGTTTGGTTTGTTTTGAATAATATGTTTTCTTGTTCTGAGTTGGTTTTTGTTGGTTTTTTTTTCTAATTTGATGAAAATTTAATTTTAAGTAGAATTTCCAATTTTTGTACTGAGGCCTTTAGAAAAAGAATAATTACGTTCTTTTGCAAAATTTATTAAAAATTTCTCATCATTAATGTTTAAATTATTTTTTAGGTTTTAAGTACCTATGTATAGAATTTTAAAACTGTGAGATGTGATTAATTCTATACTGCAGTTATAATTAGGTATTTAGCGTAATTTTCTATTTTGAATATTGTGTGCAGGTAATTGAAAAAAAAATATATGTAAGTGTAGGTTGTTTTGATACTTGATATTTAATTAGATTACTAAAAACAGATTGTTGTTGATGACGACAATTAGGATTTGAATTATTGTTGTACAGAATAATTATTTTAATATTGAATTATTGTATATATATATATAAAGTTGAAGTATTTTAGGTTTTAAAAATATTTTTATTAAATTTCTCATTTGAAACAGTAATTGGTGGTTTGATCTCGTTATAATAATATTCTTATTAAATGTTATTAAATGGCTACCTAGAGTACCCAACAAATAATTTGACATGAGACAAATGCAACCGAAATGTAAGAGTAAACATTTTTTTTTTTAGTTCTAACAGTAAATTACTTAAATCTTTTCATCATTTTAATTTTGTTTTTGTTTTTATAATTTTGTTGCCGCATATTTCCATTTTACTATTAATGTAAATTAAACATGCAATTGCGATTGAAATGCATACACAAACTTTACTAACTGAGATACAATATTAAACATACAAGTGCGATGATTCTGGAACTATAGAACAACCGATAAAAGAAGTATGTTAACCTGCTCTTGTAGTCAGAGTGCGCCAATCCACACACATGAAACGCTATTTTCTGGGCTCTTGTTCACCGCATTAGTAAATCGCATTGTTTATGAGTTAATATAATCCCTCAAAATATTGTGAATCTCGATCCCAAGAGCCCTAGTTGTGCTTGACTCAAACCTACTCTTGCAATCAGAACGCATCAACCCGGACTCATGTTGCGGCATTTTCTAACTCTTAACCACAATTTATACGGAAATGCGACGACATATTATGTTGGACTATGCGGCTACTGAGCGGACGCAAGCAGTCTCATTTTTGGGTACAAATTGAAAATTATTTGTTGCGGTACTGGTTATACAGCTTAAAATAATTATTTTTCAATATGAAAGCTTTTTTTTGATAAATATAATTTGTAATTTTTTATTTGAAATATGTTTCATTATGAGTTCCAACAACATTAATAATATTATGAAAATACACGCTGCGTGGGCCAATAGATAAAGGTAAAGCGCCTGACTTTTAACCAAAACCAGGTTGGATTCCCGACGAAGACAAAAAACAACATTGTATATTTTGTATTAGATCATTCTGTAGCACTAATTAACACAAGTAATCACAATAACCCCAATTACGACTGTGGTGATATAGGGGCTAGATTGCCTTTCGAAATTACATAATATAATCTTATTAATCTAATCAAATCTGTTATAAATACTTTAATTACGATCACTGTCCCGATACATACATTTCCAATTTTGTTACGTCACTTGTTTATAATCAAATTTATTTCAGTCTACTCCTCTGTTTCCTACTTCGAAGTCTATTTTCTAGGAATTTTTAATTTCATATATCCGATTTTCTAACGATTTATAAATAAATTTGTATACATACTTATATATTCATATACATAATAAATTCTGTAGTTGGCCATTTTTCACCTAATGATTGATACTTTACAACTTAATTTATAATTTTTCGCTAACACAATAATTGTAAACAACCAATATTTTTTCTGGAATTATTTTCGATAGGCATGAATGACTTAAGAACCACACAGCAGAAGAAATTTGAAGACATTTTTCAAAATATTTTTCGATCCAATTATCTCAGGTTATTTAAGTCTACATATTTATTTAGATGACCCATTGAGCCAATGAGCAATTTTTTTTCATCTACATTGATAGACTTTAAACCCGTTAGACTAGCCCACTTTTTAAACTTGTTGGACGAGTTTATGTAGCTCAACATAACTATTTTTCAATCTTGTTTAAATTATTCAAATCTCTTATTTCGTATAATATTTTAACATTGAAGTGATCACTAATAATTTATTCCCAAATTCTTGATTATCAAATCATAATAACATTGTGATAATATCAATGAAATAAAAATTCGATTCATTCAATTCAAATTTAAATTTTATTCACAATAACAAAAATTAATATTTTTCAATTAAAATAAAAACTTGAATCTAACTGCATAGACTGTTGATTTAAAAAAAGTTAAATTTCAATTGAAAAAATAACAACCAAAGCATTTAGCAATCAATTTATCAAATCAATTAATTCGTTATTTTAATTTATTTACAATTTACACCACATATCAATACAAAAATAAATCATAATTGCACGCCATTATTTAGGTAATATGTTAAGGCGACTCTTGATTTGCAGTCAGTTTTTTTCTTTCTTCTTTCTAAATTATTACATTGTATACTATATAAATGTACTATATATAGCTATATTTTTCATTCTTAAATTTAAAAAGTTTGAGGAGTGTTACCGGCCCACACCATAAGCTTAATAATAATAAAAAAAAAATATATAAAAAGATAGACATAATAACCTAGCATATAATCTGTGATGTGATTTAAAATTGCATTTAACAGCTTTAAACGATGATAATTCCAGACACTTCCTCCGCAGAATCAAAGACGACAGTAACAACACCATTTTAGAGTTATTCATATATAAAAAAGCAAAAATTTGTAAGAAGGTAGACATAATTCTATTGGAATTGGTTACATGTATACCGCGTCGCACGCTTTCTTGTTTTTTTTTCTTTGTTTGTTTTTATTATTATTTTTTTGAAATTTTAATATCTTAAAATAACGTAATCAGTCATTCTCTAAAGCATGGATTTTTGTTTTTATTTTATTTATTTATTTTTTTAAACTTAAAACAGTGATCTTAGCATTTATTATACAGTTTCACATGAACTTGATAATGCACAGTGGAACTGAACATAAATATAATGGTCAAATGACAAAACAAAAAATATGTAACAAAAACTAAGCTTAGGTAGTTGGTAGAACATAATATGTTTGATAATCTCACAAGGATGTTGAAAGTTTATTTTCAAGATATTCGACAGTTATGGATCTGCTCGGAGAATAGGTAAAGTTTGATAGTTCGTATTGTGTTGTAGTGAAGAGAATCACTATGGACTTATACACGGCCTAGTGTTATTTTTGCAGCGACGGATTTCTGTGGCTGCCACTGCCTTTTAATTTATGTAAAAAACGAAAAAGTAAAACAGAATTGGTTTCGAGAAGGTCATGTTAATGGAATTTGATATTCGGATATGAATTTATCTGAGAAACGGTTATTCTGAAATAAAAATTTAGTAAGCTTAAATTTATGGTTTTTGAAGAAACTTTTGAGCCAAGTTTAGTACTTAATATCTATAGTTATATAATTTAAAATCATTTTCATTGGTTTGTTCTAATTAGCTATCCTACCCTACGATTTAAAATTACTGCAATAAACAATATGAGTTGTGAAGAAGGTTTCAAATTCAAGAACATATTTTTTTTTTAAATTCAAACCTTCTAAAGCCAACAGGGATAAATCCATTTTGCTAGATGGGAATAAACACAGAAGAGCACATAATGAGGTCAATATCAGATCATTAGTAGTAAAAAAGTAATTCGATATGTGACTGGAGAATAGAGCTGTGGATTATTGTAGGAAATCGTGAAATAATGCAGGGTTCGATTGAAAAAGAATAATACTCCTGTAAACACGCTCGGAAGAGAAAACTAAAGTCCAGATCGTAACAGAAACCATCAAAATTATATTGAAATTATGCTTTGTAAATGCGAATATGTCACTTCCAGTAGATTGTAGACGATTTGATTATTAAAAAAATTAAATCACGATAATTTGATGTTCACTTTTTTTATATTATAATTATGCGTTTCGTTCAATGAATGCAAGACAAAGAAACAAAAAAATTACTAAAAACTCTGTTCCAGGCGAGGTAATAATTAAAATTGATATGATGAGGTTTACAAATTTTACTACCACATATATTTAGTTTATAACATCATGTATGTCAATTCTAAAACCGTTTCCCATGTTAATAGGAACGGTAGTTAATTTTTACATTAATAATTGATCGTTAAAAAAATATGCTGATTCGCTGTGTGGTGATTCTGTGATACCAACGACAATTTTTTATACGCACATTTTCGTTTATAATTTTTTCATTTTATTTTGTTATTTTCTTTATTTGTTTTTATTTTTTTCTTTTTTAACTACATAATATTATTATTAAATAATATTTATAATAAAAAAATATCCATATATATTTTTTATTATTATTCGGCTGGGTTGAATAAAATAGAGGGGGGCCAAAGATCATGAATATTTTTTTTCAAGTTTAGTTTATTTTTATTCTACGATGAATAAAATTAATATCAACTTAAAAAACAACAAAAATAATAAAAAACAAAATTAAAATCACTTTTACTCCTCCACATTAGGAGGCTAAAGTCAACACTGTGAGATTGTATGTATATTATTTTGCGGAGCAGAGAGAAATAGAAAATAAAATTCAAGTGCAGTTGAAAGGCTGAAAATCTTATAAAAACAAGAATCACAATATAATTTAGAAAATAAAGTGAATTTTGTTATCATGAAATATTCACGAAATTACAAAAATAAATGTTTAAAACCCAATGAGTTTTTTTCGAAATGTAACAAGAAAATATATTTTTTCTATAGATTTTAAATAGAAGCTCAGATGTGAAAGGATACACTTTTAAGGTTGAATAAATTGTTGAACAACTGTCTGTATCTCATGCCTTTAATTTTCTCAGTTCAACTACCGTCATCATAAATTGGCAAATCTTAGAAACGAACTCTATACTTTGTCTACAAACCGCCTTCGCAGCGTAATTAGCAAAAATATTATTAAAATTATTCAATAATCATATTACATGTTACCTCTTCCCTTATCCAACTTTTTTCTCTTCTTAAACTTTCATATTTACAATGTAATTTTCAATAAATTAATACAAACAAATAACACATATATACACACTTGTGTTTGGTATGAAAAAAAATTCAAATTTCACGCCTGCTGCCGTACATTTTTTAATAATATTTTTCTCAAAGCAAATTGTTTACTTTTCATAGGTACATAGCTAGTTTGTTAGAAGGAATGTGTCTTCTATTTTCATAATTTTACAAAAAAAATTATATCATATCCTAGAACATGATTGTGTTGTTGATATTGATATCGATAATAGTATATAAATGTACTATACAATGGTAATCGAAACTTGGGGGTAAAGAACTGCTTTACAGGAGAAACTATTAATTTTTGGCATAAGATATATTACTTTTCTAATAGAGAGGAGTTACTTTGCTGTTTTTTTTTTGTTATTCTCTTTTGTGATAAAAAATTGTGGTAAGACAGTACACTATAGATAATCTATAATTTTGTCATATTTTAATACATGTTATGTAGCCTTAGGGATAATGTAGAATATAAAAACTTAAAAAAAAAAAAAAAAAATGGAAATGAAAATGAAAAACTTTTAATACTGAACTTTGAAATCACTTTATCAAGATTATCGAAGGAGGTTTAATACCTTATAGCAAAATATATTTTTCCATAGATGAAGTTTTAAAATAGGCGCTTCTATAATTTTCTTTCACTTATAAAATTTTATTAAAATGTTGTTTTTAGATAAGATTTTTTTATGTGTAATGGAAATAATATGGGAAGAAAATTCTATTTCCTACTCGTGTTGCAGCATTTGAATCGTATTAACTTTTGTGGTTCAAGTTTTATTATTGATATAAATATTCAATTATATAATTTTTGCAATTAGATGAATATTTTAAGTTAAATAAAATAATATTTAATTATTGGTATGATGAAAATTAAATTGAAAAATTAAAATAAAAATTATTACGAAAAAAAAAACATTACGTGCTATTAATGAAAATGCAGTGAAGAATAAATGAAACATAAGGTACGCTCATATAGATATAATATTAAAATTACTATCAAAAAACATAAATATTCAAAAAGGCTTTTTGTCGCCATTTTTCCTTTAAATAATAAATTAATTAATAAATACATTAGTCAGCTAGCCTAAGTAATAATTAAGAATAGGCATAGGTGTAAATACAATAGTATAAGCTCTAAAAAATTTAATATTGTTTAAAAAAAAATTATGAATATGTATCATGGCAATAAATAAATAAATAAATAAAAAACAAAGTTACTTTCTGTCTGTCTGTCTACTATATACTAATAGTATCGAAAAGATATTCTTGAATTTATCTGTATGTTTGACGTAACGCTCCAATACATATATAAATTGCAATATATAAATAAATTGCTTTGGTCTGTTTTTTTTAACATAAAACAAATATATTTCAGTATCCTGAGTGAAGGGCGTTCAATATTAGAAATAATAAGATTTAAAAAACAAATCAAATAAAAATTTCGGACATAAAAAGTACCCACGTCTTGAAATGAAATTAACTATTTCAGCCGATTGTGAGTATGAAATATAAAATAAATATATTTCAGTACCTGTTGCTTTCCTTTATAGGTGTGGCTTATTGTCAAATATTATTTAAGCTAGTTAATAAATATTAAAAGATTTAAAAATTGATATAAATAAGACAAATAAAGTAATAAAGTGATAGAAACAATTCTAATTATGACACTACAGACATTTAGATTCTGGCAGTGTCATACAAACACATGACAAAAAGCAAATGGCCCATATTAATTATATCTCGATCAATTGTTTGAAACTTTGAAATAAATAAATAAATAAAAATTTTAACACGATTCTTTATTATATGATAGATTTTCAAAGATGACAAATAAGATGTCGCTAAAATGATCGAATAAATGACCGCTAGGGAATAGAAAATTTTGCACCTTACTACAAATATTCTGTTCATATGGTAATTAAAAGCGTTCTAATAATAAAAAAATAAAGGTACGATAAATTCGTAAGAATATCGAAAAGATATACATTGAAAGGGTAAACTCCATACAGTTATGTTTATTTTTTTGTATTGCACATACTTTCATACACATACAGCACCTTGGTATACTAACATTAACATCACAACCAATACGTTTTGAAATTTTAGCCATTTTTCCATACCAACCAAATTTAAATATGAAAAACTAAATATTCTATTGTATTAGAAGAGATATAGAGCCTTCATAATAGGACAGTTTCATTCCGGTTATAGTTTGATGAATTAACCACTAGCTAATGATTTAGCCATCTTTCATCAATAGAGCGATTAATATAGCATATTAATCATTCATATACATCACAAATATTTCGGGTTCTTCTATTTTTATATTTCCCGTGACTTCAATCTATGCATTATTGTAATAAAGGGTACCATAAAGTAATTTATTTACATTTGCTCTTTTGATTTAGCTGTTATTTATATATGCTATAGATTTGTTATTTTTTTTTAAATCCAAATTGGCGTAGATCACACCAATAATATGGACAATCACACAAATAACATGGAACCTAAATCCAACGTTTTTTGTTATTTAGAGTTGGGCTTAACTTTGTTGTTGTTATATTTGATCACAGAAGCGTCGGTTATAAGGTTAGTAATAGTAAAAATATAACGATTCGACATATTGGTAAATCCAATGACGGATAGAATTTCTACCACCTACTGCCACAAAATTATTATTTTATTTGTTCTAACTATTTCTTTTTTAGCCATTTGTGTAGCTATTATCTTATCCCAAATTATTTGATCACAGCGACAATTATATTTATTTTTCTCTGTGTGACTGCTGAAATATTATATAAATTAAATTTTACTTTCATTTTAATTTCATAAAATAATTAAAATAAAAATTAACTAAGCAAATATTATCATTAAAAATTTTCTTTTATTACATCATCTAGTCAATTCTGTTGTTAGCCATCTTCATTTAAAAAAAAAAAAAAACAAAAAAACGCACACACACACCTAAATAACCTAAATAAATGCCCGTTAATTTATCATTTCCACCTTAATTCTTTGATACAACAATATTCGTAATCTAAAACGCCTAATAAAAATGTCTGGAAACATTTTAACAATCATTATTCTCTCTCTCACTCTTTTTTTATTTTATCTTTTACTTTTTTTACTTTCTCTAACATCCTCATACATTGGATGGATCCCTTATTCAGCAGTACATTATACATAAAGTTACCTTGTGTCAAAAAATAGATTCTAAACATTTAAATTAACTGAGAATAGTATACAAGTTAACTGTCATTGTGATCATCGTTGATGGTTGTCAGAGTAAAGTTTATGGTTATCAAAAGCATTTAAAAAATACCGATAAAAATTATTTTGGCTTATCCTTTATCCTGTTTTTTTTTTTGTATCCTTGTTTGTTTTTTTAAATATATAATATTTTATTTAGGGTTTCTTATCTCCCAAAATAAAAATATTGAAAAATCTTTTAAAAACCCTTTTAAAAAAAAATATTTCAGGAGCAAAACCAACTCTCTCAAAAACAACCTCACTCACACTTTCAATGAAAAATGTCGCAACTGTTTAAATCCTTTTTTTTTGTTGTTTGGTTGGTTTGTTTTTATTTTGTGACAAATAATTGTGTTATATTTTCGCGTTGTATATTCATAAAAAAAAAAAAAAAAACTTAACTCTGTTTAATGTAACACAATTCACTTCCCCCATCACATAGCTTCTTTATTCCAAAAAGCAAAAAAAAAAAAAACCCAGTCAACCAATTTAAATTACCATTTACAGAAGCTCTTTTACTACTTTTTCCTCTCTTCTTTCCCCGCTTTTCTCTTTTAATTTGTATTTTACTCTCCACACAATGGGAATATTAAGAATAATGACCTGTCAGACTCATCTGGACAGGATTAATTTTTTTCTCACATTTTACCTTAACCGAAATACCAAATTATAAAAAGAATGTAACAAAAACAAAATAATGAAAAAAATGGAAATTTTTATTTCGTATATTATCCTTACATTAAATATTATTCTTGAATTATACATTCACATGTATAAAAACAGGATTAATTTTTGTATTTATTCTATTTTTTGTATATTTCTCATGTAAAATATAAATAACATACATTATAGTGTAATTTCATTTTGTATTTTTGCATTAAATGTATTTTTGTTTTTCTATATGTATTTTTCTACGTCTAGTAGGTAAAAATATGTAAGCCGATATGGCCTAATTTTATGATACAAGAATACTTACATTGTATATATTTAATATTCTTATATTAGTAGAATAGATTAGTGTTACGGTCATGATTTTTTTTCGTATTTTTTTTTTTTTTTTTTAAATGGCCGCACTTAAAGGACAATGACTTAAATAATGTATAATATAGGAAAACTTTTAGTTTTTATAATAAAAATGATGCAATTTAGATTGAGTGAAGTATATCACTTTAGATACGACATGTTCAATGTATTTAATAATATAGAAAATGTTTGTCATATAATCTTTGTCACTGTTCAAGTTTGATCAAAGCTAATCAACAATTTTTAATTATTTAAATTAAAAATTTAGTGTAGGTAACTGGATGAACAAAAACTACTCTGTAAAATGAACAATCAAACGGTCAGGTTGTGAGTATATAAACAAATATATTTAATGTATTAAAGCTAATCGACTAATTGGTATGACTAACTGGTATTTATTGAATACAATAATATGTGTATAATAACATTTAACTTGCAATGCACCTATGATATTCAATATCATTGCGGTCCATAGAAGTGACAGTGATTTCACTTCATAAGCCGTCAGTGAAAATTTGGAAAATACTCTTTTTGCTTTTATTTACATTACAATGTACATACTATATTACATTCCGTTACATTATAATTCACTAAATTATATTACATTACATTATGCTACTTTCTATTCCATTGTAACAATTCATAACATTACATTACATTATATAAATTTGTATTACATTACATTTTATTACGTTACATTACTTTGTATACCATTCCATTACTTTACATTTCATTACGTTGCATTACGTTATATTACATTAAAGTGTTACATTATATTACATTACGTTACATTGCATTACATTATACCACATTTCATTAAATTACATCAAATTAAATTACATTAGATATAAAAATGCAATACATATAATATTACATTTATTATATTGTTTTACGTTCGTTCCTAATTCATTTAATTACATTATATTACAATGCATTTATTTATATTTGCCTTTGCAGAATTAGTTAATTTTATAGGCCAATTAATTACCTCAGAAATATGTACGGGAGATCGCTTGCAATTACCTGATTTATTTACACGCGTTATTAATCATCACGTAATTTCATCGTAGAGGTGTTCTGAATTTTTTACAGTAATGTTTTCGAAGAATATTACATAAAGTTGCTAGAAATCGTGTCCTAGATAATACAATTTTTACAAATTACCTTCTCGAGCAGAATAAATGTAGTAAATAATATTACAAATTATTACCATGGCAACACTTAAATGTATGAAAATGTTGACAAATGAATCAAAGCTCTTTACTTTCATTTATCAGTCAAATAAACTATATCTTTGGCCTCCTGAATTTCTAGTTCCATTTTATTTTATTTACAAAAAAAATGGAACGGGATGAGAGAGAAGAGGGAGAAAATCTTATTGAATAATAAAAAAAAAAATGTAAGTCTAAATGTAAGAAAAATATCCATTCATTTAATCAAAACATGTGACAGGTATTTTATTTGATGCCGACGACAAAATATCCTTAATTTATGTCCTTGTTTTTTCTTTTACTTTTTATGGAGAACATAACTGATGAAATCTCTACCTTAATTTGATTCTCTTTTCATTTAATCTATTTCTTTTTATTGTCTTTTTATCTTTCAATAATGATAACGGGAGCCTAGACATGGTCATGTATATTATTTTTTTGTTAGATATGTGTGTATGTAAGGTTGTGAGTGTTTTTTTGTAATTCATGGTTTGTTAAGAAAATGATAAATTTCTTTTGAATATAAATTTGAAATTACATGTGGTCTATTTTTAGATTAGACTAGGAAAGAGAAAGAAAAAATACTAGTAAATAAAATATTTTGTAATTCTTCTTACGAAGGGATTAAAATATAGGAGAAGAATTGGATATTCAGTCTGAATGTCATTTTGTCATTAATATATTGCCATTTTGTTAGACAAAAAATTAATAATGTTTTTTTGTTTTTTTAATTTTTTTAAGGATGTGCTGACGATTAATAAAATTACAACAATTTGACTTCTTAGACTTATGTCCTTAAAAATAAAAAAAAAAAAAAACAAATAAATAAATAAATTGTAAATGTAAATTGAAACTAGACCTGCAGATTTACTGGCTTAAAAAAAATAAATCAATAAAAATGTACTGCCATGGAAAGGGAGGTTATTTATGATATGTTGGCAACTTTAAAAAAATACTTAACAGCTTATTTAAGTAAATTTAATGTGTGTACTATGTCAGAATGTAGTTATTAAAGGATTACAAATAACTTATTAGGATTTTGTGAAAACAAAAATGTTTCAGAATTTTCTCGGTTTTTACTTTGGTGGTTTGTTCACAATATTTTGAATAGCAGTTTTAATTCATTGAAATTCATACAAACCAGTGTGACCATTTTTGTTGTCGAAATGACGTGATATAAGTTTTTTACAGCATTTAGTTTTCATTTGATGTGCCTATACTGAACAGAGAAACTGCTTCCAGCTGCTTAACGCACATGAATGAAGTCTTGCAATCTAGTATTAAACTATAAATAAAAATTTAAATATAATTTAAAAAGTTTGATTTTTTGCTACGCTATGATATGCTGTGATTTTTCACAAAAATGTTCTGTGGTACATCCAGGTATTTTTGAAATATTAAATGCTATATAAGTATATCAAACTAAAAGTCCTAATATAGTAAAGGAAAATCTAGATATTTAAATCATCTGACTTTATAGTTCTACAACAAAGCAGAGCAAACATTCATAGTGATTGCTTTAACTTCTGTCCATTTTGTTTTTTATCAGATCGTTTTCTTATAGGTATAGAACATTGAATTAAATTTTACCAAGACCTATTTAAAAAAATTATGCTTCTTTAAAGTTGTAATGAACTCATAAACCATTCCAAGGATAATTGAAATATGTTTTACTTTTTAACTCAAACTAAATTGGTTATAAAAGCAAAACCAGTATTTTTGTCTATTTTTATTAAAGTACATTGTAGTTGTGGTTTTATTAGATCTGAAAATTTTTTAAATAAAAACTTCTAATGGAAATATAAGCCTCTAAGGAAATTTTTCGAACCCTTTCATAATTACAAAAACAAAAAAAAATAATTAAATAAATTTTATCTTGGTTCCAAAATAAATTAAAGAATGAACCTTAACAAATTATAAAGGTAATCATCATATGTTTTAAATCATTCAAATTAGTTACAAATTAAAAAAAAAAGAAAAAACAATAACAAAAAATAAACTATCATTATAGTAAAACTATACCTACTCCATTTACAAAATTCAAAATTTGTTCTCGAAAAAAAAACAAAAACTAAAAACGTTAAAGAAAAACTTTTAAATTTTTTTTCATTCTTTTTGTAAAATGCTTTCAAACCCTTGTCAAAAAATATAAATTTAAAAAGCTTCCATGACCTGGTTTCAAATATATCAAATATCCTCAGACACACATTCATATACTTATACTAACATATAATATAGATACACTATGATTGTATATATATATCTCTTCACTACTGTCTCACTCATTCCTATTAAAATCAACCAAAATAGTTATTTTTTTTTTTGGCCAAATATGTTTTTGTAATAACATTAACTTTTTTTTTTTTTTTTTTGAAACACGCAATTTAGAATCCAACAACTTCCTATTTTAAGGACGATATGAAAAAAAAAACACAAAAATGAAAATTTTTAATGCCAAACCTTTTGAAACTCATTTTTGGTTTTTTTTTTTTTACTCATTTCGTTCGTTATTTTGTGTTTAAAAGAAATTTGTTACAGGCCTAATGGCAAGTAATATATACATATACATATCCATATACATATTCACATACATTAAAAGAAAAACCAAATAAAAAATTTCTATACATGTAAAGGTGTTTTTCATTCATTAAAATTATAAACGCTTTAGAATAAAAAGCCCAAACCGACCCTTTTTTTTATTTTGATTTCATACATTCAAGCACACACTCACACAAACACCTTTATATTTTCCAAGGTTTTTTTTTTATTTTATAAAAGGATACAAAGGAATATTTGTAGTGTAGTGGGGGGACGTTTACAATTTATGCAAGTCTAAAAGCAAAAATAAATAATAACTGAACTTTTGCTAATAGTAAGAGTGAGAGAGAATGAAAAAGAGATGGAGAGTTATTCGGTATGAAATGATTTCAGTCGTATATTATATACTTTGTAGCCATCATGCAATTTCCTTTTCTTTCGTTTAATTTTTTGCTTTTTTGTATTTTGGGATACTTAGGCTAAAATTGTATGAACGATGATGTAAATATAATGTGATATTGTATACATATATACAAATGGAAATTCGTTGTTGGTATCAGTGACGTTTAGTGTTTCAAATATTTTGGAGGAAAAACAACTGGCTATACTTTGACTGTTCTACTTTCTACTTCGATTCAAATACATCGATAATAGAGAAAATACGTCGTAGCCACTGGCAGAAAATTGACTTGAATAATATCAACAGAGTCCTAAGAAAGGAAAATCAACAAAAAACCAGATATTCACTCGGGAATAAATTCTTGTACTGGAAATTTAACAGCGATTGGCACCAGATATATTCGTGGACTTTCAGCACACTTATGACGACATTAACTGTAACATATTACACATCATTCTTATAAAATTTGATATTTCTACGAGATTTTAGATTAATTTTTGTATCATAAACTCAACAGCACAATTAAGAGTACAGCATGACTTAATCTAAAAGCATTAATACAAGATAGAACATCTTTAAAATAAGAAGGGTATAGCGTCAATTATATTTGATTGATTATTAGAATTAGATTACTTTCGGTTCCTTTCCTGGTGGGGATAATGTAAATGTGAACTTCCTCAGAACTATATGAGTTGTTATCCTTTTTCTATACTTATAAAAGGGAAAGTCTGTTTGTTTGCTTGTTTGATAAAGTTATGAAATTTTGGATAGTTATTAATAATCAAAAAAGGAACCGCATCAAATGACAGGTTTGGGTAGCTACCATACAACCCCTATTACCTATCAGGAATGTTTCAAAAAGCAATTGTGTTCGAACTTCCAAATTTATACATAGGTACTCTATAAACAAAAACATATATTTCAGTCTATCGAAATTTGGGCTGGTTCGGGTAACTACCGGGAAATTGCTAGCACCCATCAGGAATATTTCAAAAATGAACTGTGTTACAGATACTCTTTCAAAAATAAAAAAATACTAATGAATAATTGCTAATGAATTAATGACGACTTAAGTGTCAAAATTGAAATAGCTACGAGAGTAGTACAACCATATAAAATATTGAAGAATTGACTAAAAAAGTATTTCCCAATTTTAGGAATTAGTATAAAAATTTTACAGAGCTATGTAAAATGGCACAAAAAGTGTCTCAATTCATTTTATTAATCAGGAACTACTGCAGACTATTCCAAAGGGTCCATGTGTACAAATTGAAAGATACAGTTACCAATGAAAATGAAACTGCTAGCTACCGAACAGAGTACCTTTATTCATTGGATTTGACAGCGTTTCCTCCTCACCGATTGAAATGAAAAGTATTACTCCAATAATGCTTCTCCGAAATTGGAAGCAGCAAAAACTCCATTAATAGATTAATAATAGGAATTTTGCATATACTTCATTGAATCATAAATTCAAATTGACTGTGGAAAAGGCGAATATATATTTTTTTTTTCAAGAATACCGCAATAGCAAGGAACGTGTTTGTTTATACTCCATCAGGAAAAGCTCGAAATATTGTTTACAAAGAAATAATTTTAATATAAGTATAGTTTAAGTTGTTGATTTTGTTATCGTAGTGAAAAAAAAATATTAGAATAATTTTGATAAACCAATTTTTTATAACCGGATAACGTCGGGTAATTTTGCTATAGTATAATTATAATATATATTACAAGCGGAAATCTTGATGACAGTAAAATTGAAAAAATTATATAGGACCACGGATTTTACTAATAATGCTCGAGAGCAAATACAAAAATTTGCTCCACTCGATACAAAAATGATTCCATTTGAAAATGTACTGATGATAAAACAACCGCAAAAGACTGGTATAATCCCACAAAATATAGTATGTAGTTTGGTACTAAAATTTCTCATTTAGAGGATGCGATCTTTGAACCGGAACATTTTTTCAATTTGATTTTATTCAAACCTTTAAATAATTTCATGTCCCTGATTACATTTACAAAGCCTAACAAAAATCAGTCTTACACAAATCACCATTCTTAAAATGTATGGCCATCTTTTTGTAATAAAATTTTCTAATTTTATAGGTACAAACATTCACATTATAATATACGTTACAATTTTTATATTTATAAAGGAATAGAACGCGTACCGCCCGCCGGAATTAATTTGATTAATGACATCATGATAGTTTTTTTTCTCCGTTGATATCTACTGTTTTATTTTTTTGTTTTGGTTGTCTATAAAAATATTTTTTTTTGTTCTTATTTTTCTTACCTTAACCTTTTGCTAAATGTTTGTAAATACATGACTGTCACAGGAAAAGAAAAAACCAGCATAGAGAAACAACAAATAAAAACATAAATTAATAGTAAAAGATGGAAATTTATGTATTCGTTACAGTGGGAAGGGGTGAGAATTTTCTTTATATTACAGGGTGATCAATACAGGTTTTGATACATTTTCAGATAAAACATATTACATACTAATATTCAATTACTGGTCTTAGTTGTGCTACAATGAATATTAAAGCTTAAGCAATTGTTTTAAATTTCATTTCACCGTGCTTGTCTCCAAGATATTGCTGTCCATCAATTGTACATCAATTTGTTCTCCAATCGAACTAATATTTCAATTTGTAAAAAACTCAATCAATAATAAACGAAAAGAATGTTTTACCTACCAATAATCGGCCTACCAATAATCGGAATAAAACGTTCTGAAAAGGTTATGTTACATGAAAATGTCCACCCAGTAAATACATACATACACACCCTAATATAAAATTTACAGAAATATGATAAAAATGAAAAATGTTTACTAATTGCATGTTATATTAACCATGATAGGAAAATATTATTTATACAGGCAATATAGGTATAATAACATTATAACAAAGCTAAACAACAACAACAACAACAACAACACGAAAATATGAAAATAAATTAAAAAAGGACAAGAACTTTACAGCCGGGTACTTAATTGACAAAAGAATTACGAAAAGAAAATTCATTTTTTACATTTTCTTTTTATTAGGTTCTAAATGGTGTCATTTAAATAGGATATTCTATAAATTTGATTCAGAGTAACGTACAGAGGTCCTTTGCTATGTCAGTAAAATCGATATCATACACATATAAATAAACAATCTGATACATGTTAGGTTTTACTCGTTTTTTTTTTTTTTTTTTTGTAAATGATGACGGAAATTAAATTTTATCTGTATAGCAGTTTTCGTTCTATTCCATATAGTTAAAGGGTTGCAGCCTAATGAGGAAAAAAAACAAGAAGAAGAATGGCAAAAATAAAAAAGAAAATCTTATAAAGTCCTCACTTCCTTCCAATACATTTCAATCAGCTTCTCATAGGGTTTGAAATCGTTTTTCTTAATTTCATTGCAAAAAAAAAGAGAAACGGAATAGCCGAGCAATTAGAAAATGAATAAAAAAAAATGAAGGAAAGAGAAGAAAATATAATTAAAAAAAAGTATTTAAGAATTTTTTAATTGAGGGTAAAATATAGCAAAAAAAAAAAGACTAAACAAGTCAGGACTAAAGGATTTGTTAATGAGATTTTTGCTTTTTGATTTTCGCTTTTTAATCTAAGCATAGAAAGGTATGGTAAGACTAAAAAAAAACACATAACCAGAAAAAAAGATAACGTTGGGAATTAAAGGGTTCTTTCCTATATAAAAAATTACAATTTCAGATGGAAGTTAATTTTGAATTTTGTTTTTTGTGTTTCTTTTTTTGGCAAATATTCGATTTTTTTCGTGTTGGAAATACAGGAAATACAAAATTTATTTGATATTCTTTTATTAGTTACATTTTTATATATACTAGTCCCGGGGTCGTAGGTTCTATATATTCTACAGATGATGGAAGTGTTTGATTGATTGGTTTTTTTTAAAGAAGTAAAATATTTCATTTACTCGAATATTTTGTGATACATCAGGTCTATTTCCATCCTAAGTTCCGATTTCATATTTATTATTTAGATAAAAACCATGATCCAGTTAGTTAAAGATAATGAGTAGATTTTAGCTCATCATTTTTTGTTGTAATTTTTTTTTACAAAGTTTTTAAACGCTTAAACGTTTTTATTTTTTTCGTGCCTCCGACTAAATATGCTACAAATTCCACTGTTATAAATTACTCCACTGTCACAAATTCAATATATTAAATTATGATTCAAACAAAACTGGGCATATTGTTATGCTCGCAATTGAAATTATGGTAATCTGCGCAATACCAAATGCCAGTAGAGTGTGGGTATTTTCTTTCTAAGTTTTATTTTTTCTTCATACACTCTGCTTGAGAGCATACGACTTTAAAAAAGGAAATCATTAAATTGACAATTAATTATTGATGATTAATTTATATGTCGTTATTTGTTTTTGGTGTTGTTTGTGACGGTCATCGTCTTGTTACACTAGAAAACGCTCTTTTTGGATTGCAAAATCATTGTTTTGGTTAAATTGTTACGGTAAAACTGTGTCATACTAAGAAATTATTTAAATAGCTTCGTAACCAATTGATAGTGAACAATTTCTTGTCAATTAAATTTTGAGAAACACTAGTATTACGTTCTAGACTTGCGAAAATTATTTTAAAATTATAAACGATAAGCTTGTTAGTTTGATCTTTATCAAATCTCTTGGATTCGCTAAATCTTTACATTTATCCCTATCAGTTACAGTGGATACGAAAATGCGCACTACTGTGATATCATGGTTTATCAACTAGAAAAGCTTGTATATAAAAATTGGATAAACTTAATTGATATTGAAAATTCAAATTTTCATGTTACTTCTTCAGCAGAGAGAAAATAAACTATTTCAACCGTATCTCTATCCGAACTCATCTCTTTAATTTCAGACACGTTCTCTCTTGGATATTTGTTTCAGCTAACTCTGTTATTCTCCAAGTTTTTCTTGATTTTCCCAACAGAAGAATTTTGGTATAATTACTAGTTCTAGTCAAAACTAAAAATAACTTAATTATATACTTCTATTTGGAAGCTCAAGCAAAGCTTGGCTAATAGTAGCCTAGGAAATGTAGTTATATGCTTCAGTTGATACTGTACCATTCTCAGTATTGATCAGATCACACATCTGTTTTTCTGTTTTACTGAATCAATATTTTTCCGGTGCATTTGATTTTATTAGTTTTGGGTTAGCTATTCGATCTGGCTTCATATGAAATTAGAATTTTATCAGTTACAGTAGGTAATAATATTCCCTAAAGATAAGTCGCAGACAAACATCTTGAAATGTTTTTTCTACTGAAAAAATTTACAATTTTTTTTTTCATGGTAGAGACCTAACTAACAAAATAACTAAAATCTTATACTTCAAGTTCTTTTAATTAAAAAAAAAAAAAATAAAGGGAGAAATATTGCTATCAAAAACATTTTCTACGAAAGGATTTAATAACTCAAGTAATTGTCATTAATAAAAAATGAAAATGTCATGTCATTGACATTTCTCATGTTTTTTACTATTATCCTTGTTTTTTTGTCCTGGGATCAATATACTATACAGCAATGTAACAATACAATTTATTTCTACTTCTGTCTGTGAAAATGACAATAACAACACCAAAAATAACAACACTTCTGCACAGTTGTGTAGTAAAGGGTAGAAAGCAGGGGAGCGGATTAATGATTGAAAGTAAAAAAAAAAATTCTTAATTTTTTGTTTTTTTATTTTTTTTTTTTCAATTACTAAAAAACGATAGCTATTTCCATTTTAAGGATAAAATTTTCATTAATCATATTTCGATTTATGTCTATTGTTTTCAATTCCAGATAGATCATCATAAAATACAAAATTTTCTAAATTAAAAAAAAAAAAAAATAATAACAATAACAACAAAAATACATGTTTAATATTTTTTAACCATCATTATATCGGTAGCATCAGCTAAAAATTCATCATCCTTTGACCACAAAAAAGTAATTAGTCAAAAAATAATATTCTGATTAAAATATTGAACTGCCATCTAAATGACAGAACAGGCAGCAAAAACTGTAATATTTGATGGCTATGTTGTATATTTTCTATTATTATTTTTGTTTTTTTTTTTTTTGAATTGCCTCCTCCCTTAATTTTGTTCTATTTGTGTAGAAAAAGAAAAAAAAATCAGCCACCACCTCTCAAAATTTGATTCTTTATTCGTTTTTGTTTTTTTTTTGTGATTTTAGTGTGTCTAATGATAAATTGTTGAAACTAAGATGATACGATTCTGGACCAGAAAATCATTAAATCCAAAAATTAAAACAAAAAAAAAAATAAAAAAACTCTTGAATATTTCAATATTGATATTAGTGATTCTGGACCGACTCTTTTTAAATGATTTTTTTTTCTGGTTTAGTTTCATTAAATAATGACGATGATTTAGATAATAATATTGATGATGATCATGATGATGATGATGATGATCATCATCATTACAATGATGAACAAAAATGAATGCATTTGACGCTTTCAAATCAATTTATCAAATCGATGATGTCTAGTTTTAATAGGCCTCCTGCTGGGCAGTTGTATATATAAAATTAGTTTTTGGAACGGATGTTATTGGTTTTAATTTAGAGATTTAAAATCAAATTCATTTTACGTTTATTGGTAGAAAGGGATGTAATAATAATGGTATGTATATTGATTTTACTGCGGTTTGATTCAACAAAATATGTAACTACAGTGCTGTGAAATAAAAAAATAAAAATAAAAATAGAAAAATAAAATTTGTTGAGAATAAAAGATAGAAAAAGAAACGAGTTGCCAAACATATCGGTGAATATTTCAGAAAATATTAAGTATAGAATTTTTGACCAAAATGAGTTCTGTGTTATAGAGGTTGTAGGATCAAAGATTACACAACATTATTATAATAGTAATGGCGCTCCTTCTATACAATAAAATTGATTTAGAAAGAACTATCAGTACAAACATTACTGTACATAATCGTATTTTACTATGGTGTTGTATTGTATAGCCATAAATTAAACTTTTACGATATTTTTTTAGAAGCAAATTATAAACCTAGTAGATGTAGATTTTATCAAAACAATCAATCCATCAATTGGTGGGCACTAAGAGAAAATTGGGAATGGAAATGCTTGAGTAGATATTGAATGTGCGTGTTAAATTTTCTTTTCTGAGAAATTTAAGAGTAAATTAGGACACCATTGAATACGAATTCATTGGTAAAATGGAGATATTGGTAAAATGGATCATTTAGCTTTAGGATTACAATGTTTTCACTTCTTAATATCTCATTATTTTGAATTTTATAGTTTAAGATACCAAAGAAAAGACCCACATTAATCCCCGCGACTGCTGAAGCTAATTGACATATGTCTCTACATCACTAATACATTTCAAACTACAGGGGAGACTAACGAAGATCTATTTACGGTATCCTAATTAGCCAACTTTGGGTAAAAGAGTGTTTATTCGGTTTTGCCAAAAAAAAAATATGAAATTAAAGTTTTATCGCGTAGTCAGAGTGTATAACAACTTTACTTACAAATAACTAATAAACACACCAGACTTTAAAACACAGAATTTTAAAAAAAACTGGATTTTAAAGAGAAAAAAGTTAAATTAAAACAGGATTATGGTAGACCGGATTTCATATTTGACCCCTCTGATAGCCTATGTCGCATATTATTGTTATAATATAACAGATTAATGCTGGTCATTTTCTAAAAAAATTGTATGGCAACTCTGCGATGCCATTAAAAATATCAACTGTTTATAACAAAAATTAAAATAATAATAATTTTCTTGACCGGGATATGAATGTGGCACAGCGCGGCGTAAAATTTCAATTTTTTAGTCTTTTTTTTCATTTTTATGGTTTTCAAATGATAAAAAATAGATTAGGATTAGAAAGAATAGGAAAAGTTGATTTCGAAAAACAAAAAACTAAAAATTGTTTTTGTTTTTTTTTTTTTTTAGTACTTTCATCATTTTGAAATGACAGCAATGAAGGCTGCTGCTTTCGTTTTCTTATTTTGTTTTTGTTTTGAATATTTTTTGTTATGTCGATATATATATGTATATATTATAGAAAATCTATAGATACAAATAAAAAAATTTTTGTTTTTTCTCGTTGTTTTTATGAGACTCTTTTATAGTAATTAGTGGCGAGATAAAAACTGTTTTTCTGATGGGAAGTAATTAATTTTAAAAGCTTTTTGATTTTTTTTGTTTTAATGTTTCTTTGCCTTTTCAAAGATATTTGAAAATTTGTTAATTTTTTTTTTTTTATTTCTGTTTTTATTTTTCTTTTTTATTGGGTTCTTATTTTTCTAGTGTTGATTGAGTTGAGATGAACTTTAGTGTTAAATTAGATTAAAAATAATGTTGGGATATTTATAAGCATATAATTTTATTTTGATAATACATATATATATATATAGAATGTATATATATATATATATATATTTGTTTTTTTTTGGAATGTATATTTTGTGTTTTGAATATTGAAATTTAAGTGATAGACTTTTTTTAATGGAATCTGTCATTCTAAAAGAATTAGAAATGTTACTATTCAAAAATTATTAAATTTAGAATTTGTAGAAATTTTTGTTCATTATAAACAATATAAAATATTTATAATAAAAAATTAATAATAGTATTTAATTATAATTAAAAATAAAATTTCTTTTTCTTTTCAGGTATGCTTAATTTGAATTTTATTCATCGAAAAAGAGTGGCGTTAAGTATTTTAAAAATTATTACATTATTATCACTGTTGATCTTTTATTAATTTATTAATTTAATTAATTCAATTAATTTATATAATATTTTTTGTATTAGCATATATAATATTAATTTAAATATATAGAAAATAAAATATTTTAATGTGAATCATCTGGAACTAAAAAGATAATATTTTTACTACAAGTTTATAAATAAAATTATTTATCAATCATCATCAAATCAGAATCACTCTGGAACCCAATCAGTGAGACCCACGACGGAAAATTTATATTACTTATAATTATTGAATATAATTAATTTGATTCATATTTTATGTTATTCATAACACGCCAGCAAATTCAAAATATTTGAATGAAACGCAAATGAAACTGTAATATACCCGAAACGATCCTGATCTTCCACAACAGTTCTAAGCCCATTTACTTATAAACTAATATCAGATAACGTTCTATTCTTACTTTAAAAAGGAAAGTTTATTAATTTGTTTGTTCGCTATACACTTCAAGCGGTTTTAAAAATAGAGTTCTTAAATTTTGTACAGTTATTTATGATCAAAACAAAGATGTATTTCACAATGATATCAAATAAGAGGTTTGGTTTGTTGCCATGTAACGAAACTCCTAGCAACCCTCAGGAATATTTTAAAAGGCCAATTGATTTGTAGGTCTAAAAATTGGTACTCAAAAACAACAAAACATATTTTTTACAGTTTTTATATATTTTTAATTCGAACTGGCTCGGGTAGCTGTCATAATACTCTTAACAGCGTAGGAGTATGGGAGACAAGATTAAATTTTTGAAGAGAAATATTTTCAAATTATTTTTTTATGCCCTTTATAAGAACTTAGGTAGATCACCTTTTTGTGCTTAATCAATTATTGAGTACGTGACTGCAAGTTTATACTACAATATTTTTCGAGCATTTAATTATCAAATTACTGGCTTACCAATTCATTAAATGTGGAAAATTACTGGTATTGTCAGAAATTAAGCCTTCTCAAATAGAATAGCTCCATTTTATTTAAGTTGTTACCAGATTATACTGTCAATTATTTGTTGTCACTTATTTTATCCCAATGACCAAGAAGAGTACTTGTCGAATACAATGACAATGACTAGATCGAAAAATCCATAAAGCATTTTTTTTGCTTCACAGGGAATCGACCTACTACTGCTCTACCTACTACTGCGCCATCCAACGTATGTTACTTAGTTATATTAAAAGGGTGGTTGATAGCCATATCAATCCGTCGCCGCGCAGTCCATTTGACAATGATTCTTGCATTTATTTCTCATTTTAAAATTTTTTGTTAAAAATGATTCAGTACCTCCTTCTGCTTCTTGCGATTTTTTTTTGGCTTTCTTTTTTACCAATGATAAAAAGTACTGGACCAGGTACTTTTTGATGAAGCAAAAACACTTAAAATATTTTTTGCTTCATCGGAAATCGAACCTGGGAGCTTTTGGTTAAAAAGCAAACGCTCTACTATACTGTGCGACCCAGAGTGTAGTCGCGGTATATTCTAATTCTAACCTTGGCTTATTTCAACTTTATCATCCATAGTTCTCTTCTATCTCCCAGCCATTCTCTAATTTCTGATGTTGAACACCGAAAATTAATAATTACATACCCACAGACTCTCAACCATTTTCATTAGTGTTACATACCTATAAATCTACAAGATATTTTTTTTTATACTATTCACACTCAAGTACTACTGTTGTAGCCTTTGTATGCCTTTAAAGTGTATTAAAATTTAAAATAATTTTCAAATTACTAGACTCAATCTTTTCTTGTCGAACTTTTTTGTTTTTTATAATTAAGTTGAAAGTCACAAGTCAAAAAAGATTGGTTTTAAAGTTTCTGAAAGTTTTCTTCCACAAAAATATAATATAGTAGATAAGTCAAATCAGTCAGTTATAACCTAACTTTTCAAAAATTTGGATATGATAAAAAAACTTTTAATTTTTATTTGATAAGTTTTTATATCTCAAATATTTAGTGACAAGTAGAGTTTTTAAGTTCATATACTTGAACAAATAGATGTATAGGTAGGTAGGAATATATTTTGAATGGTAATAACATATTAAAAATAAAAATATATTTTTAAAGAAATTTTTTTATGGTTTGTTATGACAAACAAATCTTCCCAAATAATGTACTCTTATGAACTCATATATACAAGAATAGCACCACAAGTTATGATAATATTTTAAGTAGATGTTATAAAATTTTATAATTCTAAAAATTCATTCCTTTTTAAAATAGAAAAATTTATATACTTATATACGATTGAAAATATATCTAAGTTTATCTGATTGGGCACAGAAGCCTCACCCACAGTCGATAACTTTAAAATCATCCTTTTTTCTTAGTTATTTTTTTATATACTCGCACGTATCCCACTTCAAAAACAAACACTTATCTACTAAATAAAAAATAAAAATTTTATTTTAGGTTCTGATTGCGCCTCATCTGCTTAAAAGTTTAAAATACAAAATTGACCCTTTTCGAATTTAACTTCATTTTCATCCCTAGCTGTCTTTCTCATTTCTCATCTCTCTTTTTTTTTCTTTTTTCTCTCTCATTCTATTCTTTTGATTACTTTCAATTTGAGTTAAAAAAAAAAAATAATTTTTTTAAATAAAATTTGATAACTGTAAAAAGGAAAATCCCAATAGACATTATTTTCCATTTCTTGTAATTTTTTATTTTTTTTTTTGTTTTACTTTTTCTGAGATATGTCGAAAATTGTTAAGTGCAAAGAAATTTCCCATGTGAAAAGTTTTTCCCTAAACTTTCATCTGCGATTTTATATTTTTGTTCCTTTTTGGAAAATTTAGAAAATTATTTTTTTTTATTCATTTTTATATATATATTTTTTTTTTTTTGAAAATTCAAGTCCAGATATGAACAATTTTTTTTTTTTTTTTTTAATTCAAATCTCTTTTGGATATTAGGTACCTATAAGTAAATGGAGAGAACTTTGTTTTATGAATTTTCACAAGATTTTATGTTTTTCTTTTTATATGAAATTTGTCTAAAGTAAAATTCAAATAAAATTACTGAAAATAAATATTAAAGTTGAGATAACAACTATAAGATGATTTCCGATCAATTTGTAATATTTTGCTTTGTTTTTTATTTATTGTATTTTTAACTTAATCGGGTCGAAAGAGTTAACATTGAGCGTTACTATGAATCTAATACAATTACTTTATTTACTCATGTTTATTTTAAAAAATTTCCACGGCGGTAAGTGCCTAAAACGGCGGTTTTCATCTATTAAAATCTAACTACTTAAGCCTCCTTGGCAACCCCTAAAGTTTGCTAATGGCGATATTGTGTATCAGTAATGTATAAAGCATACATTCGAACAGTCGTGATATATATATTAGTAGTCAAAATTGATTCCATTCAAACTGAACTCGTCTCTTACTGAGAGCGAAATAATTTTAAACGTTACACATTTAGAAATCAACCCCCTAAACAACTAAATTCGACAAACATACAATCCTTTTGATGTGCTTATAAAAATCAAATCCTGAAATTATCATCCTTTCTGAATCTATGATATAAGAATAGTTGATATGCAATGCAACAAAATCCATTCAAATAAAATTACTGAAAATATTTTAAAGTGAATATGTGCCGATAAATTGGTAGTATTCGTAGTAGTTTAATTGTAATACGTTGGATTTTTGGTTCATTTCACCATTGACTCGAGTAGATCAAGCTATTCAAAACTGAGGGTTACTGTATGAAATTAATACACTAGTTAACTAATTTAGTTTTATTTCTGTCCCCGGTGGAGTTCAATGCAACAAAAAAATGCATTTCAGACCGCTTACATTAACAAGACAGTGAAGCCACTTCATGATAAGTCAATAAAAAATAAATACGTATAATATAAAAATATATAAAAAAAAATATGTTTATAATGGAAATAAAACAGCTTAAGCTTAGCACAACAAAAAATATTCGTGGTTTGAAACCTGACTAAAGCCTAATAAATAATGCTGACGCAAACGTGTACTGTTGATGATATTTAGTATATTAATAATAATGCTAATTATGTCTGATTTGAATTATCTGCACAATTCATTCAATAGTTTTTTCTTTGGAATTTTTTATATCTACTAATTTTAATGTGGAAAACTGTGTAGAGTAGTTTCGCCTTCATAATGGCATATGGTAAACATTTTGTTAATATTAATGAAAACCAAATGGTATTCCAAATTAATTCCAAAGAATAATTAAAAAAAAACTGTTAATAACATGTTCAACCGCCCTGAGCGGAATTTGAATCTGGGACCTTCTGATTAGTAGATGTCAGATAAAAGAACCACTACAACATATCGGCAAGCAAACTAAAACACTGAATTTAAAGATTTCACAATAGGGTTATCTGTAAAACATTTTAATGTAAACGGTGAAGATCCACATGACTTGTTAATGAAACGAAAGGATAAGAAAATTAAAGTTGAAATCGAAATTTATACTGATGATGGTAGGTATACTATGATAATAATTATGATGAAATGAACATCGATGGTTTTCAATAGTTACTTCATAGGACATTAAGTCTTCTTTAAGAACCAAATTCTTGTATACATTACAAACTCAATACTTAAAATTGAGTCCATTTTCGCAAAACTAAAAAATTTTTATCTAAAATTATAAAAATGAAAATTAAAAAATTATTTACTAAACTATTCAATTCCATAAAGAACAATTTTATAAAGAAAAACCATAGGCGTTTACATTTAAATTCATAGTTAAAAAGATATTTTTTTTTTTGTTTTCCCAATACGAATCTCTTCCGTCCATCAGAAGGATTTTCTTTTTGGTATTTATTTAATATTTTTTTTTGTGTGCATGTTAGATTAGTCTAAATTGATCAAAAACAAAATAAAACTCCACTCTCAAATAATATGGTGATCTCATCAAAGTGAAAAAAACAGAAACAGAAAAAAATGGCATTCACTCAGTCATTCAGTCATCTAGTATTTTTAGAAATCACTTTGGCAGTTGTATACAATATAGTATGCGTGCATAAATTTTTGCTTGAAGTACTTGGATTTACATTTTAGTTTTTTTATTCCGATTTGTCTGGCAACAGCATGATATGATTTCCGCGTTTCATTCAATATTCAACAGAGTATATTATTCTTGTCTTGATTTCATCATTGTTCACAAAACACACACACACATTACACTATGCATTGGAAAATACTTTATGTATTATAATATACCAGGGATTTTATTTAGTTAGGATATAGAAATGCAAAAAACAAAAAAAGAATAAAATTCATTCAGTACACTGGCATTTCTCATCTTTTGTGAAAGATCTTAATATAATCTGATATTTTTCATCGGCACATTTATATTTTATATATATTATATATGTATATATTTATATACATATATTTAAATGATTTGTTGCAATGGTTGCAATAAATATGATTTTATTTCATGCTTATATAACAATTTTCAGAGAGAAGATTTAATTCTCTAAAAACAAATTGAAATGAACCGTGTTGAGTTTTCGAGATGATTTTTTTGTTTTTTAATGTTGCACAAAATAAATTACGTTGTCCTAATAAAGTTAGTGAGTATCAAAATTGTATTTAATAAATTGTACATATATTTAAAATATTTTGAAAATTGTACATTATCAATTGTTGGTATCAGCTGCCAGTTTAAGCAGTTACAATAATGAAGAAAAAATGGCTTTAGCACAAATTGAACCTATGGATTGGAACGAAATTTTTTTTATTTTATTTTTATAGATATCTTATATAATGGAATAAACACCCCAACTACTTTCGCAAAGGTTTAGCGAGTTGGGTTAGTAGAAAAATATATGAATATAAAAATGAGATGAATAAACATGTCAACGGCTACTCTTATATATAGAGACACATGTAAACTACTGCTCTGCAAATATTGGAGTGGTTCCATTTTGTGCATAATACTTTTGATTTCATTTGATAAATTAGCAAACAACTACCTATAAAACATGGAGACTGAGGCTAATGCGGCTTTTTCTTCTTAGGTTCTTACTTCTGTTTCCGTGTTGCGATAGTTGGTAATAATTACGGCCAGGTATTTGAAATTAAACACTTGCTCGTTAATTTTACTGCTAGTGGATATTATAGATTTAATGGGTGCTTTCGAAATAGTCATGTATTTTGTTGTTTTTATACATGTTTTACAATTTTCAGTTTTGCTGAATCTGAATAATAAACTCTGCAGAACATCTTCATTCTCTGCATGTAGTACTGGGCCATCTGCATTATGATGTTAACATTCTTATTGTTAATTGTTCCCAAGAGGTATTACCTATATTTTTGATTATTATATCTAAAATTATCGATTAACTAAATTGTTGATTTTTCTCAAATTTGATTCCGTTACGATCTTGAGTTTACTCAGCATGTAAACCAATTGTTTCGATTGAAATATAAGCAGGTTCAATCTAAAGAACATTGGTTTATTTTATTTGGTTTAACATAAGAGAACGGGTTTATTTGACAAATGAGCTCAATTAGACATATGAAACACTAGTTTTTAACAAAACTCCCTTCTTTTAACAACATTCTCATATATCAGAACCAAGCTTTTCATCTCTTCATTTCTGCTATTTTTAGTACAGACTCTACGATTTTTTATTTGGATTTAATTTTTATTCGAAATTAATTTCAGTCATTATATTTTATCACTCACTCTATCGTATATGAATGTATGTGTGTATGGTGTTTTAACTTGGATTGACTTAAAAATATGACTTTTAGCGATTTTCTTTAATAAATTTTTTGTTTTAATTTTTGTTTTTATTTCATTTTTTTTGAATTTAAGTAAAATTGACATTTACCGTGCGCGGTGAACTCTAATAATAGTGTACCGCTGTGATATTTGTATACTCTTACATATATGGATTAATTTGCCGCCGCCAAGGATTTTTTAATTGGACAGTAATTGAGATGAAGGATGGAATTAAAATATTATTTAAGAAAAATGTATTAATTTTGAAATTATGAATGTTTTTTTTTTGTTTTGTTTTTTTAAGAGAATTAAATAAATTCAGAATATTGAATTAAGTGTGTGCAAATGAATGGCACGAATTGAAAATTTAAATTATTTATTTTTTTTTTTTACAAAAACAAGAAAAAAAATGGTGCTTAATTCATTTTTAATAAGTAACAAATGGAAGTAGAAGAGTTGAATATCCTGATCTCTGTAGTTGTGTAGGTAAATATTTACGATGAACAAAGAATTATTTTCGTTAACAATTTTGTTTTAAATAAAGGGGGTTTTCTGATTAAATATTCATGTAGAAAAATAGTTTCAAGCTAGAAGTAAAAAAGGAATTATTAGATAAAATAATTCTTGGAAATATTTAAATTTTAATCGTGGAAATATTTGAAATTAAATAATATTATGTTTAACTGATTGTTTTATAGATCGCTGTATTAATCGTACATCAGGATGTGTCGTTCATATTTTGTTTTACATTGGGCAGTCCAGATTACATCTATAATATATTTGATTCTAAAACATATGTCGTTCAATTAGATTAATTTAGTGTTTCCGAGGGTTTTATATAGACCGATACTATAATTTTATTTATCGACAATGTATTATCGACTAGGATAATAATTATTTGTCATTTCAGCTCATTCCATTTATTTCATCCTTTATTTACTTCAGGCATCCAATTTTTCGGTTCTACAAATTTCTTTCCGATGGCTTTTTCTTCTTATGTTCGTCGAAATTTGTTTAGTAGAAGTTTTTTTTTTTTTTTTTTTTTTTTTTTTCTCCTATTACTCCGCGTGGTAGCATAGGGCTTCGATAGTGAACCTCCATTCCTCTCTGTTGAGTACTACTTCCTTAATATCGTCCCAGGTATAATTGTTGACTGTTAATTCTTGATCGATTGTGCGTCTCCATGTGTTGTATGGTCTGCCGGGTCTCCTTTGTCCTTGTGGATTCCACTCTAGAGCTCTTCTTGCTATATCACTTTCTGATTTCCTTAGTGTATGACCTATCCATTTCCATTTTTTCCTATTTATCTGTCTGTTGATAGGTTCTTCTCCAGTTATCATCCATAAATCTTCGTTGCTAATTCTTGCCGGCCAGAATATTCTGCATATAATTCTCAAGCACTTGTTGATGAATACTTGTAGCTTCTGTTTGATTCTGACCGAAGTGAGCCATGTTTCACTGCCATATATTAATGTTGACTTAACACATGCTCTGAATATTGTTAGCTTTGTTGTTCTCGATATTTGGTTGCTCCGCCATATCTTCATTAGGCTCCCAAATGTTCTTCTTGCCTTATTTATACGGCTGTTGACATCTTCTGTTGCACCTCCTCTTGATGTTATAATGCACCCCAGGTAGTTGAATTCTTCTACGTATTCTATCTGTTGTCCACTCACTGTTATTGGCTCACTGTAACTATTGTTTGTCCTCATTGCTTTGGTTTTCTCGATATTTAATTCCAGTCCCGATTTCTTTGCTTCTTCCTGTAATCTGTTGACTTTGTTCTGTAGGTCCCTTTGATTTTTTGATATGAGGCATACATCATCTGCGTAATCTAAGTCTTCTAAGTTTCCGAAGAGATCCCATTCTATTCCGTTTATTCCAGTGCAAACTTCTCTTAGAATGTCGTCTAGTATTGTGTTGAAGAGAAGTGGAGATAGTGGACATCCTTGTCTAACTCCTATATTGGTGTAGAATGGATCACTGATCTTACCTCTGTGTTGAACTGTTGTCTCTGCATCTTCATACATCGCTTTGATGATGTTGATGATTTTTTCAGGAACTCCTTTCTTTGTAAGTGTTCTCCATATTGCGCATCTCTTGACTGTGTCGAATGCTTTCTTAAAATCTATGAATAGTAGATATAGTGGGGCATTCCATTCCACTGATTGTTCAACTATGACCCGTAAAGTATTTGCCTGGTCTACACAGCTTCGGTTTGGTCTGAAACCTGCCTGCTCTTTCCGTAGTATTGGTTCTAGTACTTCTTCTAATCTTTTCTTTATAATAATTGCTATTATCTTATGAATAGTATTTAGAACCGTGATTCCTCTCCAGTTGCTGCAATTTGCCAAGTCTCCTTTCTTAGGTATCTTGACACTCATTCCTTTCTTCCATGATGGTGGTATATTCTCTTCTATCCATGCTTTCCTGATGTGGGGTTCAATTGTTTTTGCGAATAAGTCAGGGTCCAGTTTGGCTATTTCTGCTGGAATTCCATCTTCACCTGTTGCTTTGTTGTGCTTCAGGATATTGATTGTAGCTTTGATTTCTTCTATATTTGGAGCTTGAGTAGATATTGGCAGTCCCTCAGTTGGGTAGATATTTGCATTGTCTCTGTTTCTTATGTCTGCTTCATTATTTGTACTTTCTTCGTTGCTCAGTTCTTGGAAATGTTCTCTCCATCTCTTTAATTGATCCTCTAAGTTTGTGATGAGCGCACCATTTTTATCTTTAATTGGTTTGTTTTGTTGTTCCGACTGGTTAGTTAAGTTCTTGATTATGCGATGCAATTCTCTCAGGTTATGTTGCTGTGCTGCTTTTTCTGCTTCTCCGGCTAAATTTTGTAGAAATTTCCTTTTATCTCTTCTTGCTGCTCTTTTTACTGTTTTCGCTATTTCTTCATATTCTCTTCTTGATGCCATCCTGTTGTTTATCATTTTCTTCATTTCACCTCTTCTTTTAATCAAGGCCCATGTGTTATCGGTTATCCAGATTTTTCTTTGTGGTTGTGAAATTCCAAGATTTTGTTCGCTTGTTTGGTTGTAAATTTCCAGAATCTCTTCCCAAGTGTATTCTCTATTATTTCTAATATTTTCTCGTAACGCCGTAACTATGTCAGCTCTTACTTGCGGATTTTTTAAGTTGTTTATATTTATTTTCTTCTTTCTATATCTTCTGCCTCTTCCTTGTTGGCTTAGTTTCATTCTGAAGTCCCCAGTTAGTAATTCATGATCGCTGTGTATATCTGCTCCCCTTCTATTTCTCACATCTAACATTGATTGTTTCCACTTCTTGCTGATGCATATGTGATCTATCTGATTTCTTGAGATCCCGTTTGGTGTTGTCCATGTGTATTTGTGGATATCTTTGTGTGGAAATAGACTCCCTCCGATTGCTAGGTCGAAAGTCTGACACAACTCTATCAATCTTTCCCCGTTGTTGTTTCTTTCTCTTCCTAACCCGTGTTTGCCCATTATCTCCTCAAGTCCATTGTTGTTAGATCCTATTTTCGCATTCCAGTCACCCATTAATATTATGATATCTCCCCTATTTATGAGTGCTAGCGTTGTTTCTATTTGTTCGTAGAAGTCATCCTTAATATGGTCTTCAGCGACATCTGTTGGTGCATAGCATTGAATTATTGTTACATGTCTTGTCATATTTCGAAATCGCCCTATAACAATTCTATCCGAGACTGCCTTCCACGAAACCAATGTTTGTCTCAATTTCTTTGATATTAGTATTCCGACTCCACTTTCACCCCCTGTTTCCCTTCCACTGTAAATTACCAAGTTTCCATTCTCCGTGTTGATTTCTCCGGTGTTGTTCCATCGCATTTCACTTATACCTAGGATGTCTATGTTGTAAGTAGCCATTTGAGCTTCCAATTGCGAGAGTCTTGAAGCTTCTCTAAGTGTTCTTACATTCCATTGTGCAATTCGGGTCCTTTTTTGAGTGCCAAAGGTCGTTAGTAGAAGTTAAATTGGTTTAAATTTTTACAATTTTTTAAAAAATATATTGAACTAAGTCTTTCGTATGTGCTATTTCGGATCGTATTATTTTTAAATACCTATTTTTAACTGACTATGGAAAATATATTACAGGGGACTGTTTTAATGAATTCTATTTTCTATATTTTTACCAACGGTACAATTCTGATGATTTCTCAAATAAGAATTCAATTGATTTGATCACTTCTTTGAACTACAAACATTGTATTTACAGGTTTGACTAAGATCAGTTTCCGAAAAAAATTATTTTTTTTGCGTTTTTTGTTAATTTAGTTGAAACCTGAATTATTGCATATTTGTTTTTATGAGATGATGGCCCAAATATATTTCGCCAGCGAAGCTTATTTAGCAAATTTAACATTTTATATAGCCAATATACTTTGCAATGTTCCACAATTGTAATTTTTTATAACCGCCCCAAAAAATTTCAAATCAATTTTACTGAATTTCTTGCAAGTCACGAATAATTTCAATTTCAAATTTTAACTCCAATCATTTGGTTTCAAGCTAAAACAATGAAAATATTAAAATTAGTGTTTAAATACTAAACTCTATACGTAATTTACTATATACGGTTTCAGTAATACTGCCAATAATTATTGAAAATAGAATTTCCAAAAATTTCACTCTATGACCCCTAAAACAAAAAATCATCAACTTTAATTAAAATTTAATTTGTTCACGATTGTTTTAAAATTTATAAATTCACAGCACTCTATAAAAATAATTCAAATATTGTGGTAATAGTAGATAAAATAATATTAAGTCATTACGGTAGATGGCAAAATGAAAGAACATACTCAATAATAATTTCTAAGAATACTCTTTTAAACAATTTTGGAAATTGAATTAAAATGCATGCAAATTTAAGAACCGAATTTTTTTTAAACTCCAAAAACATTCCTACATTAACTTATTTTTCATCATTTAAATTGGTAATCTTAAGACCTCAAAAATTCAACATAAAACTGACATAAAAATATTCCAATATTCAAAAAGTTCATTACCAATATTCCAAAAATTTTGCATTTTTTTATGATAGCCATAGAAATTGAATTGTGCGGCGGCATTAAAGAATGACAAAACATTTTAACGCATCAATTTATGTTCTACACCTAAAATTGATGACACCTAAAATAGTATTTTTATTTAGCTTTCATTTTTATTCAATTGTTAATACCAAATTATATTGTATTGGTATCGTTTAAGTATATATGTATCAACAAAGTTAATATACACCACCGCAATCTTCAAAAATCCAATTTTCCAATTTAACATAGAAAAATTGAAAAATTCTATTGCTGTTCTGCTCTCCTAATTGTCATCACTATTTTTTGTTATTGCGTTTTTTTTTTTGTTGTTTTCAAAAATCTCCGGCCAGTAAAAGTGGAGTTCTTGAATTTCAAATGGTTTAAAATTATTTTCGAGTGGGTTGATTTGATGAATTTTTTTTTTTATTCTTAGCTAGTTGCAATGAAAATTGGAAAATTAAGTGAAGAACCAAAAAAAAAAAAAAAAACAAGAAAAAAAACTCTTTTTTAAATGGATTTAATTGCCTCCGGTTCATTTGTCTTTTCATATTTAGAGACGTATTAGAAAATGCATCAGGATGAAGAAAGAGAGGAGTAGGGATGGAGACTCAGAATTTTGTACTAATAATAATTATGTTGTGATGAAATAAATAAAAATATGAAATACGAATATAAAGTTTTGAGAAGGCACTGACTTTCTAAATCCGGCTGAAAAATATTATTTTTCCTTCTAATTTTGTTTTTTTTTTTTCACAATGGATTAAAAATGACTTTTGGGCAAGTGTAGAAATATTCTTTCTATTATTATTATTTATTATTATTCGTGTTGATGTTGCTGTTGTTGTTGATGTTAGTGTTGTTGTTGTTTTCATTTTTATTTTTTTTGTTTCAATGACAAGACAAAAACCAAGCATATTGAAAACATCATAATTTTGTTCACACCCTTTCAAGTGGTTCTTACATATTTTTTAAGCGACAATACTCAGACATGTCACTGGATTTGTCAAAAATTTAAAATGACGTTTAGAAAATTTGGTTTTTGAAAATGTTTTTAGGGTTCTGATTTTGATGAAAAAAAATTTTTTTTTTTTTTTAAATAAAAATTTTTTTTTTAGTTACTCTCTCTTTCTCTGTTTTTTTTTTATTTCAGAACTGTTAGAGCTAATTTATTTAGAAAATTTTCCATAGAAAGGGTGAAAATATGGTGCAAGAACAACAATATAGTCAAATGAAAATAATAATGAAATTATATGAATTAAAAGTGAAACTTCTCTATAATGAAGAATTGAGTAAGTTTGGGAAATTTCGAGAATCAATCAAGAGTTCGGTATAGAGTTTTTTCGAATAGTGTAGAAAAGTATTTTATACTGCGGTTAATAAGCTTAAAATAAACAAATAACACCGTATATATATTATTTAAATGGCGTGGAGCTGTGTGTATTATAATCGAAAGGTCACAGGTTCAATTCCAGATGAAGCACAAAAAAATACTTTATGGGTTTTTCGAACTTGTCCAGTGCTCTTCGTCATTGGGATGCAATAAATAACAAAAAATAATGGAGAGTATAACCTGGTAACCACTTAAATAAAATGGAGCTATTCTATTCTATTTAAGAAGACTTAGTTCCTGACAATATAGCAGTAGTTTTCCATATTAACTTAATATGTTATAAGTCAATAATTTGATAAGTAAATGCTCGAAATATTGTAGATATTGTGTATAAACTTGCAGTACCGTACTTAATTAAAGACGAATATGTGATTCTATCTTAGTTACTGTCAAGAGCATAAAAAAATGTTGTAGAAAATATTGACATGTTGTAGTTAACCTGCTCGAGAAGGCTTTTATGAACTCTGAACTGAGTTTAAATTTCTAATAGTAATCCTAGAAATCGTTACAACACTGTATAATGATTAGCGTATCAAAAATTTAAATCTGTTCACGTCTTTATTTGAATGACCATTGTATAATCAATATCAAAGTGCACATGCCATTGTTTATATATAACAATTATATCTACTCTAGCATACTTACCATAAACTCCTAATTAACTTATATAAAATTTAAATTTAAATATAAAAGTTTTAGTTAAAATTTTTGTTATGTTTCGTTATATTTCTTTACTGCAGTGGCATATTTGTGATTTTTTGGCCATGCATTTAAAATTAATCAATATATTACTTTTGAAATTATTTACTTGATAAATATATTATAACATATACTCTGTTTGAGCTTTAAACTCTTATGAAAAGAATTATAATAAATAAATAAAAATAAGTAAATCAGTTAATACTTAAGTTAATACTGAAACATGCTAAACATGGATCGCTCTAATGTGGTTACATCTAGTCTAGTGTCATGGCCGCGATTTATTGTTGCGGTTGCTACCCCCTTTTAAATTAACCAACTAACTTCAAATACTGAATAAATTCGATATAATAACAATATAAAAATGTTCCCTTATAACGACGTTCCACTGTGGACACAAACATAATAATATTTATTATAGGTGATGGAATGAAGTATTTATCCGGAAGTGATAAATTGTGGGTGGTTAATGAATTGAATTTAAATGACATATGATATTAGTGGATATTACATTATGAATAATGGGGAGATTTCAAAATTTTCGTTTTCTTTAATTTTGAACTTTTTTGTTTTTTTGTTTTGTTGATCGTGTTAATTATAAAGACGAAATTTTGTAAATAAATTTAGATAGATTTAAAAAATTACTATTAATTATTACTTTTATTATTATTATTATTTTTTTGTTTTTTAATGATGGAGATTATTTGTAAATTTATGTATAATTTAAACGGTGCGATTAATTTTGAAAATAAATAGAAATAATTAAGATTAAAAATTTGTTAATTGTGATCAATAGGTGACAATTATTAAATTTAATTTTATGAGTGATAATTAATTTTGTTTTTTTTTTTTGTTAAATTAGGAGTTAATTAGAATATATTGATTTGAGGTTATTATTATTAATTTGAAATTAATTTGAAGGTAATGCTTTACATAATAATAATTATGTGGAATTTCTACTACATTTTATGGGAAAATAATAGACTAAAAATTACGGTTGTCATATGTGGCGATAAATACAACATTTTGGTATCATATTAGCCCTTAATAATTGTATTAATATATAACTGCTGCCGGTTCAATTTATTTGTCGAACTTTAATTCTATTATGATATCAAAATCAGAGAAGGTACTCCAAATAAAAAATAAATTATGAATTTCAAGGGCTGTATAGGATTAAGTCAAATTTGAAAATACATTATACAACAACCCACATTTGTGAGAATAACGGTTTAGTCGATAAGCGATATTGGTCGATTGTTTTACGATATCAAAAATATGATCATTCCACAATTTAAATTGCCATGTAGATAGTATTAAATTTTGTTAATTACAATTTTAAATAATTTTTTTTTCATAATTAGCCAAATATTGAAGTTTTAACTAGTGTATACAATTCCAAAGGATACATACAGTCTGAGTGTAATGTCTCTATTATATATCATATATAAACAAAAGAGCGAAAATACTAAAATTACATTTGGACATAAATTTAACTATAAACAATCAGATTTGTAACAAAAACTATTGGTATCATGAGAATATGGTGGTTGATAAGAGAATATCGGCTTTCGTTATTCTATCATCATTCTTTAGTTTTACTAGAAGTATTAAGTTAGTTTGTGGTTTTTTTTAAAAATAAATATAAATTACTTAATTTGTTTTTTTATAAATGTTTTTACAAAATTTTAAATTGAAATCAGTACATACATATATCATGTATAAAAATAATTAAGCATTTAATTAAATATTATTACAATTAGAAGTAAGCTTTTGAGTATCCTACATCAGGGATCATTAAAACAAAAGTTTAAGCTTTTTAAGCTTATTTTTAAGCTTTACTTTGTAACGATTATTAAAATAATAAAAAAAACTTAAATAAAAAAATAACTAGTGTACACAATTAACAATTAATAAGGAATGTAAATAAGTAGTGTGTATATATTCGTTCTATAGATATTAAATATACTATATATAAACGCAGACAGCGTATTCTTTTACGATAAGTCTATAATGATTGTGAATTACTAATGTTTATTTCTTTTATCAAAACAGGTAAATTTAATATTTTGTGTTACAGAAAGCTTTAGAGTTTTATCTTTATAAATTATTTATTCTATAAATACCTATTTTACTGTTAATACGATCTTTTGCTAATCTAATAAAATTTGTGTGCAGTTTAAAAAAATATGCACATTACAACTCAAAACACTAACAACAATGTAAGGTGAATATGTATGTACCATCTCTCATCATAATGCATTAATATTATTTTCTCACCACTTCTATAAAACAAAACATTAAAAAAAAAATGGTTTATTCTCTCAATTCTAATCAAAAAACATTTCATTATTATTGTTGTTGTTATAAAAGGCTTCAGACAAAAAGAAAATTGGTATATAAGATATTAATATACGAAGTCAGCCATAGAAAGAAGCCGTAATTTTAAAGTTGATCAATATAAACAGTATTCTATCTATGTGGCATTTATAAGGCGGTCTAAATCGGTCACAATAATATGAAACTAAATCGGGCATTTTTACAAAATTTCTACCTTACATCATTACACCATACCTACTTCAATCAAGAATTTTACTTTATTTAAAAGAGTTATGTAAGCTCATCAAATTGATATGATTACAACTTAAAGACTATATACAAAATATTAAACCCAATCAAAATTGAAGTATTTCTTATTTACAAACGCTAATTGAAGTACACGATATTTTTTCAACAATAAGTATTTTTTTTTTCTAATACTATTAAAATCTTAATTAAATTAAAATTACCAGATTTTTTAATTAAAAAAATATATTCAACTTTTAAAAAGTGACTAGTGAGTTATCCTCCACTTGTTTTTATACTCCCCATTATTTATATTCAATGAAACAAAAATTACACATCCTTTATGAATCTCTCAAAAACATAATCAGTGTAGTACCATGCAAAAAACAAAAAAAAAAAAAACTAAATTTCAGAAAATTTTCTTAAGATACTGACTGAGATTCAATTTTTTAAGAAATTTATTCAACCATCCTTAATTTAGTACCATTAGTTCATTATACACTATATATATATACATACATATATATATTATAAACACTATAAGTCTTAAGAGCACGTACTCAAATATAAACATAGGAAGGAAATTTCTATCCTTCAACCTTAAATCAAGCCATGCAAACAGAATTTTTGAAATTATAGACAAGCAACAAAAAAAAAAGAACAAGAATAAAAATAATAAACTTGATTTCCTTTTTCACTTAAGAAAAATTTTCAATAAAAGAAAATGCGGAAAACATTTTTTTTTCTTCTATTTGCCAAAAAAAGTAACAAAAACAAAAACTAAATCACTTCATATGTGCTTTAAATTCATATTCATTCGAATAGGAATGAATTTTCTAAAGGAAATAACCAAGAATAAGAAAATTAGATGGGTATGTATGTATGTGTGTGTGTGTATAGTTGAAAGTGACAAACCCCACTTAGATGTATTAAATAGTAATGAAATTTTCCTTTAAGATTTTGTGTGCATCAGCATTTTCTTAACAAAAACAACTAAAACAGAAATACAAAAAACAAATAAAGAAAAACCAACAAAATTTAGAATCCTTTCATGTCTTTATTTGAATAACTATTATATCTTTTATGTAAGGTAAACCATGATGACTTTAGTTAGTCGTATTAAAAAAATATTTTTGTTTAAAAAAGCATTTCAAATTTAACCCTAATAAATCACAACACACAAGTATGTATCATCAAACAAAACGATGGTTAACAGCGTCGCAGTTCCTTTCTTCTTTTTTTAGCCAACGGTAGAAAATATTTCTTTAAAAATCCATAACGATTTAAGTGGTATATGTAGAAAATTGGGTATAAAGGAAGTAACGAATCATGGCCTATACAAAGGACACTATGATTCCTAAGCAAAGTTGCATTAGAAATTAATGTTAAGTTAAATAAATTGAAATGTAGAAAAGTGGCCATATGAAGAAGCGGGGAGTATGAAACAAGTAACAAAATTAAACTTTAAATTAGTGAACATTGTTATGCAAATGCCATAGTAACTAGACCAGAGAGCTTTACAGCTCGAATTGCAAATAAGGTAAAAATATCAATGACAATTTCTCACTACAAAATATAATATTAAAATTGTGGCTTATAAAACAGATATTTTCAATATGAACAATACATTCGAAGACTATCAAAAGACTTGGTAGCGAAAGGGGATAGTGTGCAAGCTATTAAATAATCCCATCTAAAAAAATTACCAATACAATTTTTAAAGTGTTTTATACATTGCATTTTGCTATTATATCAAACATTTAATTGACTCCCAATCAAGCCCAAAACAATTCATTGGCAAATCTAAAGACAGTCTTCACAGACATGGAGTATATACTTCATATCTTTTAATACACCAAGATAATCTAAATTTCGACAATTATCATCTATACTGACGGAATTCGTTCACAAGATGTTTTGCATTTTTATTTGACAATCGGGATTATGTGGCTGCACCTGGTACATTTCTAAAAATCTTAATGCTAATCCTTCTTAATCTTCCTCATGCCGATTTCCAGTAATAATTCTTTAACTGAAATTTTATAAAAAATATTTCTAAGCCAATCGATATAGTTTATTTGCATTTAGATAATTCTATCCATATTGTGATAACGTTGTTACAATAGGTGTACGGTTGTTTGCATCAAATAAACTGTCGAACTGATAACAATATGGGCATTACATTTCGATACTCTTTAATATATCAAATATCAGCATTTAATAAACACTTAGTCTATATTGTACGTTCGGCGTTTAAATTACTCTTAACATTACTCAAATAAACATGCATGTGGCATTGAAGTGCAATAAATAGTTTAAATCGGTATCACTTTGTAGTCTGGTCAACAAAGAGCTTCTTCATTGGTGAACTTACATTCAAATTTAATTTTGATTAACCACCATTCATTGTATTTGACAATTAAAAGCAGTTTTACTATACTGATCATTATGTACCAGTTAATATTATGAGGGTTTAAAAATCACTCATGAGTGCACTCAAATTCAAAATAAATAAATAATAAAGAGTACAACCCACATGTCAGTATTCATTTCCCAAATCAACTTAAAACTAAATTTTTCATATGGAAATTTTGAAAATTTCCTTTCTAAAATGTTGAATAGATTTGTTAAGAAATGGCCGATGGTAAGAGGGTAGCGGGAATTCGAAATTTGAAATTCCGGATATTTTAAGATGTTGAATAGAACTTTTACAAAGTGGAGGGGGTGAGGGAGTTTTATTTATACTGTAGTTTTAGTAAAATCGTTGATGCTTCTTTCAATTTCGAATAAACTGAATTTTTAAAGAGTTGTGATTATTTATTAAATAGAAATTAATATGACAGTACGAGAACAAACAATTTTTGAATTTCAAATAATGGATTGATGCAAAGATTTTGTTTTATTCAGTAATTTAAAAATTAGGATGGGCAATAATATTTAATCTTAAGAATAAAAAAGTGATTTATTGCTGTCCTAAAAGGAAAGTGTACAATCAACGAATTGTTAAAATCAATGTAGGTCTAATCTGGTAGTAAATTTTTTAAAGTGGGTATTCTAAACTAAAGAAAAACTAATTGCGGTTAGAAATCTATCATAAATAGTACGGTCTGGTTCTAAGTCGTACGAAAATGATAACTTGATTCAGTTATTTAAATTCTGAGCTTGTACAAGTCTTATTGGCTCAAAAATTACAACGCGCGACGGGATGGCAAAGATCTTTCTTTAAATTAAAAACAAATATTGTTATTTGTTAAAGTTTCTCAAAAATGTATTGTGCGATCTAGTAAGAAGACTCTAGTGTGAATTTCGTTATTACGAAGTGAATGTTGGTCAGTAAAATTTAAAAATAGTGTCTTAAACAGAATATAGGGATCCATTCTAGAGTCGTAATATTACCGCAACAGTTAAGCCAATCATCCATAGGTCTAATCTATTCTGTCGTTGATCTCATATAATGAATATAGTTACACTTTAAAGTTAATTGAATACGATTTCTACAGACAGAGATGCTTCGTTAGTGAATATAAGGGCTTATACCAGAGGTGGTTCCCAATCTCACTCAGGCAGTTAAGCCTATTGTCATTCTATCTAGTTTATTTTATCCGTTTATTCTACCAAAAATCCAGGAGACACTTTTAAGTGAATAGGATTGGAAATTTCCTGATTGAATAAATCCCTGTTCTATCTGTGATAGTTTGAAAAATACAATAAATAGGTTTTTTCTTGTTTAACGAATTCCTAGCTTCCAAATTTATTTTTTTCAATCTCAAATTTAATTTTATTTTCATATAATAATATCAAAAAACACTCATTTATAATACAAAATTATTTAAATGAAATTTTTCATTACCAGGAGATCAAAAATAATCCTAGTTACTTAAATTCTAATATTAAAGCATGGTATGTACCTACTCTTGTTACCTGAACCAACTGCATACAATATTAAAATAATTCAACTCTTTGCATTACTTGTTAACATACAATAAAAATATGAAGGATTCATTTTGGGTGATTAATATCACAATTTTTCATTGAAGTTTGAGTCTTCAACCTGTTCTCGTTATTCTGTTTTTTTTTCCTCATTTTTTATCTTTCGTTAGCAAAATTGGCAATGCGAGAGAAACCTACGAAAATAAATGTTTTTTTTTTCCGTATTTTGTGCCATTTCCATTTCATAATAATATAGAATTTCATTTAAATTTTTCAACCCAACTCCACCACCACCATGTTTAATCTGAATATTTGGTTCCTCCACTCTAATGTAATTTATTCTTTGTATATGCTTTATTGAAGGTTATGATAATATGAAATTTTTGTATTAGAAGAATGAAAATAGAACAAAGTTTGTAAAAGAAAAGGTATGAAAAAACAGTTAGAATGGAAATTATGTGTACTTAAGTATTAAAATTTGATTCTACTTTGTAATATGACAATGTAAAAAAAAAGAAATGGAATTAAATGTAATTCCAAGAATGGAAATGTAGATGCAAAATATTTTGCTAGTTCATCAGTGATATCATCAGGCTTATTTTGTTTTTTTTTTCTGTTGAAGTTGTGTTGGGATATTACTTTAGTGCTTCGTTTTTACTTTTTGATGGATTTGAAGTTTTTGCTTTGTTTAATTTTACATTGGTTTAATATTTCCACAATTGTAAATTTTGGTGAGTTTTATCTTCTATATGGCTAAGTAAATATGTATATATATATATAGATATAGTCTAATTGCTAACAGCGCTGAAAAATTACGGCCAAAAGTTTAGCAAGCATGGATTGAAGCTCCGTCGTAAATAAAATTCCACTCTTATGCTCGACAATAGTTTTTGCGAATGTTACTAGAGGTAGGAAAACAATAGCGGATTAGGCATTTTTTTTTGCCAACAATTAGCTATTTCAATTATAACTGAAATTGTGTCTGGGTACCATAGATCCATCACAGTTCTAGCTCCCAAATGCTTAAACCCACTTTTAATATAATTCTTAAACATATTTAGAGATGTGTAGACGGAAATAAAGGTGACGTAAATCTGATATCATAACTACAGTTAATAAACCAAGTGAATGAGAAAATTTGCTCGAGTCTATCTACCTGATAAAAATTGAGATGGTTTACTATAATCCCCTAATTATAATTACACCAACTACAATCACAACGTCAATCACTGCAACCACATTGCATTAAATCAGATGTCTATGAAAGTTACTATACATAGAAAATACTCTCTTTTCATTATTTCTTCAATGCGTTTTCTAATCTGCATTATTTTCTAGTAGCCTAAGCAAAATTTTTGTTCGTACTGACCATAAAGGCACAACACGATCAATGATAATGAAATAAAATGTTGTGAAAGTGTACTTTCTTTTAGTGTTCATATAATTTTGATAATTACTGTATAATTATTTTTATATTTGTCTAATAGAAAAATTCTTCAAAACTCATCAACCTATCAAATATAGCCCGAGTTGACGACAACATCAGCCAACAACAAAAATTTCAAACAAAAAAAATTTTCTTTTTTTTTCCAAAGGATCGAAATCTATACACAAAAACAATAAATATAAAATAAGAAAATTTTCTATTTTTATTTTTCAATCAACGAAAAAATAAATTTCGCCTTGATGATTATTTCTCCTTAATAAAATGAAAACTTCTCAATATTTATCCCGATCTCTGATGAATAACTTTTCAGTACATGGTACACTTTGGTAGAGAAAATTTTTTATTTTATTTTTTCTATTTTTGGTTGGTTAAAATTTTGTAATCGCTCTGTTTTGAATATATTGTGTCCTTGTACAAAACGACAAGAAAACGAAACGAAAAAAAAACGACAGTACCAGTTTTTAATAAAAAATTAAAGATAACCTTGGAGTAAAAGAGATGACAAAAAGGATAAAAAAAAATGTGTATTTTGTTAAAGGATTTTCTTGATGATGCCTTTCTAAAGATATTTCTACATAAAAGAAACAGAAAATAAAAAGCAAAAAAAGACCCGATAAATTGAATTAAGAACATCAAAGAAAATGAATGACAACAAAAGTATTTGTTTTCTTTAGAGTGAAAATATACACATACATACATAGAAAAATTTAAAATCTCGCTGGCATTGAGATCTTAACCCAGATAAATGAAGATTATAATATGGTCAAAGAAGTAAGGGTGTTTGTGTTGTATTTGCTTTCTTTGATTATTTTTTTTTTTTTAATAATTACAGTTTTTCTCTTTTATCTTAAAAATGATTCCGCAACCCAATTTCCACCACTGCAATTGTTTTGTTGTTATTCTTATCGTTCTATAATATAATATTGTTATGTGAGTTTCTATAAAAAGCATTTTATTTTTTTAGGAATTCCCCAGGCTTTTGTTTTCAATTGAAGTTATGTTGTTTCAGAATAAAAACATTGCTTTACTTTTATATGGAACCAAAGTGTATTTCCTAAAACTGAGGCGGCTTACGAATTAGTAAAAGTTGATACAATTAATATATATTCTAATCTAATAGTAAAAAATACATTGAACAAATGCACTTGAGACATTCAGTGGGACTCGTTATACAGCAATATCTGGCTCTTTATTTATCACGTGAAGGATAGCACATTTTTTTTTCACAGATTATACCAGCGTAAGAAAATTGTTATAAAAGATATATAAGTCTACTAGACTTAATTTTATTTATAATACTATTCTTAGTAGTCTTTTTAGAAGTAATAATTATCATGGGGTTTTTCATCTGACCTCTGTTTAGCTTTTCAATGTAATAAATTTTGTTTGCAAACCTGCTCTAGAAATAGATTTTCTTTTATGTGATATTTCTGGAATCTAGTGCATATTATGATAAGTATTTATGATAATTTCAACTATCCAGTACAATTTAGTTATAATAAAAAAATTATTCAATCTGATATAGATATATTTGTTAAGTTAAATTCTGGCTAAAACTAAATGCATAGCTCAAATTCTGATAAATTATTCAACAGATATACTAATTTTTTTCATAAAGTGTAAAATTGCTTAAAGGCTAACTTTCTGTGTGCTCCGCACGGGATTTCTTTCTGTCGTTTTTTGTAGTGCTTTTCCTGCTTCCTAGCAATTTTACCATACTTTGATAACTGAGTGTTCAAAACCCGGTTATTAAGTATATGAATGATTGCATAGATGTCGGTCCATTTCTAGAAAGTGTTCGCTATATAATTTGTTTGTATACTAGAATGTCAGCAGAACTTTACTCTTTGTGGGGTATTGCAGAGTTTATCTACTAAAAGGTGTAAAAGGACTGTAATGCTTTAATGGTCTCTTGGCGATTACTATAGATTTCTAATATCCGTATTTGACTCAATAATTACACCAATTCAGCAGTTTGAACCATTACAAGTTCATCCTTCCAGAAAATGCTGCTGCATTGGCATTCTTACTAGTAAAATAAATAGTAATACAAATAATATGTACAAAGTAATCACAATAAACCTTATAACCTTGAATTTCACTATACTTATATTGAACTTTAGAACATTCTGTACAGTCTTTTCAATATAAAATAAAATTAATTTTTACATTCACTCTCACACATTACAGCAAAATATCAAAATTAGGACAATATGAGAACTATATATACATCTCCATTTTGTATTCCGGTATACTGTAGCAATAACAGTATAGCAGCAATGAAATAATGTTCAAATATTATAACAAAAAAAAAGGAATTTTTTTTATTTTATCTCATTTATTTAATTTTTCTATTCTATATATATATATCTTTCTCTTTTATACCCATTTCAAAAAATTTCAATGTTTATTATATTGTTGTTGTTTTTGTATTGAATATTATGAGCATAATAAATGACTTTAATAAAATTTTCACGTTCTATTCATGTATATATACTCATTATTATTGTATACATACTAGTTTATATATCCCTGTTGGAAAGGGTTTGGGGTGTATGCAGGGTTGTTATGAAACATTCAAATTTAAATTTAGATGTCTCTAATACATTATATGTGTATGTGTATAGAAATATTCTCCCTGTTGTTGGAGAAACATTATTTTATGTTGATATAGGAAGTTATTTTAGAGTTTAGAAACAGTAATAAGGTCCTTTTTGATATCCTTATGGTAAAATTTAAATATATATTTATATATAATATATGTGTTCTATGTATAATATATAATATTATATATTATTTTTCCGTTATATAAACATTTTAAGAGTAAATAATGGTATTAAAATATAGATATACCTACTGCTTTATTATATTAGAAAAATATGGTTGGAGAAAGTTAAAATAATGAATTGAGAGTGAAAGTGAATCGAAAAATAATTTTCAACTGGAAAATCTTTTCTTTTGTATTGGTAATGATAATTTAGAAAAATATATTTTTATTATAGGATATTTGTAGTAAAATTTAGTATTTTAGTTAACTTTTAAAAATTCAAATTATTGGCTAAAAAAATACATTTTTATTTATTTTAAGCTCGGAAAATTTATAAAAAATTTTAAGGAAAAACTATTATGTATTAAAATATTAAATAGTATAAAAAATTACAAATGCAGAATATTATTGTGAACGTTAAAAATTAGTCAAGAGTTTTTTTTTTAAATTATTAAGTATATGTTAATAATGAAAAGCCTCTGTACATTGGTACTATCACTGCCTGTTACATTTTTCTATTATTTCCCTCTCACACCCTTCGATCTACAAAATATAAGAGGATTTTTTGAAATAAAACCTTTACGTTTTACTAAAAAAAAATTTTGAATTTTGGCATTGTCGGCTGTTTTTTCTAACACATAAAGGGTGTTTTTTTTTAGAGTGATAGAACTTTAAATTGAAATAAAACACATTTAAATTAAGATTGAAGACACATTTTTTATTTACTTGGAAGATAATTTTATGACATTTAGGTTTTATAAATAATTTCCGGCATATGACAACCACGACTAGCTCTGACGGACCGCATTCGATCAGTCCAATTTTGGACCACTTTTTCGAGTAATTCAAGCTTTATTTCATCAATAACATGTTGGCTTCCAAAGCATCTATTGTTTCTGGTTTATCAGCATAAACCAATGACTTCACATAACCACAAAGAAAATAATCCAGTGGTGTTATGTCGCATGATCTTGGAGGCCAATTAATTGGACCGTTTCCCGAAATAATGTTATCACCAAATTTTTCTTTCAATAAATCAATTGTTGCCGTAGCAGTATGAGGTGTAGTACCATCTTGTTGAAACCAAAACACTTCCGGGTCGATACCATTCAAATTTCGAAACGGAAAATCATTGATTATTGATCTGTAACGAGCACCATTCACTGTAAAATTTGCTCCAGCATCGTTTTTAAAGAAATATGGACCGATGATACCTCCAGCGTGTAAAACACACCATGCGGTGCATTTTTCGGGATGCAATGAAACCTGCAGAATTTCTTGAGGATTGTTTTCGCTCCATATACGGCAATTTTGCTTGTTTACGTAGCCCTTCAACCAAAACTGAGCTTCATCACTAAAAACAATTGCTCGATAAAAAAGTGGATCAACTTGAAGCTGTTCTAGAGCCCAGTCAGCAAAAAAACGAAGCTTATTATGGCTTAAGTTATTGAACTAGTTGAATCTTATATGGGTGTAGACCAAGATCTTTACGTAAAATTTTCCATGTGGTGGTTGCACACAGTCCAACTTGTTGTGAACGTCGACGAATGGACAAATTTGGATCTTCATCAACACTAGCTCTTACAGCACCGATATTTTCTTCTGTACGAACAGTTCTTTGTCTTGTTGTTGTTGCATCGAGTAGAGAAAATGTTGTCCGAAATCTATTGATAGTTTGACGAATAATCTTCTCTGATGGACGATTATGTAAACCATAAATTTCACGAAGTGCTCTTTGAGTTTGGTGAATAGAACACTGATTTTGAAAATAAATTTCAACAATTTGTAAAAGTTGTTGCGGCATGAGTCTTTCCATGATAATTTGTCAATACTTACTGAACATAAATGTCAAAACTACATGGCTTCGATCTTCTGTCAAATATTACACAGTTATCCCTATCGAAAGTTCTATCATTCTAAAAAAAACACCCGTTACAAAAGAGCAATAACAAAATGTTGGTTATAAATATTGGTTATAAATGTTGGCTATGATGTTTACTTCTTGAAAAAAAATATTTAAAATTAAATTCTTACCCACATATTTAAACATTTCAAGCTTTAACTGTTATTAAAAATACCAATGTACACTCAAGCGACAGTGAACCAATATACAGAGGCACAATGATCATGATCAGAAGGTAAGCTATGACAATGAATGAGTATTCGAGAAAAAATTAGTCTTTTGTCAAAATTATACTAAATGTTCTGCTGGCGTTTGCTGCACAGTTATAAAGTGGTCAATTCGTTAGGTAATTTTACTACAAATGAGAACAAGCCGGGTTTGAATTTCGTTCGGGACATGGATATTTTAATTAAATTTTATTTAGTTATTAATAAAATTAATTTAAAAAAAAAACACAAATTTGTTGAGAGTATAATTCGATAATAACCTAAGTAAAATAAAATTATGCTATTGAAAAAGTCCTAGTCACTGATAATAGAAGTAAGTATTTTTCCATTTTTAATTAGTTGATTTAATACATCAGAGTTAAAAAACCTATTTGCAATATTCCTTGAGTACGAGTTGAGTTATAAATATCTTTTTAATGCTGAAATATAGAAAAATTGAGTTGAAACAAAAAATGAAATTGAATAGGTTTAATCAATTATCAATGATCTTAACTATTGACAATAGCTTTTTCAGCTTATTTTACATTTTGTATTTTCTAATTTGATGTTGGCGACTACTGGAAATGATTTTACTCAATCACATTGACGTATTACAGCTTGCATAAATTTAATGCTGTAGTAAAATTTGTTAAGCTGCTGCGTAAAATCAAATAATTGACCAGAAAAATACGGTTATAGAGTTAATTACCCGATAGATGTTGATGTGTTTTTGCAAAAGCAGAAGCTTAATGAACCGGTGAGCTTTATGTGAAAACCGCACGCTATTGCTTTGCGTTGTTTATTATGCAGACCAATTCAAGTGAAAGTAGAATTTTATTTTTTAAGTAAGAAGTGTAATTAAGTGGAATTATATGTAATAAATTTATGTACCATTTTGGGCTTGGCTATTTTATATAGTGAAAATATTTGTCCATATAACATTAGTTAAAAAAGTACATATATAGTTTTCCCGCAGCACTTCGCCCTATTCCGAATTTTTATTTATGACATTTGGGTAATTTTTCTAATGTAAAATTTGTTTTTTTTTTTTATAAACAGTCAAAGCGTTAGGTATGAAAGTACCTTAAGCACTTACACGCTTGGTTGGGATAGAGTAGGATAGAAAAAATTAGGAAGAAAAAAAGGGGAATAGATTAGTAATAGGAAGTTGAAGAATGAAGGTATTAATATTTTCTTTAAAGTTTTGCAAATTGTAAATTGGTTCCACATTCTTGAAGTGCGAACTATGAACGAACCTCCATAACCAACTTTATGCCATCTTGGGATATCCACAGTGTAGGGGTGAGTAATTGCAGCTCCTCTTGTTTCGCATTGGAATTGTTTAAGAGGAGGAAGCAGCGCTTTGATTTCTGCTGAGCATGTGCTTACACCTAAGAAGTATCTATAAAACAGAGAAAGTGCTCTGACTACACGTCCAAGAGAAGGTAGGGATGAAGTTATATTTGGGTCGCCAATTAGACGAATGGAGCGATTTTGAACGCGGTCAAGGTAGCCTAAAGCTGTAATGGAAGCGCCAGCCTAAAAATGTGAGTTATATTCCATCTTGTGACGTATAAATAATTTATAGATATTAAGGAGTTCCAAAGGTGACAGGACAGCTTTACATCTACTTAGATAGCCTAAACACTTGGCAGCTCCTTTCGCGATATCAAAAATATGGTAATTCAAAATAATTTTTTGATTCACGCGCATGCCTAAAATATTTAGACTATTAGTGTTTTGTAAAGTAACACCTTGGAAGAAGAGATTAGGTTGAAATCGTGGAAGTTTGCGTGAAATAAGACAGTTTTGAGTTTTAGACGAGTTAAACTCAACTCTGTTTTTTTTGCCCCATTCAGCAATTTTAGTCAGATTGTGGCTAATCACGCTAACCATTATTTTCAGACGTGAAGCCGTCTACTAAGACGGGAATCATTTAGAAAATACAGACCCTAGACCAATAGCTTGACATTTGGCTATTAAAATGTTTTTAGTAATAAATGCATCTGATTTGAACTACATTTTGTAGATGTAATTTAATTCATATCATAATATAGGTATAATAACTGCAAAAATTTGCAAATTCAAATTTTGGTTGGAATAATAAGAAAAATTAGTACTAATAGAATTAATTTAAATTCCAAAATCAAATAAATTCAATTTATTTGTAAAAAATTGAAAAATTACATTATTTAGTTTTAGTCTTAAAATTACCTTAATTTAATTTCGTTTTTTTTTTTTTATTCGTAAAACACCCTAGTAGTAAGCATATAGAATTTACACCCTATTTTAAATCAAACCACAAAATTATCTCACCCCTATATAGATATACAATTTAAAAATTAAATTTTCAACAAATATTTTACAATAAAGCTACGCAACATTTCTGAGTATATTTTTTTTTAATAATATAATAGAAACCTCCGCATTTAGAAACCCCACCAATCCATCTTCACTACCCAAAAAATTCAAATAATATGTTTAAAAAAAATATTTTTTATATCATGTTATGAGATCGCAAAAAGTAAAAGTAAAATTTTTACTCTCTTTGTTAGACGACTGTGTTATCTACAAAAACGTTTTCTTTTTTACATATTTAAATTCCCATAACATATAAAATATACATAACCTTCAAGCAAATTTGAAGTGAAGGTCTCTTGGGAGGCATACTTTTACTCTAAAAAACAAATTTTTTAGAAATGTAAAAAAAAAGAAAAAATGTTTGCAAAAGAACACAATAAAAATTATTTTAAAAAAGAATAAAATGAAAGCATCAACCTTTAGAACTATGGAGCGCATTTTCTTTCAATAGAATTCCCGTATTTTATTTTTACACCGACATTTCACTTTACCTTTGTATCAAATTTAACTTCCATCATTAAAAAAACGAAAGAAAACATGAAAGTACTTTTAAGTAAATATGGTAGATGGCTTGACAAACATAGGATAGTGTTTATTTCAATTCATATTCTAACATTTTTGAATTCAGATTGTACTGTTGCTTTGCAGTTTCGTACATTTGTCCAATCAAAATCTTAGTCGTGTGTCATAGAATTAGAACTTTAAAAATAGGAAAAAATATACAAAACTGAATAGAGGATAAAGCAAGTGTTGATCTTTTGAATCTGACAAAAATTTGTTATTTTTAATTTCAGTTGTCGTTGTAGATTTTAATTTATTCCGTTAGGTTTCTTACTGAAAAATTCAAATATAAATAAACCAAATGAAACTCTAGAAGTCAAAAGTAAAAGTGTATACTTTTTAAAAAATTGAAAATGACGCCTTAATTGCGACGGTTCAAACTAAAATGATGTGGGAAAGGTACTATAAACTACAACAAAATTGCGCAACTGTACAATATGCAGATATAGGTAGGAAAAAATAGTGTAAGCTGATATTTGAAGAAGTCATGAGTTTTAGATTTTTTAGTGTCGAAATAGCTCCATTTTGAGATTTGTGGGGTAAAAATAATAATAGAATTATTTTGCTTGGTTGCTTGGTTGATACAATATGGAACAACAAATATGTCAATACCGTAGAACAATTAAAACATATAAAGCATAGTACATTATAGAACTGGTATGGTAATTTATGACAAATCGAGAAAGAAGATGAATTCATTCCAATAGAATGGAAGCCGGACGAATTGTTAAATTGTTTACTTCAAAACTGTGGCAAGTTGCCATCAACCAGAACGACGAACGAGAAGATGAATGTAATGTAAAGCCCCCAGTTCTTTGAAAAAAATATTACACAATTATAGGATTTTTTGTGTCCTGTCCCAAACACAAAAAAAAAGAGGAAAAATATTAATACGTGCATGGATTGAAGAGAACATGAGCTTTGTTGTCAAGCCTTTATGAATTATAGAGCCTTCACGCTTTCCTGTTGATTTTATTTTATGTCTATAGAATCAGAACCATATCAGATATGATAAAAATTAACATGAATTTTCCTATTATTCCCGGTCTACGCTGTATAGATTTACCTGATTTGGAAAGCATTATATCACATTATTACCCACAGATTAGGTGTGTCAGCTTTAAATAAACCGAAAAGGCAAAAAAGAAAATAAATTAAGTCACAAATTTTTAACATTTTTCTCGAACGTTTTGTTTAGAGACAGTATTAGTAAAATATTTACTGCTGAGTTGATAAATTGTGTGATGCGAAAGTTACAACTACCTCGGGGTATTTGTATTTGTTCTGACTTTCTTACGAATATTCTACATTGCTGAATTAGAATAAGTAATTCTGTAAATAAAAAACATCCCCTCCTCTTTTAATATCAATCATAGTTAAATTTTATACTTCCAATTATGGATATTTTATGAATTTTTTTTTTAAAGTTGTCTAGGACATTCCTTTACAAAACTAAAGTTTAAAATAGAAAAAAATAAGCAAAAAAAAATGTACGTATCAGAATATTGCACCAGGTAAATCGCTATCTTAGAGATGTAATACAACTTCGGAAATGATATTTTTTTTTGTGTCTTTAAACTTTTTTTTCATATCCAAATCCTGCAATCGTACACATCTAACCCTATCAGTAAGTAACAAAAATTTATAATACAAACAAATAAAAGGAAATTTTCTTGAAGAACTCACGAAAAGAGCAAAAGCAGCATCGCATTTTAGCAATGTTATCAAAAAAAAAAAAAAAACACAAAACAGCAAAATGTAATAAAAAGTCACACACAAAAAAAAAACCAATCTCTCCAGACAGCCATAAAAAATTCTACAAAAAAAACATGATGTGATATCAAAAAGAAATTTGTTTCCTCTCTTCTTTTTTTTTTGGTTTTTTTTTTTTTTTTTTGCTTGACTTTTTTTGAATTACAAATTTTACTCAATTCAGGAATTTGAAAAGACTTACCCTATTCAAACTCTCCTAATAAAACTTCCATAATACTTACCTACTACTCTGCAAATAAAAAAAAATAAAAAAAAAGAAAGATCCTGGTATATTAGTAGCAATCTGGTATAACAGTATATCTGTATCAGATCCTGTTTCGTTCATTCGTTGTAATCTACATAAAGTATCATCATATCATTTATTCAACTCCATCGTCCCACCATACTCCCACCCTTCAAATTGTCATTTCTTTTATTTCTTTTTTTTTAAACAAATTAAGTTCACCTCAACTTTAGAGAAAAAATAGAAAACCCAAGTAAACTGCATAGATTCAGAGCTATGAGATATCAGGTACAAAATTGATACAGATATTTTTATGAGTGTGTATGCGTACCTACATAGATAAATATTTATGTAAAAATAGAATTTTCAACTTTAATTCAACTTTGGAAATTGGCACGTCTTACATGATTTTAATTTTTTATTTTCTTTTTTCTATTTGTATCCTTTATCTGTGATCCTTTTTTGTTTTCTTTTTTTGCTTTTCATATTATATTTATTTTCTAATAAAATTTAAATTAGATATATTATTATATATTTTGTATTGGTGTGTGTGTGCGTGGGATGTGTACATACAAAATACATATATTATTTTTCACCTATAGGGAAAAATTTTGTTTCCAAACAGATAAGAGTTGGAATTTTGTTGTTTTTTTGTTGGTTTTGAAATGATTTGACGGGTTGAATTGAAATGAGTTTCACCAAAAATTTAAAAGAAAAATTTTATTAGTGCTATTTAAACACCTAAAAATGTGAAGATAGAATGAAAAATGTGAGAAGGAAAATGCTGACTTGTTTAAAGAAAAATTTCCTTTAATTTGTATCGATTCGCTTTGTTCCAAAAATGTAATATGCAGCTTTAAATTAAAACTCGAATTTTAAAAACCTTTATAAACAAATTCAAAACCAAAACTTAACGTTTTCAGTACCGCATTAGGAGATCCCAGAACTACTCTCCAACAAATTTTGTAAAAATTAATTGTTACAGTTGTACTAAAATTATTTGGTTTCAGAAAAATGCAATTTAAACATGTAATTCCGCCCCACGGATGGAATTACGGGACAATGATTAAAAATTCTGAATCTGTGTTTTGCGTTGATCAAAATAGGTGTCTCACTTTCTTTAATAACTTTTTAATAGTATAAATGGAAGTAATTTTATTCTTATACAACTGCCGTTCAGTCTGCTAATAGTCAATTGCAAACGCTTTCTAATTCCCTACTACCTCCGCTAGTCTTCGTTAGCTATATACTTTTACTTTAATTTTCGTTATTTATAAACCCCTTTAAAAGTGTTGTAGAGTGCGGTTTGCTTTTAGAACAATCTTTGGTATAACTTTTTCAACAAAAGTAATATAGAAGCGGTTTTTATTTCTAACTAGTATGCTATGCTACATTCAGTTCGTAACACATGCAGCACAGTGATACCTGTGTGGATTAAAGTAAACTTTCTTTGTTAAATCAAAAATCTTACAAATTAATTATAATATCCTTTATTACACATAATAACAACTTTATATTTTGAATTTTAAATTATTACAAAGTTTGACATCTTAAAATATTATAATTGCACATGGGGTTCTAACTTTATCACCCGAATTACCAACAAAATATAGCTGTAGAAATTTGTGTTTTTGATCTGGAATATGGGCAATAATGAACCTTCACTGTGATATATTTGACGTTGCACTTTGAATGATGACATGACACGATCAGTTATTATCCTCTCCGCAACGAATGATGTAATTAGAAAGCAAGTACCTTTGTACTTTGGAATATTATTTTGTTAAACAAAATGTGTTGAATTGGGTGTTGTTCCAGATAATGTAAAGTTAATAATGGTTCTGGTGGCTGATTAAGTTCGGAAAAATTTGCTTTGCCACGCAGCACAATTTGGCGCTTCCTTTTTGTATTTATAAGCCTTACACTTGATCCATATTTCCAATGTCAATATTGCAATGTGAACTGTAGTCAGTTGCCGGGTCATAATCAAATGCAAGACTTAATAAAAATAATACACGATTTGTATTATGTGTTGATGCTCTTTTTTGTCTGATTGTTGTGTTAAATTTTCTCATCATCTGATCTTGAGTCTATTTTCTCGTGAATCAGATTTCTAAATTGATTAACGGATTGCGTATATTCCTCTGATGGTGCCTGTTGGTAACGAAAAACACGTGTGAAATTTGCTTGTTTCTAATTACTTCCCAGCAAGACTTCCTTATAAAAATTAATTTTTTTTTTTAAAACTCATTGATAAAAACGTAAACCGATTAATCCGATCCGTTTTCAGTCACAAGATAATTCAAATTTTCCCAATTTTTCATTAACTATCTACCAATTTTCCACAGTTACATTTCTGTTTCCATTCTGTTTTTCTTTTTTTTTTTTGGCTTGCAAAAAAATCACAAAATTTTTCTCAATTCTCTTGATAGATATTCGTCGATCATACCACTTTTCTACCTATATATAGATCCAACTACTATATTGTTAATTTGTATTGGTATAGCAGCAGACACTAAGAAATTTTGATTAAGTCCTAAAATTGATACCACTGTGCTGATATATATATACATTTATCACAACTGATTCATACTATTCTACTGCTTACTATATATTTATCAGTAGAAAAATAAAAAAAAATATCTTAGATTACCTTTTAGTCAGTAATGGTCTGGATAAACGAAGCCAATTAATCTTCTTTAAATAATACCATTCACAATGGAATATAGCGTATATAGAATTAAGATTTTTTATATTCTTTTTTTTTTTTAAACTTGAAAAATTTTTCTCTCAATATTTTTAGAGTATATTTTTATGTATATGTAAGTATGTATGTCCACACGGTAGTATCTTAATGTCAGAATTAAGTGTGTGTGCGTGTATACGGTGACATTAAATCCCTAAAGTGAAGTAATTTATTGTTATATATTTATCTAGAGGAGAAACTGACTACAGATTAAAAGTGATAGAAAAAAGAAAACAAAAAAAAAAGTTCAAATGTTCGTAATTTTTTATTTTATCTCATTCACTCATACTCTATCTTTTCCTCTCTCTCTCTCTCTCAGTACTATTTATTAACTTTTAAGTTCATTACTTTTTGTTTTTGCGAAATTTTTGTTACGAATTTTGTAATTCAGTGGATTACATTTTTTGATTGATTACGATTAAGTATTGATCTTGAAATTTGAAAGCTTCCATTTGAATTGAGAAGATTATAGTGAGAATAAAATCAATAAATTTTGATGTGATGGATTTTTGTTTTCTCTTTTGTATATATATATAAATTTCATTTTACCGTTAATATGAGAATAATTTAATCTTAGAGATCAATATAAAGAAAAAAAAATTTATTTTTGAAATAAATTCAATGCCAATAAATAAGAATTATAGAATGAATATGAATTTATAGAAAATTATATAGTTTTTAATTAGATTGTATTTCTGGTTGGTTGTTGTCCATGAAATTGCGATGGATTATAGAATTAATGTCAAAAGTAATTTTAAGTTTTTAAAGTTTTCAATCTGGAGAATGTAAGTAATTATATTAGTTATGACTGTGGGATAATAAATTTTTTTAAAGTTAATAACAATAATTTTGAAAATTATTTCAGGTAGGTAAAGATATTGATTAATGCCATATTGGGATTTTTTTTTTATTAAGTTGAGTATTTGGATTTGAATTAGTACCTAACTTTGGTTGTTATCAGTGCTTTTTGTAAAATTTCATTATCATGAAAGTGCACCGAAAATTAAAAATTATAATTTGAATACGGTGGTATAAATTTCGTACCACCACACATATTTGCTAAATAAACTGGTACGAATTTGTACCTTCGCGCATATTAGAAATATTGACACAACTTTTTTTTTGTATAAAATTCAACTTTAGGGGATTAAATAAAAAAAAATTCCAATGGTTAGAACATAATGAATACAAAATATGATAATGAATATCAACTTATCTTGAGTCTATTTGTTCTGTTGCCAATGAAAGCAGATAAGTTGCTAAACCGTTTTCAGAACGTATTTGTTCCGGGAAAACTGCTTGCTATTGATGAATCGATGATTAAGTTCAAATATAGTAACTCATCTCAAACAGTAAAAGCAAAAAAAAGCCAATAAAACGTAGTTACAAAGATTGAATGTTGTGTGATAAAAGAGTTATTATTACGTAACCATAATATATATACCGGGTGGTCCAGACCAGCGTATCAGCTTTTTAAGAGCGGAAGGAGCCGTTATTTTAAAATTTAGAAAAAAATTTGTTAACTAAATCGATTAGGGGTATTTTCAATTTTCGGAAAGGACCGCAAATTGGTTTTTTAAGATCAAAAATCGCCGAAATTGGCCGAAATCGAGATTTTCAAATGAGAAGGGGTATTTTTTAATGCAAATTCAGATTCTACGACAAAAAATAAGAAAATTATGTTAAATGATTTTTTTTTGTTTTCTTAGTATTTTTCTTCAAAATTAGTAAAAATAAAACAAAAATGCTCAATATTTTCCTTTGGTGTAAACTAAAATTAACGATAATCATTTTTATAAATTAATTTGCTTTCCATGTTATCATATTTTTTATCTCAGTTTTGGGTTCCTACAAAGTTTAAAAAAAAAAAACAAAAAAAAATTTACTTTACAAAAGTTTCTTATTTTTTGATGTAGAATCCGAATTTTCATCAAAAAGTACCCCTTCTTATTTTAAAATCTCGATTTCGGCCAATTTCGACGATTTTTGATCTTAAAAAACAGATTTTCCTTCTTTTACCGAAGTTGAAAATATGACCAATCGATAGAGCACCCTCGATTTAGTTTATAAAATTTTTATTTAATTTTAAAATAACGGCTCCTTCCCGTCTTAAAAAGCTGATACGCATGGTTTGGACCACCCGGTATATGTTTATATACAGGAAAGAAACTTTAAAAATGTAAAAAAAGATATACATCCAAACTGGTCCAAGACTGGTATTTTATTATAATATTTTTTATCTTAATCTGAGTATTACAATTTACATTTTTATTAATTATATTAAATTAGCACAGTTAAAACTGCTGCATTTGACAAAGCCTGATAAATACTCAATTTCCATGGGCAATATAAATTATTGTCATTTTTACTTAGAAGAGTTCAATAAATACAGTTAAGAGAGACAAAAAAAAAGTAAAATTCAACTTTAAAAAAATCTAAAAACCAATGAGAACGATTTTAAATACTGAAGTCATAAGCCTTTAGAGTCAAGCAAATAAAACACCGAATAATAACTTCTGGCACTATTTAAAATTTTGGGTTAGTAAAAATTTAGAATCCGTGCAACTATACATTTCAATCAGGTCTTTACAATAACTTTAAATTCCTATGCAAAATTTCCTCTCTTAATTTTTCGATCCGATTGAATCACAAGATTAACGATCTGCAAATAACCAGTAAATTAATTTTACTCTTGCTACCATTGATTAACTACAAAAATGTAATATTTTAATTCCATATCGTTTTAACTCAGATACAATAAATTTTGGGAAATAAAAAAATATAAACTTGGCCCTCGTAATAAAATATCCATACGGTACCTACCATAAATAAATTTCTTCCTACTCATTTTAAAATTTTCTTTCTATATTTTTGTTTTCTTCGTTTTGTTTTTCTCGTCCAGCACCTTCCAGCTTTTACATTATTTATGAATTGGATGATTTCACTTTAAAGTATTTTAAAAAATATTATAGTTGTCACTAAATAAAAGGCAACCGTAAGCATTATTAAATTCAATAAACAAACGAATTCTATATGTAATTCTTAAGTCATATCATCATGATATTTTTACAATTGAAACAATGTTATTGCTCCGGTTACATTATATGTATAATACATAGTGTATACCGCCCTTCAAAACATAACAAGAATAATAATTATTGTTCAACTTTTGAAATTTTAACATAACCTCTTTTTAACAATCGCATGGAATTTTTTTTTTAAATATATACATAAATACTGAGTATGCAGTGAAATAAGCGAGATTAAAAAAAAAAAAAAAAAATAAAACTAAATCCTAACCAACCCACCACAATTCACTTCAAATGACTACAACTAAAGCAGTCGCGAGCTAAAAACTATTCCATAAATTTAAATTTTCAGTGGATGACACATAAAAATAAAGTCACAAAAAATTAAAAAATCTGCACAAACCAGTGCAGTTCAAGAGTCAAAACAAAAAAAAAACTAAAAAAATATATATGAAATAATTTTTTTTTTGTTTTAAATAAATGTGGTGCGACATCCTTTGGTCACCACCACTTTCAGGAAATTTTGTTGTTGTTATTTTTTTGTGTTATTTTCTTGTTTATAAAATCTTTTGCACTTTATCTTCTTCCTAAACATAAACATAATAATATATGGTTACATCTTGTAAATAAATATTTCTAGATCGTGTAGAAATGAACTACTTATTAATAGACGGAATACTCTTTAATTATCTCTTTTAGTTTGTATAGTGATGGGACTTTCGTTTCTTAAAATTGATGCGGGAAAATTATTGAATTATCAATTTTTTAAAATAAATTTGATATCAAAAAAATGTTTACGCAGGACATAGTCCCATTAACGAAAATGTTATAGCAAATTCTAATACAAGATTATTTTATACTTTAAGGATAGTGATGGGATGATATGCCATTTTTATTTTAATTATTTTATAGTATTTTAAGATCAAAACTAAAAATTGATGTTTGAATAAATTGCAATGCACTCCTATGTAGTGATATAATGCTCATTTTCTACACAGTAGATAATTAGCCGGGATGATAATTGTGTAGAAAAAGTTAAGAAAGAAAGTGAGGAAATGTAAGACATTAAACTTTAAAGATAAAAACATAAATTAGTACAGTTAGTACAGAAAAAAGTTATCTTATGACTTATTTAGTTCACTGTGTACTAATTTATTACAATAATCTTCGCTTTAGACTAGTTACTATCTTTAAAATTTTTCTACATCTTACAATACGACATATAATGTTTATATAATATTATATCAAGTTTCATATATTTTTGAAATTGCAAAAAAAAAAAATAGGGAGACATCAGAACAGCAAAATAGTATATAACAGAATTTAGTTATACTGAAGGATGCAAGATGTAAAGCCAAACCAAGTCATTGGTTAATTACCAATACAGAATCAATTGGAACTAACGAATAAAAAAGGCAAGGATGAATGGAGATGGGCGAAATAAAAAAAATATGTTGGGGAAACCCCTGTTATATCAACCCTTTAGGAGTTATGCAAATTTAACATATTTTTCTATCAAAGTACTTTATATTTTTACAACTTCCTTTGAATCTAAATTCCTAAAAATCTTAAAATGATATGATCTGATATAATTTTTAACCGAATCCAAATATATGTTATTTCGTCAGATTTTGCCAAATTTCCTCTGATTATTTGACATTTTTCTTTTAATTCGTGTTTTGCCACAATGCTCATTTTGAATATGCTTAAAAATAAGATATACTAAAGTTATCTATTGATGTACATTTGAATTTTCTTTGTGATGATGGCAGAAACATATTCCATGCTTCGAAAGCGTATAAGTGGACTGACTTTACACTGGACTTGAACAGTTTTAATTCAATTTGCAGTCATATGTTTTTTATAGCTATGTTGTTTAGAAAGCATTTTGAATTAGTTTTTTGGCTTTACTGATGCTCAATACAACAATCGATACCTATATTTGATGATAAGATGTAGGATAGATTTTTGCACATAGAATGCGATGAAAGCAATATCTTATTTTTCGCTTGTGTTGACTTAAGCGGTTATATATGTACGGCGATTCTATTTAGTTTATTTACCTAAATAACTGTTGCACATGATCTATTTGTGCTCCTTCATATACGATCGGATATGCAAGCTAATGTTTTTGATTTTAACTATATTGATATACATTTTTTTCAGAGTAATATGGCTTTTGTCACTCATTTAAACCTCCATTCGTATGTGATAAGAAATATATATTGTCGTCATTAGTCTAATTAATTGCTACGTCCGAATTTGCGCCGGTGTACTCTGTCGCTATCATGTACACTCGTAGTAGTAGTAATTGTATAATATATTGAACAATAAGAACAATATGCGTGTGATAAAACACTATATTGCCAAACTCCCTTACACAACTCGAAGCAATTTGTCTTGTTCGATTTAAGAATCGTCATTTGTAGAATTCTTTAATTATTAACAATATTAGAAAAATTTAAACTTTTTGGTATCACTACGTTTAATCTGTTAATTTAAAAACGTACGGTGCAAATATCTGAATCATTTCACAACCGATTTCACTATATTTAAAAGAAGACGTAGCGAAACTACATTTTTCTTAAATTTTATAAATTTTCAATTAGAAAATTCAATTTAAAATTTTACCTTATGTATAAGTTTACACAATATACATTTACCGAATGCACGAGTTCACCAAATTCTAGTTGTATTTAAAGGATAAATATGTTTTCGATTTTAAATGCGTCCGGTTAGAACTCTAAAATCCCCTACTAAGTTATTGCCATAATATATACTCGCCGTTTTATAAGGTACTGGTAATGACTATAGCTTGTAAGCACATTATATTAATTTTCATAATTATTTCTAGGATATATTCTGATATTTTGTTTCCCTAACACGCAATAACATAAATTCAAAAATCATTAAAAAAATAGAATAACTTATTTTTAAATACTTTATAACTCTAGCAATTCATAAAAATTGTTTGAAAAAAATAATATTTCCACATTTAATTTCAATCCATATTTCCTTATTATTAATTTTTTTTTTTTTATTTTCTCTTTGAACACTTCACAAGAATATCACCTCCTGTTTTAGAATTTAAAAAATATTTTTACATAGTTCCAACCTTTTTTGCTATTTTTTTCCTTTTTGAATTTGTTTAGAATTTCATTTTACTTCCATATTAAATCAGAGTATAGTGCTCCCTTAGATTTACAGAGCAAAAAATAAAATAACATTTTCTTAAAGTAAAATTTCACATATAAGTTTTAGGAAGATCTCTGATAGTAATCGGATTCGAAAATGTATAGAAAAAAATTATTTTAACATTTTTTGTTTTTTTGCCCAACTTTTATTGGAATCAGGCATTTACTAAAACCTATATAGAATAATAAGAGCGCGCGCCATGTAACCTACAAGTACCTAATAATAATAAAAAAAAAAAAAAGAAAATTTTAAAAACTAAAAAAAAAAAAAAATTGCAGGGAGCAGCGAAACAATAATTGTTGTTGTTGTAAATTATTGTTGGTAGGATTGTTGTTGTTATTAGGTTCCAGCAAGAGCTCAAAATATGACCAAATAATTTCTGTTTTTTTATATTGCAGTGAATATATACCATCATTGAGAAATTTTGATAGTGCTGGTGGTAGTTATGGTATTGGTGGTGGCAAAAACAGCAGCCCAACGGATAAATAATGTTCCTTTTGAGAGCCCAGGAGCACATCACGTTTTTTATTTATATTTTTGTTTTTGTACTGTTGTACTTGTTTTCTTTTTTCCTGTATTTCCCATTATTCTATATAGTTGTAATATGCAGAGATTGCATTGTTTATGTTCTTGAATATGTAGGACATTGAAATAGAGCTATTTTTTATGAAATCGTACATTAAATATCTTAAAAGGAGGCTGATCATAGTTTTTGGTTTTTTGGTTTGTTTTTTTTTTTTAGTTTTTATACTGCTATCGTATCTTAAATTTTATATCGCAGAGGCAAACCTTGAAGTTTTGTGACTTTCTTTTTTTTCTATGATTCTTCTTATGGTGCCTTGAAGATTCCAGAAAATATAATATTTAAAGATTTGAAGATTATGCAACTAAGAAAATAATTTTTTTTTTTTTTTTTGATTTACACTACCAAAAAGTTCATGGACTCGGTAGTTGTTTAAGGATATTTTCTATAGCATCTGATTAGAAAATCTAGAGTTTTTGCAAAAAAAAATAATAAAAAAAAAATTCGCTTCCAGTGTCTTAAGGTGTGGTGAATTTTTTTTTTTTTTTTTAAATTTGATTTTTTTGTTTTCGATATGGAGATTTATAGAAAAATAAAAATTACAAAACATCCTTGGTTTATTGGAAATTTGTATAGAAATGGAACTAATATTTTATACATAAATGGTCAATAGGATGGGTTGGGTTCATAGTATTTTATAAAATTTTTAATAGTTTTATATAAAAACTATATACAATTGTGTTAATTATAATTCACAACAATAAGATCAAAAAATTTCTTCTACTTAATTTTTTTAGTATCAGGCAATTTTGCATGCTTCTTCCAAACTACTAGTTTCAATGTTGTGATCCCGATGTTGAATATTCATACAATGTTATACAGCTGTTTCTGTTGGGCATTTTGTACTTGATTTACTGGTCATTAATGTGCTTTTGTAAAATGATTTTGATTAATTCTGTACACACGGTCTCTCCTGTTGCTTCGTCTAATGTGCATCAACAATTAGATTTTCTTTCATTAGGCAATCCGCCATTTGTTTAATATACAGCCGTTGATTTGTTTAGAATATGACCGCTCCATTTTCAATGGCCGAAATATACTGCTATACAGTTTAGTTTAATGAAAATTAAGTTCCCAGTCGTGTTCTCCATTAATAATTGTTTTCTTCGACACAAAAACTACTACATTTACTATCATTATAGATAAAGCTTGTTCAAAAGTCTTGCCGCTAACCGGGGATGGAACGCTGCAATAAATAAATTTTACCCCATCTAACGCAAATTTTGTGAAAAGCAATACCCTTTTAATTTTACTCCATCTTTTTCAACAGTTTATGCCAATTATTTAATTGAAATTTATACTATAACTGTTTGATTGATTACCCTTCGGGTGTAACAGTTCTAACACTAACCCAGTTTAGGTCCTACTTTGGTTGTAGATATTTTTTTATTTGTAAACTTTAAATTTGTTGGTGTTATATTTAAAGAATATAATATGGTTTTAATTTCCTAGTAATAATGCTATGAGCTAAATACCGTAATACACGTTCATTATGCACCGTTAGCTGACGCTGCAATAATAGTAATTGTTAAAAGTAATGACACAAAAAATAGCAGAAAATAAATATGTAAATCACAGTCACTAGTATATTCATGTAGCCGGACAAGCAATGAGCATTTAATGAATTTTTGAGTCTTTTTTGCACCCTATTTGAATTTTGTTAATTCATTGGAAATTGTCATTACCTTTAGCGGGACATAATTAGAAGAAATATTGTAATGTATAAATTCGTAGAAAAATAATTTGTCTCTAATTAGTTTTGTTAAGTCATTTACACTATACATATTAAAGTAATGGTCTCGAAATTAATAAGAAATTTAGATCCAAATTCAATTGAAAATCAAGTTGATTTGTGTAAATTTATTAATATTAATCTTTTGGTTTTAGTTACAGCAATGAAAATTAAATGTAAAAATAAGTTAAATTAGATTTTGAGTAAACACACATTCGATTTCAAGAATCGAAATAAAGTTTTAATCGAATTATAGTTTTAAATAAATTAAATTTATAGCAATTATTTATGAAATTTTTATTAAATTAAAATTTTATTTTTAATTTCAGGTATGACAGTAATTACATATACAATATATTAATTATAAAATGTACATCATTGATTATTACTGCGGAGTAAGTTATTAAATTGGATTTGGAAAATATTTAAATTATATATATATATAAAAAAAAAAACAATCTTTTAATGTAGATGCCTCACTACAAGAAAACTGTCCTCCTGCACAACCTCATATTATGATTTACGAATTTTTCAGAACAGATTTTCAATTAAGTTTAAAATTAAATTTTTTTTTGTATATTTATTTCATGGGTTTTTTACTGATAAAAATATTTTTCTTCATATGCCTTACACAATATGTCCTCTTAGACTTCGAATTAGAAGAATGATATTTTCTTTAAAATTGGTTTTAGTTAAATTATATTTTTTTTTAGCTTCGATTGTTTTACAATCATTATAATGAACCAATTTCCGGTTCACGTTACTATATGGGTGTTTCCGCTTTATCTTCAATTCGTTCTAGCTTATTTATTTTTTTTTGTACAAATTTAAATTTTCCTATTATAGTCTTGTTTAAATCTCCAATAGTTTAAACAATCTCATTTTCTTATTCGACTAAAACAAAATACTAATTATATTTAGGTCTATGGTTGAAATCATACTGACTTTAATTTCAAACATTTTATATAGACCCTTCTGGAAACCAATAATACTTTAAACTTATCAAAAACAATAAATTAAAACATATTGGCAAATCGTTGGTTAATCCCATCACAATCACGTTTATCGATTAATTATGATTATGAATTAACAAAAAATGCTCATTGGCCAATATTACTTAATTAGCAACAATTTGATAGTATTATCACAAGTGTTAACTATTATTTATTATTGAGTAATAAGAATAATGCGAATTATGCATTACATATTAACACAAGTGGTAAATAACATTTTATCGATGTTTTTAGATTTCGTTGCACCTCACATTATAACAACAACTAATCATATGACTTTACGCAATTAATTTTGCAAAAAGGATTTTTGCGACTCACGTACAGTCGATTCCAGTTAAATTATAGTTTTTAATTTATTTCGGAATGTTTTAGTTAACTTTTGGGTCTTATAATTCCTATCCCAAAAAGGCTGTTTGGCAAAAAGGATATTTGTTTATAATCACTATTTTATCAATCAATCTATTTGTATATTTTAACTTGACCGAACTCTCCTGAATGTATGCATATCGAACTGATAATCCATCCTTTATATAAAAGCAAGTATAAATTACATCACTATTGTTTATAAATAAAATGAAAAACATGAAAATCAAGTAAATATAAATATTGAAATTCAAAAATTATGAATTTACTCAAAATAATTTAAATATTTTTTGTCATATTAAAATAGAAGTCTCTTAAGAATTTCAATCAAAAGTGATTTTGAGCTTCTAGAAATTCATTATCTTCATTACATTTACCTGAATAATTTTCAATCATTTGAACATTATCTAAAATTCAGCATGAATACATTTTAAAATTAAATTAATTTAGTAATTTATTGATAGGTAATTAATTATCAAATGTATATATATATATATATATATATAGATCTATTCTTTTTAAATTCAATCAAGCTACCTAGGTGCTTTTGTGATTATTTAATCTTTACAAAAGTTTTTGTCATAAAATAACCAACCCCATAGATTGACTCAAAAGACTATCTAAGTTATAAATTTGAAATTTTCTCTTTTAACTATTTTAGGTAGATAGATCGTATAGCTATACTATAAGAGTGGAGATTGAAAAATTTTATCTTAAAATCCATTAATTAAAAATTTTTGTTTTGTTTTTTTTTTTGTTGTGTCGTTTTTGATTTTGGAAAATTCACTCAAGGATAACTAGTTTTCTCTCTTTTGTGGTTCTTTTTTTTGTTTTTAATCAATGAAATATTTTTCACCCTATCGAACACTTAATCAATTATTTTTCTTATTGAATTCTCTTCTGGTTATAGAGTTTATAAGGTATTATAAGGTACCTGATTGAAGCATTAAACTATTATTATAATGTATTCGGTATTTATAAACTATTTTTTTTGTTTAAATATTTGTAAATAATTAATGTTTATCATCAATTAATATAAAAGAATCTAAAAATAGGTAGACTGGTATAATTATATGGGTATTGTAATACTATGTAAAGAGGTGATATTCTATTAAAATGTGTATTATTATTTGATTTGTTCTCTCGTGTTTTTTTTGATATACTGGTCAATGTAGAATTGCAGAAGTACAGATCAGTTTTAACATTTTTCACTTAAAACTTTACAACTAGTTAATTTTTGTATTGCCATACACACAAGTATCTATTCGATTCATTAAATATAATCGATTACTGTATTTCTAAATATATTTCAATATGCGCACAAATTAAATTCTAATAAGCCTCAGCGCAACGATCAAAAATCCGGTAGGCGTAAGATGTAGAAAATTGTAGTTTTCAAATAACTTGGAATAAAAGTCAACATCAACAATTACTCGAAGCCTTAAAATAAATTCTTCTTCACATATTTTTCATGTACACTTCCCGAAATGTTTTAGTTGTTAAAAAAAAACAAGTGAGATCAACAACAAGATAAAAAGTTCTGCCAGTTTGTCGGATGTCCAATTGTTGCACCCAATATTGTATTTCGACCGAATGTTATATATATATATAACTTAACGGATTTGATTTCATATGAGTCCCTAAATGTTTTAGTTGTTGAATATAACAAGTAAAGAATAGCAAGACGAAAAGCTCTGCTAGTTTATCTATTTTCCAATTGTTGCACCCATTATTGTACTTTGCACCAAATGTTATACCTTAACCGGTGTGATTTTTGCACCGAATGTTATAGCTTAACCGATTTGGTTTCATATAATTTCCTAAATGTTTTAATTGTTGAAATAACAAGTGAGAAACAGCAAGATTAAAAGATCTGCCAGTTTATCTATTTTCCAATTGCTGCACCCATTATTGTACTTTGCACCAAATGTTATACCTTAATCGATTTGATTTCATATAAGTCGGTAAATACTTTAGTTGTTGAAAGTAACAAGTGAAAAACAACAGATAAAAAGTTCTGTCAGCTTATCGAGTTTCCAATTATTGCACTCAATATTGTACTTTGCACTAAATGTTATAGTTTAACCAATTAGATTTCATATAAGCCAAATATCGTAACTGTGGATACGCGAATATCGCGAGGATATTGTAATTTAAGTAAATTAATAATAATAAAAAATAATTAGCTTCCCTCACACACTATTGGGCTAATTACTTAATCACAAGAACAAGAATGATTTTTATTTCAATGTCCAGCTCAATACACTTTTTTCCCAATTTACTGAATTAACCTACGACGGTACCAATCATTAAATATATTGAATTGCACCACTGATTTTGCACAGTCTATAATAATATCTGAAAAATTCAAAAAATTAAAAACAACAACAACAAAAATCTCAATTCATAATTATTTAATAAAATCAGTAACTAAAAAACTATTCAATAACTAGTCAACCACTAATAATTATCACTAATTTTAATTAACCAGTTCAGTGCAAATAATGACTTAAACTCATTCAATTAAAAGTCAATCTAAAAGAAACAAGAAAAAGAAAAAGAAAATATCAAAATAATTAAAAAGGATATCAGCAATTTAGATATAGAAAATATTATCATATTATTTTGTATAAAGTAGCCATATAGCCTAATGGAAAGAACTTTTACAATGGAATTTCCATATTGTGTGTGTATTTCAAAGAACATTAAGGTTATGGACATGAAATGTCAATAGGTTACAATAAAATATTTAGATGCGATCGATACAATTTGCATAAAATTGAAAATTTTTGAGAAATTAAAATATTTTGCAGTCAATAATAAGGTAGCACTGTAAAGAAGTGAAATATTTTTTTAAACATTAAATTCCACTTTCTAAATTAATATTCAATGTGGCAGTTTGAATCCTCATAGAAGCTTCAACATATTTTATTTTACTTTAGTATGAGTGATTTAATATATATGAGATAATTGGCCACGGTCAATATTTGTTGGTCTGAATCGCTGGATAGAATCGCTTGTCTTATATCCTTTAAATTCACAGATAAAATACAACTTGTCGAAGCTTAATGTACTAATTGAACGTAACATGCAGACATTGTTGTAATCTATATCTTTATTAAGCTGTTCACAGAAGAAAAATGGAAGTGGTAGGTTTCAGGAAACATTACGATACTTTTCATAAACATTGAAATTGTTTGCTTTAAAGGACATCTAATAATTTTTTTATTGATTTTTTTCAGCCTGTCTATTAGGTTTTCTACATATTTTATTAATGTAAAAATTTATCAATTATTGTAATAATCAAATGTGGAAAAAGATTAGTTAAACGATTTCAGATTAATGGGATCAGTATTTTGAAAATATACACGATGTTGTTTACTGGGATGAAATCATTTTCGAGGCAGAATACAATCGATTGCTCCTCAAAGCAAAATTTGTTTCACACAGTGATCACATGATTCGTTTTTTCAATTATATGATAATATCTTAAACTTCCTGTTGATCGGACTCAACATACTTACTGTAATAAGAAAAATTATTAATAAAATTCCAAAACTTCGCATATTCTAAACGTAATTCATAAAATAATCATACTCTATTTATAATTCAAAATTTTTATTTAGACAGCCATCCCCAGATTTACCAATTACTATTTAACAAAAACAAAAAAAAAAAAAACTCTTAATTGAAGAACATTAAGATTGGAGACAAATCAATTTTATAAAACAAAAAATTTATTTCAACTCATTTAGAAATTCTTTACTAAAATCGATTTTATAAAATTATTCTTCATTAATGGTGCAAAAATTATTACAGAATTCTGGTTCCAAATCTTGTTCCCTATACTTTGTGTACAAAATATAGAAGAGATATTTTTAAATTATTCATCATTAATTTTTTTTTTTTGTATTAGGTACCTAGGAACTATTTCGCTTTATTAGTCATTTTACTTACCAGATGGTTCTAATAATACTACCATTACCACTATTCTACTACTATTACTATCTCTATCTCTACATTTTCTCAGTTGCTCAGTCTGCACTTAAAAAATTGATTTTTCTCTCAATCATTTAAAATAGAAACAACATTTTTAACGATATTAAAATCCATTTAACAAACTATTAAATAAAAAAAAATGTATTTTTTTTTTTAAATTTGTTCCTTTGCTTTTAAAATGGCAGACATTTTGAATTATTCATTCAAAGCCAAACCAACATACATTCATATAGATATAATTTTGTAACATTTTTGTTATTAGCCAATTTTGATAAGGTAATTTGTTATTACCGCAGACAACAAACGGTACAACTGCTATCAATTATTTATTTTGTTGTTGTTGGTTTTTTTTTTTTGTTTTTTTTTTACTGTCGCATCAGTAAACTTGTATTTATATTGTATAGTCATAATGTGAATGACTATTAAGGTTTTGCTATTGACAATTATTGTATTGTGTAATAACATAATTTTATTTCCTATGTCCTATCTGAAGTTATAAAATCAGTGTTGCCGGTTAGATTAAATTGAATATGGAATTGTTGAAGTTTGGAGAACATAACATAATAGTTAAATTTGAATTTTGCTTAATTAATCATGAAATATTAAATTAATGATACGTTTTATATCATACGGTGACAAAGTAGATAAGTAATATCGGTTTGACACATTTTCCGTTAATTTTTCATCATAAATTCCAAATATTTTTTAATTAAAAATTACAACGTCACGACATTTAAGATAGCCAACCATGAAATGAGGTTAATTTAATAAAAAATGGATATATTTTTATACATGTCTAGTTCCTGTAATTGATAGTAAAAAATGATTTTACTTATTATGTTATATTTATTGAACTCGGAAAATATACGAAGGCATAAAAACGAACATTCAGGCTTCATATGAATATCCGAAGCCACTTTCCATCACATTAGTTTAAATTTTGATGTGGACATTGTATTGTAGGTATTACTCTCTCAGGTTGCATTCTATATAGATTCGAATTATTAAGATTAACTCATTATAATAACAGCTAATTTAACCGAAATAAAATGTTATTATACAGGATAATTATAGAGTAATTAATTATAGAGTAATTACAAACCGACGGAGGGCAGGTTCAAATCACATATGATTACAGAGGCCACTTCTTGCAAAATAGAGAAAAAATAAGATTCATGAAATGAAAAAGACCTGTTATAAGTCAAGTAAATTATATTTTACTTATTCTAAACCCCGACACGGCGGAATGTCATTAAAAACAAATAAAAAACTAAATATTCTATCAGGCAACACTATACAAAATAAAATTTAAATTTTTGTAAAAACATTTTCTTTAAAAATTTATCGAAAAAATCAATTAAAAAGAACAGAAACAAAAAAAAAAGAACAGGAACAGGACAGTAAAACACTTGATTCATGACAATGAAATTTAATGACAATTTGGTACAGCATTTTTTGGTTTTTTTTTTATTATAAATTTTTAATTATTGTTGCAGTTTGTTTAAATGTGATGCCAACAAAATATAAATGTTATGTTACTGCTAACTGGTATCAGTGTAGAAAAAAATCTAATTAAAACGATAATAATATTTTTTTGTTATATTGGTAAAAAAAAAAAAATAAAACGATTTGAAATGGCGCGTAAACATTACAATAAATAGATTATAAAATTGAACAAATATTTAACAACAGCTGCTGCATATAAGTTTACCACAATTATTGGACTTTTTTATACCGTAAAACAAATATCGTAATATTCGCAATGAATATAGTAAAAAAAATATGTTTTTTTTTTGTTTTTGAAATAATAAAATTTTATTTGACGGTCATGAAAATTAACAATATAACGAAGTCGGCTGTTATTCTACTACTGCTCTGCCAATAACAATTAAAAAAAAATAGTAAAAAAAAATAAACACAATGTTTTCTAAATATTAAAATGGCATTCAGAAATAAATTTTATGTCATTATTACTAGACTAAAAAATTGAATCAATAAAATTCTATCAATTTTCTTAATAGAAATGACAAATGTTAAAATCAGTGTAGTTAAAACTTTCACAATATTTTACACTTAATTTCAGAAAAACATTCCAAAAATATTAAGCTTTGGTTTTGCTGATTTCCCGTTACGGCATATACAGAAAAAAAAATGTGTCATTCTACTACTCTATTGAAAAAACGTTGGGCTCAACTTTAAATTTATCATCACAATAAAAATGTTATGTAGGGAATTACTATCTATAATAGATTTCATTTTATATCGACTCTACTGAGATTTTATGGGAAAAGTAATTAGAAATCATTATTCCAGTACTGAAACGGATTAAATTACAAACAAAATATGGGCCAACCTTGTCGTAAGAGTAGTATATATTCGTCTTCCTTTTCTCCAACTATACGAATCAGTAAATTGTAATTTTAATCTAAATTACGTTCTTCTTAACGTTCTGATAATTGCCCAGAGTAAACAAATTAAAATTTGTATTAATTATTTTTAAGGTTTGCGCAGGAAGTTTTACAAAATTTAATTGAGTGGCATACCCTCAAATTTTTGGTATTTGTGTAGATAATTTGCCGAACAATAACGTCAAATCTATATTAGCAAATACGGTTGAAGTTTATATGATAAGCTAATACGGTTAACCGTTAATTATTATATCAGTTTTCTAATACGGTAATTTACGGTTTTCAGTTAAGTAACTTTAAGCTTTAAACTAAGACGAAACAGTGAATCTAACATATTGGTAACGACTAACATAAAGACGTGAAGTACTAATCTAACTATTTATAGCAGTAAATTTAAACGAAATAAATTCTCATTATACAGAACAATTGCTTATAGAGTGTAATTCTTGAAGAATTTAAAAAACAAAGCAAAGAAACGGTTTGGGTTTAACTCGATTTACAAATCAAAACGATCATACACACTCGTTCGAACAACCGTACGTTACAGCCGATGGTACAACCCGAAAAGATGATTTTATGTAAAATAAAACTGAAATTTATTTAAAAATATACAAAAGTAAGTAAATAAGTCTTGTTTCAAAATGCTTACATTGACAACACATTTTGAGATACACTGAATTAAATTTAATGTATCCTAAATTTTATTTACATATACACAACACTATTAAAAATTTAGAGGTCTTATAAATAGGCGATTTGAATTGAACATTAAAAAATATTCTCAATTAGTGTTAAATATGCACCCTTCAATAGGAAAAGAAAAAAAACTTGAGTGAACGAACATACGTCATAGACTACGGACGACGACACAATCTTTAATTGGACTCATTTCAACAGTGTGGTTTTTTTTTTTTTAATTAATTTGTTTTGATTAGAAAATTATGTACAAAATTAGGAAAGAATGTTTTTATTACAAAAGAATGGAGAGAGAAGGAGAACATAAAATAATTTTATTCATTAGTTGAACTTTAACAGTAATGTAACAGTGTGTAATGCAGTAATGACCTTCTATATTGGTATATGAATTAATAATTTGTTGTAAAATAAATGGGGCTATACTTTGTAAATTTTAGTTTCACGCCTTTTGTTTTTTTTTTTATTTTAATAAATTTATGCACATTGAACAATAAAAAATAATGTTATTTTAATTTTGATAGACTGACGTCTGGCAAATCAGTTTATATTTAAAGTATTAAACTATAATGTGTATCTTTAGCTCTAGTGAATATAAAAAATAGATTATGTCTAGAAATCTGATATACAAGTGGATATTAAAAGCTCAGAAATGATATTGGTCTCAACAAAAAATAGATCTGCCGCTCGTATTCCACAAAAAGTCCTTACAAACATTGTTTTATATATTTTTTCTTAATTTGTCTTCATGGTGTCTGTGACAATGATGATCTGGCCAAAAAATGGTCCTATATCGCAGAATTAAAAGCGAAATATTATTATTATATGTTTAAATAATATATTTACGAAGGCAGCTTAAAAAAATAATTTAAAAAAAATTGTTGATCCATCCCCGTGCATGTATAAATCATAATAACATTCCGTCCATTGAACTCAATATATGCAACTTGTAAAACAATATTAAAATGTTATAATGCATTATAATTTTTTGTTTTTTTTTTTCAATTAATGATTTAAAACAATAAATTAATTGAAAAATTCATTTTGTATACCTAATTACGTTTTTTTTCAAAATGTAGTCAAAATAATTTTACAAAGGTCACGGTTCGATTCCTATATTTGTACCATATTATGTAAAATGGTAGAAATTGAATTTTTTACAATTAAAATTTATTTTTATCAATTTAAAACTAAACAATTTTATAATTCATTATTTAAAATGAAAGGAAATGAGTAACGAGTTTCAGTTTTTTTTTTTAATTTGATGCATCATATTTAATTATTTAAAGTTTAACTTTTATTTGAATTTTTAATAGGCTTATCTGATGCAGGTCTAATTATTATTTTTCCTTTAAGCATATTGTAGGGATATGTTAGTATAATTAACAAAATAAAAATAAACTAAATAATTGAAAATTAGAGTTGACTTTCGAAAAGAGTGGTTGTGGGGAACATCATTGTTAAAACTTGTGACGTCATACAATTAAATTACTATTCAAAATGGTTAGTAATAAATTTAACCCTAAACCTCATAACATATTTTGTCACGTAAATTCATAACATGAGCCTAGCAGGCTCACCTTATAATGTAATAGAAAAAAATTATTTTTAATAAATTTAAAATTATTTATTTCAAATAATTAATTTTTAAATGTTTTAAAGTAATCAAAATTAACAAAATAAACGCTACTGTTTTTGAAATTGCAGTACGAGATGGTGGTAATTGCAGCTTTTTAGTACTAGCACGCTTTTTAATAAGAGAATTTACTAAACTTTCACCAAGAGCTCTTATAGAAATAAATTTCTTTTATTGGAATTTTTTTGGTCCAAATAATGTAGATCTCTATTTTTACTTGGAAAAAATTAGAATATAAGTTTTATTTCGACGTAAAGTTCCTACAATCGTCAATCCATTAGATAACAAAGTTTTTGCAAGTTCTAACTTTTTGAAATAGTTATCCAGTGTAATATTCCGTCCATTTCCAAAACATGGTGTACACAAATTCTCCACTACATTTTGAGCACGTCCTGTTACTCTGTTATTATCTTTGTTCCCAGTATATATAATTCCTTGAGTAAGTATGCCGTCTGAGAGTTACAAAGCCACCAAATTTTAATACCATACTTGTTAGGCTTTGATTGCATATGTTGGCATTATTTGTGCGTCTCCGATAAGATTTTCTGAAGCTATATAATATTTTCCCAAATTCTTATTTATTGTTTCAAACACGTCTTGAATTGGGGCTAATTTGTCAAATCTACGTCGATTACTTCTTGTGATTTCTTCATCAAATCTAATATAACGCAAAATTTTGTCAAAGCGGCTTATGCCTATAGTATAGCTTTGAATATAATTAAATCATAGGCTCCTAAAACGATCGATAACTTTGGTTATTTGATTTCGAAGAAGGCGTGCAGTTGCGACAAATGGTTTCCAGCGCAAAATATTAATTTAGACAAAGCGTTATGGCCTTTGAGCCCATTTTTTACCATCTTTTGCAAAAAATTCTCCATGAGAAATTATAATTTCACCACTATTATCTGAATCATAAGTTAATTCGTCTTCTGCTTCTGAAGCTTCAAATAAATGATCAGAGTCAATTGCCACATCATCGAATTCTATGTCGTCAATCACTTTATCATTATTTATTCATGTCAAAACTTGCATTATTAAGGAATTATTATGAAATATTATATGAGAGCCTCTCAGGCTTGAATATGCATCTGCATTGGTCAATTAGAAACATTTCGAGGTGGTCAATGCAAAGACACAAACCAGATAAATTTAAAAATTTTAATAGGTAGATACTTTATTTTTTGGGTAATTTTAATTGTTTTGATTACTTTAAAAAAATCTTTTTAATTTGAAAAACTTCATATTTTATTGATTTTATGACGTTTTGCTATTTGGTTCTGGTATTAAATAAACAGTTTTTCTATGTGGGCTTAGAACTTGGATATATTTTTCTATAAATGATGTAGTTGAAAGATGGGCGCAAAAATTAATACATACATATTTTTTAATTTTTTTTTATATCTGAATCGGTAATTTTTTTGCGGTAATATTTTGAAAAAGCTTCACATTTAAATATTGTTGAGTTCCTGTCACTGCTTTTTGCTTTAATTCGCCGAGGTGGAAAGTTTTACATACATTATTAGCGTATTATAAGTAATATTATTATTACATGCCATTCTATCATTCTATATGCTGTTCACACTACAATTGTATAACATGTTATCGAGCTCCTAATATGTTGTAGAACGTAGTTTGAGCAGGATATTACTGTATTATATTAATTAAAATTAAACGGCCTACTCTTACTACTTTCACACCTCCAAAATTTGAAAAGAAAAAAAACACATTAAATTAATTTTTAAATTCAAAGTGATAAAAATACAAAACAACAATAATACCTAGACTGTTCAAATTAAAAAAAAAAAAAAAAAAAAAAAAACTATTGTCTCTTCTTAAATATAAGATTTTACTTCCATCGACAAAATCAAAATAATTAATTTGCATCCTCCATATAATTTGAAATTAGCATACTATATACATTTTACTAAACCATATCTAATTTGCATTAATATCCCTATACAAAAAATCAGGATAATGTTACTTAATTTAAAATATTTTTTTGTTTGTTTTCTGTTGTTTTTTTTTTGTATATTATTTATTTAAATTGAATTACTTTTTAAAATGAACCTATCATTTGTGGCAATATTCAAGAACCTATTGAGAGTTACTTTTAAATTATTCTTCTATTTCCAGGTAATTTTTTTTTTTTTTTGTTTTCTTTTTTTTTCCAACTTCAATTTAACAAAATTATCCTTAAGTATTCATGTTCTTTTCTTTTTTTCATATCTTATTATATCCATCTACATATACTTATATATATATACATATTTATTATAAACTGAATAACTCCTCTTTTGTATTCAGTCTCTAATGAGATTCAAAATTTTAAAAGAAAGAAAATCATGTTTTCTTTTATTCCCAAAGTCTCAATACATTTTTTTTTTTTTTTATTTTTTTTTTTTGTTTTTGTTTTCATTTTGTTTTTTTTATTATTTTATTTATTTATTTTCTATTTAGGTATGGTAGCTATAAATCTCATTATTATTTAAAAAAAAAAAAAAACAATAATCTCATCATGATGTAAATAAATAAATAAATAAATAAATAAATGAAGCAACAATAATAATAACAATAACAAACAAAAAAATATTTTTTTTTGTAACACAATGGAATAAAAATTTTCATGAAAATTTATGTTAGACATGATCCCTACAAAAATTTTTCCTTCTTATATCGGAGAAGATGAATCACATTATATTCAACTTTTAAACTTCCTATTGTTCTCTTTAAGAGAAATTACATTGTAGAACCAGTCAAAAAAACAATAAAAAAAAAACAACAAACAAAAAACAGGTACAACAATTTTCAATAAAATTAAAACAAACAATAACAACAACAAAAAACAATCAGAAGATTCTCTAATTCTAAACCAGTTCAAATGAATATACTAAGTAACAAAAAATGACTTAATACCAAAATTGGTGAAGAACGATGACAACAATAATGGTTTGTGTCTTGTTCTCTTCTATTATTTTATTCTCTTCTCTGAATTTTGTATTAACTGTTATTGAAACTGTCAAAATTTTTACTAATATTCCGGTAAATTCAAAAGGAAGAATAAAAATTAATATAAATACGATGCCACGGTACTTAAATAATTGTCCAAATGTTATGTTCTGGATCTGTCAATTCAACTTGACAGGTAATTAGTTTTTAAGAATTGTTAAAAATTATTATTGTTAGGAATAAAAGGTCCACTTAAAAAAATTGTTTTTTTATTCCAAACAAATTTCCAACCTTTGCTTTGTAATCTTTGAACTAAAGAAAAAAGAGATCGGCAATTATAATAATGTGGTATTAACCCTTTACTTCATACGAAGTCAATGCATACGGCTTTTTGAAATGTATTAATCAAGCCTTTTGGTATGTAATTAAACATAACAAATTCTTGATGATGATTTCAAAAATCCTTAATATGACTCCGTATGAAATAAAGGGTTAAAATTGCATACATACAAATCTGAAGAAGTTGTATATACAAACGAAAGATGCTTTGATACTTTGGACATCGTCAGGTATCTGAAATTGTAATTTTTCGTTACAGATGAAAACATTTAGAAAGCGGTTCTAACATATATTTTGATGTTAATGACTTGGTGTTGGATTGGGTCAGGATTTTTCATATCAATGACTTGGTGTTGGGTTGGATCAGCAATCGATTACTGCCTTTAAAAATAACTAACTGTCTATCGACTTGAAAGACGAACTATTGACAACATTTTGTTACAAAAAATATCTCAGGGTATTGAAAATAAAAAATTATATATAAAATTTATAATCAATAAAAATAATTAATATAATTAATACTTTATATAACTAAAAATATTACCAATATCTATATCAATACTGATATTATTCATACAACACAATAACCAAATAACGCAATAAATAATATTGGAAAAACACTAATAATGACAAAATTGTCAACAATTGACTAAAGTATGTGACACGACGTACCCAGTAAATACAGTAACGTCAGGCATCTTAACGTCAAAGATGGATAAAATCGCAGCGACAACTTGCAGAAAAATATGACGTCGTTTTACCACGTAGGCGCAGATAGAGTTATCAAAGTGGTCTTCTACAGTAGGCAAATCGCCTACTTAGACAGTACAAACAAATTAAAAATGAAATTTGACATTGCCTCGGAAATTACATCGGAAAATGAAATTAGCTGCTAGAATTCGGGTATGAAAAAAAAAACAAAAACATACTTAAAATATTCTACATTTTCGAATTTCTTTAAGTTTTAATGCGGACAGTGAATGAGAAACATTATTTTGCAAGAAACTAAACAGATTTGGGATTTGGAAATATTGAATTCAATTGTGTTGAAGTGAATATTCATTCCTATATAGGAATTAATTATTATTGATGAGAGTACTTTATTTATTGAACTGAATTCTCTTCAGATACTCAAATAATTTTTTGATAATTCTACAGACTGAAGATGTTGTTTTGCAGTTTGGCAAACGTTAAGTTATAAAGCTTTTTTCCAAATATACAGTTTGTATTAAAGAATTGTCTGAAAAAGGACTACTAACAGTATGTCGGGTAATTTTGAGCCAAGATGAGATTTTAGTATTCTTCTTGAATCGTTGAAAAAGTTTTTGAGTTTTGGAAGCCCATTTGTTGGAATATGATTTGAAAATTTAATCACAAATGTATTCCCATCACCAGTTTTGAACAAAAAGTGTTTGTAGCCTCTCTTCTTTCACGGCAAAATTGTTTGGGAGGTATAGTATTAATATTTTAAACACATTTGAACTTGAACAGAACAGAACTTGTACATTTCTTTTAATAAACGAAAAAATGTATGTACTTCAACATTGATAAGAAAGTATGTCACATTTGGAAGAGTCGATGAGATGAATGGCAACTTAGTGAAATTTACAAGAAATTTTAATCCGTTTTGTGATGCGTCAACACGTTATACGTAAATTGTTTTCACATTGTGCCGTGTGCAATTCTTTAACATTTTCTGAAGATAATAATATGCCTTACAAAAGCTTGCAAAACTCTAAATATTGTCGGCCTTATTAACAATATTCTAAAGGTATGATAATTGCATATCACTTTAATAATTCATCCGCATGACAAAATAATTGAAACGTTCTATTTTCTGAACAAATGTTCCTCCAAACATATGGTGAAAGAAGCAAAAGAAGCTATTTTTACCATATATCAGAAAACAGAGAGTCTTAAAGGCATTAAACCCAATTTTGTTACTTTTAATCCACCTAAAAATTTTCCGTATTCCGGATGTTACTTAATAAATAAATTGAATCCATTTAATTTGAAAATTTACTTTTAATTGATGATAGTTTTAAACAAATATTACATTTTTAATTGTCTAGGTTTGGATCGAAAGCTGATGATAAATTAATCTGGTTAGATTTATATATATATATATATATATGGTTTTATTCCATTTTTTTGTTGATTCAAACCTCAACAGGAGCTAAAAAGTATTAGCAAGATTCAATTCATAATAGAATTTTTTTTCTACGCTCATAACTATACCAGATGTTCTCCGTTAAACTATTCGATACCCTCGTTCATTACTATTAACTAAAAAAAAAGTGTACCACTTTACTCCAGTTAAATTTTATAGTGTGATAATCTTATTGTTATCACATTATTATTATACTTAACATCTTGTTAACCTCTTTAATTTAAATTCCAAAAGAGAAAAAATATTTTTAACACGAAATATTGACAAATAAAGTGACAACTACAATAATATTTAATTATTAATAATTTTTTTTTACCCATATTTCAAAATCAATTTTTCAAATAATAAATTAACATAGACAATTAGAAATCAATGAAAACCATAAAATTGTGTTAAATAACATCGCTATAATCAATTAAGTCCTAAATAAATATCTACATTGTACATTTTAAGAAAACTGACAGTATGCAACATAACTTATCAAAATTAAAAATAAAAATATCGATTGGAACTAATCAAAGCCCCCTTTTTCTGTATAAAATAAATCAACTAATTCGTTACAAGAAGATTTTTTGTTTTTTTTTATTTTTTTTTATTTTGGCCCCCTAAAATACTGATTGACATTTTAACATTTTCTAAACAAACATTGTTTTTCTGGTTGTTTACTTTGTTATTTACTTATCTAAATCTGACCCTGTTTGATCCCCACAGTATGTATATGTACCACATTATAGTAGTTGTACTTTTCAATAAATCTAAATAAAACTTTGAGATATGAATATTCTCAAAATATATAAATAGTAACATTTTAATACTTATATATAGAAAAATTTAATATAAATAAATGAAATCACAAAATTACAGAGTGTTTCAAAAATTAGTGTAAAAATTCAACGTTTTCTTTCTTTTTGAACTACATTCTGCTTTTTTCAGTTATCTCATATCAGAGTTATTTTTGTTTGTGGGTGATAGGAGCGAGTTGATTTCCATTTCAGTAACCCGAAACCTGACTGTGTTCTGTATGTTGAACCGATTCGCTAGCTCGTTTGATGGTCACCCCGTTACTAGTGCATGATTGTAGATATTTCTCTTGAAATTTTAAATTTTAAAATTACATTGCTTGTTTTGATATAGATACGTCCTGTTTATGAATCTTGGTAACAGCTTCCGTTGAAAAGAATTAAGTGGGGTTATTTTATACCGGTCTGTAAGTTTGGCCTAGAAAGAAAAACGAAAATTGAAGATGCAAAGATTGATGGAACAAAAAGGTTACAAAAATAAATTTAGATATTGAATATCCTAGCTTTGGACATGTTCACTAAGACCAATATTCACATTTTTTTGTTCGAATTATAAGTTTTTTTGTTAGTAACTATTACTAACGTCTTTGCTATGCTTTCTTAGCTGATTGATAAATTTCCAATAATTTTTTTTGTTTCATTTTCTATATACAGCCCATTATTGTAAGTATCAATTAATTGTAGTCAAGCATTGAAATGTATAGTCTGTATAGTGGTAGGTAAAATGACTATCAGCTTAAATCGACACGCTAAGACCATTGAGGTTAACTGTTAATTGGGATGATTGGGTTGCTTTCATATTAATTGTCATACCTTGTTCTAAATCTTCTATGATGTTATTTTTTGAAGCGGTGAGTCTTTTTGCAGTTCTTAGGTTAGCATAAACATTTCGAACAAATTTGCTGATTTTCTTTTTTAATATTTAAAAATTATCGGTTGATTTGGAATATATTAAATCGATTCATTTGGAATCGTCTCCAGGATCTGGAACCATTATCAGTCATAATCATAAAAATAGCCATTTCCAAAATGTAAAAAAAATGAAGTAAACAAACTACTGGGTATAATACCCAGATTTGAACCGGCCAGTAATTCACATTTTATAGAAATGCATTTGATTTCAGACTCCTGGGGTTTTCGTTGAATTGTTTGAGAGAGCAAATTGAAGAAAATAGGAATTTTTAAGAGCACTCATATTGTTGACATATGAATTTACGAATAGAAGAAAATCATTAAAAGAGAATAAAAGAAAATGAACTATTTGGTTTTTTGGGGGAAAATGAACTGATTGAAGTCTTGTGTCTGTGTTAAAAACTTCTATCCTGCTGCAAATTCTGTTGACTAATTATTATGATATGAATATCTGTAGACTAACTATACTGTAGACTAATTATTAATATAATTTGGCTCCATAACTTCAAATATCTTTAATCAAACAAGATTTTATTTGAAATTTTTCACAGATGAAAGTTCTTCGTCTAACACAGTTCGCCTGGTTTCGTTTCTGTACAAAAATCACAAAATTGAAAAATTTAGTCTCATGAAACTGAAAACTAATACAATATAGCTAAGATGAAATTAATTACTTTATTTTGAAACACCTAGTATCAAACTAAGTTGTATACCTAAAATATTAACCCTATAGAATAATACCAACAAATTTAAAAAGCAAATGCAAAAACAAAAAAAAAATCAATCAAATTGAACTGAAAATTGTGACTTTACAAATTGACATGTTTTGATTATGATCTCTCTTACAATTTTTCTTCTCTCTCTCTGTTCTCTCAACTAAATAAATATCAGAATATTTTATTTTTATTTATTTTTAATCCACATTTACATACACATACGTACATTAACAGAAAAATAAATTTAAAAATTTGTTATACCATCTATATTTATTCGTATGTATTAAATTGAAAATTAATTTCATGTTTAAATGTTTAAAGTCAAATAAAAAAAAAAAAAAAAAAAAAATTGGGACCATCTTATCAATGAAAAAACCTCATCCAATCGATCGATCCATCCATCTTAAAGTTGTAAGACTTTTCCAATAATATTGTGTAGACGTATGTTTTTTTGTAAGTTAATGTCATCTCAAAGTTCAAATGAAGACATTACTGATGAGCATGACCATAATGAGGACTTTGTATTTTTAGGTCCCAAAAATAAAAAAAAATAAAAATTTAAATTATTTCAATTTTTTTTTTTTATGTTTTTGAAAATGTTAATTCCTTGATTGTATATGTTTGTATCGTTTTGGAATATCTGTACGACCTTTTTGTACATTTTACTTTTGTTATTTTTGTTATTGTAGTTGTTTATTTATTTTGATTTGCCGGGAATGGATTGATGGTATGGTTACATGATCATGACAAACAATAATGGTAAATGACAAAGAAGTCTCAAAGTTTATAATTTTCTCAGTTTTTTGGTTTTTGGTTTTTCCTTTTCTTTTTTTAGTCCTATCAATCTGTGAATGGCTTTACAACATAAAAACATGAATCAAAGAAAACAATGAGATTTTATTATTTTTGTTTTTATTTTTTTTTGTCTTTTTGTGAGATTGGAAATGTCATCATTATAATATTATACTAAAGACGAAACAGCATTCAATTGATTCATTCAGTTTTGTGAATATGTTTCAAGTTGAATTGAAAAATTTTCAAATTTATTTTTCATTTTTTATTTTTTTATTTGTTAAGGATTTTGACCTGTAAACATGTTTTTTTTTTGTATTTATTTTTCTTTTCATAAATAATATAAACTCTCTTCCTCCTTTTTGTAATAAAAAGGTAATAGGTAAAATGTTCAATGTTCAATTTCAAAATGATTGTCTCTTCTCAAATCAAAATAAATATTTTTTAACGGTATACAGACCACTGTTTGGTTTTAACATCAGCTCAGCTCAGTAACATAAGTATATCCTCTTCCAAAAGTGTCTCTCATCTCCTTACCAGAATATAATTTTATCTCCTATATATTTTGTTTAAATTGCTTTCTGTTTCGAATACTTGTATCGGTTTATTTATGTGTGTAAAAAAAAAATGTAGATATGTATGTAGGATAAATTGAAATTGAAATCGAAATTGAAATGGAATTTAATTGAAAAATTGTAATGAAAACATTGGGTATTAAAATTTTGTTACAGAAAGGTAATTAGAATAACATGGAATTGGAAATTTTTGAATGAGATGAAAATGATTAAAAAAGAAATCAAGTAGATCTTCAGAAATAACATAGAAAAAAAAAAGATGATATTCATAAGAGAGAGAGAGAAAGAGATAGGACAAAATAGAAATGGAATTGTTCATTGAGAGAAGTAAAAATAATAAACCAAAGTTTTATTTTATTTTATAGTTTATACTGACAAAATGGCGTTTGTACTTGTTTTGTTTTTCCTTTTTTGTAAAGATTCATCATGAATTTCATCATCAACATGAATCAACATGTTTTAATAGATCAAAATATTCTCTCTATATATATAAAAATATTTTGTACAAAAAAAAATTGGAGCACATCATTATAGCCATCCAATTGAAAATGAAAACTTCTTGTTTGAATAAATAATTTTAATTTATAACAGTGGCTCTCAATTTTTTCATCGATTAATGAATATACCAATACAAAATGGAATAAAATAAGGGTGATAGTTTGAGGCGATTCACTTTGTTGAATGTAAAAAATGATGAGATCATAAGAAAAACAAATAAAGGCGATGAATCGTGTACAATTATATATATGTAGTTTCCTGGATTTTTCTGGAAAAAAACGGAACAAATAAAATTTTGCTGAGCTAAAAAGTACGGACGCAACGGACATGAAGTGAAATTAACCATTGTCTCCATCAACGATTGTGGGTAGATTAGCAAATAGAAAATTTTTCCACTTACTACAAATATTCCGTTTATATGGTAATTAAAAGCGTTATAATAAAAAAATAAAGGTATGATAAATTAGTAAGTAAAATACGTATTTTTCTTAAATTTGAAATGAAAACTCTAAGAAGGGAAGAAATTACCAAAATAATATTTTTGAATACAATCTCCGCAAAAATATGATTATGTCAGAAGTGCAGACATCAGAAATATCTCCGCTTTTATAAACACAGTCCGTTAAATTAGGAAGAGTAAACATGACAGGAGATACCATATATAAAAAGAATGGTACCACACGAAATATGGTTAAGATAAATTTATTTTTATATTTGTAATATACATCTATCTACAAAAACAAATTAAAATTAATTTAGAATACAATTTGGTTATCACGTAAAATAAAATGGGAGCTATGCTATTGTTATGGCACAGTTACTCTGCAATAGATGTTGTTTTAGTTATTTAAAAAAATTGATGTAAAGTGTTCTACCACATTCTTGGAATTATAGCAAAATAAAAATAAGAACAAACCAGAAGTTTACTGGTTGCCAGAACGTTCTCCAAAGAGATGAAGTGACAATAAATTATTGCACCTTAAAATCACAAGCAGTAATTAGATACTATAGAACAAATTAATCAATTCTCTTGGAAGAGTACGAAAACGTGAAATTCACCTCATAGATGTTGTACGCTTGCTCCAGTTGATTTTCGTATAACAGAGCACTAACTCTATTTTATCGATATCTTGATGAAGTAGGCAGATGCTCGGAATAATTTAAATACTTACTTCCGCCCCTTAAGATGGACCCCTACACCGTGGAAATACCGGGTTTGTTCAAGACTGGTTTAGGAAACTCGTTTATAATCAGAACTTCTATTACAATACAAACATCCCCAATAAGGGACAGTTTTTATGTGTTAGATTTAAAAAAATTCAAAGTGAACATAAATTACATAGTTCGCAACTCCCCGCCGAATCTTTCTTCTACTTTTTTTCTTTTTTTGTCTCTAACCCTTCTCTTTTTCAATAGCAAACGGTACGAAAGTATAAAGTTTTCTCTCACTTCCTTTGAATTCTAAATATTTAACAAGTAAACTGATTGAGAAACACTGTTTTAAAATACATATTTGACTTCAATAAATTCAGAACGAACTTTATTACATATTTTATGATGGCAGTAATAGCCTAAAGGTAAAACTGCTGAATTGAATATTACTGAAATTTACAATCATCATATATGAGGATGTATATATAGGTACTTTAAAAAATATTTGACCGAGAATTCAACAACATAAGTATCAGAATCTCATTGGATGAACACCAGAAATGTATGTAGTTGTAGTATGAGTTGCATTAATTGAAAATTTTTCAAATGATTGTTGTTGTTTTTTTTTTTTTTTTTTTTTTAACTGAGATATACTCGTAAGTTATTATGTAAATGTTTTTTTTTTGTTTTTCATTATGTATTTTATACAAATGTTTGTTTTTAATAATGATGATGTCGATGATGATGATGATGATAATGACGATGTTGATGATGAAATATAATATGTAAATGAAAATGAGTAAAATGATATTTGAATATGGTATCAGGTAAGTTCATTTTAATTACAAAAATACAAAATGAGTGCAATGTATTCATCATTATTTTTATTTTTATCATTCAATATCAACATGAGCAGCATCAGCAAGCAGCAGCAACAACTATATAAACATGTAAAATATATTATTATCGTAATGATAATCAATATCATTATAATAAGAAAAATAATTTTTATCAGTTATTTTCATTTTTTCAATGAACATTTTACATTCTTGTATTGACAAATTATGATTATCAGGGTTGACCAGTTAGAGCCCAGAACATCAGGAATCATTAGATGATACTGTACTACAAGTGTCTTATATATTATGTTGTGTACTCCTGATGAGGATTAGAAGTTCGTAATTTGGCTAATAGATTCCATAGTACGGTTCTGGATAAATAAATTTTTGTTTTTTACAAATTGAATGTTATAACTCAAAATTCAACTATTAAGTTCTATGTATAACATTAGATATAATAAACAATTAATTCGACCAATATTTACTTCCATCTCAAGTTCCCTCAATGAATTTATTTTTTCCTTTGTTACGCTTTCATATATATTTTCTTTTACTTTCATTAGTTTCCAAATCTACTTCTCTTAGTTTAATGGATGTTTCTACCGTAGTCTTACAATTTTAGAAACTATTGCTATCAGTTATTGTCCTCTGCGTAAACAATCATTTATCAAGATTTTGTAAAAATAATTACCCTTACCGATTTTACCAATTGCTTTTATTCTAACACGAATAATCTAATGTATTAATATGCGAATTATATCTGTAAAACTTTCGACCTCGGTGAATTAAAACCAAAAAGCAGTTACACAAACCAAAAATTTTAAAGTGAAGCTTTTTCAAAATATCACCGCAAAAAATGAACGATTACAAAATAAAAATATGTGCTAATTTTTGTGTCCATCTTTCAAATATAACCAAATCATTTATAGAAAAACATATCCAAGTTCTAAACCCTTAGAACTATAATATTTAATATAAGATCATCATCATCTGAATAATAGAAAAACATCATAAAATCAATAAAATATGAAACATTTTCAAATTAAAAGTATTTTTTAAAGTAATCAAAACAATTAAAAGTATACCCAAAAAATAAAGTACCTATTAAATTTTTTTAAATTTTCCTGGTTTGTGTCTTTGAATTAATCACCTCTAAATACTGCCAATTGACCAATGCAGACGAATTCAAATGAAATGAATGGTGAAATTACAAAATTAACATTTTTTTCATCTTCCTGTGGTGTTTCCGTTGTATGCAAAAGATAATTTTAAACCTGAATGGGCAGTTGTACATCGGTGACTCCACGGAGGTAAAAACAGAGAGATTAGAAAAATAAAAATGTTATGTCTAAATTGAACGATCTGCTAAGAAAATTTTTATTGTTTTGCGGAAATATAATATTTTTTTCAAACGTTACAGCAAATTTTACGGCAAATGTTACGGCCAATGAATAGTTAGTAAAGATGAAAGCTCGTCAACTTGTCGTACACCTTATGTTATTTCCAAGTCAGTTAAAGTTGAATTCCATACCATCATGTTTGTTCTATCAATGAACATGATTATTATTACTATATTGGCTCCTTTACGAGACAAGCACAATTTGATTAGCAAATATGCCAGTTTGCTTGTGTTTATGCTGTCGAAGGAACTATTTGCTATTTATGAAGACCTAATTCCCGAAAATTGCAGCTTACCACATTTAATCGGTTTGTGTAACAGTAATTAATTTAACAAATAAAAATATTTGTACAATATTACTTGTGTTCCACTTTATTATAATAAATAGTTACACCGTACTTAATTATGCGAAAAGATAATTCTAACTAAGTTAGGGGTCAATTATATGAAAAAAAAATGTTCAAAAATGAATCTAAGAATTACTTCAGCCCTAGCGATTATGAAAAATAATAATTTCATTTTATATTGATGATGTATTAATTAAGATTATGTTGTAAATATTGGAAAATATGCAACAATATCAACATAAACAAAAATATATATATATATATAACTATAGAAATATTTCTCTATAAAAGAGGTGAATTACTTTACATTTTTTTATCATCGTTTTATAATTTTTATATTGCAATTTTTAATTATTTGCAAAGTGCTCCCATTTTTTTTTTTTTTTTATTTTTTTTGAATTTTTACTATTGAAAAAAACAAAAACAAATGAAAGTTCATTGAAAATTGCATCATCATCATTCAAAAAAATTGTATATGTTTTCCTGTTCTATATTATTATTCATAAAATATGAATGATGTTTGAAGGATGGTATTGGTGGTAGTGAATATTTTAGTTAAAATCATTGAACTCATACCTATTATTGGTATTAAATTACATTATGATACTGGCAAAATAAATTGTATATTAAAGTAGGGTATAAAATACGTGGATGCTGAAAAGAGGAAAATTTTTTAATATGAGCATTTTTGTTTTAATTTGCCATTACATTGTAAGTAAAAGTTTTTCCAATTCCATATCATGAGTTCAAATAAAATAAAATTAATTAAAAATAAATAACATTAAATTGAAATTCATTAAATTAAAAATAAATTAAAAAAAAAAGACATGAATGATTTCCAATGAAAAGTTAATTATATAATTTAACCTAACTACTAAATTATACAACTGCTGTGTAACTAAACTACCTTTTAATGAGAAAGTTAGGTACTCAAAAAGATCAAATTGTATGAAATTGAAATCTAAAATCTAAAAGGTTACAAAAATTAAATAAAAAAAGGGAAAAATATTTTTTTTAAATTAACCCATTTGAGATTGTCTTCTATTGAGATTCATTATTTGCATTTTATTTTATTTTTGCTCAGTTTTTATTTTCTTTTTCTGATCGTTGTGGACATATTTAAACAACTATACATATAGACTATATAGGGGGGGTAAATGATATTTAAATGAAATATTTAATTTCTTCAATGTTCATTTTAACAGTCACGAGTTTAAATTTGTTTTTTTTTCTGTAATTAGTTAACATTGTATTAGAAGTGTAACTTAGTAAAGTACAGCTTATCAATCAAAATAAAAGTCAGACATTATATACATATCTGCATCATGCTTTTTAAAAATATCAATTATTTTAATTATAAGTGTTTTTGTGTTAAGACGATTTTAGATTTCTTTCGTCAGTCGAGTACAAAACACTGAAGAAGTCTGCAAGTAGTAGACGGAATATGCGTACCTGTATGATAAGCATATTAGTAAAATTAAAAGGAAAATATTCGACTATTTTCGATAATTATAAAAATATATTCTTTCATGCAAAGGTATTTTTTCGGGCCAAAGTTGAGCATGGTAGACAGGGGTTGAAAAACAGCAGAAAACAATTTTTATATGTTGGAGCGTTCCGTTTAATTTACAGATATATGACGGAAACTACATATATAACAATACAGACTACATCCGCTAATAATGCGGCGGTCCTAACGGTTGATTAAAATATAATAATAGTCAATTATAAACTTCAAAATGCTATTAACGAAGTAACTGAATAGACATGCTATTAACGTAAATTGAATAGACAAACAGACAGCCTTATTGAATTAAATGAGACAAAATCTACAAATATTAATTTTACCAAAATTGTTGCGCTAAGAGGGATATATAAAAAAAATGTATTTTATGCAAATACTGCTAAATATCACTGATAGGAATAAGCCTGAGAATTTTTAAAATTCATTTTTAAAAAACAGTCCCATCTAGCTGCAATGAAGACTCCAATCTGACACTATTTGAAGTGTAGTTATATTTCATTTCCCCCCAATAAATGTTTTGTCTACTCAAAGGCTTTATTTCTTCAATTTTGCACAAAGAAAATTTTGTTTTTTTGGATTATTAAAAAACAAAAAAAACGTCCCAAATAGCTTTAATCAAGGCTACGGCTACGATATGAGACAATTTTGTTTATCGAATTATATTTCATCTCCCCCAATAAATGTTTTGTCTACCCAAATGGCGTTTTCTTCTTCAGTTTTGCACTAAAAAAATTGAATTATTACAAAACAAAAAAAACGTTTCCTCTAGCGGCAATCAAAGCTACAGTCTGAAACTATTTTGTATCTACCTATCTTTCATTTCTCTCCCATAAATATTTTGTCTAGCCAAATCGCTTGTTCTTCTTCAGATTTGCATTAAGAAAGTTTTCGTCTTTGTAGGGTTTTCATTCATTCATTTTAAACACTACGCTGCAGTATATTAAGTCAAATGAAAATTTTTTAATCGTTTACATTTTATAGAACGTGTCTACATACATCACCACCTGCTTCAGCCATATTAAATATTACCCATAATATTGCAAAAGAATACTCTCAGTGTTGACAGCCTAAGAATGTTCTTTTTCTTATTAATTTTATTTCATCCCTAAATAATTATTAAATAATTCAATTTAAAAAATTTACGACTCCCATTCCATTTTATAATTAAAATGTTTTTCTTTTAGTAATCAAGTTAAAAAATTATTCAAAATTTATGTTCATCCAAATTATCTCAGTAAATTAATCCCATCTTTGTTTTTCTATATTCGTACATAGAAGAAAATTAGCCAATAAGTAAACAGAAAATGAACAGGAAAACATAATTTTTCAAAATGCACAACTTAAGTAGAGCCTTTTTAATCTCTCGCCATACTAAAATAGGATTAAAATATAATTAAAAAAAAAAAATGAATTTTCTTCACATTCTCAGTTTGCAGTTCCTATATAAGACACAATATTTATCTCATATCTTTAAAAATCCAAATCTCCTATCATGAATGCTAAGTGAATTTGTAAAAAAAAATTTTTTTTTTTTTGGATTATGATTTTTAATTTATGTAATTTTAGAAAATGAAACAAATTTTTGATTTTTTTTAAAGAAAATTTGCATTGGGTTTTAAAACGGTATTTAAGAAAATTTGGCTTTAGTTCTGCACCACCATCAGTATCATCAGTTAAATATTTTTAAAATAACACAAAGGGAATGTATAATAACTAAATATGACTTTATAGACATGAATAGCCAATTAAAGCTACTTCCAAGCTATAGTTAAAAAATTGTATAGGTGAATTCAACTATACAAGTGACTGCGTCTTTGCTCCCAACTTACTGTTATTCCATTTTAATTGAAAAATTATAATATGGCTATACAAATTACAAAGATTCCATCAAGAGAGATTCCATCGATGTTTTAACTATAACTAAAAATATTTTTCTCTGTAGGAATGTTCGTTTTATAATTCCAAATTTTTACAGGGTTATACAGGGTGTTCTATCAGATATATTATCGATACATAAAGTCAGAAGTGATTTGTAGGGTTGACCATTTAAGAGATATATATATATATGACCTTATAAATTTGGTCACTATCAAATACCGTGCTTTAGAGGACCTCATCTCCTCTTAACTTATTTAAATCAGATTTAGGAGGTCTTAAATCAGCTTTAGATGTAACCACGTTTATTTTTGATTTATTTTAACTAACCAAAGGGTTCTGCTTTGTAAAAATTAATGTTTCCGAATTTTACTTTTATCAATTTTGTGGAAAAATTGGTGAATAAAATATTGCGGCAAGACACCAATAATTAAGATCACATAAACTCTAAACGGTTGAGAGTAGACTTTCCTTCCAATACAATTTTTTGTTTGTGTTGATTTTCCCAATATCACACTTCTAACTCTATCACTTAACGATTACAGGACATAATATATATTGTGATTGTATTCGAAATGTAATGTATGATAAAAAAAGGTACTTATATTCAAAGACTTAAACAAATATTAAAACTTACAAGAATATAATATTTGAAAAACATTTTCATTTTAAATAATCCAGAACGGATCAGAAACATCGAACCTAAGAACTAAGAGTAATTTTAGAAGTCTGCATAAATAAAAAATTTAATGAATTACGTTTCGGCCACCTCTCATCCATTTAGCATTTTAAGGTATTGCAACATTTTTTAAAATTACAAAATCTGTAAAATAATCCTGTACAGAAATACCACCTCCCATGTAAATTGACACAATAAAAACAAGAAATTCCCTTAAGAATATGAAAACGCAAAACGTTGTGTATCCTTCAGAAATCGGAATGGAAACGGAATGTGTCTTTAAAAATTTATTATCAATTTTTTTGTTATAATATAACATTTACACCTCATAAAATTCTGTTTTACGCTAGCTAATTTTTATTCGTTGAAACTCCGTCTATATGAAATGAAAATTTCATATTTTGTAAAAATTATTTTATAAAAAAAAAATTTTTTTGTTTTAAATTTTCACAAATTTGCAAATTTTTAGACAATTTGTCTTGTTTTTTATTTTATACTTTTTTTTTGTATTTTTTTGTGAAACATTTAAGAAAAAAACGGTTACGAGACGTCAAAAATAAGGCAGTTAATGTTTTTTTTTACTATAAATGAAAGTTAAAGTATTCTACTGGCAATTCTAAAAAAAAAAAAAAAATTACATTTCCTGCAAAGAAAAAATATAATTTTCCATACACGTTATATTCGTACACATTTTGTGTTATGACATTTTGTTGTGATGGCAGTATAAAATTTCCATTATAGAAAAAAAAAAAAAATAAATAAAAACTGAAGTGAAAAACCACAAAAAATTTTATTACTTTTATTTATCAAGCGTGTTAAGATTATCACTTTCAATGTTTAATGATACCATCATCATCAATTCCAACATCCTCATCATCATATTGCTATCAACATTGTCCCCATCATCATTATTACTACCATCATCATGATAATCATCATTTCACAATCTTATTGTACAATTTTTATATACCACAAAAACTGTTAAAAGTTTAGAAATTCCTAAGAAAATAATTTCATTAAAGTGCGGGAAAGAGATAGAAATATTTTTTATGATAAAAACTCATTTTACTAATTAATGATTATAATCATCAATTCAATCAACATTATTTACTATATACTTAATATTAGAATTAGATTCATAAAACACCATGGCTAAATCTAAGAAAATGTATTAGGACTTTATAATACACACACACATACATACTCGTTGCACATATCCATATGAGTTTTAAAAATTGTAAAATCATTGCTGAAAATTATTATCATTACCATGATGAAATTCATAAAAACAATTTTATGTCAACATTTTATACTCACTAACGTGTCACAGTTATATAGAACCAGCCTGAAAAAAGCATAAAAAATATTTTTTGATGGACGTCAACAAATAATGGTGTTCTTATGAGATTGACAACAAAATAAAAACAGAAGAAAAACTAAACTTTCTTTATTGTTTCATCTTCATATAAGTTCATCTACTTACTGGCATCCCCAATGATTAGTTTGATATACAGAGAGGGGTTAAAATGTAAAAAAATTTCACTTTTTAAATCTTCCATGAGTTAAATATATTATTCAGAGAAATGTGTACTTTTACAGTGGTATATGGGTATATTTTTCTCCAGACAGTTCTTTGTGTTGTATTTTTTTTTTTTATTAAATTTAAAGCTATAAAAAATAAGCCACAAAAATTTGCATTCCATCTTTCACAGAAATAATATTCAAATTTTAATATAATTCAAATACATTTTACTAATATATAGGGTAATTTATAACGAGGTTAAAGTTTATAAAACTGACTGTTATGGGATTAGCTGATGACAATAGTTTAAGGACAAAATTGTATTATTAAATTATTTTTAATGAAATTATTAATTAAAATTTTATAATGTTTAATTAAAAAATGCATTAAAAATACTCAAACAGGTAATCCCTTCAGTATACTGTCAGTTGAAACTTGTTAAGATATTTAAATTCAACTAATACAATCTAAACTAGGTACTTTAGTATTGCTGTCTACCATTAGTATTTTGCTATAAAATTTTCAGTCTTATCAATTTAAAATTAAATTTTAGTGTACATTTTCTGGAAGTGATGAAAAAGGGGAGCTTAAAAGAAAATATTGTTTTATTTCTTAATGACGGCAAGAATCATTTGAATAGAGAGAGTACTCAAAATGTATGAGAGACAGGAATAATATTGGAAAAGTATAAAAAATATGGTATTAGCGGTTTTAGCTAATGGGAAGAAAATTTGGATCCTAAAATAAATAATTGGAATAAAAATAAATGAAATAATGGAAAATAGCAAAAATTGTAAATCAAAATAAATAAAACTATATGAGAGGTAATAAAGAAATACTATTTTATCTCTACTACGTATACGGGTTACTATCCCGTGCCTGATGTGTTTCATTTGCCTGCATTTAATTTTCCGGTATTTCATTTGCCTGTTTTTGTAAATATTCTGTAAAAGGCGTAGAACTTTGATTTTTAATCCAAAATTTAAAATCTCTCCTAACTCCTCGCATATATATATATTCATTACATATATATAATGTATATATATGATATCATACATACATCATATACAGGTATATGGATAATATTTATCATATTCAGTAGTTATATCCAGCATATTCAGTCAAATGAAATACAGGCAAATTAAAATGCAGGCAAATTGAAAGAAAACAGGCAAATGATACTACAGGCATATGACAAGCTCCCTACTTGTACATAATAATGGAAAGTAAAATTTGCTCTTTTTCTGTTGTATCCATATGTATTATGATCAATTAAATGCTATATTATATATGTCAACAAATAAATAAAATAAAATAAAATAAAAATTACAAAATTAATCTCAACTTAGGTCTTATAACATATAAAAAAACAAAAAAAAAAACATTTTATTCAATGAAGGAATCTGTTACGTCCTGTAAGATATCCTTTGCAATTCATCATTAACATTTAAGAATAAAATAATTTAATTCTAATAAGAATCAGATTATAGAAACCTACATCACTTTTAACTTTCTACTCTTAACATTTCAAAGTAGTTACAAAGTTTAAATTTAGCCAAACAACTTTTAATCTCAAAAATTTAAATTAAAAAGATTTTTTCATTCAAATTATTTAAAAATAATCCCTAAAATAATTTTTTATTTTATTTTACATAGAAATAACATAAATTTTTTAAATTTTACACTTTAATAGGCCAAAAAAGAATATAGCTAAATAATTTTCCATGAAAAACAACATATTATGTTTTTTTCTCTTCTTATTGTTGTTCTTTTCGTTTTTCTATAATCAAATTTTCGTGGAAAAATAAATTAAAAATTTATTAAATTTTCGATATTTTAAAAATAGGTTATATAAAATTAAATAAATCAATATATTAACCTTCAAATAGAGTAAAGTGATAATTGTGTAGTGGTCTGGTTAGTGTTTGCTATTGGATTTATCAAATCGTTGTTAATTGGAATTGGACTAAATAAATTTAAGTAAATTTATAGAAAAATCGTACTATATCTGCATGTTTAAACATTTAGATTGTTAATTTGTGAATAAATAATTTTAAAACTAAGCTAAACTAGACCTTAAAAATAATCTATTTTCTATTCTTATGGCTCTCAACTCTCTATATTTTAATGCTTTTCAGAAGTGAACCATTGATGTATATTTTATCCCATATGGAATATATAATAATATCTAATTTCTAACGTAATTTAGTGATATTTGTTTCAATGCAGCTCAATTATGTTTGTTTATTGACTTCTATATTAATTGTTCCCAAAACTCTCTATATAGAGTTATTCAGGCACCTTTTATTTACCTCTTACCCATTTAAATCATAAAATTTGAAAAATTCAAATATACTGTAAAAAAAAATTGCATTAAATTAATTCGAAAATTGGATCAATATTTTAACATAATATGCAGATAAATATCAAACATAATATAGATAGAAATACATAGAGGATTATAATTTTACTCTTACATTAACGTAATTGGCCCACACTCGTCTACTATGCGTACGTGTTTTTAATTTGCATTAAAAATAATTTTCCATTTGATGTTGTCCTAAATAGCAAAAATACAAATATGAATAATTTTTTAACCTATCCCATATATTTTATTTTTTGTTTGTCCACATAAGGGTTAAAATAATTTCATTATGGTATTTCTCTAAATTTTCAAAATAATACGAATTTTTTATTTCAAATTTGATTTTATATGCATATATATATAAATATACGTCCATATACCGATATGTATATAATATAATTTTTTTTCAATAACACACTATAACCTCAATTTTAACACTTTAACTTTTATTATTATTATTTATTTTTGTTTTTTTTTAAATTAAAAAAAAAAATATTTTTTTTTCGCATTAATAACTCAATTTAAAAATATAAATAAAAAAATAATCATATTTTCATTTAATTTCCTTTGATCCTTTTTACATACAACGTTATCTACACATCCTATATATGTACAATATAAAATGTGAATCTATATTTTTTTTGTATGCAATAACAATTTTTTTTTAATAGTGTTAGTTTACTTTTATTGACAACACTATAATAATTATAAATAATAACACTATCATGACAGCTTTTCAATACATGAATAAATAATATAAATTTACACCATAATATTTTCACTCTCTCCTTTCTAACAAAAAAAAAAAAACAAAAAAAAAAAAAAAAGAACTAAAATGAAATTTAAAAGTGAAGGGGGCGGTTAAATAGACGACACTGAACAGGAAAAAGTTCCAAAAATCCAATTTTCATTCTTCAATTTACATTCATTACAAACAAATTCAAGTGTTCATGATATTCATTAGAGTCGCACAGATTCAAAAATAGTGTCATTTCAAATGGGAATTCAAAAAGAAAGAGAAAATAAATATTACTAAATCTGAATTTATTATTTATCGTTTCAATTTCCTCTTTTATTGAATTCATTTTAACTCTATATTATAATATTCATAATAGAATTATGAAATAATTTCCTTTAAAAGAAGCAAAAACAGAAATGGTTTTCATTTCTGTGATAACAGTGTAGGTAGAAATTATATCGTGACACTAAGTGTCAAAAATGTAAATTTTAAATTAAAATTTCAAATTTTATTTAAATAATTAAAAAATTTGTTATTAAATTTAAATTATTTTTTTTTATTTCATATATCTTTCTCGATCTCTCTCAGTTGCGATCTAATTAGAATTTAGATGTAAGAGGTACTTGTGTTGATGTTTATCTCTTTATGTATTAACGTACATAATATTATTACATATATTAGAATTATGTATTCAAATTTATATTATCTACCTCTTTATATTACCTCATCTATCCTTTTACCCATCTCACTTCCAGTTACTGGTCAATTGAAGACTGTAGTCCGTTTAAATCATATTATTCTATTCTGTTATTATATTACAATTTCCAAGGATATAAACATTTGGTACACATTAGTCAGTGCAGTGCAAATCGCCTAATATACAAAATATTATCTTTGGACAATTCGAAGAAATATTGACTATTCTTATATCTTATCGATATAGATTGATTTAATTTGACTAAACTATTGAAGGGGTGACTTCCGAAATGCAGCATTAGAGTTTTAACTGCAATGTAATATATTCCATAACATACTATATACAACATAATTAATTCTAAAATGTTTATATTATGTGTCTTTCTGTGTAGTTAAAATATTATGCAAGCATTTTGAATTTATTTACATTGTATATAATTCGTTAGATAAAACTAAAATACTACATTTTCGATGTCATCAAAACATAATGCTTGGCTACAGGATAAAATTGTAACATATTACTCAAATTAACTATTTAATATGACGTAATCTAAGATTCAGATAAAATAACTCTGTATCACATATTGGATTAATATCACTCTTACGGACAATTTTATTCACTCTAAAATAAATGTTCCAAAATTTATTTTTCTAATTCAAACTTTATGGACGGAAGGACCCACATATAAGATTGCTCAAATTTATAATCCTTTCAATAAATTGCAGAAGAAATAAGTTTATAATAATCCTTTAAATCAATATTCCAAAACTGAAAGTTTCTCTTTAGAGAAAAACTACATAAAAAAAAAATAAAAACAACAACAAAAACAATTTTTTATCATCACTTGTAATAAAAAGGAATTATCATAGTACCGCAGTATATCATAGGATATAAAATAACGTATATTATGATGGCGTCTACAATCCTTAAATATCTTTTCTTATTATTTCAGTGTTATAAAAATTCATATACGAAACAATATACAATTTAAAAAGATATATGGATGTGATTAAGGATAAAACACAAAAAGAAAAAACCAACAAAATAGAAAAGAAAAAATAAACAAATAAACTTTGTCGAATAACTGATAATTACGTTGTTTAAAAAAATGTTTTGTATCAGAGTTGTAGTGTAATGGTGGAAAATCCAAAACGCAAAGTAATTATGAAAATATTGATAGTTTGTTTAGGTTCAAAATAATTCAATCAAAATATAACTTTTACGGATATTTAAGCTTGCTTGCAACAATAATATAATGAGTTGGTTCTGTTGCCTCAGCCTCATCACATATTCTGCATATGAACTTATTTCAATTAAAAATCGATATTTTTTCGGTCACCAATCCCCAGTTGCAAATACAAATACAAATAGAACATCTGTGAGTTATAAAAATAGACGAAAATTTCAATGTAAAATGTATTTTTTGAAAAATGAATTTATATAAATATAAATTTTTTAAAACTTTTACATCATTTTACTTTTAATAAAAAGAACAAGTTCGATTTATTAATTAATAGTGATACATACTTAGACGTTTTATGTCACAATTGTATCTATAAATAGTATTATTATTATTTGAATTAACAAACAAAATATGTTTAAGAAATTGTTTCGTTCGTCATAACACTATTAGAGCTCATCAGTAGGTATTTTTAGTGTTAGACTACATATACAACTCCTATTTTCATTATGATTAATTTTATAACTTATTATTATAAGTTATAAACTTATTATATAACTTATTATATTTATATAAATTTATTTTTCAAAAAATACATTTCACAATGAAATTTTGGTCGATTTTTATAACTCACAGATGTTCTATTGACATCTTCTAATAAGTTATGAAATCAATCATAATGAAAATAGGAGTTGTATAATGTATAGGTAGTTTAACACTAAAAATACCTACTGATGAGTTCTAATAGTGTTATGATGAACGAAACAATTTCCTAAATATATTTTGTTTGTTAAAAAATTTAATGTTACGTCAAAATGTTATATAGATCGATGTTATACAGTAAAATAATTTGTGCTACTAAATCTAGCTACTTCATTTATCAAATATTTAATTAACACTTGCTTTTCTTTAATACACAAACTGTTGGGCTTGACCACACTGTTTAATAGTGTTAATTTCAGCTGATTATAACTTTCTAGAACTAACATACCTGATCTAATTAAAATTATATTTATATAATTCTACTTCCATATTGATTTTAACAGGAAAAAAAATATTTAAATTAAAATTTAACACATAACGTATATTAAACATATATATATACACATTCATAAAATTATATGAATCTATATTTTTGTATACAATTTGTTTTAACAGTATTAGCCTTACTAAACAAGTCTCTCCTATATGTATATAAAGGTTTCCAAGCACTGATATTCAATAACTTAAATGTTTTCTCCTACTTCTTTTTCATTTTGTTTCAGAAAAAAATCAATTTTAAGTAATATTTAAAGGACATATACTAACGATAATAGTTTAAATAGGATTATTTTTAATATTATTATATATTTTTTTTTACTGTGTATGAATGTATGAATAATTTGAACCTTTAAAAAATTTAATGCAAAATAAAAATAATTTTTTTGTTTATTTTTAAAAAATAAATTTTGTTTTATTAGAATAATTTATTATGTTTACGAAAAATTTACAAAATTTTCAAAAATTGAATTCTAAACGAAGTTTTCTTAATCTTTTTCGAATACCGAGTACCCCAACCTCTAAGATACTTATTTACATACATAATATATCACAATGTTAACACATTTATGAACAAATCCTATAAAATTGAATTCATTTTTTCATCGTCATTTTTATTTTGTGCTTTTGTGGTTGTTTTGTGAATTTAATTGAATATTATTGTCTCAGAGTTGAATAATTTTTGTTTTATTATTAAATTTTTAAATATTATTAAAAGATTTAAATTTAAATATTAAAAAAATTAATGAAAACAATTTTTTGAAATTTCTTTGTTAACAGAATTGGATTTTTAAAAATGAGTTTAAAAAATGATAATCCTTTTTTTTTGTTTTAATATGGTATTGTTCATTCGGTTTTTTTTTGTGTGCCTAAAATTGGCTTCAAATTCGTACATCTTTGATTTATATTCAATGCATACCATCTACTGTTCATTTAATAAATATTACGTTAAATAAGTTCATTTTTTTTTCATTCTTCTTTAAATTTATTTTCGACCTATAATGAAAAAAACCTAAACATGACCTCATCAATATTGCTTATATTTGGCATACAAGGCCTAGATTTAAATCAAAGGAAATTTATAGGATTATATGAGTCTAATAAAATCCAAGCCAATCAGATTTTTCATTTTTCTACCTTCCCTTTATTATTTGGCAAATGCTTTATCTACTGCAAAGAAAATGCTACAACTCTTTGCAAGTACCAATATCTTCTATAGACACATAAAAAATTAGAGCTAGTAACTTCTTGTTTTTTTTCCATTAAAAAGATGATATTTCCACTAGTCCAAGCTGTACATTTGTGTATAAAGGTATAGTTTGAATATTAATGTTTGACTAAGTTTAAAAAAAAAATAAAAAAAAAATACAGTTACGTTTCAGTTAAAGCTGCACATTTATTTAGTTGAAAAAAAATATTTGGTTTCGCTACGTCTCCTTTTAATTATCTACCATTTAAAAGACTAATAAGGAAAATGTGAAATGATTCAGATATTTGTACCGTTATTTTTTCAATTTACATCAGATTAAATAAAATGACCTATATCTGTTTTAGTAAACTTAAATAATATGATCTATTGAACATAAACCCGTAGGATATTCCTTTATTAAATAGAAATACTACCGTGAAAATTTATTCAAATTAACTACTGAACAACAAACAAAAGTATACTGGTATTTAAGCACATTTATTTAATTGAAACTACTGTTTTATTTTTTATGTTCTACTTAGGTAGAGATTTTTTGGGCTTAATTAAGTACGGTACCTACTGCAAGTTTATACTACAGTATTTTACTACAATGTTTTTCTATTAAATTTAACAAATTTCTGGCTTATCAACTCATTAAATGTAGAAAACTAGTACTATTTTCAGGAACTACGCCTTCTTAAAAAACGTAGTTCATTTTATTTAAGTGGTAATCAGGTTATACTCTCAATCATTTTTTGTCATTTATTTTACCCCAATGAAAAAGGGTACTGGACTAGGTCGATTAATCCATAAAGCACATTTTATTTTTTTGCTTCGTGGATAATCGAACCTGGTACTTTTCGGTCGAAAAGTAGTCGCTCTATCAACTATGCCATCCAGCGTGTAGGCAGTAGGGGCCTTTTTCTACATTCGGGTTTTCTTCTGAATTTAAATTTTTGTGTTTGATGATTTTTTCTTACTTAACCCTCTTTCTCTTACCAAATATTATACGAATAAGTGTATATAACAGTTTTAACGGCAAATTAACTATCTGGTCGTAAAGGTACCGTGTATATATTAAAACTGTACTGATTGATTGATTAGTTCGTTATTAATGCGACTTAATTCTTCTTTTTTTTCTAAATAAATCCCCTTTTTTTAAATTAAAAATTTCTTTATACATATATTTGGCAATTACACTTACAACACAATTTTTTACTATTTCAAAATTTAACTTAAAATCGAATATAGTTACTTCCTTTCAATAGTAATTTTAAAAAATGTTCGCATTGCATCAATGCTGCCGATTAAAATTATTTACAAAATTAATCCGAGTTATTAACAATAAAAATCAAAAAAAAAGTAGGTACCACATAAATGTCAGATTTTCATAGCAGATTTTTTCTGTTTTTTATTTTTTATTTTATTTTTCTTAATTTTTTTTTATGGTTTGGCAAATTGAATGAAACTAGGTCATATTTTTATTTCTGATTTTGCCATTTTCCTGAAAAAAAAAACCTTTATTATTGTTAGCAATGCTATAACACCTTGTTTTATGTTGTTTGTCTTTTTTTTTTTTTTGGTTTTTAATTATAGCACAATCTTTATATACATATACATACATACTCACAACATAATGAAATTATTTCAACTACACTTAACGCAGTTTTTATTTTTTTGCAGATTTTATTTCGAAAAAAAAACGAATTTATTTTTTGTATATATTTTTTAGTTGAATTTTTCAAATTTTGTTTTTGATTTTGTTTTTTTTTTCTTGGTTTCAAATGTATTCATGGGAATTTGGAATTTCCTTTTTACATAGTTTTCTTTATTTGTTTATTTATTTTTTTTTTTTTTTTAATTTGAAATTTGAAATGAAAAGCATTTATTTTATGGTTGCCTTCTTTTTTGACTACATTTGGTACATGTACATTTTTTTTTTTATAAATATAAAAGGTGCCGCAAAAATGACATTCAATAGATGTTAATTTTTAACGCTTAACAAAAAAAGGAAAAGAAAATGAAAATAACAAAAAAATAGAAAAATAAAAAAAAATGTTTTATAAGATGATGGTGCAATTTAAGAGTAAATTGTCAAAAATTTAATTTTAAATTTCAATGCATTTATAATGCCATAATATTGAAATGGTTGCATGTTTTAAATTGGTTGCATTTAAAATGAATATTGTAGATTTAATGGGAGGTCTGAAGAATAATAAAAATTTATATTTTGGCAGTTTATTAAAAACATAAGATTTTCATTGATTATATTTAATAGAATGCTTTTTTGGAAATGTTCTATGCAGATACAAAATAGCTGGAAACTAGATTAAAATATTGAGCAACAATTAAGTAGATTGGCTCAAAATTTCATATCTTGTTGAGTCAAAACGAACACTAATAAAATTGTTAAGTTTAATATTTAAGAAAGAAATAAAATTTTCCAGGATTATAAATGATACATAGTTTTCCGATAAAAAGGTATTAAGTTACCGAGATTATATTAATGTTAATTGAGTTCAATCCAGGTATATTATACATACCTGCATAGACTAACTCCAAGGCGAAAAACAAAAACTATTTTGAATAATATATTATCCGGAAATTATCTTCAGAAATAGAAAATCAACAATTCATCTACTAGGATAATATGTATAATCAAAACATTAAATTAGATATTAAAATATTTGATAAAACAAAGTACAGAAATATAATTATAGATAAAAAACAAAATAAAATTAATCATAAACATGACTTAATTTGTTTTAAAAAATAAGTCACAGCATTATCTCTGGATCCTGCTTTAGTAAACGTTCCTTTGTATAATAGCAAGCCTATATTACTTCGTATTTATTACCGTTCCATATTCTAAATACTGAACTACCCAAAAAAAGGCATCGGCTGAGCTAAGTAGTATTTACATAAAATTGAATTAACCAAAAATAGGCTATGTGCAATATGTGGATTATAAAAATAACTTGTATTCGTCCACTTGCCGAAATTCGTTTGATCGTACTCAATTTCATTATGAATTGTTTTCCATCGTCATTATGAATTAAACCTTGGTACTATATATAATTTGTTTTAATTGATTTATCTTAGACAACAACGCTACACGTAATAATTTATTTAAAACAAAAAATTGTATTTAATTCTGGCAAGGAGGAGAAATAAGTTCTGCACTTTGGTGAATGTACTTGGTGGACTCGGTAAAATTAATATGTATACTTAAATACATGGAGTGAAATTTTAAATTGAAATTTTTAATTGAAAATTCAAAAATTTTGATAAAAAATTTAGTTTCGCTACGTCTACTTTTAATTATCTACCATTTAAAAAAATAATAAAGAAAATGTGAAATGGTTCAGATACCGTAATTTTTTCAATTTACATCGGATTAAATATAATGATGTATTGAACATAAATACCATCTATCGAACATAAATACGTATAGAATATTCTTTTATTAAAGAGAAATATTCGCGTGAAAATATTATTCAAATTTTCTACCGACCAAAAAACATATTGTCCGTAGTATACTGGTATCAAAAACAGTGCCCATCAGTCAAACTATTGTCTCATTTAAATAATCTAACAATTTTTTGCTCAATTCGAGAACCAAAACAATATTTAATATGGTAAGAACAATATTACCATATTAAAACGAAACACTGTTTAAACTCCACTGAATAAGTTTTTTTTTTTAAATACCAACCTGTCAAATAGCGCTTTAATAATTTTAAAAAGCTTCTTAATGTAAAATGAATTAACGCTTCACTTAATTAGCTCAGAATCACAAAAACAAAAAAGCAAATTAAAAACTTTAAAAAAAAAATTTAAGATTTATGGCGCCATATTTAAAACAAAGAGCATGTCATATTTAAATAAATTTATATATTAATTTTATTATTAATGTTGTTAAGTGGCTACTTTGTCATTGAGAACAAAAATAAAAGCAAAAAAAAAAATTGATTTATGATTCATACAAGTTTATAAAGACGCGAACATTGAATGCAACCAAAAACATTTTATAAATCACCATTGTTAATAGCCATTACTATACTTTAATATATATATATATATATATATGTATTTTTTGTAATACAACCATTTTGTAAGTGTTGTAAAATAAAGTTTTTTTTTAATTTCTTGTTGTCGACATCATAAAAAAGATAAATTTGAATTTATCATAAATAAAAACTTTATAAATAAATTTCAAAAGTTCAATTAACAACCATTTATTCAAATATAATAGTCATGTAACATCGAACATATAGGAGAAGGTGATTTTCTTCTTTATTATATTGATTTCGGTTCAGTTCAAAAAACATTAATACATCAAATAATTATTGGCATTCTTAAAACTCTTTAATGTTATCTCTTCTCTATTTTCTATTCACATTAATTTGAATTTTAAAATTCCAATAAACAACCTAGAATGCTACTGGAATTCAATGCTAAAATATCTACCTTACCACATTAATCAAAAATAGATAATATATACCTACATAAAATTACAAGAACAACAACATCAAAGTTTTATAAATTGTATATACTTAGTTAAAAATTTCCTATAGAATATTTTTAGACAGTTTTATATGACGGTTAACGGAATTTAGTAACAACAGCAAAAAAAAAAAATTAAAATTAAGTGCAGTGCACTCTTGATTTAAGTTAGTGCATTAGATTTCAAAGTTACCCCCATCAGTTAGTCAGTCATTGAGTCAATGTTTAGATTTTTTTATTTTATTTTTTTTTATTAAATTCAACCAGTCTACATAGTACTTCTTGACAGTTAAAGACTATGTATGTAATATGTATACATACATGGTCACGGCACGTACATCCACTATATTATTACACATAATATTTTATATTGAAATATTAACAGTAATGTCAGGATAATCAGAATTTAACTGACTTGAAAGAATTCCCGTTAACCCAAACAATAATTTCCGTTAATTCGCTTTGGTTTTTGTATTCGAAAGCCAATAACTGATATAACCTAAGAAATTTATTTATTATAATTATTGATATTTGGTGCATAAATTGGTGCATTCAAATATTTCTTTCATTGATTAAAACAACGGTTAAATTGGTTAGTTGAAAAATACATTGATTTGGGAGACTAAGCTAATCAAATTGCCAACAGTTTGAATTGGACAAAGGTATACATGTGAAGAAAAGTTGAAAAAGATGAAGATATACATAGAGTTCTTTTCAATTCTAGATCTGGACAATTTTTGAGGTTTTAACACTGTTTAATCCCATCCGTGGCGAATTATAAAGTCTTCCCATTGTCTCTTAGCTGCGGCTAACATCTTCAATGATAGCAACGTTCTTTGTTGGGTACTTGCTTCGGCTAAGAAGCGGATTCCGTTTGAAGCAATTGAAGCTTGCTAAACAAAAGTTTCTAACTTTATTAAATGTATTGAACATCGTTCACTGGCATTATGCCTTTTACCGATTTTATTTCTTTATCTGATAGCTTTTTTTTATTTCTTTTTCTTCTTAATGTTGGTATACCTACTGGGTCTTTTTGTTTTATATTCTCTTTCGAGCCGAACTCTCGATTGAAACTGTTTCATTCAATAAAAACTTTTCTAAATACTTTACTAAACACAGTTTCGACGTTTCGACGTTGCCGAATTTTACCTATGACATGTACATGACATACATTAGACCCAGAAATGGGTTTGAATAACGATTCAAATTTCATATTTAGATCGAATTTATCTAGTAACAAAAATTGCACGACTGTTCGTTAATCCGAAAATATTTACGAATTACACAAAAAATTGTTCCCATTATCATGACTCTACAGTACATAAATACTTTAATATAACAAGAATACCGTTACTACAAAATAAAAAACGATTAGAAATTTGAAAACAAAAACTAAAAAAAAAAAAAACCGATATGCGTGTCTTATATTGGCAGATATTCAAATTAAGTGACAAGTCTTTGTTGCAATATTGTCTAAATAATATTTTTCTAAGCGAAAGAGGAATGCAACGCATGTAAGCCTCTATTCTATAACAGTATACACGATAGTTTCCAAATATGGGCAACTTCAAAAAGGAATATAATATACGAGTGTATAAAATAGATAGGCGCATTGCACCGTACATAAATAATATCTACATATATGTAGTAGGTATCTACCTAAAAAAAAAACACAAAAAAAAACAATCACAACACAACCTCAAAACATTGCAACTTGATTTTGAAATTGCGATTGTGAAAATGAATGCGAAAATTTACCTGAGACATTTAAATGGTTATTCAAACAATATTCTTTTTCTGATTGAAAATATAACTTACCCATGCATAAGTTGAAAGTTTATGTTGAGAACGAGTAGAACATGATTTGTTAAAAATTTAAAATGCGAAAAGAAAAACAAGAATAGCAAAAAAAAAAAAAACATTAGGTAACATGATTTAAGAAAAGCGGAAATTTTATAAATATTATTTTTTTTTTGTTTTCTATTCCACCTTGTAAGCGCTATATGTTATCATATTATGTTAGGAGAACATAATTTAATTACCATGATGATAAATTCTTATTTGAGAGAAAGAATATTGCTAGGTTGAGATAAATTGAAATTTTTAAATTTGAATTAATTTTGAAAAAAAATGTTTTAATGCATCTCAATTGAGCACAGCTGAATTTGTTGGTATTATTTAAAATTTTTCTTCTTCTATTCTCTCAGCCAAATATTTCTCATCATTGAATTTGGTTTAGGTTATTACATAATAATATATGTATAGATAGGAGACCTAGTTTCTACATATTATTGCGAAAATAAATTTTTTGGGAAAATAAATTGGATTTCGCAACATCTTTTGTTGAAAAATGATGAGAAAAAAAATTACGACTCATCACAAATTGTACAAAAACAGAAACAAAAATATTGAAAAAAATATAATTTGTTAACGAATTGCGTATTTGTTCTAAGAAAAATATTTTCAATTGGAGGAAACAAAAAAAAATACAACTTTTATTGGTTTTTAAAATAGATTTTGAAAATCATAATTCAGACGAAATATTTTTTGAACTGCTACTGGAAGCTGCTACTCGTCGTCCCATATTATTTATTATCTTAATAGTTTAGATAGATCCGATGTTTGACTTTTTCACATTCTTAGTATATTTTTAGAGCTTATTCAGATCTTATCGGTGAATATTTTGACCTATAAAAGCACATGTGTGTTACAAAAAAATTTTGTCATCCTGTATAATAGCTCACAGGACATCAATCTATTGTAGTACCACTAGTATTCTAAGTATATACTATATTATTATTGTCCACCTTATACCTTGTCTACATTGTCTGCCTTGTATTATATTATAATACATAGTTTTCTGCGTTTATCTGGATGTTTGACGGAACGCTTCAATATACATATAAAAATTTAAACATATACTTGTATACAAATTGCTTTGGTCTGTTTTTTTAACATAAAACAAAATATATATTTCAGTACCTAGAGTGAAGTGCGTTAAATATTCAAAATAATAAAAATTAAAAAAAAGAAAACAAATAGCATTTTGTGGACATAAAAAGTACGACCATCATGAAATGACATTAACTGTTTCAGACAATTGTGGGTATGAATAAAAAGCGTTCTAATAAAAAAAATTAAGGTATGACAAATTAGTAAGCAAATACGTTTTTTTCTTAAATTTGAAAAGAAAAATCTATTGAAGAAAAGCAAAAGCTAGAATTTATTTTTCCATCATTTATGGAGGGTTAGAAAACTGGTATTATATAGACACTAATTTAACAGGATAAAAAATTCCACAACCATATTATTAGGTACAATCGATACAGCAGACAAATAACAAAAAATGGCAGAACCAGCATCGAAATTAAAGAACAGCACTGAGTCTATTACGATTTATTATATTTATTCCAACAAATTAATTTATTACTTACAAAATTATAGTACTTAGCATTTACAATTCACTTTACTTACAAAAATATCTCATTCCAGACTCCTTCCATGCCGCATTCCTTTCCCTAAAAATAAAAAAGCACACAAAACATCAATCAAAGATTTTTTTGTTTTATATTTTTTATATTTCAATTGAAATCTTCTACTCCTGCTGACTTTTTTTAAATATTTGCTTACGTCTTTAATAAATTTGTATTCTTTCAAATATTTTCTTTCTAATAGATAGCTATATATTACTTCCAAGCAGTCTTCGAGGATAATATCAAAAGATTTTTAGATTGCATACAAACACCATATTCAAAACAAATTATTTTCTCATTTACAGTTACTCATGGCAAATTATAAAATAATATAAAAAAGGGGTAAAGCTATATTTATATGTGTATATTATCATAAATTTTCAATTTAGTATTTATTTTTTTTTTTTTATTTTTTTTTTTTATATAGCTATATATGTAGAACGTATAATATATATATATATATATATCTACATTACCAGATGTTGTCATAATTACATAACAATTTCATCCCGTTTCCCATAAATTATTTTTTGTCTATACAATGAATAGACAAAAAAATTGTTTTTATACACGCAATCCTTATATTGTTGTTGTTGTTGTTATAGTCTTGAAATTTAATTTTAATTCTTAAAAAAATAATCGATTACAGTTATTATCCTTTTAATACCTTTTCCATCATTTTACTCAATTACTCTGCTACTACACCACTACTACTATTACTACTACCACCACCACAACAATTAACACCATTATTATAACAGATATTTTAATAATCGATGGTATATATTCATCCTGTCGAGACATTTCGTTCCCAAAAAAAACAACAATAATAATATCTAGTTGCTTACTCATTCCTTTAATGGTGATGTAATAATTTCTATGGATATATGTACATTATAATGATTCACATCAATTTTGACCCCTTTAAACATCCATCAGTTTACTATAATAGGATATATAGGATCATGAGTGACTAGAATTAATCTATTTTTTCTTTATATCCATTATTATGAAATATCATCCCTATAGCATCGAATTGTTATGAATTCTCGTAGTAATTAAGATATTGTTTTTTTTTTTTTTAATAAAAGCTTAATTCATTGGGTATTATAAGTCTACCTTGGACTCATTCATTACATGATTATTTCAATCTTGGAACAAATCAATAATAACACGCTAAACACGCATATCGATTAAAAATGGTACCATAGTACCGCAATCAGATCATTTCTTTTGTATTCATTTTGAAAATTTAATCAAAAAAATGAATAAACATGAGACTGAGACTGATCGCAATAGAACGGAATAATAATTTTAAGGGTTTAAAAACTGACAACACAAAAACAAAAAATGAAAAACATTTAATTCACGACACCCGAAGATAAATTAAAGATTTTTATTTTTTTTTTTTTTATATATTGTTTTCTTTGATGAATCGATTTTTACATATTTTTCGATAATTTTTTTTTTTATTTTTATTTTTTTACTAATCGAATTTTAATTACTTTTAATCTTACACTGCTTGTATATACGAACAGAATCCTTTCCCAAAAATCAATTTTTCTGGTACAAAATGAATTTCTGATGAATTCTTTAATTTGTTTCAATGGAGCAAATTACAATGTTTGGAAGGGTGTACGAAGAGTATATAATATAAGTAATTTATTATTGCAATCGTGTTGTAGAATTAAATTTTTTTTTTAATGAAAGGGCGATAGAAGAACATGACAAGTCGTGTTTAAAGAATTTGATTTTAAGAAGAAAAAAAAATTATTACAAAATTTTTTTGTTAACCTTACAATTGTTAAGTGGCGTTCAGAAGAATTGTGAACCAAAAATATTTATTTTTGAAATTAATCAGGACTGTATTGTTAGTTAATATGTTGTCATTAATAGTGGGTATCCCCTTAGATTAGATTAGATTTAAACTTTTCCGGAAGGAGATCGCTCCTCTATATCACCGCAGCCGAAAATGGGCTTATTGTGATAACCCGTGTTTACTAATTATTGTAACTAGTGTTTGAGTAATTAAGAATACCTGATTTTGTGATAACACTCAGGGTGTTCTTAAATGGTATGCTGGGGAGCTCCCATTGTTCGGGAAACGCTGTTCCCAAGTGGCGAAGTCTGATGCGAGTGAGCCCTTCGCATTCACAGAGCAGATGTTCAATAGATTTTTCCTCTATTTCGCATATTCTGCACAAGGTGTTGTCTATTAGACTCATTTTAAAAATGTGTTTCTTTATTTGGCAGTGACCTGTTATTATCCCTGCCAGGGGTATCCCTTTAATTGGCTATTTGAGCAAAAATAGATTTAATGGCTAATTCATGGTTCTGTAAGCCAATTTGTGTAATTTTCTGAATTTCTGTTACTTTTTTTTAAAATGCAAAATATATTTAGATTTACGAAGAACGGTATTTAAAGTTCAAAACAAATGTTCAAAAGCGTATTACATAAATACAAGTAGAAGGCGAACTAAAAGACAATTTTACTAAACATTTCATAAAAATATGTTTGGTTTTTACCATTAATATTGAAAATAAAATTTAAAAAAAATAATAAAACTGATCTTGAA